>CP141126.1:104869863-106075166 GCA_035236585.1 Warburgia ugandensis
AGGCGACATCCAGGCGGATAAATGGACCCACAAGATTAGTAAGATCTTCTAATTGGTATACCTGCCTAACCCAAAACCAAACAAGCGACGAAATACCTAAGATTAAATGACTCTAAGAGGAATGGCTCAGGAACAAAATCCTCGGATTAGGTTATTCCTGGATAGTGATAATACCGTTTATCTAGGTTTGGCGGATTTTCTCAACGAGATAAGGCTGCAAATAGCAGGGGAAATAATCACTTTCCTGGAATCACTTAATTATTGGATTGTTTTTCCCAACCCCATCCCCCAGTACAAGAATCTACTCTTTTCAACCTTCAACAACAAACCCACTCAAGATTGGAATTAAATGCCCTGCTTGGATGAGGAACAAGCAGACCCAGGATAAAACTATATCCCGGATATTGGAACCTCAAAACTGTAGATGAACTACCTTAAAGCCATGCAATCTTTGTACTGAAATTGCTTGTGAGGATGCCAATATAATGGGATGAGAACACAATTCATGGATAATTTATCCATGAATTGTTGTCTCAGATTAAATAAGGAAATGGGAATATGCAAGAAAAGCAAACGAACCTTGGAAGTGCGTACTCTTCAGAAAAATATGACGCCATTTTATGTGTCCCAATTATCATCTATTATTGCATTTTTGTCTCCAACGACATCTTAAAGAAAAGATGAAAATAAGAAGTGATATATTTTCCCCTTATTTTTCGCCGATTCTCCCGATTTTATCTCTAAGTTTTCCTATTTTTTCTGTCTCTGTCCTGCTCTATCACCCTATCCTCATGCTATCTCATGGTGTTTGCCTTTCTTTATACTTACGGAACAACTGGAGATAAATATAAGATGGGGGCATAATGGTTGGTCATCCAGGCTGTTACTGCAGACAGGAAATTTCTAGGCTGTTACATTCATGGTATGATCTGTGAATAGACGGTTGGGATCATATGAAGTTCGACTTGTCACTCTCTTAGAAGAAGATGGGCGGCAAAATATTCGCAGAAATAGGTTCATAGAATATCTGGGAGTGCTCCCTTTATTTAGAGTGAGTACATATATTCCCGGCTAGAAGGCCCTCGTTCGCAGCAAGCAGGTACTCTCTCTCTCTCTTTCTCTCTCCTTCCTCCGTCGAATCTCACTGAAAGTTTCCTTTCAGAAAGAAACTCTCCATCTTCTTTGTCAGCGGCATAGTGCAGAAAGGTACATCCCTCAAAGACCTCTATTGTTTCTGGGATTGCAAGAAATAACAATCCTTGGATAAAATTGTACATGGACAGTGATCTTATCCCCGCATACTGACAGCCCCGAGACTTAGATAACGTAGTTCCAGAACAAAGGGTGCGTTGTTTTAAGGTGGTCTATCTGTAGTCTTAGGGTTTCTACTATCAAGGTATAAGATTACTACCATGGATAATGTCTGAATAATTGAAAACTTTTTGATGAAGTCCCTACGTTTAATTTGATGCCCCCACTTTTTCTAGATGAATTCAAAATTTCTTGCAATTTTTAAATTCAAAGCAAAATTTGAGAAATAAACATGAATTTACCTAATAAAACTAAAATTTCACAAATAATTTTCCCAATTTTTATATGTTATTAATAAATATTGTTAAAAATTCCAGTTAAAAGTTAAATCACATTCAAAAGATGCTTCTTCTTTTTTTCTAAAATTTTAGCGAACGTTTATCTTGCGGATTTACTCCTGAATCTAAACTTTGTGACTATGGTTATTCCTTTTCCTAGCAGCTCTTTTATTTGACTTTTAAAAAGGAGAAAGGAAGAAAAAGTGGTCCCCTAGTTCGAATCCTATATCAACTTGTTATTGATTTGAAGAGATTAAACATAGATCCTTGTTTTATGTTTCCTCCCTAAACTAACTAATTTTGCTTAATTTTGGGTTAAGCAGGTGTATCAATGGCCGGACCCTGTGAATCTCCTGAAAATAAATACCCTGCCGGGTATCGCTTTAATCCTACTGATAAGGAGCTGCTGGTGAAATATTTGGCCAAAAAGATTAGGGGTGAAATGCTTCCCTCCGATCATAATGTTCATGAAGTCAATTTATACACCGACCATCCCAAGCTGATTGTAGGTCTGTATTTCTATCCCAATTCAGGCTTCTTCCTCTTGTCGATATATTCTCTTATTGCCTTGCGTAATTGTTGAAACCTTTATCCTGAATCACTCAATAATCTATTTCTTAAGTTAAATGAAATTTACCAAATTAAAGACAACATTATCAAATTAAGCGCGAATTTTTGTAACTTATTCAACAAATTCTTTCAGAACATTTGCCTTGCAATCGATTTGTTAGCCCGACTTTGTAGCTATGTTTCATTGTCCTTGATGTTAATACTAAGATAATGTTGCTGATGATGCACAAAAATTGAATTTGCATCGTGACATTGTTCCTAATTTCATTTTGAACTTCCTTACATTATTTCATTACATATTCTGGATATTAATGCTGAGATTATGCTGTTATTGACACACAAAAACTGGATTTGTATCAAGATCATGCTTTTTTTCTCTATTTATGCTTTGAACTCGCTCAGTACATTTGCCTTGCCATTTGAACTTCCTATCAATTTCCTTCCCGATATTGGTACTAAGATTATGTCGTTGATGGTGCACAGATAGATTTAAATCTACTAGAAAGGATGAATGGTATTTTTTCACTCCAAGATATCGGAAGTACAAGAATGGATCAAGACCCAATCGTTCAACGGGATCAGCTGGTTACTGGAAGGCCACCGGTGCAGATAAGATCGTGAAGGCCAAGAAAGGTAGGAATATTGGTGTTAAAAGATCTCTAGTCTACTACCAAGGAAGAGCTCCCGGAGGAGACAAAACCGATTGGATCATGCATGAATATCGTATCGAGAATACTAGTATACCTGTAAATAGTCGAGAAGATTGCATGAAGGTACGTGGAAACCTACACACCTGCATTAAATCACATGCATCGATCTTGCGCAAAATGTTGTGTCTAGATTTAATCTTGCTCGTTGATTGTTTTAGGATTCATTTGTTATCAATGTCCCAGAGTTTGTACTTGCTTGCCCTTTTGTTTTCCTTTTTTGGCACTATTTTTACATACATGCATGCAGTTAGGTCTACGATGAGGTTGGTCGGTCGGTCTTATATTTCCAAAAGAGCATGTTTTAGTATGGGATGTTATATATCCCACACTAAGCATTCTTTTATCATGTTCTCCAAACTTTGGATGCAGAAAACAGACTTGTCAGTGGTGCTTGAGCCGAGTTGAGATGATATGATATCTCCTCCTCTCACTGTGGGTGGTGCTTGAGATGAGAACCATCTCATCCCATCTCAGGGACGGAGAACATGTATATTTAAAAATCATTTTCCAGAGCCGGAGAGACCAAAAGTATCCTGTAGAAATAAATGCACAAAATTTATGTGTAAGAGTTTTCTTGCAAAAATTTCTTTTTCTTGGGGTTGGTATTCTCCATCCCTACCACATCAACCATCTTATCTCAACCCAGCTTAAATGGTATTTACGGTCATCTCACTTCATCCCATTACCAAATCTCTTCTTCCTATCCCATCTCGAATAATCTCAGAGCTATAGATCTCATCTCAAGTCAGCTCATCTCACGATCCCAAGCGCCACTTACACCATGCATGTTAAGCATATGCACTGTGTCTCAAACCTGAACTAGCGGTAGAGAACACTTGAATTGCTTGGTATATATGCAGAAGAAGGTTCAATGTTCAATAATCTTATGACTTGTCTCTCCCTCCCTGCAGTTAGATGATTGGGTTCTATGCCGGATCTACAACAAGGGAAACGGCCGAAGATGGCGTCATAGAGAGCCTGAAGTCGAAGAAGAAGAAGAAGTTGAAACTCAAGTCGACGTAGCCGAAAATGGAGACAATAATGCTCTACCCCATGAAGAGATGGATGAAGATTATGAAAGCCAAGATGATGCGATCAATCTAATCATGAAAACTAGACTTGATAAATTCTTGGTTCGTGGTAGAGACAACTTGGAGTTTCTCCCGCCCGACTGGCCTGATGAAGGGTTTCCAAACTTGTCGGAAAATCATACGTTGAAGGGCAACAACAGCGATGTTGTATCAACAGGGAACTTCAACAGCATGGATGTCCTCTATGAAGAAGAAGCGCCCAAGTCTGTGGATACTCCAGTATTTTCTTCAGAAAACTACCTCCAGTTTCAATCACAGCCAACAGGACCCACATATCAACATCTGGACAAAGGCCACAAATTCAGATCAGAGCCAAATGGTAAAGAGAATTGGCTTCACCTGAACGCCGAGATCACAAATGGTCCCACATATAATGCAGTGAATGGCCTCCACGTGCAAGCGCATGCAGATGGACGTGTTGATGGAACCGGTTCCGCTTCACCAGACATGGCGGATGATGATATATTTGACAGTCTCTCTCCTTTGTACAAATGGGATGATGATATATCTGTGGTAGTATTTTCTTCAGAAAACTACCTCCAGTTTAAATCACAGCCAACAGGACCCACATATCAACATCCGGAGAATGGCCACAAATTCAGATCAGAGCCAAATGGTAAAGGTAATTGGCTTCACCTGAACGCCGAGATCACAAATGGGCCCGCATATAATCCAGTGAATGGCCTCCACGTGCAAGCGCAAGCAGATGGACGTGTTGATCGAACCGGTTCCACTTCGCCAGACAAGGTGGATGATCATATATTTGACAGTCTCTCTCCTTTGTACAAATCGGACGGTCTGGATCGTGCGGTTCGCAAGGATGAAGATTAACCATGATATACTTACTTCTATGTTTAGATTCTAGGTAGTATGGTTTTAGGGTTAGGACTATGAATACGTTTTGCTTTTATGCATGGGATAACAATTTTATGTTTTACGTTATTGTTGCTTGTTTTTATTCCCTCTTATACTTTTGAGGCTGTTTGACACGGGGATAACAATCCATGGATGGTTTAGACTTTTATCCTCCTTTTTTCTACTTGGAATAGTATGGGCAGAATAGTGGTCGTCCACCACCAAGGCCTACCACAATCTGATCACTATCTATGAGGCGAAGATAACGGACGGCTGATAATGATGTTCGAATAAGGAAACATCTTAAGAAAAGAAAAACGAAAAGTTGACAAGAGTCTATTTCAGTTTGCTGCCTCAAAAGCATAGATAAAATTATTCAAACATGGATGACATATCCTTAGGAGCTTAACATGTTTATTCTTCAACAATTTTATCTATGTTTTAATTGTGTAACTAGAAGGGAGGATATTCGCGATTGTTGAATAGCTTAATCTATGATTCTTATGCGTGTGACAATCGATATTTGACGCTTTACGGATCGGGTGTATTTCATCGAAACCATTGAATTTGTAGATCATCAAAATGTGACCTGCCTGATTCTGATTCCGAACCACATGATATCCCATCCGGAAGATAGGGATCAATGAACATCAACGGTTTACATATTTCTGGCGGGCCCCGTACAGGGGGTAGATCATCCGATCAAGGTTAAATATGTGGTAAAAGGACAGACTCCTACTTTCTGTAGAAATGAGAATTTGTTTCTCAATTTAGTATTTTCTGCTGTTTTTGCAGAAACAGCAACATGGGAAACGTAGGAACGCCTGTCCCAAATGCAACCTTATTTGCCGGATTTCGTGGTAAGAATAGAATTGAGGCCCATCTTTTTAAATGAACTGAACCGTTCATCTGAACTGTCTCAGAATAATGAGCCCTATGCCAAAAATCAGATACTGTGGATGATCCTACCATTGTTACTCTGAACTACTTTCAGTTCTAAATGGACGGTAGTGAAATGCCACCTGCAACATTATCACAATAATGAATGGGAGGATCATCCAAATTAGATATTGCTCATCCATAGTGAGATGCTTAAGATGAACGGTTTTGTTTACAAAAATGTGAGCCCCACTTATAAGTTGACTAGAAAACCATAAATAGCAAATAAAGAGGGGATTGGAATAGTCCTCAAGGGTAGTGTGGACATATCATTTTAAAAATTTTGAATTTACATTGACCATTTTAGCTTGAGAATTTAAATTATGGCGCGAGACATGTACAATCAGCAATGGCAACCCCCCTTTACACTTTTCAGTTTTCAATTTTCATTTGTGAAGCAAACATGAAACATGAAGAAATAGTACAAGAACACTTAGAAGAGGTAGAAGTAGAACAAGAACAACAGTTATAATACACAATCGATGCTATCGAGCACATGTCCACCAGTAACACCACCAGCCAAGAGAAAGCCTAGGGCTCAACCCAAATGGAACATATAAATAAGAGATCATCAAAGGGAATAAAGAAACTGTACGATTTAATAGTACAGGTCAACCGATAGGTGGTAGTGCATATGCTTATGCTAGCTTCATATGTTGCACTGTTAGATGATTGATGTCAGTCTCAGTGACTAATTGGAGACTTGAATCTGCAGAAGTCAAAGATGCAATATAGGAAATGATCAAGGTATGTAAATTCTTCCTACATATAACATAATATGTCCCTTATATATATATATATATATATATATTTATTTATTATTTTTGTTTGCATATGATACACTAAGTCACTACTCACTAGTTAGTAGTCACTAACCTGCTTCTTCTTTCATTTTGTAGTCTACCTTTGTCGTATTTGATGAATGCAAGAAGCAAGCATTGCAAGGAGTTGGTGACCAATGGAGGAAATGGAAGAGTGAGCTTGCAAGGAAGTACATACTTCCAAATGTCAATGATCCTTCTAGGCTTAACATGGTCCCTCAATTGTATTCCTGCTTCATTGATTAAGAAGCATGAAATCAATTTGTATAGTTTAGGCTATCTCCTGATTTTTAGGTAATCACAACTTGAATTAGCTACACTAAATTTTGATTCTTGTAATTATTATAGTTGATTGTATTTTGATTACATTACATTGATGTCCAGGCAAAGTATATAAAAGGACAAATGGTGCCTGTATATAATCATGTGCAACACCACCTTTTAAGGGTTGGCTAAGCACAATTAGAGGGAAAGAAGTAAGTATATCATATGACATTTCATTTCTATCTAATTATAGTATATTTTTATTTTATTAACTCTAACTTGGTGTCTCTCTTAATAGCAAAAGAAGGCTGGGACAATGGAACCTATCGACTGTGCTCTTCTTTGGAAAATGGCACATTCGAAAGGGCATAACTCTTAGACCTTTACTAACGAAACAACCGTAGCAATTGCATTAAGAATTTTTTGTGGTTTAAGACTTTAAGTTTTATACTTTTACTTTATGTGTCTACTGCCTAGTTAACTAGTTTTATACTTTTATACTCTTGCATTATATAAATATTACATATATAACAGGGATTTGATCATCTTATGATGTTTACATGTGCAAGAAGAGTTGACCCAGGAAAGTGCAACTACAGGGACTCTTAGTAGTACTGCTGCAAAGGGAGACATCTTGTACAGGGCAATGGGCAACAAGGATAAGCAACCTGGTCAGGTAAGGGCCTAAGGTCGCGGTATTATTCCTTTCAAGTTCTTCCCTAAACAAAAGGCTCCTACGGTACAAGAATTGGAAGAATGAAAGAGGCAAACTGTTGTGGATATATATATATATATATATATATATATATATATATATAGCAAGGTAAAGGATCATTTGTTGAAGGAACTCTAGGGTGGAAGAAGAACTTCATGTTAGGATGAGGATGTTGCCCCTCAAGCTCAAGCTCAAGCTCAAGTTCAATTTCAACCACCCCAGTCTGACAATAGCTGCACTCCATCAGACAAAAAGGTGGTAGTGCAAGTACTTGAAGGTGATGTCCCGATCAGTGATATATGTACATTGCCATGTTTACTTTTACAATATTTAATTGTTTAGTAACCTTTTTATTTTACATCACTAATCATTATATATATGTTATTTCTCGAATGCAGGTGGGCAATGCATGTTGCAGCTATATACATCTGAGAATTATGTAGTTGTAGCAATATTATACGAGGTTTGGCCCACTACTTTCGCCACCTTGCATGACAGTTGATGCATCCACACACTCAGCACGTGTGCATTACTCCTGCCATTCAACCAGATGCTCCCCTTCCATTTCCAATACAAGGTGATGATATTGAAACTATTGGGGATGCAATTGGATGTCATGTGAGTTGGTTAGAGGAATTTATCAAACCAATGATATCCAATTCCAAGGTATATAGATTCTAATTGTAGTCATGGCATTATTTTCTGCTACATTTTTCAAGTAATCCTAAATTGTTAATTGATTAATATTGTCTGCAATATGTTAGATCACTAGAAGCAGCACAAGGCGCAATTGAAGCGAACCTTCCCACCAGCAAATTGTGGCGTAGTGGCTAGTGTAGCCCCATCTTAGCATCCCCAGGTAGTTTTATATATTGGCATAGTTGTATCATGTTACATGTTGTAATATCCTCAATTTTAGGCATAAATTAATAATTTATTAAATAAATAAAATTAAAATTTTATAAATAGAAATAGTCCTGAAAACTTAAAAATTAGAAAGTACACGTCAATAGGATTTTAATGCCATAAATAACGCAAAAAATGAAGCTCAAACGAAGAAGTTATGAGCCGTTGAAGTTATAGGGGTATTTTGGTAAATTGTCAAAGCACAAAATAGGGGGACAGTTTTGATAATGGCACCCCTATCCACCTTGCATTATTAGATCCGGCAATTTTTCCAGTGAAATTGTACGAGAAAAAGCTTTAAAAGGGAAGAGTTTCATTCCCCTTCCCACACGTAAACTCTTTCCCCTAGCCTGATCCTCAATCAACCCTCATTCCTCTTCATCAAGCTGTTTCTTTTCCAAAACCCTAGCCTCTGCAAAAGCCTAATTTTTTTTTATGAGTAGGGCTCCGACAACACCAATCAACACCAAGTAAATTGAGGTAAGCCTTAATCTCATAATTTTTATATTATATATGTATATTTGTAAAATAGAAATACATGAAAAATCAGGAAAAAATGGGAACCTTGTTTACGCTACTGTCAGAGCGTAAATTCGTTGATGAAACCATGTTAGATTGCAAATTAGACCGTCCATCTAGTGTATAAGAGACCCAAGATCAACCCTTTAAATTTGGGAAGATCCAACGGCTGATTTTTTTTTTAAAACGTTCAAAATAGTACCTAGGGAACATTTTAGGAACATGAAAAAAATCACATAAAAACCATAGTTTTTGAAAAAATCAATGCAAAAAGATAGTAGAAATGAAAACTAGAAGAAATTTCAAACAAAATGGCTAAAAAGCGAAGTGATTTGGACACCTGTAGGGTCATCGGAGATGACCGGAAGCCGATCATCTTCTCCGGTGCTAGTTTCCGTGTCGCCGATGTAACCCGGGATAAATCGGGGCTGCCCGTGTAACTCAGTGTAAACTCGGTGCTGGTATAAATCGGTGTAAACTGCGCCGCCAGTGCAAAAGAGCTTATGGTAGTCGGTCAGCCCTAAAAGATGGATAGGTCCACTTGAAACTTGATTTTTGAGAGTTATAGGAGTCCAAATCACATTTCGAAAAAGGCGTTGCACCATATTGACGACACGGACTTAGATTTAACTTAAAAACTTATAAATAACCACTTTTACTTTAGAAGATTTTTAAAATAGTGATGTGACATTGATAGGTGGATCCAAACATATAAGTTAAAGGGATTTTACGATTGAACTAAGTGATATCATGTCGAGGTAGGTGACGACAATTAATGTTTTATTTTAATTTTAAAACCATGTATAATCCTAGTGTCATGAGTGATTGTGACTTAAATTGCATTTATTTTTAACCGTTGATTTATGAGATTTAGAGTTACGCTATGATTATTATAAATTGCGATCATGTATTAAATAAACGTATGACAAATGATTTTATGAGCATGATATTATCTAATTATGCATAGATATCAATTTATTTTCTTTATTACATTATTGAAATGAATGGATTTGGATGAAAAAGAAAATTAGGGGCTTAGTGGCTGGTCCTTTTAGAGGCTAACCCCGAGATGAGGGGCGTGCCTTGGGGATTGCGAGCTACAAGTACTCTTGAGTTTTGGCATATTTATGATTTTTGTATTTTTATGTTTTATGACGGGTGCTCTCACTCGGTGGGAGTCATGCTAGGAGGGAGAGGGCCGGCCACCCTGTAATGCCTCAAGCATTTTCACTATTTTTGCATCCATGAATTGGACATTCTATATGAAATTAATCATGTTAAATGTTTTGTTTTATTTAAAATAGTAAAAAAATAAATTTGTAAGAAAAATTATTACCATTATATTCTACTCGAAAAATGGAATCCAACGCCTCAAAGAACGCCTAAAACGGAGTTCATATGAAGAAGTTATGGGTGTTTAAAGATTAAGGGCATTTCTGTCATTTACATTTAAAAATGAAAAAGACAAAAAATGCAGGGGCCATTTTGATAATGGTACCCCCCGTCTTCTTCCTCCTCCAGCCACCACCATTCTCGATTTTTCCAGAACCGCCTCTGTAGGGTGGTGCTGGAAAGGATGGCAGCACCGCCTCCCTCATTTATAAAAACCCATTTGCCCTCTTCCCCAATCATCCTCTCTCCTCCACATTCTCCAACTGTTCAAGGGAAGATTCTGGCAACTAGGGTTCAGCATGAAGAAACCCCACCTCAGGCAATGGACAACGCTCTAGCCTACCCAGGTAAGCCCCTCACACCTCCTTAAGCTTTTTCCCCTTCTTCCCTGCCCAAATCCATGCCAGATTTGGGTGTTTTTCGGCTGAAAACCCCAGAGAAAACCCAGACTCAATGGGTCTGTGGACCCATAGAGCCAAACACCTCCCAGGTGCCCTCCTCCTCTTCCCTTCTCCTTCCCTATATTCCAGCCCAGATCCATGTCGGTTCTGGCGGTTCCAGTTCGAAAATCGTCGGAAGCCACTTGGGTCGATGGGTCTGCCGACCCATCAAGCCAAATGCGTCCCAAGGACGCTGCGCACAATGCGCGCCTAGGACATGGTACTTGGGACGGACTTCGAGCGTGTAATGTGGGGCACGGGTCCTGGCTCCACCGGGATGCACGGGGTGCCCTGGGAGAGGAGACATGTCGTGCTGCGCCAAAGACGCGTCCACACAATGCCATCTAAGAAGCATGTCATAGAGCGTTATGTGGGCATATGGGCGCGTGCGAACGCTGTCCTTGGCACGGCCTCCGGACACGCGCGACGTGAGGGTATGGGTCCTAGTTCGACCGGGGCACTCAAGTGTCCCGAGAACGGCGACGCGCGGGCCCCGCGTGAACAAAATTGGCTCGTCCGTGATTTTGGGACACTAAAACTGCAATTACAGAGGCTGTAGGACTCCGATTGAAGATTCGAGAGAACCATCGCGTCCGTATTAATGACACAGACCTAATGAGACTATAAAAATTAAGATCAGAGGATGAATTATAGGGTCTAACCATTGAATAGTAGATCCATACATAAGATCTAGCCTGATAATGTATTAAGCAAGGACCTATTGTAATATCCTTAATTTTTTTGATAAATTAATAAATTAATAAATAAATTAAATTCAAAATTTATAGATGGAATTTGATCCTAAAAACTCAAAATTTTGAAAGTGCTCGTTGATAGGATTCCAACGCCATAAAGAATGCAGAAAACGGAGCTCAAACGAAGGAGTTATGAGTCGTTAAAGTTATAATTTGGTAAAAACGTAAAACATAGGGGCCCGAATTAATAACGACACCCCCTTCTTCTACACATCTCTACTAGATTCGGCGATTTCGCCGGAGAAATCACCAGAAGGAGACATGAAAGGGAAGAGTTCCCTTTCCATTAAACTCTATAGCCTATATCTCTCCCCCCCCCCCTCAGGCGCCAAAACAAACCACCTTTCTCCGTTTTCACTCAAAACCCTTGCCTCTGTAAATTCGTGTTTTTTTGGCGAGTACGACTTCGGCAAACATCAAGCGACACCTAGCGTTAAAGGTAAGCTAAAAACCTTCTCTTTTCATGTTACCTATGTAAGGAAATAGCAAGAGAAAACACATTGAAATTAGGAAATCCAGGAAAAACAAAAATTTTCCTAGGAACCCTGTGCAGGCTACTGTTGGGGGTGATTTCATGGATGAAACCACATTTGTTTACAAATCAAACCATCCATCTAGTGCATAATAGACTCAAGAACAAACCCTTTAAATTTGGGAGAGATCCATCAGCTGGGTTCTCTAGAAAACGTGAAAACCAGTACCTAGGAAAGTTTTTAGGAACTTGGGAAAAATGGCTTAAAAACATAGTTTTTGGAAAAATAATGCAAAAAGAGGGTAGAAATGAAATCTAGACAAAATTTTGAGCAAAATGGTACAAAAATCGCAAGATTTGGACGCATGTAGGCTTGCCGGAGATAATCAAAATCCAATCATCTTCTCTGCGGGGGCTATCGCATCGGCGTCTTGGCGCTAATTCTAGGACGCCCGACGGAGATGCATGACGAGCGCACGCCCTTACGTGCGCGCACGGGAGCCCCTACGAGGGCTATCTTGGGAAGTCAGGACGCACGGCGTCCTAGCGACCGTGATGCACACGGCGGTGCATCATGGTAACGAGGACGCACTCGGCGCGTTCCAACTGAACGTCCTGATGTCAGGAGCTATATGAGTCCAAATCACAATCTGAAGGAGGCGTTGTAATCGTATCAACGATGCGGACCTAGTTTTAGCTTAAAAACTTATAAATGACCACTTTTAATTTAGAAAAAATTTAAATTGTGATGTGACATGGACAGGTGCACTTGAACATACCAGTTAAGGGGATTTATTAGCAACTTAAGTGATCTCAAGTTGAGGTAGGTGATGAAAATTAATCCTTTGCATTTATTATTAGGGGTGATTTCATGAGACTTAGAGTACATTATGATTATTATAAATTAAAATCTTTTATTGAATAAACCCATGACAAATGTTTTTATGAGCATGATATTATTTAATTATGCTTAAATAGAGACCTATTTCTTATTATATATTTGAAATGCATGGATTTGCACGGAAATAAGAATAGAGGCTTGTTAGCTAGTCCTTTTAGAGGCTAACCCCAGGATGAGGGGCGTGCCTTGGGGATTTCGAGCTACGAATGCTCTTATGTTTTGACATACACATGATTTCTATATTTCTATGTTTTATGACGGGTGCTTTCACCCGGTGGGCGTCATGTTAGGAGGGATAGGGCCGACCACGCACCCTCTGAGATTGTAATGTTATGATATTGTGATATAATAGACACCTGCCCATAGATGGCATTTGGTAGGTGTTTGGTAACATGAATAGTCCACACTACCGGTCTGGGCCTTTCCATGGGGATAGACGCTAAGTCTCCCGTTATGGTATCGACGGGGAGCGGCGGTGGTTGAGACCCATTGAAGGTTGCCACTGTGGCATGACGATCCATACTCTTATTATGTATGCTTGCATGATGAGCATGGTGATGAGATGATATACCTGGGTGTGACGACACTCAGAGGTTGGATATGAGTACTCATGATCAGTGATATTAGTGTGATGTCATGGGACCCATTACCTTAAGGTGCCCTTATTATTAATGTATGCTCATTTACATTGATTCATGTCATGTTTTAACTCTGTGAAATGCATGTCTTAGTATATGGGATAAATTGGCATTATGTTGGCATGACTTATGATACTTTTATATTCATAGATGATAGACTTTTTATTTTATCAGTACTTTTATTCATTTATTTTATTTTATTACATTAATTGTCTATATATGGGACTAAATGAAGCCATGGTATTAAATAGAGTGGAATGGAGGAATAAGATTCATGTGGTCGACCCTACTTGGGATAAGGTCTTGATGATGATGATGATGATTAATTGTCTATATACCTACACAAGCGATAGCTTCTTTGAGGCATTGCTTTGTTTTGCAATGCCTTAGAGCTCAGCGCAATAACGGGAAAGGCAAGGCCATTGAGAAGTGAGAGCTACGGAAATCCTTTTACCTAGAATTTTAGGCAGTGATGTGAGTCAATAAATAAGATTATCATTTGAATTTAATTATGAATTTGTATACTTTATATTTTGGATTTGATTGAGATGTTTAGACATATGTTGGACACATATATGGGATGTTATGATGGATAAACCCTGGGCCATATTATTATTGTGTTTTGGATATTTATTTGATTCAAAATAAAGGTGTTGATTTATTTGATGTTGATTGATATGAGTATTGTTTAAATATATTATCATAAAATTTTATTTATGTTTTAAATTATATATGTGACATTTTGAGAAAGGAAAAATAACACCTAGAGTTTTAACAGATGTTTAAGTAAAATGATAAATAAAACTTTTCTCATGGGATCCCAAATGCTCTTATTAAACCTGCTACTATTATAAATAAATAAAAAAATGTCTTAATATTTTGGGGTATTACACCTATAGACCTTAACATGAGATCTAGCCATTAATCTAGAGATCTAATAGTGATTTATAAATAGATAGAAAATGATAAGGACTCCTTGTTATCCATTCATATCTAGGATTTTATAAAGGAGACCTAGGGTCGGGTTAAGTAATGAAGGACGCGACTTCAGAAAACCTCGAGGCAGGTAGTCTGATACTACTAAGTTTTCAAATACATTTCAAATTCGAATGCTTTACTTGGCTTTAATTACTGTATTTAGCATGCTTTTTGAGATATGATGTTCTTATATGAGTACGCAGATTTGTCTTCATGATTTGTGGCCTTAAAACACTTGAACCTATCACCGTGTTTAGCATGCTTTCAAGATATGATGTTTTTGTACAAGCATACAGAATTATGGCTTTGAATGCAAATCCTGGCATGAGCAGATTTAATGCACTACTTGCATGTTTTGAAAACAAATGCCTAAATTGCATGATCTACAATGTGTGACATTGACAGGTGCATCCGAACATATAAGTTAAAGGGATTTTACGAGCGAACGTAGTGATATCATGTCGAGGTAGGTGACGACAATTAATGTTTTATTTTAATTTTAAAACCATGCATAATCCTAGCATTATGAGTGATCGTGATTTAAATTGCATTTATGACAATTAATGTTTTATTTTAATTTTAAAACCATGCATAATCCTAGCATTATGAGTGACCGTGATTTAAATTGCATTTATTTTTAACTGTTGATTTTATGAGATTTAGAGTTACGCTATGATTATTATAAATTGCAATCATGTATTAAATAAACCTATGATAAATGATTTTATGAGCATGATATTATCTAATTATGCATAGATATCAATTTCTTTTCTTTATTACATTATTGAAATGGATGGATTTGAATGAAAAAGAAAAATAGGGGCTTAGTGGCTGGTCCTTTTAGAGGCTAACCCGAGATGAGGCGTGCCTTGGGGATTGCGAGCTACGAGTACTCTTGGGTTTTGACATATTTATGATTTTCGTGCTTTTATATTTTATAATAGGTGCTCTCACTTGGTGGGCGTCATGCTAGGAGGGAGAGGGTCGGCCACCTTGTAATGCCTCAAGCATTTTCGCTATTTTTGCATCCATGAATTGGACATTCTATATGAAATTAACCATGTTAAATGTTTTATTTTATTTAAAATAGTAAAAAAGAAATTTGTAAGAAAAATTAGTACCATTAGATTCTACTCAAAAAATGGAATCCAACGCCTCAAAGAACGCCTCAAATGGAGTTCGTATGAAGAAGTTACGGGCGTTTAAAGATTAAGGGCATTTCTGTCATTTACATATAAAAACGAAAAAGATAAAAAACACAGGAGGCCATTTTGATAACGGCACTCCCATCTTCTTCCTCCTCCAGCCACCGCCATTCTCGATTTTCCAGAACCACCTCTGTAGGGTGGTGTCGGAAAGGATGGCAGCACCGCCTCCCTCATCTATAAAAACCTATTTGCCCTCTTCCTCAATCATCCTCTATACTCCACCTTCTCCAAGCTTGTTCAAGGGAAGATTCCTGCAGCTAGGGTTTAGAGTGAAGAAACCCCACCTCCGGCAATGGACAACGCTCCAGCCTACCCAGGTAAGCCCCTCACACCTCCTTAAGCTTTTTCCCCTTCTTCCCTGCCCAGATCCAAGCCAGATTTAGGTGTTTTCCGGTTGGAAACCCCAGAGAAAACCCGGACTCGATGGGTCTATCGACCCATCAAGCCAAACACCTCCCAGGTGGCCTCCTCTTCCCTTCTCCATCCCTACATTCCAGCCCAGATTCATGTTGGATTTGGCGTTTCCTCGTCCGAAAATCATTGGAAGCCACCCAGATTCGATGGGTCTACTGACCCATCGAGCCAGACGCGTCCTAGGGACGTGACGTGCTGTGCCAAAGACGCGTCCACACGATGCCATCCAGGACGCACGTCATAGAGCGTTACTTGGGCATGCGGGCGTGTGTGAACGTTGTCCTTGGCGCGGCCTTCAGACACGCGCGACGTGAGGATATGGGTCCTGGTTCGATCGGGGCATGCAAGCATCCCAAGAACCGCGATGCGCGGGCCCCACGTGAACAAAATTTGCTCATCCGTGATTTTGGGACATTAAAACTGCAATTACGGAGGCTGTAGGACTCCGATTGACGATCCAAGATAACCATCGTGTCCGTATTAATGGCCTTGAGACCTAATGGGACTATAAAAATTAAGATTAGAGGATGAATTATAGGGTCTAACCATTGAATAGTAGATTCATACATAAGATCTAGCCTAACAATGTATTAAGTAAGGACCTATTGTAATATCCTTAATTTTTTGATAAATTAAGAACTTATTAAATAAATTAAATACAAAATTTATAGATGAAATTTGATCTTGAAAACTTAAAATTTTGAAAGTGCTCGTCGACAGGATTCCAACGCCATAAAGAACGTAGAAAACAGAGCTCAAACGAAGGAGTTATGAGCCGTTAAAGTTATAGGGGTATTTTAGTAATTTGGCAAAAAAATAAAACGCAGGGGCCCAAATTGATAACGACACCCCCTTCTTGTACACGCCTCTACCAGATTTGGTGATTTCGCTGGAGAAATCGACGGAAGGAGACGAGAAAGGGAAGAGTTCCCTTTCCCTTAAACTCTACAGCCTATATCTCTCCCCCCCTCAGGCGCCAAAACACACCACCTTTCCCTGTTTTCACTCAAAACCCTTGCCTTTGTAAATTAGCATTTTTTTGGCAAGTAGGGCTCCAGCAAACATCAAGTGACACCCAGCGTTAGAGGTAAGCGATAAACCTTCTCTTTTCATGTTTCCTGTGTAAGGAAATAGCAAGGGAAAACGCATCGAAATCAGGAAATCCAAGAAAAATGAAATTTTTCCTGAGAACCCTGTGCACGCTACTGTTGGGGCGTGATTTCATTGATGAAACCACATTTGTTTACAAATCGAACCATCCATCTAGTGCATGATAGACCTAAGAACAAACCCTTTAAATTTGGAAGAGATCAAACGGCTGGGTTCTCTAGAAAACGTGAAAACCAGTACCTAGGGAAGTTTTTAGGAACTTGAGAAAAACTTCCTAAAAAACATAGTTTTTGGAAAAATCAATGCAAAAAGAGGGTAGAAATAAAATCTGGACGAAATTCTGAGAAAAACGGTGCAAAAATCACAAGATTTGGACTCTTGTAGGCTTGCCGAGAGGCAGTGGAATCCGGTCGTCTTCTCCAATGGCAGCGACCGCGTCGACACCTTGGCGCTGACATTAGGATGCCCAGTAGTACACCCGACAAAGACGCACGATGAGTGCACGTCCTTGCACACGCGTGCGGCATCCACGGGCATAGGAGCCCCTGCTCGGGCTGTCTCGGGAAGTTGGGATGCACGACGTCCTGGCGATTGTGATGCACGCGGCGGTGCGTCACGGTAACGAGGACGCACTTGGCGCATCCCCGCTGAGCGTTCTGATGCCGAGCGTCCAAATTACGATCCGAAAGAGGTGTTGTGACCGTATCGACGACACGGACCTAGTTTTAGCTTAAAAACTTATAAATGACAACTTTTAATTAATTTATTTTTTTAAAATAGTGATGTGACATGGACAAGTGCACTTGAACATACCAGCTAAGGAATTTATTAGCAAGCTAAGTGATCTCACGTTGAGGTAGGTGACGAAAATTAATGCTTTACCTTGATTTAAAACCATGCATAAACATAGCATCATGAGTGATTGTGTTTTAAATTGCATTTATTATTAGTCGTTGATTTCATGAGACTCGAGTATATTATGATTATTACAAATTGAAATCTTTTATTGAATAAACCCATGACAAATATTTTTATGAGCATGATATTATTTAATTATGCTTAAATAAAGAATTCTTTCTTATTATATATTTGAAATGCATGGATTTGCATGGAAATAAGAATAGAGGCTTGTTAAATTTGGTCCTTTTAGAGGCTAACCCCAGGATGAGAGGCGTGCCTTGGGGATTTTGAGCTACGAGTGCTCTTGGGTTTTGGCATACACATGATTTATGTATTTCTATGTTTTATGACGGGTGCTTTTACCCAGTGGGCGTCATGCTAGGAGGGATAGGGTAGGCCACCCACCCTCGAGATTGTGATATGATAAATACCTGTCCATAGATGGCATTTGGTAGGGGTTGGGTAACATGGATAGTCCACACTACAGGTCTGGGCCGTTCCATGGGGACAGACACTAAGTCTCCCGTTATGGTGTCGACGGGGAGCGGCGGTGGTTGAGACCCATTGAGGGTTGCCACTGCAGCATGACGGTCCATACTCTTATTATGTGTGCTTGGATGATGAGCATGATGATGAGATGATATGCCGGGTGTGACGACACTTAGAGGTTGGATATTAGTACTCATGATCAGTGATATTAGTGCAATGTTGTGGGACCCATTACCTTAGGGTGCCCTTATTCTTAATGTATGCTCATTTACATTGATTCATGTCATGTTTTAACTTCGTGAAATGCATGTCTTAGTATATGGGATAAATTGGCATTATGTTGGCATGACTTATGATACTTCTATTTTTATAGATGATAGACTTTTTATTTTATCAGTATTGTTATTCATTTATTTTATTTTATTACATTAATTGTCTATGTACCTACACAAACGATAGCTTGCTGAGGCATTGCTTTGTTTTGCAATGCCTCAGAGCTCGAGCGCGATAACAGGAAAGGCAAGGCCGTTGAGAAACCATGAGAGCTGAGGGAGATCCTTTTACCTAGAATTTTAGATAGTGATGTGAGTCAATAAACATGATTATCATTTGAATTTAATTATGGATTGTATACTTTATATTTTGGATTTGATTGAGATGTTTAGACATATGTTGGACATTTATATTGGATGTTATGATGGATAGACCCTGGGCCATATTATTATTGTGTTTTGGATATTTATTTGATTCAAAATAAAGGTGCCGATTTATTTGACGTTGATTGATATGAGTATGTTTAAATCTATTATCATAAAATTTTATTTATGTTTTAAATTGTATATGTGACATTTTGAGAAAGGAAAAATAACACCCGGAGTTTTAAGAGATGTTTTAGTAAAATGGTAAATAAAACTTTTCTCATGGGATCCCGAATGCTCTTATTAAAGCTGCTATTATTATAAATAAATAAATGTCTTAAAATTCGAGGTGTTACACCTATAGACCCTAACAGGCAGATCTAGTCATTAATCTAGAGATCTAATAGTGATTTATAAATAGATAGAAAATGATAAGGACTCCTTGTTATCCATTCATATCCTGGATTTTATAAAGGAGACCTAGGGTCGGGTTGAGTAATGAAGGACGCGACTCTAGAAAACATCGAGTTAGGTAGTTTGATACTACTAAGTTTTAAAATACATTTCAAATCTGAATGCTTTACTTGGCTTTAATTACTGTATTTGGCATGCTTTTTGAGATATGATGTTCTTATATGAGTACGTAGATTTGTCTTCATGATTTGTGGCCTTAAAACACTTGAACTTATCACCGTGTTTAGCATGCTTTCAAGATATGATGTATTTGTACAAGCATACAGAATTATGACTTTGAATGCAAATCGGCATGGCCAGATTTAATGCATTGCTTGCATGTTTTGAAAACAAATGCCTAAATTGCATGATCTACGATGTGTGAGATTTGGATTATCTATATATGTTTTTAGTGGGCAGATAGCCAGATGAGGCAGTCCACGGTGGGCACTATCTTTGAGAGGTTGTTATGTGCGGGGTTGGCCTTAGGCCTCTACCACCAAAAGGGTGGATGATATCACTACCAAAAGGCATTGTCCCTTCCCTGACTGCTGTAGTAAACAGGGACGACCACTGGAGGTGTTCACGGCACCCTTTCGGGGACAACCATAGTCCCGTGGAGGCTATGGTGGGTAGGTCTCTAGATACCGGAGTCGCACGATTCGGTGTGTGCTAATCGTGAGCATAGTGACCCTATGATTTTTGTGTGATTGATATGCATATAACATTGATATGGTCGTATCACGAGTACTCGTCACTAGTTGGCATGACGTGAATGCCGAGAGACTCATGTGCTTGATACTAGCATACGCTTGGAATAATAACTATTTTAAGAGTTCATGACTATTGTATTTGACTCGTTGGGTTGATGCATTTGCCGAGATCTTCGTATATGGATCTATTGATTTCTATTTCATGATTTTGATCATATTTATATCGTTGAATACTAGATTATGTTTTATGCATAACTATGCATGCTTACATAAAAAGCATCTACGATATTTTACATGAAAAGCTTTTAGAATCATGCATGTTGTCTCTAGTATTTTCAAAATAGTAGTATCGGATCACCTACTTGGGTATGAGAAATACTCACCCAAATATATTATTTTTCAAGGGAGCTTCA
This sequence comes from Warburgia ugandensis, assembly GCA_035236585.1. Taxonomy (NCBI): domain Eukaryota; kingdom Viridiplantae; phylum Streptophyta; class Magnoliopsida; order Canellales; family Canellaceae; genus Warburgia; species Warburgia ugandensis. The sequence continues at coordinate 104,890,757 of CP141126.1, forward strand.
CTCACGATTAGAATATACATCAGGAAACGTTAGTGCTACAATCAAGTAAATAAAGGGGAAACAAGTATGAATGTAAGTAAAAACTCTACCCATAGATGGCATTCGGTAGGGGTTTTAGTAACATGGATAGTCTACACTACTAGTCTGGGCCTTTCCATGGGGATGGACACTAAGTCTCCCGTTATGGTGTCGACGGGGAGAGGCGGTGGTTGAGACCCATTGAGGGTTGCCACTGCGGCATGACAATCAATACTCTTATTATATGTGCTTACATGATGAGCATGGTGATGAGATGATATGCACAGGTGTGACGACACTCAGAGGTTGGATATGAGTACTCATGATCAGTGATATTTATTTATATGACGCTTGTGAGACCCATTACCTTAGGGTGCCATTATTATTATTATTATTATTATTATTATTATTATTATTATTATTATTATTATTATTATTATTATTGTATGCTCAATTACATCGATCATATCATATTTTAAATTCATGGTTATTTAATAATGGTCCTATAGAACCATAAAAATCGGTTACCTAATCACTATCCTATTGAACCTTGAAATATAGGACGCCTACTTATTAGACGGTTAATTATTAACCGTCTTATAGAACGTATTAAAAAATATAGGACGGTTTTGTATTAAGCTGTCCTATAGAACCTATAAAAAATATAGGACTATTAAAACCTTTAATTATGTAGGACGGTTACTTATTAACCATCCCATATAATGTACAAAATATAGGATGACTATTTATTAAGCTGTCCTATATCAGTTTAAATATAGGATTGTTACTTAGAAACAGACTTATTTAGTGTAAAAGAATATAGGACAGTTATTCAGTAACTATCCTATATTTATAAGACGATTCAGCATGATAGTTTAACATATTGAGACTCGCGAGTCGAATGGGTCAACACAATGTGTTAACAGGTCAAGTGTCATACGGGTCAGCATGACATGTCCTAATGGTTGACACGAATACGACACGATTTTGAGCATACATTTTTTGGGTTGACCCGATCAATGACATGAAAACGATAGGACTCGACCCTAACCCGCTAAATGCGTGTCGTGTTTGACTCGTCTTATCGTGTCGTGTTGTATTTTGCCAGGCCTAACCTCAATCAATTCAAGGCTGTCTGCAATCAAATAGCTGCTATACAAAAACCCGTTTCTGATCATGAGAAAGTGCTTATTATTCTCACTAGACTCGGGAAGGAACCTCGGCAACCACTCAACTCTTCATTCCGCCTACACAACTTAACACTCATCAAACCAATACAAAGGAGAAAATCAAGGTCCGAACTGATGAAATTCATAGACAATAATTTCAAATCAGTAAAGACCGTGAATTGATTATCCATTTGCAGTCTCTTTAGTTGCCAAAACCCAATGTCATACTTCAGGAAATGTTTGGAGAAGAGAGATGGAAGGGCATGGAAAGAGAACAAATGTAGGGGAAGGAAGAAAATTTAAATTGTAACGGTACTTATCTGCTTCTTCTTCTTCCCTCTGCTGTCCTGAATCATACAATCAATGTGGGGACAGGGAGACACTGGATGATCGAGATTCAATTCGCTGAAATCTAAGAGGAGATTATTTGGTTTTCAGGTGATCTTGGGAAACTAGGGGGTGAGAGAGAGGGAATCAGAAATTGTGGGATGGTTCTGGCAGTTTTGAACCAACACTCCCTGAAGTTGGACGTTTTAGATGTTGGAGTATGGGAAACCTGTTGAATGATCTTAACCGTTCATTTGATGGTCCCATCCTTTGTTTATGGGCGGTAACAAGTAGGATTGACAAGCAGGAATTTGGATGAAGACCGTGCGTTTAATTGTCCCACTCTTGCCTCGGGGTGTTGACAAGTTGGATGGACAATCTTACGCAGCAAGTGGGAGCTGGTATGTGGTGATGCATGCCGAGGTGTCAACCGGGTGGGTCGTTACGAGTTGCGGGTCAAAACTCTTTCGCCCATGGGTCATAAAATGTCTCCCGCACTTTGGCGGGTAAAAAGATAATTTTAGTCAATAATTTTTAATAGTCATATAAATACCTTTGTTTTGGCAGATCATAGCCGATCATCATATTCAGAATGCCAAAAATAGATATATAAGTCATGCAAATCATTACATTTTAAATGATCTAACCACTTGTTTTTAGTCTTTGAAAAATCAATAAAATTGGATGGTGAGAATTTTGTCAAGAAAAACTAAAATCACCAAGTTAATGAAATTTGATTTCTAGCCTATCTATGAGATTTCTGATATTATGAATGGCTTGGATCTTCCAATAAAATTTAATATTGCATTGAAAATAAGCACATACCCTTCCTCTCCTCTTTAGCACATACACTTACAGGACCCAAGTGCTTTTGATGAGCTTTAATATGCAGTAATATAGAACTAAAACAAAGCCTAATAACCTACTCTAGCAATTAGATAATTTGAATCAAAAGATTTCATGCTGTGATTTTAAGCATTCTCAATCACGAGTCTGCTATTTCCAAACACTCAATGCAGCAAATGCTACTGTCCCATTATCTCAGACATGACTTTTTGAAGATCTAATCTATTCATATGGTTAGGAACCTCTTAGATTAAATACATACAAATAGTTAATCCTATTAGATGCTCCTAATGTTATTTTGGTTGTGGTTTAAATAACGACCTCTGAGAGATAAAAGTGGAAAAATCAATAGCTAGGATCATTGGATTGACATAGTTTTAGTAGTAAGGCCAAATATAGTGGCATGAATATTATGAAAATTTCAGAAAAAAAAATGAATATTATGACATAATACGCAATCATCTAGCTGCCAAGCAAATAATCAGATGGTTAACATAAAACCTTCATCAACATACAATTAACCACCCATCGATCAATTGAAGACAGTCATAAACACTGCAATTCAAGTTTGAGATGGAACGAATACGACCGTGGTGCTTTTACCATGGGACCCACTTTTGATAATCCAAACCGTTCGTCTTAGGAATCTCCAGAGATGAGTTCTGCATCAAAAATCTAATGCTGTGTGCCTTCCCATCATGGTTTTCTTTAGGTCATTTTTGAGTTCTGAAGTAAATAAACGATCGAAACGGCTCATCTATGGCAAGACTGACAAGATGACGGATCAGATTATTCAGAACCGTGGCCCCCAGTCACACAGGTGGGTGAAAATATCAACCGTCCCATCCCAGTACATACTGCTAATTAATGCATCCTAATACCGAACTGCATGCATGTACAAAAATAGAAGAAACCCTGGGAACAAGTGAAGCTGAACAAGGATCGCAAGATCATAGAAAGGCAATCGGCAAATTTAGGATTAAAAGTAGATGCAACAAGCAACAAGAACACAATGTGTTTTACAAAAATTGCACTAAAAGCATTATCAGGAATGCCAAAATTTTGTTACTTGGATGTGCAACATTATTTACCCCTAATTATTACACTTTTTTTTTTTTTTTTCTAAGATAAAAACGCAACCAATACACCGACAGCTCTTGGAATACCTAATTACAGATAGTTTATGATAATTTGGTAAATTAATTGTCTATAAAATTCACTATAGTTTTTTGATTAATAGGTTTTTAATTCAGAAAATTTGCACTTAGCTTGAGACAGAGATTATTGAATGATTCAGGACTTTGTAAATTTCAAATCAGAAAATCAAAATAAAGACTGTTTAAAAAAAAAACCAAGGCGAAAAAAGGAAAGAAAAAAAAAAACTATACAAAGGCATCAATGCAACAGCGGCACCTATAGAAAGAAAAAAGTACAGACCTGTAATCCTCGCAGGATAATTAGAATACAGATTAACTTCATAAATATGATTGAAAGGAAGAACTTCGACACAAATCTTTTTTGCCAAGTATTTAATCAGCTCCTCAGAAGGGGAGCCTTGGTGCAATGGTAAAAGTTGTCGTCGTGTGACCTTGAAGTCATGGGTTCAAGGCATGGAATCAGCCTCTTGCAAATGCAAGGTAAGGCTGTGTATTTTAGGCTCTTGTGGTCCGCCCCCTTTCCAGACCTTACATGGCGAGAGCTCCATGCACTGGAGCTGCCCTTTTATTTAATCAGCTCCTCATGGGTAGGATCAAGGCGACATCCAGGCGGATAAATGGACCCACAAGATTAGTAAGATCTTCTAATTGGTATACCTGCCTAACCCAAAACCAAACAAGCGACGAAATACCTAAGATTAAATGACTCTAAGAGGAATGGCTCAGGAACAAAAATCCTCGGATTAGGTTATTCCTGGATAGTGATAATACCGTTTATCTAGGTTTGGCGGATTTTCTCAACGAGATAAGGCTGCAAATAGCAGGGGAAATAATCACTTTCCTGGAATCACTTAATTATTGGATTGTTTTTCCCAACCCCATCCCCCAGTACAAGAATCTACTCTTTTCAACCTTCAACAACAAACCCACTCAAGATTGGAATTAAATGCCCTGCTTGGATGAGGAACAAGCAGACCCAGGATAAAACTATATCCCGGATATTGGAACCTCAAAACTGTAGATGAACTACCTTAAAGCCATGCAATCTTTGTACTGAAATTGCTTGTGAGGATGCCAATATAATGGGATGAGAACACAATTCATGGATAATTTATCCATGAATTGTTGTCTCAGATTAAATAAGGAAATGGGAATATGCAAGAAAAGCAAACGAACCTTGGAAGTGCGTACTCTTCAGAAAAATATGACGCCATTTTATGTGTCCCAATTATCATCTATTATTGCATTTTTGTCTCCAACGACATCTTAAAGAAAAGATGAAAATAAGAAGTGATATATTTTCCCCTTATTTTTCGCCGATTCTCCCGATTTTATCTCTAAGTTTTCCTATTTTTTCTGTCTCTGTCCTGCTCTATCACCCTATCCTCATGCTATCTCATGGTGTTTGCCTTTCTTTATACTTACGGAACAACTGGAGATAAATATAAGATGGGGGCATAATGGTTGGTCATCCAGGCTGTTACTGCAGACAGGAAATTTCTAGGCTGTTACATTCATGGTATGATCTGTGAATAGACGGTTGGGATCATATGAAGTTCGACTTGTCACTCTCTTAGAAGAAGATGGGCGGCAAAATATTCGCAGAAATAGGTTCATAGAATATCTGGGAGTGCTCCCTTTATTTAGAGTGAGTACATATATTCCCGGCTAGAAGGCCCTCGTTCGCAGCAAGCAGGTACTCTCTCTCTCTTTCTCTCTCCTTCCTCCGTCGAATCTCACTGAAAGTTTCCTTTCAGAAAGAAACTCTCCATCTTCTTTGTCAGCGGCATAGTGCAGAAAGGTACATCCCTCAAAGACCTCTATTGTTTCTGGGATTGCAAGAAATAACAATCCTTGGATAAAATTGTACATGGACAGTGATCTTATCCCCCGCATACTGACAGCCCCGAGACTTAGATAACGTAGTTCCAGAACAAAGGGTGCGTTGTTTTAAGGTGGTCTATCTGTAGTCTTAGGGTTTCTACTATCAAGGTATAAGATTACTACCATGGATAATGTCTGAATAATTGAAAACTTTTTGATGAAGTCCCTACGTTTAATTTGATGCCCCCACTTTTTCTAGATGAATTCAAAATTTCTTGCAATTTTTAAATTCAAAGCAAAATTTGAGAAATAAACATGAATTTACCTAATAAAACTAAAATTTCACAAATAATTTTCCCAATTTTTATATGTTATTAATAAATATTGTTAAAAATTCCAGTTAAAAGTTAAATCACATTCAAAAGATGCTTCTTCTTTTTTTCTAAAATTTTAGCGAACGTTTATCTTGCGGATTTACTCCTGAATCTAAACTTTGTGACTATGGTTATTCCTTTTCCTAGCAGCTCTTTTATTTGACTTTTAAAAAGGAGAAAGGAAGAAAAAGTGGTCCCCTAGTTCGAATCCTATATCAACTTGTTATTGATTTGAAGAGATTAAACATAGATCCTTGTTTTATGTTTCCTCCCTAAACTAACTAATTTTGCTTAATTTTGGGTTAAGCAGGTGTATCAATGGCCGGACCCTGTGAATCTCCTGAAAATAAATACCCTGCCGGGTATCGCTTTAATCCTACTGATAAGGAGCTGCTGGTGAAATATTTGGCCAAAAAGATTAGGGGTGAAATGCTTCCCTCCGATCATAATGTTCATGAAGTCAATTTATACACCGACCATCCCAAGCTGATTGTAGGTCTGTATTTCTATCCCAATTCAGGCTTCTTCCTCTTGTCGATATATTCTCTTATTGCCTTGCGTAATTGTTGAAACCTTTATCCTGAATCACTCAATAATCTATTTCTTAAGTTAAATGAAATTTACCAAATTAAAGACAACATTATCAAATTAAGCGCGAATTTTTGTAACTTATTCAACAAATTCTTTCAGAACATTTGCCTTGCAATCGATTTGTTAGCCCGACTTTGTAGCTATGTTTCATTGTCCTTGATGTTAATACTAAGATAATGTTGCTGATGATGCACAAAAATTGAATTTGCATCGTGACATTGTTCCTAATTTCATTTTGAACTTCCTTACATTATTTCATTACATATTCTGGATATTAATGCTGAGATTATGCTGTTATTGACACACAAAAACTGGATTTGTATCAAGATCATGCTTTTTTTCTCTATTTATGCTTTGAACTCGCTCAGTACATTTGCCTTGCCATTTGAACTTCCTATCAATTTCCTTCCCGATATTGGTACTAAGATTATGTCGTTGATGGTGCACAGATAGATTTAAATCTACTAGAAAGGATGAATGGTATTTTTTCACTCCAAGATATCGGAAGTACAAGAATGGATCAAGACCCAATCGTTCAACGGGATCAGCTGGTTACTGGAAGGCCACCGGTGCAGATAAGATCGTGAAGGCCAAGAAAGGTAGGAATATTGGTGTTAAAAGATCTCTAGTCTACTACCAAGGAAGAGCTCCCGGAGGAGACAAAACCGATTGGATCATGCATGAATATCGTATCGAGAATACTAGTATACCTGTAAATAGTCGAGAAGATTGCATGAAGGTACGTGGAAACCTACACACCTGCATTAAATCACATGCATCGATCTTGCGCAAAATGTTGTGTCTAGATTTAATCTTGCTCGTTGATTGTTTTAGGATTCATTTGTTATCAATGTCCCAGAGTTTGTACTTGCTTGCCCTTTTGTTTTCCTTTTTTGGCACTATTTTTACATACATGCATGCAGTTAGGTCTACGATGAGGTTGGTCGGTCGGTCTTATATTTCCAAAAGAGCATGTTTTAGTATGGGATGTTATATATCCCACACTAAGCATTCTTTTATCATGTTCTCCAAACTTTGGATGCAGAAAACAGACTTGTCAGTGGTGCTTGAGCCGAGTTGAGATGATATGATATCTCCTCCTCTCACTGTGGGTGGTGCTTGAGATGAGAACCATCTCATCCCATCTCAGGGACGGAGAACATGTATATTTAAAAATCATTTTCCAGAGCCGGAGAGACCAAAAGTATCCTGTAGAAATAAATGCACAAAATTTATGTGTAAGAGTTTTCTTGCAAAAATTTCTTTTTCTTGGGGTTGGTATTCTCCATCCCTACCACATCAACCATCTTATCTCAACCCAGCTTAAATGGTATTTACGGTCATCTCACTTCATCCCATTACCAAATCTCTTCTTCCTATCCCATCTCGAATAATCTCAGAGCTATAGATCTCATCTCAAGTCAGCTCATCTCACGATCCCAAGCGCCACTTACACCATGCATGTTAAGCATATGCACTGTGTCTCAAACCTGAACTAGCGGTAGAGAACACTTGAATTGCTTGGTATATATGCAGAAGAAGGTTCAATGTTCAATAATCTTATGACTTGTCTCTCCCTCCCTGCAGTTAGATGATTGGGTTCTATGCCGGATCTACAACAAGGGAAACGGCCGAAGATGGCGTCATAGAGAGCCTGAAGTCGAAGAAGAAGAAGAAGTTGAAACTCAAGTCGACGTAGCCGAAAATGGAGACAATAATGCTCTACCCCATGAAGAGATGGATGAAGATTATGAAAGCCAAGATGATGCGATCAATCTAATCATGAAAACTAGACTTGATAAATTCTTGGTTCGTGGTAGAGACAACTTGGAGTTTCTCCCGCCCGACTGGCCTGATGAAGGGTTTCCAAACTTGTCGGAAAATCATACGTTGTAGGGCAACAACAGCGATGTTGTATCAACAGGGAACTTCAACAGCATGGATGTCCTCTATGAAGAAGAAGCGCCAAGTCTGTGGATACTCCAGTATTTTCTTCAGAAAACTACCTCCAGTTTCAATCACAGCCAACAGGACCCACATATCAACATCTGGACAAAGGCCACAAATTCAGATCAGAGCCAAATGGTAAAGAGAATTGGCTTCACCTGAACGCCGAGATCACAAATGGTCCCACATATAATGCAGTGAATGGCCTCCACGTGCAAGCGCATGCAGATGGACGTGTTGATGGAACCGGTTCCGCTTCACCAGACATGGCGGATGATGATATATTTGACAGTCTCTCTCCTTTGTACAAATGGGATGATGATATATCTGTGGTAGTATTTTCTTCAGAAAACTACCTCCAGTTTAAATCACAGCCAACAGGACCCACATATCAACATCCGGAGAATGGCCACAAATTCAGATCAGAGCCAAATGGTAAAGGTAATTGGCTTCACCTGAACGCCGAGATCACAAATGGGCCCGAATATAATCCAGTGAATGGCCTCCACGTGCAAGCGCAAGCAGATGGACGTGTTGATCGAACCGGTTCCACTTCGCCAGACAAGGTGGATGATCATATATTTGACAGTCTCTCTCCTTTGTACAAATCGGACGGTCTGGATCGTGCGGTTCGCAAGGATGAAGATTAACCATGATATACTTACTTCTATGTTTAGATTCTAGGTAGTATGGTTTTAGGGTTAGGACTATGAATACGTTTTGCTTTTATGCATGGGATAACAATTTTATGTTTTACGTTATTGTTGCTTGTTTTTATTCCCTCTTATACTTTTGAGGCTGTTTGACACGGGGATAACAATCCATGGATGGTTTAGACTTTTATCCTCCTTTTTTCTACTTGGAATAGTATGGGCAGAATAGTGGTCGTCCACCACCAAGGCCTACCACAATCTGATCACTATCTATGAGGCGAAGATAACGGACGGCTGATAATGATGTTCGAATAAGGAAACATCTTAAGAAAAGAAAAACGAAAAGTTGACAAGAGTCTATTTCAGTTTGCTGCCTCAAAAGCATAGATAAAATTATTCAAACATGGATGACATATCCTTAGGAGCTTAACATGTTTATTCTTCAACAATTTTATCTATGTTTTAATTGTGTAACTAGAAGGGAGGATATTCGCGATTGTTGAATAGCTTAATCTATGATTCTTATGCGTGTGACAATCGATATTTGACGCTTTACGGATCGGGTGTATTTCATCGAAACCATTGAATTTGTAGATCATCAAAATGTGACCTGCCTGATTCTGATTCCGAACCACATGATATCCCATCCGGAAGATAGGGATCAATGAACATCAACGGTTTACATATTTCTGGCGGGCCCCGTACAGGGGGTAGATCATCCGATCAAGGTTAAATATGTGGTAAAAGGACAGACTCCTACTTTCGGTAGAAATGAGAATTTGTTTCTCAATTTAGTATTTTCAGCTGTTTTTGCAGAAACAGCAACATGGGAAACGTAGGAACGCCTGTCCCAAATGCAACCTTATTTGCCGGATTTCGTGGTAAGAATAGAATTGAGGCCCATCTTTTTAAATGAACTGAACCGTTCATCTGAACTGTCTCAGAATAATGAGCCCTATGCCAAAAATCAGATACTGTGGATGATCCTACCATTGTTACTCTGAACTACTTTCAGTTCTAAATGGACGGTAGTGAAATGCCACCTGCAACATTATCACAATAATGAATGGGAGGATCATCCAAATTAGATATTGCTCATCCATAGTGAGATGCTTAAGATGAACGGTTTTGTTTACAAAATGTGAGCCCCACTTATAAGTTGACTAGAAAACCATAAATAGCAAATAAAGAGGGGATTGGAATAGTCCTCAAGGGTAGTGTGGACATATCATTTTAAAAATTTTGAATTTACATTGACCATTTTAGCTTGAGAATTTAAATTATGGCGCGAGACATGTACAATCAGCAATGGCAACCCCCCTTTACACTTTTCAGTTTTCAATTTTCATTTGTGAAGCAAACATGAAACATGAAGAAGTAGTACAAGAACACTTAGAAGAGGTAAAAGTAGAACAAGAACAACAGTTATAATACACAATCGATGCTATCGAGCACATGTCCACCAGTAACACCACCAGCCAAGAGAAAGCCTAGGGCTCAACCCAAATGGAACATATAAATAAGAGATCATCAAAGGGAATAAAGAAACTGTACGATTTAATAGTACAGGTCAACCGATAGGTGGTAGTGCATATGCTTATGCTAGCTTCATATGTTGCACTGTTAGATGATTGATGTCAGTCTCAGTGACTAATTGGAGACTTGAATCTGCAGAAGTCAAAGATGCAATATAGGAAATGATCAAGGTATGTAAATTCTTCCTACATATAACATAATATGTCCCTTATATATATATATATATATTTATTATTTTTGTTTGCATATGATACACTAAGTCACTACTCACTAGTTAGTAGTCACTAACCTGCTTCTTCTTTCATTTTGTAGTCTACCTTTGTCGTATTTGATGAATGCAAGAAGCAAGCATTGCAAGGAGTTGGTGACCAATGGAGGAAATGGAAGAGTGAGCTTGCAAGGAAGTACATACTTCCAAATGTCAATGATCCTTCTAGGCTTAACATGGTCCCTCAATTGTATTCCTGCTTCATTGATTAAGAAGCATGAAATCAATTTGTATAGTTTAGGCTATCTCTTGATTTTTAGGTAATCACAACTTGAATTAGCTACACTAAATTTTGATTCTTGTAATTATTATAGTTGATTGTATTTTGATTACATTACATTGATGTCCAGGCAAAGTATATAAAAGGACAAATGGTGCCTGTATATAATCATGTGCAACACCACCTTTTAAGGGTTGGCTAAGCACAATTAGAGGCAGAAGAAGTAAGTATATCATATGACATTTCATTTCTATCTAATTATAGTATATTTTTATTTTATTAACTCTAACTTGGTGTCTCTCTTAATAGCAAAAGAAGGCTGGGACAATGGAACCTATCGACTGTGCTCTTCTTTGGAAAATGGCACATTCGAAAGGGCATAACTCTTAGACCTTTACTAACGAAACAACCGTAGCAATTGCATTAAGAATTTTTTGTGGTTTAAGACTTTAAGTTTTATACTTTTACTTTATGTGTCTACTGCCTAGTTAACTAGTTTTATACTTTTATACTCTTGCATTATATAAATATTACATATATAACAGGGATTTGATCATGTTATGATGTTTACATGTGCAGGAAGAGTTGACCCAGGAAAGTGCAACTGCAGGGACTCTTAGTAGTACTGCTGCAAAGGGAGACATCTTGTACAGGGCAATGGGCAACAAGGATAAGCAACCTGGTCAGGTAAGGGCCTAAGGTCGCGGTATTATTCCTTTCAAGTTCTTCCCTAAACAAAAGGCTCCTACGGTACAAGAATTGGAAGAATGAAAGAGGCAAACTGTTGTGGATATATATATATATATATAGCAAGGTGAAGGATCATTTATTGAAGGAACTCTAGGGTGGAAGAAGAACTTCATGTTAGGATGAGGATGTTGCCCCTCAAGCTCAAGCTCAAGCTCAAGCTCAAGTTCAATTTCAACCACCCCAGTCTGACAATAGCTGCACTCCATCAGACAAAAAGGTGGTAGTGCAAGTACTTGAAGGTGATGTCCCGATCAGTGATATATGTACATTGCCATGTTTACTTTTACAATATTTAATTGTTTAGTAACCTTTTTATTTTACATCACTAATCATTATATATATGTTATTTCTCGAATGCAAGTGGGCAATGCATGTTGCAGCTATATACATCTGAGAATTATGTAGTTGTAGCAATATTATACGAGGTTTGGCCCACTACTTTCGCCACCTTGCATGACAGTTGATGCATCCACACACTCAGCACGTGTGCATTACTCCTGCCATTCAACCAGATGCTCCCCTTCCATTTCCAATACAAGGTGATGATATTGAAACTATTGGGGATGCAATTGGATGTCATGTGAGTTGGTTAGAGGAATTTATCAAACCAATGATATCCAATTCCAAGGTATATAGATTCTAATTGTAGTCATGGCATTATTTTCTGCTACATTTTTCAAGTAATCCTAAATTATTAATTGATTAATATTGTCTGCAATATGTTAGATCACTAGAAGCAGCACAAGGCGCAATTGAAGCGAACCTTCCTACCAGCAAATTGTGGCGTAGTGGCTAGTGTAGCCCCATCTTAGCATCCCCAGGTAGTTTTATATATTGGCATAGTTGTATCATGTTACATGTTGTAATATCCTCAATTTTAGGCATAAATTAATAATTTATTAAATAAATTAAATTAAAATTTTATAAATAGAAATGGTCCTGAAAACTTAAAAATTAGAAAGTACACGTCAATAGGATTTTAATGCCATAAATAACGCAAAAAATGAAGCTCAAACGAAGAAGTTATGAGCCGTTGAAGTTATAGGGGTATTTTGGTAAATTGTCAAAGCACAAAATAGGGGGGCAGTTTTGATAATGGCACCCCTATCCACCTTGCATTATTAGATCCGGCAATTTTTCCAGTGAAATTGTACGAGAAAAAGCTTAAAAAGGGAAGAGTTTCATTCCCCTTCGCACACGTAAACTCTTTCCCCTAGCCTGATCCTCAATCAACCCTCATTCCTCTTCATCAAGCTGTTTCTTTTCCAAAACCCTAGCCTCTACAAAAGCCTAATTTTTTTTTATGAGTAGGGCTCCGACAACACCAATCAACACCAAGTAAATTGAGGTAAGCCTTAATCTCATAATTTTTATATTATATATGTATATTTGTAAAATAGAAATACATGAAAAATCAGGAAAAAATGGGAACCTTGTTTACGCTACTGTCAGAGCGTAAATTCGTTGATGAAACCATGTTAGATTGCAAATTAGACTGTCCATCTAGTGTATAAGAGACCCAAGATCAACCCTTTAAATTTGGGAAGATCCAACGGCTGATTTTTTTTTAAAAAACGTTCAAAATAGTACCTAGGGAACATTTTAGGAACATGAAAAAAATCACATAAAAACCATAGTTTTTGAAAAAATCAATGCAAAAAGATAGTAGAAATGAAAACTAGAAGAAATTTCAAACAAAATGGCTAAAAAGCGAAGTGATTTGGACACCTGTAGGGTCATCGGAGATGACCGGAAGCCGATCATCTTCTCCGGCGCTAGTTTCCGTGTCGCCGATGTAACCCGGGATAAATCGGGGCCGCCCGTGTAACTCAGTGTAAACTCGGTGCTGGTATAAATCGGTGTAAACTGCGCCGCCAGTGCAAAAGAGCTTATGGTAGTCGGTCAGCCCTAAAAGATGGATAGTTCCACTTGAAACTTGATTTTTGAGAGTTATAGGAGTCCAAATCACATTTCGAAAAAGGCGTTGCACCATATTGACGACACGGACTTAGATTTAACTTAAAAACTTATAAATAACCACTTTTACTTTAGAAGATTTTTAAAATAGTGATGTGACATTGATAGGTGGATCCAAACATATAAGTTAAAGGGATTTTACGATTGAACTAAGTGATATCATGTCGAGGTAGGTGACGACAATTAATGTTTTATTTTAATTTTAAAACCATGCATAATCCTAGTGTCATGAGTGATTGTGACTTAAATTGCATTTATTTTTAACCGTTGATTTATGAGATTTAGAGTTACGCTATGATTATTATAAATTGCGATCATGTATTAAATAAACGTATGACAAATGATTTTATGAGCATGATATTATCTAATTATGCATAGATATCAATTTATTTTCTTTATTACATTATTGGAATGAATGGATTTGGATGAAAAAGAAAATTAGGGGCTTAGTGGCTGGTCCTTTTAGAGGCTAACCCCGAGATGAGGGGCGTGCCTTGGGGATTGCGAGCTACAAGTACTCTTGAGTTTTGGCATATTTATGATTTTTGTATTTTTATGTTTTATGACGGGTGCTCTCACTTGGTGGGAGTCATGCTAGGAGGGAGAGGGCCGGCCACCCTGTAATGCCTCAAGCATTTTCACTATTTTTGCATCCATGAATTGGACATTCTATATGAAATTAATCATGTTAAATGTTTTGTTTTATTTAAAATAGTAAAAAAATAAATTTGTAAGAAAAATTATTACCATTATATTCTACTCGAAAAATGGAATCCAACGCCTCAAAGAACGCCTAAAACGGAGTTCATATGAAGAAGTTATGGGTGTTTAAAGATTAAGGGCATTTGTCATTTACATTTAAAAATGAAAAAGACAAAAAATGCAGGGGCCATTTTGATAATGGTACCCCCCGTCTTCTTCCTCCTCCAGCCACCACCATTCTCGATTTTTCCAGGAACCGCCTGCAGCAGGGTGGTCTTTGGAAAGGATGGCAGCACCGCCTCCCTCATTTATAAAAACCCATTTGCCCTCTTCCCCAATCATCCTCTCTCCTCCACATTCTCCAACTGTTCAAGGGAAGATTCTGGCAACTAGGGTTCAGCATGAAGAAACCCCACCTCAGGCAATGGACAACGCTCTAGCCTACCCAGGTAAGCCCCTCACACCTCCTTAAGCTTTTTCCCCTTCTTCCCTGCCCAAATCCATGCCAGATTTGGGTGTTTTTCGGCTGAAAACCCCAGAGAAAACCCAGACTCAATGGGTCTGTGGACCCATAGAGCCAAACACCTCCCAGGTGCCCTCCTCCTCTTCCCTTCTCCTTCCCTATATTCCAGCCCAGATCCATGTCGGATCCGGGCGTTTCCGTTCGAAAATCGTCGGAAGCCACTTGGGTCGATGGGTCTACTGACCCATCAAGCCAAATGCGTCCCAGGGACGCTGCGCACAATGCGCGCCTAGGACATGGTACTTGGGACGGACTTCGAGCGTGTAATGTGGGGCACGGGTCCTGGCTCCACCAGGATGCACGGGGTGCCCTGGGAGAGGAGACATGTCGTCTTTGCGCCAAAGACGCGTCCACACAATGCCATCTAAGAAGCATGTCATAGAGCGTTATGTGGGCATATGGGCGCGTGCGAACGCTGTCCTTGGCACGGCCTCCGGACACGCGCGACGTGAGGGTATGGGTCCTAGTTCGACCGGGGCACTCAAGTGTCCCGAGAACGGCGACGCGCGGGCCCCGCGTGAACAAAATTGGCTCGTCCGTGATTTTGGGACACTAAAACTGCAATTACAGAGGCTGTAGGACTCCGATTGAAGATTCGAGAGAACCATCGCGTCCGTATTAATGACACAGACCTAATGAGACTATAAAAATTAAGATCAGAGGATGAATTATAGGGTCTAACCATTGAATAGTAGATCCATACATAAGATCTAGCCTGATAATGTATTAAGCAAGGACCTATTGTAATATCCTTAATTTTTTTGATAAATTAATAAATTATTAAATAAATTAAATTCAAAATTTATAGATGGAATTTGATCCTAAAAACTCAAAATTTTGAAAGTGCTCGTTGATAGGATTCCAACGCCATAAAGAATGCAGAAAACGGAGCTCAAACGAAGGAGTTATGAGTCGTTAAAGTTATAATTTGGTAAAAACGTAAAACATAGGGGCCCGAATTAATAACGACGCCCCCTTCTTCTACACATCTCTACCAGATTCGGCGATTTCGCCGGAGAAATCACCAGAAGGAGACATGAAAGGGAAGAGTTCCCTTTCCCTTAAACTCTATAGCCTATATCTCTCCCCCCCCCCCTCAGGCGCCAAAACAAACCACCTTTCTCCGTTTTCACTCAAAACCCTTGCCTCTGTAAATTCGTGTTTTTTTGGCGAGTACGGCTTCGGCAAACATCAAGCGACACCTAGCGTTAGAGGTAAGCTAAAAACCTTCTCTTTTCATGTTACCTATGTAAGGAAATAGCAAGAGAAAACACATTGAAATTAGGAAATCCAGGAAAAACAAAATTTTTCCTAGGAACCCTGTGCATGCTACTGTTGGGGGTGATTTCATGGATGAAACCACATTTGTTTACAAATCAAATCATCCATCTAATGCATAATAGACTCAAGAACAAACCCTTTAAATTTGGGAGAGATCCAACAGCTGGGTTCTCTAGAAAACGTGAAAACCAGTACCTAGGAAAGTTTTTAGGAACTTGGGAAAAATGGCTTAAAAACATAGTTTTTGGAAAAATAATGCAAAAAGAGGGTAGAAATGAAATCTAGACAAAATTTTGAGCAAAATGGTACAAAAATCGCAAGATTTGGACGCCTGTAGGCTTGCCGGAGATAATCGGAATCCAATCATCTTCTCTACGGGGGCTATCGCATCGGCGTCTTGGCGCTAATGCTAGGACGCCCGATGACGAGCGTACGCCCTTACGTGCGCGCATGGGAGCCCCTGCGAGGGCTATCTTGGGAAGTCAGGACGCACGGCGTCCTAGCGACCGTGACGCACACGGCGGTGCATCATGGTAACGAGGACGCACTCGGCGCGTCCCAACTGAGCGTCCTGATGTCGGGAGCTATATGAGTCCAAATCACAATCTGAAGGAGGCGTTGTGATCGTATCGACGATGCGGACCTAGTTTTAGCTTAAAAACTTATAAATGACCATTTTTAATTTAGAAAAAATTTAAATTGTGATGTGACATGGACAGGTGCACTTGAACATACCAGTTAAGGGGATTTATTAGCAACTTAAGTGATCTCAAGTTGAGGTAGGTGATGAAAATTAATCCTTTGCATTTATTATTAGCCGGTGATTTCATGAGACTTAGAGTACATTATGATTATTATAAATTAAAATCTTTTATTGAATAAACCCATGACAAATGTTTTTATGAGCATGATATTATTTAATTATGCTTAAATAGAGACATATTTCTTATTATATATTTGAAATGCATGGATTTGCACGGAAATAAGAATAGAGGCTTGTTAGCTAGTCCTTTTAGAGGCTAACCCCAGGATGAGGGGCGTGCCTTGGGGATTTCGAGCTACGAATGCTCTTATGTTTTGACATACACATGATTTCTGTATTTCTATGTTTTATGACGGGTGCTTTCACCCGGTGGGCGTCATGTTAGGAGGGATAAACCCTTGGCCATATTATTATTGTGTTTTGGATATTTATTTGATTCAAAATAAAGGTGTTGATTTATTTGATGTTGATTGATATGAGTATTGTTTAAATATATTATCATAAAATTTTATTTATGTTTTAAATTATATATGTGACATTTTGAGAAAGGAAAAATAACACCTAGAGTTTTAACAGATGTTTTAGTAAAATGATAAATAAAACTTTTCTCATGGGATCCCAAATGCTCTTATTAAAACTGCTACTATTATAAATAAATAAAAAAATGTCTTAAAATTTTGGGGTATTACACCTATAGACCTTAACAGGCAGATCTAGCCATTAATCTAGAGATCTAATAGTGATTTATAAATAGATAGAAAATGATAAGGACTCCTTGTTATCCATTCATATCTAGGATTTTATAAAGGAGACCTAGGGTCGGGTTAAGTAATGAAGGACGCGACTTCAGAAAACCTCGAGGCAGGTAGTCTGATACTACTAAGTTTTCAAATACATTTCAAATTCGAATGCTTTACTTAGCTTTAATTACTGTATTTAGCATGCTTTTTGAGATATGATGTTCTTATATGAGTACGCGGATTTGTCTTCATGATTTGTGGCCTTAAAACACTTGAACCTATCACCGTGTTTAGCATGCTTTCAAGATATGATGTTTTTGTACAAGCATACAGAATTATGGCTTTGAATGCAAATACTGGCATGAGCAGATTTAATGCACTACTTGCATGTTTTGAAAACAAATGCCTAAATTGCATGATCTACAATGTGTGACATTGACAGGTGCATCCGAACATATAAGTTAAAGGGATTTTACGAGCGAACGAAGTGATCTCATGTCGAGGTAGGCGACGACAATTAATGTTTTATTTTAATTTTAAAACCATGCATAATCCTAGCATTATGAGTGATCGTGATTTAAATTGCATTTATGACAATTAATGTTTTATTTTAATTTTAAAACCATGCATAATCCTAGCATTATGAGTGATCGTGATTTAAATTGCATTTATTTTTAACTGTTGATTTTATGAGATTTAGAGTTACGCTATGATTATTATAAATTGCAATCATGTATTAAATAAACCTATGATAAATGATTTTATGAGCATGATATTATCTAATTATGCATAGATGTCAATTTCTTTTCTTTATTACATTATTGAAATGGATGGATTTGAATGAAAAAGAAAAATAGGGGCTTAGTGGCTGGTCCTTTTAGAGGCTAACCCCGAGATGAGGGGCGTGCCTTGGGGATTGCGAGCTACGAGTACTCTTGGGTTTTGACATATTTATGATTTTCGTGTTTTTATATTTTATAATAGGTGCTCTCACTTGGTGGGCGTCATGCTAGGAGGGAGAGGGTCGGCCACCTTGTAATGCCTCAAGCATTTTCGCTATTTTTGCATCCATGAATTGGACATTCTATATGAAATTAACCATGTTAAATGTTTTATTTTATTTAAAATAGTAAACAAAGAAATTTGTAAGAAAAATTAGTACCATTAGATTCTACTCAAAAAATGGAATCCAACGCCTCAAAGAACGCCTCAAATGGAGTTCGTATGAAGAAGTTACGGGCGTTTAAAGATTAAGAGCATTTCTGTCATTTACATATAAAAACGAAAAAGATAAAAAACACAGGAGGCCATTTTGATAACGGCAGTCCCATCTTCTTCCTCCTCCAGCCACCGCCATTCTCGATTTTCCAGAACCACCTCTGTAGGGTGGTGTTGGAAAGGATGGCAGCACCGCCTCCCTCATCTATAAAAACCTATTTGCCCTCTTCCTCAATCATCCTCTATACTCCACCTTCTCCAACTGTTCAAGGGAAGATTCCTGCAGCTAGGGTTTAGAGTGAAGAAACCCCACCTCCGGCAATGGACAACGCTCCAGCCTACCCAGGTAAGCCCCTCACACCTCCTTAAGTTTTTTCCCCTTCTTCCCTGCCCAGATCCAAGCCAGATTTAGGTGTTTTCCGGTTGGAAACCCCAGAGAAAACCCGGACTCGATGGGTCTATCAACCCATCAAGCCAAACACCTCCCAGGTGGCCTCCTCTTCCCTTCTCCATCCCTACATTCCAGCCCAGATTCATGTTGGATTTGGCGTTTCCTCGTCCGAAAATCATTGGAAGCCACCCAGATTCGATGGGTCTACTGACCCATCGAGCCAGACGCGTCCTAGGGACACTGCGCACAATGCGCGCCAAGCACGTGGTCCATGGGACGGACTTCGGGCACGTAATGTGGGGCACGGGTCCTGGCTTGACCAGGATGCACGGGGTACCCTGGGAGCGGAGACGTGACGTGCTGTGCCAAAGACGCGTCCACACGATGCCATCCAGGACGCACGTCATAGAGCGTTACTTGGGCATGCGGGCGTGTGTGAGCGCTGTCCTTGGCGTGGCCTTCAGACACGCGTGACGTGAGGATATGGGTCCTGGTTCGATCGGGGCATGCAAGCATCCCAAGAACCGCGATGCGCGGGCCCCACGTGAACAAAATTTGCTCATCCGTGATTTTGGGACATTAAAACTGCAATTACGGAGGCTGTAGGACTCCGATTGACGATCCGAGATAACCATCGTGTCCGTATTAATGGCCTTGAGACCTAATGGGACTATAAAAATTAAGATTAGAGGATGAATTATAGGGTCTAACCATTGAATAGTAGATTCATACATAAGATCTAGCCTGACAATGTATTAAGTAAGGACCTATTGTAATATCCTTAATTTTTTGATAAATTAAGAACTTATTAAATAAATTAAATACAAAATTTATAGATGAAATTTGATCTTGAAAACTTAAAATTTTGAAAGTGCTCGTCGACAGGATTCCAACGCCATAAAGAACGTAGAAAACAGAGCTCAAACGAAGGAGTTATGAGCCGTTAAAGTTATAGGGGTATTTTAGTAATTTGGCAAAAAAATAAAATGCAGGGGCCCAAATTGATAACGACACCCCCTTCTTGTACACGCCTCTACCAGATGTGGTGATTTCGCTGGAGAAATCGACGGAAGGAGACGAGAAAGGGAAGAGTTCCCTTTCCCTTAAACTCTACAGCCTATATCTCTCCCCCCCTCAGGCGCCAAAACACACCACCTTTCCCTATTTTCACTCAAAACCCTTGCCTTTGTAAATTAGCATTTTTTTGGCAAGTAGGGCTCCAGCAAACATCAAGTGACACCCATCGTTAGAGGTAAGCGATAAACCTTCTCTTTTCATGTTTCCTGTGTAAGGAAATAGCAAGGGAAAACGCATCGAAATCAGGAAATCCAAGAAAAATGAAATTTTTCCTGAGAACCCTGTGCACGCTACTGTTGGGGCGTGATTTCACTGATGAAACCACATTTGTTTACAAATCGAACCATCCATCTAGTGCATGATAGACCTAAGAACAAACCCTTTAAATTTGGAAGAGATCAAACGGCTGGGTTCTCTAGAAAACGTGAAAACCAGTACCTAGGGAAGTTTTTAGGAACTTGAGAAAAACTTCCTAAAAAACATAGTTTTTGAAAAAATCAATGCAAAAAGAGGGTAGAAATAAAATCTGGACGAAATTCTGAGAAAAACGGTGCAAAAATCACAAGATTTGGACTCTTGTAGGCTTGCCGGAGACGACTGGAATCCGGTCGTCTTCTCCAATGGCAGCGACTGCGTCGACACCTTGGCGCTGACATTAGGACGCCCAGTAGTACACCCGACAAAGACGCACGATGAGCGCACGTCCTTGCACACGCGTGCGGCATCCACGGGCATAGGAGCCCTGCTCGGGCTGTCTCGAGAAGTTGGGACGCACGACGTCCTGGCGATTGTGATACACGCGGCGGTGCGTCACGGTAACGAGGACGCACTTGGCACATCCCCGCTGAGCGTTCTGATGCCGAGCGTCCAAATTACGATCCGAAAGAGGTGTTGTGACCGTATCGACGACACGGACCTAGTTTTAGCTTAAAAACTTATAAATGACAACTTTTAATTAATTTATTTTTTTAAAATAGTGATGTGACATGGACAAGTGCACTTGAACATACCAGCTAAGGGAATTTATTAGCAAGCTAAGTGATCTCACGTTGACGTAGGTGACGAAAATTAATGCTTTACCTTGATTTAAAACCATGCATAAACATAGCATCATGAGTGATTGTGTTTTAAATTGCATTTATTATTAGTCGTTGATTTCATGAGACTCAGAGTATATTATGATTATTACAAATTGAAATCTTTTATTGAATAAACCCATGACAAATATTTTTATGAGCATGATATTATTTAATTATGCTTAAATAAAGAATTCTTTCTTATTATATATTTGAAATGCATGGATTTGCATGGAAATAAGAATAGAGGCTTGTTAGCTGGTCCTTTTAGAGGCTAACCCCGGGATGAGAGGCGTGCCTTGGGGATTTTGAGCTACGAGTGCTCTTGGGTTTTGGCATACACATGATTTATGTATTTCTATGTTTTATGACGGGTGCTTTTACCCAGTGGGCGTCATGCTAGGAGGGATAGGGCCGGCCACCCACCCTCCGAGATTGTGATATGATAAATACCTGTCCATAGATGGCATTTGGTAGGGGTTGGGTAACATGGATAGTCCACACTACAAGTCTGGGCCGTTCCATGGGGACAGACACTAAGTCTCCCATTATGGTGTCGACGGGGAGCGGCGGTGGTTGAGACGCATTGAGGGTTGCCACTGCAGCATGACGATCCATACTCTTATTATGTGTGCTTGCATGATGAGCATGATGATGAGATGATATGCCGGGTGTGACGACACTTAGAGGTTGGATATTAGTACTCATGATCAGTGATATTAGTGCAATGTTGTGGGACCCATTACCTTAGGGTGCCCTTATTCTTAATGTATGCTCATTTACATTGATTCATGTCATGTTTTAACTTCGTGAAATGCATGTCTTAGTATATGGGATAAATTGGCATTATGCTGGCATGACTTATGATACTTCTATATTTATAGATGATAGACTTTTTATTTTATCAGTATTGTTATTCATTTATTTCATTTTATTACATTAATTGTCTATGTACCTACACAAACGATAGCTTGCTGAGGCATTGCTTTGTTTTGCAATGCCTCAGAGCTCGAGCGCGATGACAGGAAAGGCAAGGCCGTTGAGAAACCATGAGAGCTGAGGGAGATCCTTTTACCTAGAATTTTAGATAGTGATGTGAGTCAATAAACATGATTATCATTTGAATTTAATTATGGATTGTATACTTTATATTTTGGATTTGATTGAGATGTTTAGACATATGTTGGACATTTATATTGGATGTTATGATGGATAGACCCTGGGCCATATTATTATTGTGTTTTGGATATTTATTTGATTCAAAATAAAGGTGCCGATTTATTTGACGTTGATTGATATGAGTATGTTTAAATCTATTATCATAAAATTTTATTTATGTTTTAAATTGTATATGTGACATTTTGAGAAAGGAAAAATAACACCCGTAGTTTTAAGAGATGTTTTAGTAAAATGATAAATAAAACTTTTCTCATGGGATCCCGAATGCTCTTATTAAAACTGCTATTATTATAAATAAATAAATGTCTTAAAATTCTGAGGTGTTACACCTATAGACCCTAACAGGCAGATCTAGTCATTAATCTAGAGATCTAATAGTGATTTATAAATAGATAGAAAATGATAAGGACTCCTTGTTATCCATTCATATCCTGGATTTTATAAAGGAGACCTAGGGTCGGGTTGAGTAATGAAGGACGCGACTCTAGAAAACATCGAGGTAGGTAGTCTGATACTACTAAGTTTTCAAATACATTTCAAATCTGAATGCTTTACTTGGCTTTAATTACTGTATTTGGCATGCTTTTTGAGATATGATGTTCTTATATGAGTACGTAGATTTGTCTTCATGATTTGTGGCCTTAAAACACTTGAACTTATCACCGTGTTTAGCATGCTTTCAAGATATGATGTATTTGTACAAGCATACAGAATTATGACTTTGAATGCAAATACTGGCATGACCAGATTTAATGCATTGCTTGCATGTTTTGAAAACAAATGCCTAAATTGCATGATCTACGATGTGTGAGATTTGGATTACCTATATATGTTTTTAGTGGGCAGATAGCCAGATGAGGCAGTCCACGGTGGGCACTATGCTGAGAGGTTGTTATGTGCGAGGTTGGCCTTCCGGCCTCTACCACCAAAAGGGTGGATGATATCACTACCAAAAAGGCATTGTCCCTTCCCTGACTGCTGTAGTAAACAGGGACGACCACTGGAGGTGTTCACGGCACCCTTTCGGGGACAACCATAGTCCCGTGGAGGCTATGGTGGGTAGGTCTCTAGATACCAGAGCCGCACGATTCAGCTGTGTGCTAATCGTGAGCATAGTGACCCTATGATTTTTGTGTGATTGATATGCATATAACATTGATATGGTCGTATACGAGTACTCGTCACTAGTTGGCATGACGTGAATGCCGAGAGACTCATGTGCTTGATACTAGCATCTGCTTGGAATAATAACTATTTTAAGAGTTCATGACTATTGTATTTGACTCGTTGGGTTGTTGCATTTGCCGAGATCTTCGTATATGGATCTATTGATTTCTATTTCATGATTTTGATCATATTTATATCGTTGAATACTAGATTATGTTTTATGCATAACTATGCATGCTTACATAAAAAGAATCTCTGATATTTTACATGAAAAGCTTTTAGAATCATGCATGTTGTCTACCGTATTTTCAAAATAGTAGTATCAGATCACCTACTGTGTATGAGAAATACTCACCCAAATATATTATTTTTCAAGGGAGCTTCACTCACGATTAGAAGATACATCAGGAAACGTTAGTGCTACAATCAAGTAAATAAAGGGGAAACAAGTATGAATGTAAGTAAAAACTCTACCCATAGATGGCATTCGGTAGGGGTTTTAGTAACATGTATAGTCTACACTACTAGTCTGGGCCTTTCCATGGGGATGGACACTAAGTCTCCCGTTATGGTATCGACGGGGAGAGGCGGTGGTTGAGACCCATTGAGGGTTGCCACTGCGGCATGACAATCAATACTCTTATTATATGTGCTTACATGATGAGCATGGTGATGAGATGATATGCCTGGGTGTGACGACACTCAGAGGTTGGATATGAGTACTCATGATCAGTGATATTTATTTATATGACGCTTGTGAGACCCATTACCTTAGGGTGCCATTATTATTATTATTATTATTATTATTATTATTATTATTATTATTGTATGCTCAATTACATCGATCTTATCATGTTTTAAATTCATGGTTATTTAATAATGGTCCTATAATGCTCTACCCCATGAAGAGATGGATGAAGATTATGAAAGCCCATGAAGAGATGGATGAAGATTATGAAAGCCCAGATGATTCGATCAATCTAATCATGAAAACTAGACTTGATAAATTCTTGGTTCCTGGTAGAGATAACTTGGAGTTTCTCCCGCCCGACCCGCCGGATGAAGGGTTTCCAAACTTGTCGGAAAATCATACGTTGAAGGGCAACAACAGCGATGTTGTGTCAACAGGGAATTTCAACAGCATGGATGTCCTCTATGAAGAAGAAGCGCCCAAGTCTGTGGATACTCCAGTATTTTCTTCAGAAAACTACCTCCAGTTTCAATCACAGCCAACAGGACCTGCATATCAACATCCGGAGAATGGCCACAAATTCAGATCAGAGCCAAATGGTAAAGGTAATTGGCTTCACCTGAACGCCGAGATCACAAATGGGCCCACATATAATCCAGTGAATGGCCTCCACGTGCAAGCGCAAGCAGATGGACGTGTTGATGGAACCGGTTCCGCTTCGCCAGACAAGGTGGATGATGATGTATTTCTGATCTCTCTCCTTTGTACAAATCGGACGGTCTGGATCATACGGTTCGCAAGGATGAAGATTAACCATGATAGACTTACTTCTATGTTTAGATTCTAGGTAGTATGGCTTTAGGGTTAGGACTATGAATGCGTTTTGCTTTTATGCATGGGATAACAATTTTATGTTTTACGTCAGTGTTACTTGTTTTTGTTCCCTCTTATACTTTTGAGGCTGTTTGACACGGGGATAACAATCCATGGATGGTTTGGACTTTTATCCTCCTTTTTCCTACTTGGAATAGTATGGGCAGAATAGTGGCCGTCCACCACCAAGGCCTACGACAATCTGATTACTATCTATGTGGCGAAGATAACGGACGGCTAATAATGATGTTGGAATAAGGAAATATCTTAAGAAAACAAAAACGAAAAGTTGACAAGAGTCATCCGTGGATGTGATCCTGAAAGGTTACAACCTACTTTTAGGGTCTATTTCAGTTTGCTGCCTCAAAAGCATAGATAAAATTATTCAAACATGGATAACGTATCCTTAGGATCCTAACATGTTTATTCTTCAACAATTTTATCTATGTTTTAATTATGCAACTAGAAGGGAGGATATTCGCGATTGTAGAATAACTTAATCTATGATTCTTATGCGTGTGACAATCGATATTTGACGCTTTACGGATAGGGTGTATTTCATCGCAACCATTGAATTTGTAGATCATGAAAATGTGACCTGCCTGATTCTGATTCCGAACCACATGATATCCCATCCAGAAGATAGGGATCAATGAACATCAACGGTTTACATATTTTGGCCCATTACTTTTGCCCCCTTACATGGCAGTTGATGCATCCACACACTAAGCACGTGTGCATTACTCCTGCTATTCAACCAAATGCTCCCCTTCCATTTCCAATACAAGGTGATGATATTGAAATTATTAATATTGAAACTATTAATAATTTATAAATTAAAATAAATTAAAAATTTGTAGATAGAATTTGGTCCTAAAAACTTAAAAATTAGAAAGTACATGTCAATAGGATTCCAATACTATAAATAACGCAGAAAATGGAGCTCAAACGAAGAAATTATGAGCCGTTGAAGTTATAGGGATATTTTGGTAAATTGTCAAAGCACGAAATAGGGGGCAATTTTGATAATGGTACCCCTATCCACCTTACATTATTAGATTCGGCAATTTTGCCAGTGAAATTGTGGGAGAAAAAGCTTTAAAAGGGAAGAGTTTCATTCCCCTTCCCACACATAAACTCTTTCCCCTAGTCTAATCCTCAATCAACCCTCATTCCTCTTCATCGAGCTGTTTCTTTTCCAAAACCCTAGCCTCTGCAAAAGCCTGATTTTTTTCGATGAGTAGGGCTCTGGCAACACCAATAAACACCAAGTAAATTGATGTAAGCCTTAATCTTTTGATTTTTATATTATATATGTATACTTATAAAGTTTTTCCTGGGAACCCTGTTTACGCTACTATCAGAGCGTAAATTTGTTGATAAAACCATGTTAGATTGCAAATTGGACCATCCATCTAGTGAATAAGAGACCCAAGATCAAACCCTTTAAATTTGGGAAGATCCAATAGCTGATTTTTTTCAAAAAATGTGCAAAATAGTATCCAGGGAACATTTTAGGAACATGATAAAAATCATATAAAAACCATAGTTTTTGGAAAAATTAACGCAAAAAGATTGTAGAAATGAAAACTAGAAGAAATTTCAAACAAAATGGCTAAAAAACGAAGTGATTTGGACACCTGTAGGGTCATCGGAGATGATCGGAAGCCGGTCGTCTTCTCCAGCATTGGTTTCCGCATTGTCGGTGTAACCCGGGGCCGCCCGTGTAACTCAGTGTAAACTGGGTGCCGGTATAAACCGGTGTAAATTGCGCCGCCAGTGCAAAAGAGCTTATGGTAGTCGGTTAGCCCTAAAAAAGGCATAGTTTCACTTTAAACTTGATTTTTGAGAGTTATAGGAGTCCAAATCACAATTCGAAACAGGCGTTGCAACCATATTGACTACACGAACCTAGATTTAACCTAAAAACTTATAAATAACCACTTTTACTTTAGAAATTTTTTAAAATAGTGATGTGACATTGACAAGTGCATCCGAACATATAAGTTAAAGGGATTTTACGATCGAACTAAGTGATCTTATGTCGAGGTAGGTGACGACAATTAATGGTTTATTTTAATTTTAAAACCATGCATAATCCTAGCGTTATGAGTGATTGTGATTTAAATTGCATTTATTTTTAACCGTTGATTTTATGAGATTTAGAGTTACGCTATGATTATTATAAATTATAATCATGTATTAAATAAACGTATGACAAATGATTTTATGAGCATGATATTATCTAATTATACATAGATATCAATTACTTTTCTTTATTACATTATTGAAATGGATGGCTTTGGATGAAAAAGAAAATTAGGAGCTTAGTGGCTGGTCCTTTTAGAGGCTAAACCTGATATGAGGGGCGTGCCTTGGGAATTGCGAGCTACGAGTACTCTTGAGTTTTGGCATATTTATGATTTTTGTGTTTTTATGTTTTATGACGGGCACTCTAACCCAGTGGGAGTCATGCTAGGAGGGAGAGGACCGGCCACCCTGTAATGCCTCAAGCATTTTCGCTATTTTTGCATCCATGAATTGGACATTCTATATGAAATTAATCATTTTAAATATTTTATTTTATTTAAAATAGTAAACAAAGAAATTTATAAGAAAAATTAGTACCATTATATTCTACTCAAAAAATGGAATCCAATGCCTCAAAGAACGCCTAAAACGGAGTTCGTATGAAGAAGTTATGGGCATTTCTGTCATTTATATTTAAAAACAAAAAAGACAAAAAATGCAAGGGACCGTTTTGATAACGGCACCCCCCGTCTTCTTCC
This sequence comes from Warburgia ugandensis, assembly GCA_035236585.1. NCBI lineage: Eukaryota > Viridiplantae > Streptophyta > Magnoliopsida > Canellales > Canellaceae > Warburgia > Warburgia ugandensis. The sequence continues at coordinate 104,918,884 of CP141126.1, forward strand.
TCCTCCAGCCACCGCCATTCTCGATTTTTCCAGAACCGCCTCTGTAGGGCGGTGCTGGAAAGGATGGCGGCATCGCTATGGGATGGCACCGCCTCCCTCATCTATAAAAACCCATTTGTCCTCTTCCCCAATCATCCTCTCTCCTCCACCTTCTCCAACTGTTCAAGGCAAGATTCCAGCAACTAGGGTTTAGCATGAAGAAACCCCACCTCAGGCAATGGACAACACTCCAGCCTACCCAGGTAAGCCTCTCACACCTCCTTAAGCTTTTTCCCCTTCTTCCCTGCCCAGATCCATGCCGGATTTGGGTGTTTTTAGGCTAGAAACCCTGGAGAAAACCCGGACTCAATGGATCTGTGGACCCATCGAGCCAGACACCTCCCAGGTGCCTTCCTCCTCTTCCCTTCTCCTTCCCTATATTCCAGCCCAGATCCATGTTGGATATGGCGTTTCCCCATTCGAAAATTGCCGAAAGCCACCCAGATTTGATGGGTCGGTAGACCCATCGACCCAGAAAGCAACCTAGGGACGCTGCACACAATGCACGCCTGACACGTGGTCCCTGGGAAGGACTTCGGGCTCGTAATGCGGGGCACGGGTCCTGGCTCGACCAGGATGCACAGGGTGCCTTGGGAGCGGAGACGTGTCGTGCTGCGCCAAAGACGCATCCACATGATGCCATCCAGGACGCACGCCATAGAGCGTTACGTGGGCATGCGGGCCCGTGAGAATGCTATCCCTGGCGCAGCCGTCAGACACACGCGACGTGAGGGTATGGGTACTGGTTCAACCGGGGCACGCAAGCGTCTCAAGAACTGCGATGTGCGGACCTTGTGTGAACAAAATTGGCTCGTCCGTGATTTTGGGACATTAAAACTGCAATTATGGAGGCTGTAGGACTCCGATTGACGATTCGAGAGAACCATCGCGTCCGTATTAATGACGTAGACTTAATGAGACTATAAAAATTAAGATCAGAGGATGAATTATAGGGTCTAACTATTGAATAGTAGATCTATACATAAGATCTAACCTGATAATATATTAAGCAAGGACCTATTGTAATATCCTTAATTTTTTGATAAATTAAGAAATTATTAAATAAATTAAATACAAAATTTATAGATGGAATTTGATCCAAAAAACTTAAAAATTTGAAAGTGCTCATTGATAGGATTCCAACGCCATAAAGAATGTGAAAAATGGAGCTCAAACGAAGGAGTTATGAGCCGTTGAGATTGTTGGGGTATTTTGGTAATTTGGTAAAAACGTAAAATACAAGGACCCGAATTGATAACGGCACCCCCTTCTTCTACATGTCTCTACCAGATCCGGTGATTTCGCTGGAGAAATTGCCGGAAGGAGACGTGAAAGGGAAGAGTTTCCTTTCCCTTAAACTCTACTGCCTATATCTCTCCCCCTCTCAGGCGCCAAAACACACCACCTTTCCCCGTTTTCACTCAAAACCCTTGCCTCTATAAATCCGTATTTTTTTGGCGAGTAGGGTTTCGACAAACATCAAGCGACACCTGTGTAAGAAAATAGCAAGGGAAAACGCATGGAAATCAGGAAATCTAGGAAAAATAAATTTTTTCCTAGGAACCCTGTGCACACTATCGAGCACATGTCCACCAGTAACACCACCTACCAAGAGAAAGCCTAGGGGTCAACACAAATGGAACATATAAATAAGAGATCATCAAAGGGAATAAAGAAACTGTACAATTCAATAGTAGAGGCCAACCGGTTGGTGGGAGTGCATATGCTTATGCTAGCTTCATATGTTGCACTGTTAGATGACTGGTGTCAGTCTCAGTGACTAATTGGATATTTGAATCTCCAGAAGTCAAAGATGCAATATAGGAAATGGTCAAGGTATGTAAATTCTTCCTACATATAACATTATATGTCCCTTATATATATTATTTTTGTTTGCATATAATACACTAAGTCACTACTCACTAGTCAGTAGTCACTAACCTGCTTCTTCTTTTATTTTGTAGTCTACCTTTGCCGTATCTGATGAATGCAAGAAGCAAGCATTGCAAGGAGTTGGTGAACAATGGAGGAAATGGAAGAGTGAGCTTGCAAGGAAGTACATACTTCCAAATGCCAATGATCCTTCTAGGCTTAACATGGTCCCTCAGTTGTATTCCTGCTTCATTGACTAGGAAGTATAAAATCAATTTGTATAGTTTAGGCTATCTCCTGATTTTGAGGTAATCACAACTTGAATTAGCCACACTAAATTTTGATTCTTGTAATTATTATAGTTGATTGTATTTTGATTACATTACATTGATGTCCAGGCAAAGTATATAAAAGGACAAATGGTGCCTGTAACTAATCATATGCAACACCACCTTTCAAGGGTTGGCTAAGCACAATTAGAGGCAGAAGAAGTAAGTATATCATATGACATTTCATTTTTATCTAATTATAGTAGATTTTTATTTTATTAACTCTAACTTAGTGTCTCTCTTAATAGCAAAAGAAGGCTGGGACAATGGAACCTATCGACTGTGCTCTTCTTTGGAAAATGACACATTTGAAAGGGCATAACTCTTAGACCTTTACTAAAGAAACAACTATAGCAATTGCATCAAGAATTTTTTGTGGTTTAAGACTTTAAGTTTTATACTTTTGCTTTATGTGCCTACTGCCTAGTTAACTAGTTTTATACTTTTATACTCTTGCATTATATAAATATTACATATATAATAGGGATTTGATCATGTTATGATGTTTATATGTGCAGGAAGAGTTGACCCAGGAAAGTGCAACTACAGGGACTCTTAGTAGTACTGCTGCAAAGGGGGACATCTTGTACAGGGCAATGGGCAACAAGGATGAGCAACCTGGCCGGGTAAGGGCCTAAGGTCATGGTATTATTCCTTTCAAGTTCTTCCCTAAACAAAAGGCTTCTACATTACAAGAATTGGAAGAATGAAAGAGGCAAACTATTGTGGATATATATATATATAGCAAGGTGAAGGATCATTTGTTGAAAGAACTCTAGGGTGGCAGAAGAACCTCATGTCAGGATGAGGATGTTGTCCCTCAAGCTCAAGCTCAAGCTCAGGTTCAACGACCCTAGTCTGACAATAGCTGCACTCCTCCGTCAGACAAAAAGGTGGTAGTGCAAGTACTTGAAGGTGCTGTCTCGATCAATGAGATATGTACATTGCCATGTTTACTTTTACAATATTTAATTGTTTAGTAACCTTTTTATTTTACATCACTAATCATTATATATATGTTATTTCTCAAATGCATGTGGGTCAGTGCATGTTGCAGCTATATACATCTGAGAATTATGTGGTTGTGGCAACACTATACGAGCTTCGGCCCATTACTTTCGCCACCTTGTATGGCAGTTAATGCATCCACATACTAAGCATGTGTGCATTACTCCTGCCATTCAACCAGATGCTCCCGTTCCATTTCTAATACAAGGTGATGATATTGAAACTATTGGGGATGCAATTAGATGTCATGTGAGTTGGCTAAAGGAATTTATGAAACCATTGATATCCAATTCCAAGGTATATAGATTGTAATTATAGTCATAACATCATTTTTTGCTACATTTTTTAAGTAATCCTAAATTGTTAATTGATTAAGATTGTCTGCAACATGTTGGATCACCAGAAGCAGCACAAGGCGCAATTGAAGCGAGCCTTCCCACCAGCAAATTCTGGCGTAGTGGATAGTGTAGCCCCATCTCAGCATCCCCAGGTAGTTCTATATATTTGCATAGTTGTATCATGTTACATGTTGTAATATCCTCAATTTTAGGTATAAATTAATAATTTATTAAATAAATTAAATTAAAATTTTATAGATAGAATTTGGTCCTGAAAATTTAAAAATTAGAAAGTACACGTCGATAGGATTCCAACGCCATAAATAATGCAGAAAATGGAGCTCAAACGAAGAAGTTATGAGCCGTTAAAGTATGGGTATTTTGGTAAATTGTCAAAGCACGAAAGGGGGGGGGGCAATTTTGATAATGGCACCCCTATCCACCTTGCATTATCAGATTCAGCAATTTTTTCGGTGAAATCGTCAGAGAAAAAGCTTAAAAAGGGAAGTGTTTCATTCCCCTTCCCATACGTAAACTCTTTCCCCTAGCCTGATCCTCAATCAAAACCCTAGCCTCTGCAAAAGGCTAATTTTTTTCGGCGAGTAGGGCTCTGGCAACACCAATAAACACCAAGTAAATTGAGGCAAGCCTTAATCTCTTGATTTTTATATTATATATGTATATTTGTAAAATAGAAATGCATGAAAGATGAGGAAAAATGTAGTTTTTCCTGGGAACCCTGTTTATGCTATTGTCAGAGCATAAATTCGTTGATAAAACAAAGTTAGATTGCAAATTGAACTATCCATTTAGTGTATAAGAGACCCAAGATCAAACCCTTTAAATTTAGGAAGATCCGACGGTTGATTTTTCCAAAAAATGTGCAAAATAGTACTCAGGGAACATTTTAGGAACATGGAAAAAATCGCATAAAAACCATAATTTTTGAAAAAATCAACGCAAAAAGATGGTAGAAATGGAAACTAAAAGAAATTTCAAACAAAATGGCTAAAAAATGAAGTGATTTAGACACTTGTAGGGTTACTGGACACGACCAGAAGCCGATTGTCTTCTTCAGCACCGGTTTTCGCGTCGCCGGTGTAACCGATGTAAACTGGGGCCGCCCGTGTAACTCAGTGTAAATTGGGTGCCGATATAAACCGGTGTAAACTGCGTTACTGGTGCAAAAGAGCTTATGATGGTCGGTCAGTCCTAAAAGAGGCATATTTCCACTTTAAACTTGATTTTTGAGAGCTATAGGAGTCTAAATCACAATTCGAAAGAGGCGTTGCAACCATATTGATGACGCAGACCTAGATTTAACCTAAAAACTTATAAATAACCACTTTTACTTTAGAAGATTTTTAAAATAGTGATGTGACATTGACAGGTGCATCCAAACATATAAGTTAAAGGGATTTTACGAGCGAACTAAGTGATCTCACATCGAGGTAGGTGACGACAATTAATATTTTATTTTAATTTTAAAACCATGCATAATTCTAGCGTCATGAGTGATTGTGATTTAAATTGCATTTATTTTTAACCGTTGATTTTATGATATTTAGAGTTACGCTATGATTATTATAAATTGCAATCATGTATTAAATAAACCTATGACAAAGGATTTTATGAGCATGATATTATCTAATTATGCATAGATATCAATTTTTTTTCTTTATTACATTATTGAAATGGATGGATTTGGATGAAAAAGAAAATTAGGGGCTTAATGGCTGGTCCTTTTAGAGGCTAACCCCGGGATGAGGGGTGTGTCTTGGCGATTGCGAGCTACGAGTACTCTTGAGTTTTGACATATTTATGATTTTTGTGTTTTTATGTTTTATAATGGGTGCTCTCACCTGGTGGGCGTCATGCTAAGAGGGAGAGGGCCGGCCACCCTGTAATGCCTCCAGCATTTTTGCTATTTTTGCATCCATGAATTGGGCATTCTATATGAAATTAACCATGTTAAATATTTTATTTTATCTAAAATGGTAAACAAAGAAATTTGTAAGAAAAATAGTACCATTAGATTCTACTCAAAAAATGGAATCCAACACCTTAAAGAACGCCAAAATGGAGTTCGTATGAAGAAGTTACGGGCGTTTAAAGATTAAGGGCATTTCTATCATTTACATTTAAAAACAAAAAAGACAAAAAACGCAGGGAGCCGTTTTGATAACGGCACCTTTCGTCTTCTTCCTCCTCCAGCCACCGCCATTCTCAATTTTTCCAGAACCGCCTCTATAGGGCGGTGCTGGAAAGGATGGCGGCACCACCTCCCTCATCTATAAAAACCCATTTGCCCTCTTCCTCAATCATCCTCTATCCTCCACCTTCTCCAACTGTTCAAGGGAAGATTCCTGCAGCTAGGGTTCAGAGTTAAGAAACCCCACCTCTGGCAATGGACAACGCTCCAGCCTACCCAGGTAAGCCCCTCACACCTCCTTAAGCTTTTTCCCCTTCTTCCCTGCCCATATCCACGCCGAATTTGGGTGTTTTCCAGCTGGAAACCCCAAAGAAAACCCGGACTCGATGGGTCTATTGACCCATTGAGCCAGACACCTCCCAGGTGCCCTCCTCCTCTTCCCTTCTCCTTCCCTACATTTCAGCCCAAATCCATGTCGGATCTGGCTTTTCCTCGTTCGAAAATCGCCGGAAGCCACCCAGATTCGATAGGTCTACCGGCCCATCAAGCCAGACGCATCCTAGGGACGCTGCGCACAATGCGCGCCAGGCACGTGGTCCATGGGATGGACTTTGGGCGCGTAATGTGGGGCACGGGTCTTGGCTTGACTAGGATGCATGGCGTGCCCTGGGAGCAGAGACGTGACGTGCTGTGCCAAAGACGCGTCCACACGATGCCATCCAGGACGCACTTCATAGAGCGTTACTTGGGCATGCGGGCGTGTGCAAATGCTGTCCCTGGCCCGGCCTTCGGACACGCGCGATGTGAGGATATGGGTCCTGGTTCGATCGGGGCATGCAAGCATCCCAAGAACCGCGACGCGCTGGCCCCGCGTGAACAAAATTGGCTCGTTCGTGATTTTGGGACACTAAAACTGCAATTACGGAGGCTGTAGGACTCTGATTGATGATCCAAGAGAACCATTGTGTCCATATTAATGACGCAGACCTTATGAGACTATAAAAATTAAGATCAGAGGATGAATTATAGGGTCTAACCATTGAATAGTAGATTCATACATAAGATCTACCCTGACAATGTATTAAGCAAGGACCTATTGTAATATCCTTAACTTTTTTGATAAATTAAGAATTTTTTAAATAAATTAAATACAAAATTTATAGATGAAATTTGATCTTGAAAACTTAAAAATTTTAAATTGCTCATCGATAGGATTCCAATGACATGAAGAACGCAGAAAACAAAGCTCAGACAAAGGAGTTATGAGCCATTGAAGTTATAGGGGTATTTTGGTAATTTGGAAAAACATAAAAAAAAGGAGCCCAAATTGATAACGACACCCCCTTCTTGTTCACGTCTCTACCAAATTTGGTGATTTTACAGGAGAAATCGCCGGAAAGAGACGAGAAAGGGAAGAGTTCCCTTTCCCTTAAACTCTACAGCCTATATCTCTCCCCCCCCCTCAGGCGCCAAAACACACCACCTTTCCCCATTTTCACTCAAAACCCTTGCCTCTGTAAATTCGCATTTTTTTAGCGAGTAAGGCTCCGGCAAACATCAAGCGACACCCAGCGTTAGAGGTAAGCGATAAACCTTCTCTTTTCATATTTCCTCCTCCTCCTCCTTATCATCAAGACCTTATCCCAATTAGGGGTCGGCCACATGAATCTTATTCCTCCATTCCACTCTATTAAATACCATGGTTTCATTTAGTCTCAAAGTTTTTAAATCTTTCCTCACCACTTCTATCCACGTTCTTTTGGGCCTTCCCCTTGCCCTTTTAGAACCTTCAACTTGTATTGCCTCACTCCTTCTAACTGGTGCCGTTGGTGGCCTCCTTTGAACATGTCCAAACCATCTAAGTCTAATCTCCCTCATCTTGTTATCTATTGGCACTATCCCTAAATTTCCTCTAATATTTTCATTTCTAATTCTATCCTTTCTTGTCTTACCACTCATCCATCTCAACATCCTCATTTCTGCGACACTCAGCCTATGAGTATGATGTTCCTTAACTACCCAACACTCTGATCCATAGAGCATGGCTGGCCTAATAGCCATCCTATAGAATTTTTCCTTTAGTTTGAGTGGCACCCGCCGATCGCATAAAACACCCGATGCACATCTCTATTTGTTCCAACTCGCTTGGATTCTCTGGTAACCTCCCTCTCAATCTCTCCACTCTCATGGATCAATGATCCTAAGTATCGGAAGTGGTCTCTCATGGGGACCTCTTGGTTATCAATCTTGACTGGTGCTCCACTCCTACTCTCCTTACTAAAATTACATTCCATATATTCTGTCTTAGTTCGGCTAATTTTAAATCCTTTCGATTCTAATGCTTCTCTCCATAACTCTAGCTTTATGTTTACACCCTCCCTTGTCTCATCAAGTAGGACTATATCATCTGCAAATAGCATGCACCAGGGAATCTCCTCATGCAGATGTTTTGTTAACTCATCCATAACTAATGTGAAAAGGTATGGACTCAATGCCGATCCGTGGTGCAATCCTACAGTGATAGGAAAATCACCTGTCACGCCACTAGTGGTCTTAACATTTGTTACTGCTTCCTCATACATATCTTTAATTATGTCTATATACCCCTGAGAAACCCCTTTAACACCCAACACCCTCCATATTAACTCTCTAGGGACTCTATCATAAGCTTTCTCTAAGTCAATAAAGACCATGTGTAGGTCTTTTCTCCTCTCCCTATATTTCTCTACTAATTGTTTTAGTAAGAAAATAGTTTCCATGGTAGACCTCCCAGGCATGAAACCAAACTGATTCTCCGATACACTTGTTTCATGTCGTAGCCTCTTCTTAATCACTCTTTCAAAAAGTTTCATGGTGTGGCTCATAAGTTTGATCCCTCGATAATTAGTGCAGCTCTGAATGTCTCATTTATTCTTATAGATTGGTACAATAGAGCTTTTCCTCCACTCATCAGGCATTTTCTTTGATTTTATAATCTTGTTAAACAACTTGGTCAACCAAACTACCCCACTATCTCCCATATGCTTCCAAACCTCTATTGGTATACCATCAGGCCCCATGGCCTTTCCTGATTTCATCTTTCTCAAGGCCTCTTTTACTTCAAGCATTCTAATCCTACGTTCATATCTATAATATCTAGTGTTATTTAGATTCATAGTATTTTCAATCCCTATATTCTCAGGGCCATTATCATTTAACAATTTTTTAAAGTATATTTCCTACCTTTGTTTGATCTCATCATCTTTGACTAATACCCTTTGATCATCGCTTCTCATGCACCTAACATGCTCTAAGTCCTTACCCTTCTGTTCTCTTAATTTTGCAAGTTTAAACACATTTTTCTCACCTTCTCTTATTCCTAGTCTATTATAGAGCTCATCATATGCTTTAAGTTTTGCCTCACTTACTATTCTCTTAGCAACGTTTTTAGCATTCTTATATTGTTCATAGTTTTCATTATTTCTAATCTTCTGCCATGCTTTAAAATGCATTCGTTTTTCTTTAATAGCTTTTTGCATTGTTTCATTTCACCACCATGTTTCCTTTGTTAATAGCCTTTTACCTTTAGATACTCCTAAGACATCTTTTTCCACTTTCTTAATGGACTTAGCCATATTGGTCCACATAGTATTTACTTCTGTTTCATAGTTTCAATTTCATTCTACCATCAACTTATTTTTGAATGAGGTTATTTTCTCTCCTTTTAAGTTCCACCACTTAGTTTTTGGATGTGTATTAAGTTTAGTTCTTTTACTCCATCTTTTAATATGAATATCCATGACCATTAACCGATGTTGTGAGGTTAAACTCTCACCGGGTATCACCTTACAATCCTTACATATAGATCGTTCATTATTCCTAAGTAGAAAAAAGTCTATTTGGCTTTTATGAAGTCCACTTTTAAAGGTTATTAAGTGTTCATCCCTCTTCTTAAAGAGTGTATTTGCAATGGATAGGTTATATGACAAAGCAAAATTGAGGATATTCTCCCCCATCTCGTTTCGTTCACCTATACCATACCCTCCGTGTATTCTATCATATCCTTCCTTATCTTTTCCTACATGGCCATTTAAGTCTGGTCCTATAAATATCCCCTCAGTGTTGGGAATTTCTTGCATGACTCCCTCCATATCTTCCCAAAACTGTCTCTTAATTATATCTAGTAACCCTACTTGTGGTGAATATGCACTTATAATATTTATAATTTGCTCTCCTAGAATCATTTTTATTATTATAATTCTATAATCTGCACTTATAATTCTATAATCTGCTCTCCTATAATCTGCTCTTATAATATTTATAATTCTATCACTGATTCTTTTAACGTCCACAACTTTATCCTTTAATTCTTATCCACTATTATTCCTACGCCATTTCTATTATTTTCCTTTCCTATGTACCATAATTTATACCCATCTATTTCTCTAGCTTTAGCCCCTTTCCACTTAGTTTCTTGGATACAAGCGATGTTAACTCTCCTACATTTCATCGTGTCTACTAACTCCAAACTCTTACCTGTTAGTGTCCCTATATTCCATGTAGCGATGCAAATCTTATGTTTTGGAGATACCCTATTTACTATCGCCTTTCTCGACCTCTATGGTATGAACCCATGTCCACTTTTCACTACACCTGGGTTCTGATGCAGCGCGTCGCTTCTGAGGGGATGCTCTAGCAGCACTTGCCCATTTTTCACTACACCCAGGATCCGATGTAGCGCGTCGCTTCTGGGAGAATGCCCTAGCAACCCTTGCCTATTTTTCACTGCATCCGGGATCCGATGCAGCGCGTCGCTTATGGGGAACGCCCTAACTTGAGCGAATTTCAGTTTTCGATTTATGTTATGTTGGGGTTGCCATAGTTTTTAAAAGTTGAAGATGATTTTTATTAAAATCATCTTCAGGAAATCCAGGGTGGAAATCAGGAAATCCAGGAAAAACAAATTTTTTCCTGGGAACCCTGTGCACGCTACTGTTGGGGTGTGATTTCATGGATGAAACTATATTTGTTTACAAATCGGACCGTCCATCTAATGCATGATAGACCAAAGAACAAACCCTTTAAATTTGGGAGAGATCCAATGGCTGGGTTCTCTAAAAAACATGAAAACCAGTACCTATGGAAGTTTTTAGGAACTTGGGAAAAACTGCTTAAAAAACATAGTGTTTGGAAAAATTAATGCAAAAAGAGGGTAGAAATGAAATCTAGACGAAATTCTGAGAAAAACAGTGCAAAAATCGCAAGATTTGGACACTTGTAGGTTTGTCGGACATGATCGAAATCCGGTCGTCTTCTCCGGCAATGCCCTAGCACTGACACCGAGACGCCCAGTAGTACGCCTGACAAGGACGCATGACAAGCGCACGTGTCACGACCCGGGTTTTTATATGATGCAATTTTGATAAACAGACGAGATCTCTTGTTTTATAAATATGAAATGCATGAAAATCTTTTTCATTTGGAAAACAACCTTTCATAAAAACCCCGAGTGGCAAAACACATTCTCAATTTATTTAGCCATGGCAAAGTTTAAATCAATATTATTCCCAAGAAAGTGTTAGTCACAGCCCCAGCTATTAAAGAGTAACTACTATCAAGTAACATTGAAAGATAAGATAGGGGTTTACTTACTTGTACTTAGTCTGTGTCTCCTAGTACAAACGTTTCTTGCCCTTAAGTATTTACTTTTTATCTGAAAAATGTTGAGGATTGGGTGAGTATATACTATACTCAGTAGGAGCCTATCACTACTAGTTTTATAAATGCATGAGATGTTTTAAAATCATATACTCATTCAAAATATGCGTTTGTTTGAATACTCGAGTTCAATATCAGTATAAGAATCCATGATCAAACTGAAATACTCATGACTTAAAAGATCACATAATCCAAAATTGAAAGTATCATATATATATATATATATGATGACATCATGATATGCAATAGATGCTTCATGGAGTCCAACTCATGGATCTCTAATATGGTATGGTCGACCAACCTCATATCATGCTATATGAAATGCACATAAATCATCAAACCGTAGGGTCCACTATGCCCACAACCTCCTCGCCGTGTGGTCCCTAGGTACCTGAGGACACTCGGTCATAGCCTCCACGGGGCCTATGACACGTCGACCCAGTGCCGTGACACCAGTGGTAGCCCCCTGTACCACATGCAGTTGACGTAGGGACTTGCCTCTTTTTGGGCGTGGTACCCATCCATCTATTAGTGGTAGAGGCTGGGTGGCCAACCCAAACCCCTCGGCATAGCACCCACGGGCTTACTTGCCCAAATCACATAAGATTAAATAAGCCAAAACCTCTTGTTAAAACTTGTCCTCTTTGGGTCCCTCACAACTGCCTGGCCCTCGGCACTCCAGTGTCTTTTGGCAACCCTCAAGGACATGCAATCTTTGCAAGTACTTAAATCATGCAATGTATACACTTGTTTGCAACACATATATGTGCATAATGTATATGCAATCATTTCAAAACATGGCTATGTACAAAGCATTTATCATGCATGCTGAATTAAGTTATGCAAATCAAGTCATATATTTAAAACATATGTTCTCAAAACAATAATAGTTTTTTTAAAAGAATCTAATAGTGATAGAGCACCTACCTAGCTAGGTCGCGCTAACCCTGTTGTCCTCGGACACTCCTGATCATGGTTTGGGGAATCAAGGTTAGTTTGGCCTATCTTTTATGGGTTTTAGAGTAATTGGTCTTATTACTTAGGCATTAGGGGTCCATCCCTATGCCTATGGGTGTCCTAAGGTCCTAATTGGGCATTGGTATCCTTAGTTTTCCAACGTTCTAGTGGCCACGCGCCACCTTCCTATTCTAAGGGTCATACCCACATTTTATTGGGCCTTGATCAAGGATTTTATAGTTTGAATGTGTCTGCGTCGTCGACACGGACACAACGCCTTTTGCGGCACCTCAATCGGAGCTCTATATCTCAAGTTATAAGCATTTTAGTGTCGTATGTACATAGAGTCTTAAAGACAAAAGACGGAATGCTAGGGCGCTGCGCGTCTGCGACGTGGGCCCCAGCTTTCTTAAGTAACCAAAAGTCGACGTTCTGCTAGCGCGCTGCCCGTCTGCGGTGTGCACCTCAGCAGGCGTGTCTGCAGACGCGCAGTACGCTCTGCCCATTTTCCTCTTTAGCGGGCGCGTCCCTCGACGCGCCCGTTTGGTTTTTCAAACGGAGACGACGTGGAACGTTCCGACTGGAACGTTCTGTTGTCTGGGGGACCGGGTCGTCCTCAGGACACCCCTGTCGAACCAGTGCGGCCCAGGGAACGTCCCTGGGTCCTTCGTGGCTCTCCTGGACTCCGTTTTGCATGGTTTTTCATGCAAAAACTTAGGGAAATTGACCTTGGAACTATGGGGGAGATGGGTTTTGAGCGATCTCGGACATACCTGGCTCGTTGCTGGGTTTTTCTCCTTGTTTTCCCCTCTAGGTCACTGCTTTATGACTGGTTTTCTCCGATGTTTTGGGCTGCCATTAGAGGCACCCAAGAGCTCTATTTGTAGAGCTAAGAGAGGGTTCTGGAGGGGGCTCTCACCGCCTTTGAATGGCGGTGGAGAAACCTCCAGAATGGCAGTGATTTCTCCTCCAATCACCGCCGTTCTAGAACCCTCTAGAGGTTGAAGACGACAGGGTGCCCGTATCAAAACAGGCCCCTATGTTTTTCAGGTTAAGTCGTTTTTGTAAATTTTACAGTTTTGCCCCTAAACTTCAAAGGGCCATATCTTGCTCATTTTAACTCCGTTTTGGGTGATTTTGGTCTCGTTGGATTTCTTTTTTTGAGATGCATCTAATGGAACCACTTTTTGCTAGTGTAAACTGGCATAAACCTGTGCCACTGGTGCAAACCACCTATGGTGGTCGGTCAAGCCCCATTTTATGTATATATGCACTTGAAACTTGATTTTTGGGAGTTATAGGAGTCCAAATCACAATCTGAAAGAGGCGTTGTGACCGTATCGATGACATGAACCTAGTTTTAGCTTAAAAACTTATAAATGACCACTTTTAATTTAATTTTTTTTTTAAATAGTGATGTGACATGGACAGGTGCACTTGAGCATACCAGTTAAGGAGATTTATTAGCAAGCTAAGTGATCTCACGTTGAGGTAGGTGACGAAAATTAATGCTTTGCCTTTATTTAAAACCATGCATAAACATAACATCATGAGTGATTGTGTTTTAAATTGCATTTATTATTAGTCGTTGATTTCATGAGACTCAGAGTACATTATGATTATTACAAATTGAAATCTTTTATTGAATAAACCCATGACAAATGTTTTTATGAGCATGATATTATTTAATTATGCTTAAAAAAGACTTCTTTCTTATTATATATTTAAAATGTATGGATTTGCATAGAAATAAGAATAAAGGCTTGTTAGCTGGTTCTTTTAGAGGCTAACCCAGGGATGAGGGGCGTGCCTTGGGGATTTTGAGCTACGAGTGCTCTTGGGTTTTGGCATACACATGATTTATGTATTTCTATGTTTTATGACGGGTGCTTTCACCCGGTGGGCGTCATGCTAGGAAGGATAGGGCTGGCCACCCACCCTCCAAGATTGTGATATGATAGACACCTACCCATAGATGACATTTAGTAGGGGTTTGGTAACATGGATAGTCCACACTACCGATCTAGGCCTTTCCATGGGGACAGATGCTAAGTCTCCCGTTATGGTGTCGATGGGGAGCGGCGGTAGTTGAGACCCATGGAGGGTTGCCACTGCGGCATGACAGTCCATACTCTTATTATGTGTGCTTGCATGATGAGCATGATGATGAGATGATATGCCGGGTGTGACGACACTCAGAGGTTGGATAAGAGTACTAATGATCATTGATATTAGTGCAATGTTGTGGGACCCATTACCTTAGGGTGCCCTTATTCTTACTGTATGTTCATTTACATTGATTCATGTCATGTTTTAACTTCGTAAAATGCATGTCTTTGTATATGGGATAAATTGCCATTATGTTGGCATGACTTATGATACTTCTATATTCATAGATGATAGATTTTTTATTTTATCAGTACTGTTATTCATTTATTTCATTTTATTACATTAATTATCTATGTACCTGCACAAACGATAGCTTGCTGAGGCATTGCTTTGTTTTGCAATGCCTTAGAGCTCGAGCGCGATAACAGGAAAGGCAAGGCCATTGAGAAACCAAGAAAGCTACGGGAGATCCTTTTACCTAGAATTTTAGACAGTGATGTGAGTCAATAAACATGATTATCATTTGAATTTAATTATGGACTGTATACTTTATATTTTGGATTTGATTGAAATGTTTAGACATATGTTGGACATTTATATGGGATGTTATGATGGATAGACCCTGGGCAATATTATTATTGTGTTTTGGATATTTATTTGATTCAAAATAAAGGTGCCGATTTATTTGACGTTGATTGATATGAGTATCATTTAAATCTATTATCATAAAATTTTATTTATGTTTTAAATTATATATGTGACATTTTGAGAAAGGAAAAATTACACCAAGAGTTTTAAGAGATGTTTTAGTAAAATGATAAATAAAAATTTTCTCATGGGATCCCAAATGCTCTTATTAAAACTGCTATTATTATAAATAAATAAATGTCTTAAAATTCTGGGGTGTTACACCTATAGATCCTAACAGGCAGATCTAGTAATTAATCTAGAGATCTAATAGTGATTTATAAATAGATAGAAAATGATAAGGACTCCTTGTTATCCATTCATATCCTGGATTTTATAAAGGAGACCTAGGGTCAGGTTGAGTAATGAAGGACGCGACTCTAGAAAACATCGAGGTAGGTAGTCTGATACTACTAAGTTTTCAAATACATTTCAAATCTGAATGCTTTAGTTGGCTTTAATTACTGTATTTAGCACGCTTTTTGAGATATGCTGTTCTTATGTGAGAAGCTAGATTTGTCTTCATGATTTGTGGCCCTAAAACACTTGAACTTATCACTGTGTTTAGCATGCTTTCAAGATATGATGTATTTGTACAAGCATACAGAATTATGACTTTGAATGCAAATACTGGCATGAGCAAATTTAATGCATTGCTTGCATGTTTTGAAAACAAATGCCTAAATTGCATGATCTACAATGTGTGAGATTTGGATTATCTATATATGTTTTTAGTGGGCAGATCGCTGGATGAGGTAGTCCACGGTGGGCACTATGCTGAGAGGTTGTTATGCACGGGGTTGGCCTCCCGGCCTCTACCACCAAAAGAGTGGATGGTATCACTGTCAAAAAGGCATTGTCCCTTTCCTGACTACTGTGGTAAATAGGGACGACCACTGGAGGTGTTCACGGCACCCTTTCGGGGACAACCATAGTCTCGTGGAGGCTATGGTGGGTAGGTCTCTACATACCGGAGTCACACGATTCAGCTGTGTGCTAATCGTGAGCATAGTGACCCTATGATTTTAGTGTGATTGATATACATATAGCATTGATATGGTCGTATACAAGTACTCGTGACTAGTTGGCATGACATGAATGCCGAGAGACTCATGTGCTTGATACTAACATCTGCTGGGAATAATAACTATTTTAAGAGTTTCATGACTATTGTATTTGACTCGTTGGGTTAATGCATTTGTTGAGATCTTCATATATGGATCTATTGATTTCTATTTCATGATTTTGATCATATTTATATCGTTGAATACTAGATTATGTTTTATGCATAACTATGCATGCTTACATAAAAAGAATCTCTGATATTTTACATGAAAAGCTTTTAGAATCATGCATGTTGTCTACCGTGTTTTCAAAATAGTAGTATCAGATCACTTACTGGGTATGAGAAATACTCACCCAAATATATTATTTTTCAAGGGAGCTCCACTCACAATTAGAAGATGCATCAAGAAACGTTAGTGCTACAATCAAGTAAATAAAGAGGAAACAAGTATGAATGTAAGTAAAAACTCTACACATAGATAGCATTCGGTAGGGGTTTAGTAACATGGATAGTCCACACTACCGGTCTGGGCCTTTCCATGGGGACGGACACTAAGTCTCCCGTTATGGTGTCGACAGGGAGCGGAGGTGGTTGAGACCCATGGAGGGTTGCCACTACGGCATGGCAATCAATACTCTTATTATGTGTGCTTGCATGATGAGGATGGTGATGAGATGATATGCCTGGGTGTGACGACACTCAGAGGTTGGATATGAGTATTCATGATCAATGATATTTGTTTATATGATGCTTGTGGGACCTATAAAAATATAGGACTATTAAAACCTTTAGTTATATAGGACGGTTACTTATTAACCGTCCTATATAATGTACAAAATATAGGATGACTATTTATTAAATGTCCTATATCAGTTTAAATATAGGATTGTTACTTAGAAACAGACTTATTTAGTGTAAAAGTAGTCTCTTTAGTAGCCAAAACCCAATATCATACTTCAGGAAATGTTTGGAGAAGAGAGATGGAAGGGCATGGAAAGAGAACAAATGTAGGGGAAGGAAGAAAATTTAAATTGTAACTGTACTTATCTGCTTCTTCTTCTTCCCTCTGCTGTCCTGAATCATACAATCAATGTGGGGACAAGGAGACACTGGATGATCGAGATTCAATTCGCTGAAATCTAAGAGGAGATTATTTGGTTTTCAGGTGATCTTGGGAAACTAGGGGGTGAGAGAGAGGGAATCAGAAATTCTGGGATGGTTCTGGCAGTTTTGAACCAACACTCCCTGAAGTTGGACGTTTTAGATGTTGGAGTATGGGAAAGCTGTTGAATGATCTAAACCGTTCATTTGATGGTCCCATCCTTTGTTTATGGAAGGTAACAAGTAGGATTGACAAGCAGGAATTTGGATGAAGACCGTGCGTTTAATTGTCCCACTCTTGCCTCAGGGTGTCGACAAGTTGGATGGACAATCTTACGCAGCAAGTGGGAGCTGGTATGTGGTGATGCATGCCGAGGTGTCAACCGGGTGGGTCGTTACGAGTTGCGGGTCAAAACTCTTTCGCCTGTGGGTCATAAAATGTCTCCCGCACTTTGGCGGGTAAAAAGATAATTTTAGTCAATAATTTTTAATAGTCATATAAATACCTTTGTTTTGGCAGATCATAGCCGATCATCATATTCAGAATGCCAAAAATAGATATATAAGTCATGCAAATCATTACATTTTAAATGATCTAACCACTTGTTTTTAGTCTTTGAAAAATCAATAAAATTGGATGGTGAGAATTTTGTCAAGAAAAACTAAAATCACCAAGTTAACATGAAATTTGATTTCTAGCCTATCTATGAGATTTCTAATATTATGAATGGCTTGGATCTTCCAATAAAATTTAATATTGCATTGAAAATAAGCACATACCCTTCCTCTACACCTACAGGACCCAAGTGCTTTTGATGAGCTTTTTTATGCAGTAATATAGAACTAAAACAAAGCCTAATAACCTACTCTAGCAATTAGATAATTTGAATCAAAAGATTTCATGCTGTGATTTTAAGCATTCTCAATCACGAGTCTGCTATTTCCAAACACTCAATGCAGCAAATGCTACTGTCCCATTATTTCAGACATTACTTTTTGAAGATCTAATCTATTCATATGGTTTGGAATCTCTTAGATTAAATACATACAAATAGTTAATCCTATTAGATGCTCCTAATGTTATTTTGGTTGTGGTTTAAATAACGACCTTTGAGAGATAAAAGTGGAAAAATCAATAGCTAGGATCATTGGATTGACATAGTTTTAGTAGTAAGGCCAAATATAGTGGTATGAATATTATGAAAATTTCAGAAGAAAAAAAAACTTATGAATATTATGACATAAAACGCAATCATCTAGCTGCCAAGCAAATAATCAGATGGTTAACATAAAACCTTCATCAACATACAATTAACCACCCATCGATCAATTGAAGACAGTCATAAACACTGTAATTCAAGTTTGAGATGGAACGAATACGACTGTGGTGCTTTTACCATGGGACCCATCTTTGATAATCCAAACCGTTCGTCTTAGGAATCTCCAGAGATGAGTTCTGCATCAAAAATCTAATGCTGCGTCCCTTCCCATCATGGTTTTCTTTAGGTCATTTTTGAGTTCTGAAGTAAATAAACGATAGAAACGGCTCATCTATGGCAAGACTGACAAGATGACGGATCAGATTATTCAGAACCGTGGCCCCCAGTTACACAGGTGGGTGAAAATATCAACCGTTCCATCCCAGTACATACTGCTAATTAATGCATCCTAATACCTAACTGCATGCATGTACAAAAATAGAAGAAACCCTGGGGACAAGTGAAGCTGAACAAGGATCGCATGATCATAGAAAGGCAATCGGCAAATTTAGGATTAAAAGTAGACGCAACAAGCAACAAGAACACAATGTGTTTTACAAAAATTGCACTAAAAGCATTATCAGGAATGCCAAAATTTTGTTACTTGGATGTGCAACATTATTTACACCTAAGATAAAAACGCAACCAATACACCGACAGCTCTTGGAATACCTAATTACAGATAGTTTATGATAATTTGGTAAATTAATTGTCGATAAAATTCACTATAGTTTTTTTTATTAATAGGTTTTTAATTCAGAAAATTTGCACTTAGCTTGAGACAGAGATTATTGAATGATTCAGGACTTTGTAAATTTCAAATCAGAAAATCAAAATAAAGACTGTTTAAAAAAAAAAAAACAAGGCGAAAAAAGGATAGAAAAAAAAAAACTATACAAAGGCATCAATGCAACTGCGGCACCTATAGAAAGAAAAAAGTACAGACCTGTAATCCTCGCAAGATAATTAGAATACAGATTAACTTCATAAATATGATTGAAAGAAAGAACTTCAACACAAATCTTTTTTGCCAAGTATTTAATCAGCTCCTCAGAAGGGGAGCCTTGGTGCAATGGTAAAAGTTGTCGACGTATGACCTTGAAGTCATGGGTTCAAGGCATGGAAACAGCCTCTTGCAAATGCAAGGTAAGGCTGTGTATTTTAGGCTCTTGTGGTCCGCCCCCTTTCCAGACCCTACATAAGCAGGAGCTCCGTGCACTGGGGCTGCCCTTTTATTTAATCAGCTCCTCATGGGTAGGATCAAAGCAATATCCAGGTGGATAAATGGACCCACAAGATTTGGCAAGATCTTCCAATTGGTATACCTGCCTAACCCAAAACCAAACAAGCGACGAAATACATAAGATTAAATGACTCTAATAGGAATGGCTCAGGAACAAAAATCCTTGGATTAGGTTATTCCTGGATAGTGATAATACCGTTTATCTAGGTTTGGCGGATTTTCTCAACGAGATAAGGCTGCAAATAGCAGGGGAAATAATCACTTTCCTGGAATCACTTAATTATTGGATTGTTATTCCCAACCCCATCCCCCAGTACAAGAATCTACTCTTTTCAACCTTCAACAACAAACCCACTCAAGATTGGAATTAAATGCCCTGTTTGGATGAGGAACAAGCAGACCCAGGATAAAACTATATCCCGGATATTGAAACCTCAAAACTGTGGATGAACTACCTTAAAGCCATGCAATCTTTGTACTGAAATTGCTTGTGAGGATGCCAATATAATGGGATGAGAACACAATTCATGGATAATTTATCCATGAATTGTTGTCTCAGATTAAATAAGGAAATGGGAATATGCAAGAAAAGCAAACGAACCTTGGAAGTGCGTACTCTTCAGAAAAATATGACGTCATTTTATGTGTCCCAATTATCATCTATATTATTGCATTTTTGTCTCCAACGACATCTTAAAGAAAAGATGAAAAATAAGAAGTGATATATTTTCCCCTTATTTTTCTCCCATTCTCCCGATTTCCTTATTTAATCCTCATGCTGTCTCTGTCCTGCTTTATCACCCTATCCTCATGCTATCTCATGGTGTTTGCCTTTCTTTATACTTACGGAACAACTGGAGATAAATATTAGATGGGGGCATAATGGTTGGTCATCCAGGCTGTTACTGCAGACAGGAAATTTCTAGGCTGTTACATTCATGGTACGATCTGTGAATAGACGGTTGGGATCATATGAAGTTCGACTTGTCACTCTCTTAGAAGAAGATGGGCGGCAAAATATTCGCAGAAATAGGTTCATAGAATATCTGGGAGTGCTCCCTTTATTTAGAGTGAGTACATATATTCCCGGCTAGAAGGCCGTCGTTCGCAGCAAGCAGGTACTCTCTCTCTCTCTCTCTCTCTCTCTCTCCCTCCTTCATCTCCTTCCTCCGTCAGCGGCATAGTGCAGAAAGGTACATCCCTCAAAGACCTCTATTGTTTCTGGGATTGCAAGAAATAACAATCCTTGGATAAAATTGTACATGGACAGTGATCTTATCCCCCGCATACTGACAGCCCCGAGACTTAGATAACGTAGTTCCAGAACAAAGGGTGCGTTGTTTTAAGGTGGTGTATCTGTAGTCTTAGGGTTTCTACTATCAAGGTATAAGATTACTACCATGGATAATGTCTGAATAATTGAAAACTTTTTGATAAAGTCCCTACGTTTAATTTGATGCCCCCACTTTTTCTAGATGAATTCAAAATTTCTTGCAATTTTTAAATTCAAAGCAAAATTTGAGAAATAAACATGAATTTACCTAATAAAACTAAAATTTCACAAATAATTTTCCCAATTTTTATATGTTATTAATAAATATTGTTAAAAATTCAAGTTAAAAGTTAAATCACATTCAAAAGATGCTTCTTCTTTTTTTCTAAAATTTTAGCGAACGTTTATCTTGCGGATTTACTCCTGAATCTAAACTTTGTGACTATGGTTATTCCTTTTCCTAGCAGCTCTTTTATTTGACTTTTAAAAAGGAGAAAGGAAGAAAAAGTGGTCCCCTAGTTCGAATCCTATATCAACTTGTTATTGATTTGAAGAGATTAAACATAGATCCTTGTTTTATGTTTCCTCCCTAAACTAACTAATTTTGCTTAATTTTGGGTTAAGCAGGTGTATCAATGGCCGGACCCTGTGAATCTCCTGAAAATAAATACCCTGCCGGGTATCGCTTTAATCCTACTGATAAGGAGCTGCTGGTGAAATATTTGGCCAAAAAGATTAGGGGTGAAATGCTTCCCTCCGATCATAATGTTCATGAAGTCAATTTATACACCGACCATCCCAAGCTGATTGTAGGTCTGTATTTCTATCCCAATTCAGGCTTCTTCCTCTTGTCGATATATTCTCTTATTGCCTTGCGTAATTGTTGAAACCTTTATCCTGAATCACTCAATAATCTATTTCTTAAGTTAAATGAAATTTACGAAATTAAGGACAACATTATCAAATTAAGCGCGAATTTTTGTAACTTATTCAACAAATTCTTTCAGAACATTTGCCTTGCAATCGATTTGTTAGCCCTGACTTTGTAACTATGTTTCATTGTCCTGGATGTTAATACTAAGACAATGTTGCTGATGATGCACAAAAATTGAATTTGCATCGTGACATTGTTACTAATTTCATTTTGAACCCTTTCGGAGCATGAGGTTTCATACATTTGCCTCGCCAATTATTTCACGCACTGAACTTCCTTACTTTATTTCATTACATATTCTGGATATTAATGCTGAGATTATGCTGTTATTGACACGCACAAAACTGGATTTGTATCAAGAACATGCTTTTTTTTCTCTATTTACGCTTTGAACTCGCTCAGTACATTTGCCTTGCCATTTGAACTTCCTATCAATTTCCTTCCCGATATTGGTACTAAGATTATGTCTTTGATGGTGCACAGATAGATTTAAATCTGCTAGAAAGGATGAATGGTATTTTTTCACTCCAAGATATCGGAGGTACAAGAATGGATCAAGACCCAATCGTTCAACGGGATCAGCTGGTTACTGGAAGGCCACCGGTGCAGATAAGATCGTGAAGGACAAGAAAGGTAGGAATATTGGTGTTAAAAGAACCCTAGTCTACTACCAAGGAAGAGCTCCCGGAGGAGACAAAACCGATTGGATCATGCATGAATATCGTATCGAGAATACTAGTATACCTGTAAATAGTCGAGAAGATTGCATGAAGGTACGTAGAAACCTACACACCTGCATTAAATCACATGCATCGATCTTGCGTAAAATGTTGTGTCTAAATTTAATCTTGCTCGTTGATTGTTTTAGGATTCATTTGTTATCAATGTCCCAGAGTTTGTACTTGCTTGCGCTTTTGTTTTCCTTTTTTGGCACTATTTTTACATACATGCATGCAGTTAGGTTTACGATGAGGTTGGTCGGTCGGTCGGTCGGTCTTATATTTGCAAAAGAGCATGTTTTAGCATGGGATGTTATATATCCCACGCTAAGCATTCTTTTACCATGTTCTCCAAACTTTGGATGCAGAAAAAAGACTTCTCAGTGGTGCTTGAGGCGAGTTGAGATGATATGATATCACCTCTTCTCACTGTGGGTGGTGCTTGAGATGAGAACCATCTCATCCCATCTCTGGGACGAAGAACATGTATATTTAAAAATCATTTTCCAGAGCCGGAGAGACCAAAAGTATCCTATAGAAATAAATGCACAAAATTTATGTATAAGAGTTTTCTTGATTTCTTGCAAAATTTTCTTTTTCTTGGGGCTGGTATTCTCCATCACAGCCACGTCAACCATCTTATCTCAACCCAGCTTAAATGGTATTTACGGTCATCTCACTTCATCCCATTACCAAATCTCTTCTTCCTAACCCATCTCGAATAATATCAAAGCTATAGATCTCATCTCAAGTCATCTCATCTCACGATCCCAAGCGCCACTTACACCATGCATGTTAAGCATATGCACTGCGTCTCAAACCTGAACTAGCGGTAGAGTACACTTCAATTGTTTGGTATATATACAGAAGAAGGTTCAATGTTCAATAATCTTATGACTTGTCTCTCCCTCCCTGCAGCTAGATGATTGGGTTCTATGCCGGATCTACAACAAGGGAAAAGGCCGAAGATGTCGTCATAGAGAGCCTGAAGTCGAAGAAGAAGAAGTTGAAGCTCAAGTCGACGTAGCCGAAAATGGAGATAATAATGCTCTACCCCATGAAGAGATGGATGAAGATTATGAAAGCCCAGATGATGCGATCAATCTAATCATGAAAACTAGACTTGATAAATTCTTGGTTCCTGGTAGAGACAACTTGGAGTTTCTCCCGCCCGACTGGCCTGATGAAGGGTTTCCAAAGTTGTCGGAAAATCATACGTTGAAGGGCAACAACAGCGATGTTGTATCAACAGGGAACTTCAACAGCATGGATGTCCTCTATGAAGAAGAAGAGCCCAAGTCTGTGGATACTCCAGTATTTTCTTCAGAAAACTACCTCCAGTTTCAATCACAGCCAACAGGACCCACATATCAACATCCGGAGAATGGCCACAAATTCAGATCAGAGCCAAATGGTAAAGAGAAATGGCTTCACCTGAACGCCGAGATCACAAATGGTCCCACATATAATCCAGTGAATGGCCTCCACGTGCAAGCGCATGCAGATGGACGTGTTGATGGAACCGGTTCCGCTTCGCCAGACAAGGTGGATGATGATATATTTGACAGTCTCTCTCCTTTGTACAAATGGGATGATGATATATCTGTGGTGGTATTTTCTTCAAAAAACTTCCTCCAGTTTCAATCACAGCCAACAGGACCCACATATCAACATCCGGAGAATGGCCACAAATTCAGATCAGAGCCAAATGGTAAAGAGAATTGGCTTCACCTGAACGCCAAGATCACAAATGGTCCCACATATAATCCAGTGAATGGCCTCCACGTGCAAGCGCAAGCAGATGGACGTGTTGATGGAACCGGTTCCGCTTCGCCAGACAAGGTGGATGATGATATATTTGACAGTCTCTCTCCTTTGTACAAATCGGACGGCCTGGATCATACGGTTCGCAAGGATGAAGATTGACCATGATATACTTACTTCTATGTTTAGATTCTAGGTAGTATGGTTTTAGGGTTAGGACTATGAATACGTTTTGCTTTTATGCATGGGATAACAATTTTATGTTTTACGTCAGTGTTACTTGTTTTTGTTCCCTCTTATACTTTTGAGGCTGTTTGACACAATCCATGGATGGTTTGGACTTCTATCCTCCTTTTTCCTACTTGGAATAGTATGGGCAGAATAGTGGCCGTCCACCACCAAGGCCTACCACAATCTGATCACTATCCATGTGGCGAAGATAACGGACGGCTGATAATGATGTTGGAATAAGGAAGCATCTTAAGAAAAGAAAACCGAAAAGTTGACAAGAGTCATCTGTGGATGTGATCCTGAAAGGTTACAACCTACTTTTAGGGTCTATTTCAGTTTGCTGCCTCAAAAGCATAGATAAAATTATTCAAACATGGATAACATATCCTTACGAGCTTAACATGTTTATTCTTCAACAATTTTATTTATGTTTTAATTATGCAACTAGAAGGGAGGATTTTCGCGATTTTAGAATAACTTAATCTGTGATTCTTATGCGTGTGACAATCGATATTTGACGCTTTACGGATAGGGTGTATTTCATCGCAACCATTGAATTTGTAGATCATCAAAATGTGACCTGCCTGATTCTGATTCCGAACCACATCATAACCCATCCGGAAGATAGGGATCAATGAACATCAACGGTTTACATATTTCTGGTGGGGTCCTGTACAGGGGGTAGATCATCCGATCAAGGTTAAATATGTGGTAAAAGGACAGACTCCTACTTTCTGTAGAAATTAGAATTTGTTTCTCAATTTAGTATTTTCTGCTGTTTTTGCAGAAACAGCAACATGAGAAACGTAGAAACGCCTCTGTCCCAAATGCAACCTCATTTGGCGGATTTCGTGGTAAGAATAGAATTGAGGCCCATCTTTTTAAATGAACTGAACCGTTCATCTGAACTGTCTCAGCATAATGGGCCCTATGCCAAAAATCAGATACTATGGATGATCCTACCATTGTTTCTCTGAACTACTTTCAGTTCTAAATGGACGGTAGTAAAATGCCACCTGCAACATTATCACAATAATGAATGGTTGGATCATCCAAATTAGATATTGCTCATCAATAGTCGGATGCTTAAGATGAACGGTTTTGTTTATAAAAAATGTGAGCCCCACTTACAAGTTGTCTAGAAAATCATAAATAGCAAATAAAGAGGGGGTTGGAATAGTCCTCAGGGGCAGTGTGGAAATATCATTTTTCTAATTTTGAATTTACTTTGACCGTTTTAGCTTGAGAATTTAAATTATGGCGCAAGACTACTACAATACGCAATGGCAACCCCCCGTGCAGATCATAATCTACATCCTCAAACAATCTCAACCTAAGATCTTGAAACCACCTACACCCACTTCCCCAAATCTCATTCTCATCACAAACTTGGGTTTTCTTACGGAGAACTCAGTGATTTGCTTCTTAGGGAGAACTCAGCCCTTTTTGGCTTACAAGTCCTACCCAAAAAGATTCAAATTTATCCTTTCTTATCTTGCGACTCATCCATCTCAACATCCTCATTTTAACTACTCTCATTCTTTGTACATGTTGTTCATTAACTATCCAACACTCTATGCCATAGCGCATAGCCAGCCTTATAGCAATTCTATAGAATTTTCTTTCAGTTTGAGTAGCATTCACCAATCACACATAACTCTAAAGACAAATCTTCATTTATTTCAAATACTTAGATTCTCTAAGTAACATCCTTCTCAACATCTCCGTCTCAAGAATTATTGATTCTAAGTATATGAAGCAGTCTATTGAGGAAACTTCTTAGTTATCAATTTTTATTGTACTTCACTTATACTTCTCTCCTTGCTAAAATTGCATTGTATATATTCTGTTTTAGTTTGATTAATTTTAAATCCTTTGCTCTATAACATTTATCCACAATTCTAATTCTAGCTTAGAAAATGTACTAGAACAAAAAGGTTGACGTTGACAATTGAATGGCCTAGAGAGCTCCTCCCCATTGGTTGATCTGACCAAGGGATTGGTTCAGTTTTTACTACTTTTGGACCGAAGTTTTTGAGCGATTCATTTTATCTCCAGAGTAGTAATTGTTAGGATCATCGAACGGATAAGACTTTCAGTGCATGAACGATCAAGATGAGTAGTCATTTGTAAGCCACTCAGAGGCATGTGAAACCTGCACTGATCTACACGGGCAGACACGAGAGAATACCTAAAGTACTGTAACGGTCACTTGTTAAATCTCAGCTCATAGGAGGTTTGAAATGTAAGAACTTCAACTTGCTTCAACTAGTTCTTTATTATGAGATCTCTCTTCCACTTGAGATCTCACAAAAACCTAATCCAATTCTCAAATCCCCAACCGAAATCTTTTCGTAACTCCCGCCAAAATCCCTTCCTCTCTCCTACCCATCTCAACAATCTCCTCAACACCACAACCCAAACAAGAAACACCAGATATGGCACCCAAATCCATGCTCAAATGATCGTCCATGGCTACACATCTTTCCCTTTTCTCCTGTCGAATCTCATCAACATGTATGCAAAATGTGGGCGAATCGATGAAAGCTTATGCATATTCTCAAACAACCCACACAACAACATCGTTACTTGGACATCCATTATCACCCATTTCTCTCAGACTCATAAGCCCCTTGAGGCTCTTAGCATCTTTTCCAAGATGAGAACCATAGGCATTCAACCGAACCATTTCACGTTCTCTGTGATTCTTCCAGCCTGCGGAGAAAGCGCATTGACTGTCCATGGACTACAAATACATTCCCTTATATGTAAATGTGGTTATGAATTCAATGTCTTCGTTGGCAGTGCGCTTCTAGATATGTATGCGAAATGTGAATATCTCGAGGCAGCAAAAAGAGTGTTTGATGAATTGCCTGAGAAGAATCTTGTTTCTTGGAATACAATGATTGTTGGGTTCTTGCAGAACAAGCTTTACGAAGAAGCAATTAGAGTCTTCCAAGAGCTTATTCGAGTGGAGTCATTTATTCCAGACGAAGTTAGTTTTTCGAGTGTTTTGAGTGCGTGTGCAAACGTTGGTCGCTTGAATTTTGGCAAACAGGTCCATGTTCTTGTGGTTAAGCTTGGTTTGAAGTCTTTAGCTTATGTGAAGAATTCATTGATTGACATGTATAGTAAATGTGACAGTTTTGAAGATGCCGTCAAGTTGTTTAAGACTATGAAGGATAGAGATGTTGTGACTTGGAATGTAATGATCATGGGTTGGGTCCAAAAGGACTGCTTTGAGGAAGCTTGTAACTGTTTCTGGGTCATGAGAAGGGAAGGGGTTTCACCTGATGAAGCGTCCTTCTCGACAGCCCTCCATGCTGCAGCAAGTATGGCATCTCTGGATCAGGGGACTTTAGTTCATGATCAGTTAATAAAAACTGGATTTGAAAAACATTTGTTTGTGGGAAGTTCATTGATCACCATGTATGCAAAATGTGGGAGCTTGGATGGAGCAACCAGAGTCTTCAAAGAGATCGAGGATCAGAATGTAGTATCTTGGACAGCAATGATTGCGGCATGCCAGCAACATGGGCATGGAGACCGAGCAATCAGACTCTTTGAGGAAATGCCTGCAGTAGGGATTGAACCCGATTATACAACATTTGTTTGTGTTCTTTCAGCTTGTAGCCATAATGGGCTAATAGAAAAAGGATTCGGCTACTTTGATTCCATGTCTCGAGTTCATGGGATGAAACCCAGGTCCGAGCACTATGCATGCATAGTTGATATGCTCGGTCGAGCAGGTCGGTTGGATGAAGCAAAGAAGTTGATTGAATCGATGGTGGTTGAGCCAGATCCATCTGTTTGGGGAGCATTGCTAGCAGCTTGCAGGAATTATAGGAATTTGGAAATGGGTAGAGAAGTTGCAGAAAAGCTTTTTGAGATGGAACCAGAGAACCCAGGTAATTATGTGCTGCTTGGAAACATCTATGCACACTATGGAAGGTTAGAGGAAGCTAACGAGTTAAGGAAATTAATGGGGGTGAAAGGGGTGAGAAAAGAACCTGGTTGTAGCTGGATTGAAGTTCAGAACACAAGCTATGTATTCACAGTGCATGACAAATCACACTCTAGAACGAATGAAATCTATGAGATGTTGGGCAAGTTAGCAGAGCTAGCAAAGAAGAAAGGATATGTAGCTGAAACCCACCATGCAATTAATGATTTAGAAGAATACAAGGAACAGAGCTTGTGGTATCACAGTGAAAAACTAGCCTTAGCATTTGGGCTTATTAGCTTGCCTGTTGGTGCCCCCATTAGGATAAAGAAGAACCTGAGGACTTGCGGTGACTGTCATACTGTTATGAAGCTTGCTTCAGATATTTTTGAACGAGAGATTATTGTTAGAGATATCAATCGATTTCACCAGTTCACTGGAGGTTCATGTTCTTGTGGGGATTACTGGTAATCCAAATTGGTTGCACACTGTTACTTCGGAAATATAACTTCAAACTAGCTTGTCTTTGAAGCTGACAATCAGTTTATAAGACTGAAACCACAAAGAAACAAATCAACCGAATAATAGAAACGGCATTTCTACAATGTTGAAGTGAGTTCTGGAGTGGCCTTTAACCAAAGTTGCTGACGTCTAAGAGGAAATGCCCAATGGCTTTTTTGTCTTTTAGGTTGAAGTCTGGGATTCTCAAGCAATAGCAGAAAGTAGAAACTAACTGACAGTCTAAATAAATGTAAACAGTAACAAATTGGGAGTTTAGACCTCTGAGCACTTGGCTATTGGATGTGTCCAGTGGAACACTGAATGTATGAGCTACTATTTATCAGTTTGAAACTTTATACAAGCTAACTTTGCCATATTTCTTTTATATTTTGTGAGAAGTCTACCAAGTTGCTACATACTTCTTTCTGTGATTGTTTTTTACCCTCAATGTGGAGGGTCCAAATGTAGAACATCATTTCTTTATTAAATTAATCATGTCTCCAATGAAGTTTCAGTAAACACCATATCCAGTTTCTCAAACTTAAGGCTTAGATTCAGTGGCGGAAAGATCTCATTGACAAAGGGTACATAAAAGGCATTTCATTTGAGTAAGGAGAAAATTTGAGGTTCCTGAAGAAATGTTAATTTTGGAGCTAAATGTGAATGAATTAAAAAAAAGAAGAAGCAGGATTGAAGGGAAAACTTCTATATTATACATTATTGTAGTGCTATGAAGACCAATTACTGTTATCTTTTTACAGGATCTGGTGCCAGCAAACATATGAGAAGCCAAAGGAACTGAATGAATGGTTATAATGCTGAACTATCTGGCCTTCAAGCATAGGTTCCAGGTGCAACTGAAATTCATACACTTCAGCTGCCTGTAAAGCATGCATCTTTCATGTCAAGCTTTCTCTTCATGCTAGACAAACATAGTATATTGCAATCACCAAATAAAATTAGGGGATCTTAGATTTGATTCAAAACAGAAACCTTGGTCCAGGACTTTTGGCACAGCATCTAGTTACTGAACTTCCATTACATAATTTAACAACATCAGTACTCTAATTTAACTGTTGATAGATGGGATTGGTCCTCAATGTCACATTGTGTTTGGTAGTGGAAGTCACAACATCAGCACTCTAATTTAACTGTTGACAGATGGAATTGGTCCTAATGTCACATTTTCTTTGGTAGTGGCAGTCAAATCACTCGCCTAGCATTTTGCTCTTCCTGAGCTTCAAGAGTCTCTACTTCTTGTGTTGACAGAATATCAACTATAGGCTCATATACATCCCACTCCTTCCTTTTTCTGATCAATCAAAACAAATTTTATCAGTTCCATACCACAGTTATTTAAACGCAAATGCTACAATGTTACAACTTACAATCAGATACTGTATTCGTACGACATGTGGTAAGCCAAGGGACTAGCAGTAGAACTGATATCATATTTGCTGGAATTAGATGCCACAAGATTCCTTATATGACTCATTCCAGAAGGACCATCAAGATACTAGAAGTCCCTGGTTTTGAAGAGTTCAACTAAACAGGGAAAAGGAGACTGGACATTGCTAATCGGATGAGGGTGTCACTTATATACTTGCATAACCTTTTTTTTTTTTTGCCCTTTTCTTGAAGCTTTTTGCGTTTCCTATACTTCTCCTTCTGTATCTTCAAAAAAAATGTCAATGCCAAGAAATGGAAGTTAAGTTGGGTTTACACAGGCCTTCGAATTATGCCACAGAGACCTAAGATTAGCACCCTGATGCATGTTAGAGGTTGCAAATGGTAATAAAAGCTTGAATTAAAGGTAGAGAAGGAATTCTCCACATATTATCCTTCTCCCATTATGTCATGTCTAACCCCCACATTGAATGTGTTCTTATAAACAAAACTCAAGGCTTTATTACCATCATCCAGTTATATGGATATCATAAGCTTGCCAGACCTATGCAATATCTTTAACTATAATATAACATGGTTTTATAATTTTTGACATCTTTCCTTTGCTGGCATTCCCTCAGATTGCTTTCTTAAGTTGATGGTTTGAGCTTCAACATGTCAGGATCAGGTTGTTGTACTTGCATGTATCTATTTCCAAGACTTGGTTTCTTGGATTCTGTTTTTCCATAGACATATGGACCATAAACAAAATATTGCTTAAAAGTGGAACTTGGCCAGTGAAACAACATGAAAACATTATGAAGCACAGAAGTATGAAGACCAGAAGAGAATGTCCCAACAAAGAAAAACAAGAACTTCTAACAGTCCAAGTTCCACTGCTCTTGAAGTGAAAGGAGTGGGAATATGCTTCATAATTGATGAAATTCTTCGGAAAGAAATATCTTGATCCAACAAGACATCATGATCAACATAGTAAGGAATGCCTGATTCCAGGAACATCCTTCACGTCTTGACTAATGCAAAAGCCTATGGATGTAGATAACAGAATGCACGAGGATAGTTCATCATTATGTTTCTCCCTTTGTAGAAAAGCAATCCATTCTTCATAGGCCAGAATTCTATATCCAGTACAAAACCCAAGGATTAGTATCATATTTCTGTTGTATGGTAAGTAGAGGTTTTTTGGTTTCTTCATGACTAGCATGATACTAAATGGTCATATCAGTGAAAGAAAGCACAGAAACAGGAGACGAGAGACAAAAAAGACCAGTTAATGATGTGAGAAGATGCAAGCTGCTTAGGAGAAAGAAATGAACAAAATCTTTCAGACTGAAAACTAGAAAAAATTTGTCTATCTACTCGCTAGCAATCTAATATTTTGGAAAATTACACCAGAAATGCATAGTAGTTATAAATCAATGAAAATCACACCATTAAGTACAGAAGTGAGGTTATGATAATGATCTTACCTAAGAACACTTGCTTTGTTTCCAAATCACTTGAACAAGTCCAAGGTGGATCCACCACTCTTACTGCCGAAAAAAATCCACTTCTTTTTTCAGGTTGCACAGAACTGGAATACAAAATGGTGGAACCCACATCATTTAGTGAATCCAGATAATGTGTATGCCTTCCTTAGTAGGATGAGATGATAGCCAAAGCTAAAGTTAAACAAACAAACCTAGTAGTGACATATTCTGCCACTCAGCGACCCCTTTTGCTTATAGTGGTTTCTCTTGCGGAGGCTACATTTTGGACACCAAACTGCAATGTGGAATTCTATCAGAGATTGCTTAACATTCATATGAAAGAGTGACAATTTATTCCGGACCTGCCCAAACTAGAGTAATTTTATGATAAAATAACGAGGATTGACCAGAGAACCAAAGTTTCTGAAGATTCTCATTGTTTTTTATTGCTTTTTTTTTTTTTCTTTTTTTACCAGGATTCAAACAATCTGAATTGTGAGAATTGTCACACACAAAAATTTCCTAATGTAAACAGGTTATGCATTCATGGCCACAATTGAGGATGTCCGTTTCTGACCATCAGAATGTTAAGGTCTTTGGAAAATGTAATGATTCTGTTTTACTTCAACAACTTTGTGAGGTTATACAGATCATAGCCTTGTTCAACAAGAATACTTTAAATCCTTACTAAATCAAGTTAGAGTGACACTGACTTGTTGAAACAGCAGTTGAATGTTTTAGTAAAACAAAAATGTATGGTTTCTTACTTATGGAACATATATCATCCATAAAATGCAGTGGCATGCCTTTTGTTGTTAAGGAGAAGAATATACAACTTAAAGTAGCATTCTCATGGAAGAAATACTAGTATATTTGCCATGTGCAATGCACGGTGTGACACATTTGTTTATTGATTCAAACCACCAATTCAAGTAGGGACTGCTTTGAAAAATAAGCACAATTTCAAAGGAGGCCTACTATTTTTAAAAATAAAGTGAGTAAATTTAGGCATCTAATAGTGAAAGGTATCTACAATGACCAATGGAAGAGGGAGGGTGGGGCCCATATCATCTATGAAATGTAGTGGCATGCCTTTTGTTGTTAAGGAGAAGAAATACAACTTAAAGTAGCAATCTCATGGAAGAAATACTAGTATATTTTCCATGTGCGATGCTTGGAGTGACCCATTGTTTATTGATTTAAACCACCAATTCAAGTAAGGCATGCTTGTTTGAAAAAGCACTATTTCAAATTGGGCCTACTATTTTTAAAAATAAAGAGAGTGAATTTAGGCATCTAGTCATGAAAGGTATCTATGATGACTAATGGAAGAGAGAGGGCGGGGGGTGGTAAGTAGAGAGATTTTAGGATAGATAAAGTTTAATTTAGAAGTCCTAAAATAACCAATAAATAAAAATAAAATACAGTGCTCTAGAGATCCACTTAACCAATGGTGTAGGATTGTAAAGTTAAATAGGAAATGTTAGAGAGATATAGAGGGGGATGTCTAGTAGAGCAAGTGTTCATTAAGATTTACAATTTTAAAGAATTGATATAGAAATGCCATGTGGCTGAAAAAGAGAAGATGGATAAAGCAAATTCTTTGGGGACCATTTCATCCAACTAATGAAACATGATAAAAATAAAATAATTCAAAAATATATGTAAAATAAGGATCAAGTGCGCAAAGAAAAAATCATTAACTTAATATATAATAGATTTACTGAAATACATATCTTGTAAAATATTTAATGAGACAACTTTCATTGTTTTAGGATTTGGAAACCTTTATGGACAACATCAGCAGAACTTCACATTTAAGCAAGTCAAACATATAGGCAAACATGTACCTTATTACAGCATGCAATTATAAAATACAGTCCTCCAGTCCAAAATCCAGAAAAATAACCTCATAAAGTTGCTCCCTGATTGCAACTGCAATTGCAGTCTGCAAAAAAGAAAATAATAAGTTAATGCATTTTTTTCTTTTAGTATCACATAACATTCAAAAAAAGCAAAATTTCGAAATCATTTAGAAGTAAACACATACTTTAAGAAGAGGGGGAAGCTATACTTGATTTTGCCTTAGCATATAACCTAGTTATAGTTAATACATACTTTAAGAAGAGGGGTGAACATTTAATAACCTTTAAAAGGGGACAATATAAAAGCTAAATAGACTTTTTCCTACTTAGGAATGCCGAAAGATCAATGTGTAAGGATTGTAAGGTGATCCCCAGTGAGAGTCTAACCTCACAACATAGATTAATGATTATAGATATCTACATTAAAGTATGGAAGAAAGGAAATGAACTTAATAGGTGTCCAAAAATTAAGTGGTGGAACTTAAAATGAGAGAAAATAACATCATTTACAAACAAGTTGATAGTAGAAGGAAACTGGAATGATGAAACAGAAGTAAACACCAGGTGGACTACTATGCCCATGTCTATTAAGAAAGTGGCAAAGATGTCCTAAGAGTATTTAAAGGTGAAAGGCAACCAGCAAAGGAAACTTGGTGATGGAGTGAAAAAGCGCAAAAAGTTATTAAAGAAAAATGTGTGTTTAAAGCATGTCAAAGGACTAAAAATAATGAAAACTTTGAGAAATATAAAAGGGGCAACCTTGGTGCAGGAAGCTCCCACTTATGCAAGGTCCAGGGAAGGGGCAGACCACAAGGGCCTACAGTAGGCAGCCTTACCTTGCATTTTGCAAGAGGCTGATTCCACACCTTGAACTCGTGACCTCAAGGTCACATGAGGACAACTTTTACCATTGCGCCAAAGCTCCCCTTCAAAACTTTGAGCAATATAAGAATGCTAAAAAGGTTGCTAAGAGAGTAGTAAGTGAGGCTAAACTCAAGGCATATGATGATCTCTATAATAGATTACAAACAAGAGAAGGTGAAAGAATTGTTTACACTCGCAAAAGCAAGAGAAAGGAAGAGTAAGGACTTGTATTAGAAGTGATGACCAAATGCTACTAGTCAAAGATGACGAGGTCAAACAAAGACGCAAAAGTTACTTTCAAAAATTGGTAAATGACAATTACCCTAAGAATATAGGGATTGAAAGTACTATAAACCCAAATAACGTTGGGCAGTATAGATATGACCATAGGATTAGAATATCTTAAGTCAAAGAGGCCTTGAAACAGATGAAATCAGGAAAGGCTCTGGGGACTGATGGTATACCAATAGAGGATTGGAAGTATATGGGAGATAATGGGGTAGTTTGGTTGACAAAATTGTTTTACAAGATTGTGAAATCGAAGAAAATGGCTGATAAATGGAGGAAGAGCTCTATTATACCAATTTATAAGAATAAAGGAGACATACAAAGTTCTACTAATTATCGGAGGATCATACTTATGAGCCATACCATGAAACTTTTTGAAAGAGTGATAGAGAAAAGGCTACGACATGAGACAAGTGTATTAGAGAATCAATTTGGTTTCATACCTAGGAGGTCTACCATCGAAGCTATTTTCTTACTTAAATAATTAATAGAGAAATATAGGAAGATGAGGAAGGACCTCTACATGGTCTTGTTGACTTAGAAAAAGCTTATGATATGGTCCCTAGAGAGTTAATATGGTGGGTATTAAGTGAGAAAGGGGTTTCACGGGGGTATATAGACATAATTAAGGATATGTACGAGGAAGCGATAACAAATGTTAGGACCATTAGTGAAGATACTGGTGATTTTCCTATCACTATAGGATTGCACCAAGGATTGAAATTGAGCTCGTACCTTTTCACGTTGGTTATAGATGAGTTAACAAAAAATCTGTACAAGGAGATTCCATTATGCATATTATTTGCAGATGATATAGTTTTGATTGATGAGATAAGGGAGGGCATAAACATAAAGCTAGAGTTATGGAGAGATGCATTAGTATCTAAAGGATCTAAAATTAGTCAAACTAAGACAAAGTATATGGAATGCAACTTTAGTAACGAGATGAGCGGGAGTGGAGCACCAATAAAGATTGATAACTAAGAAGTCCCCCTAAAAGACCACTTTCAATACTTGGGATCTATAATACATGAGAGTGAAGAGATTGAGAGGGAGGTTACCCAAAGCATCCAAGTGGGTTGGTACAAATGGAGATGCGCCTTTCGATTTTTGTGTGATCGAAAGGTGCCACTCAAACTGAAAAGAGAATTCTATAGAATGGTTGTAAGGCCAGCCATGCTCTATGGATCAAAGTATTGGGCAATTAAGGAGCAACATGCACATAGGATCAGTGTCGTTGAAATGCGGATGTTGAGATGGATGAGTGGTAAGACAAGAAAGGATATAATTAGAAATGAAAAAATTAGAGGAAACTTAGGAGTAGTACCAATAGGTAACAAGATGAAAGAGATTAGACTTAGATGGTTTGGACATGTTCAACGTAGACCAAAAAGGGCACCAGTTAGAAGGAGTGAGGCAGTCCAAGTCTAAGGTTCTAAAAGGGCAAGGGAAAGGCCCAAAAGAAAGTGGATAGAAGTGGTGAGAAAATATTTAAAAACTTTGGGACTAAATGAAGCTATGACACTTAATAGAGGGGAATGGAGGAACAAGATTCATGTGATCAACCCCTAATCAGGATAAGGTCTTGACGATAATGATGATAATTTAGAAGTAAACAGGAGAGAAAATGACAAGATTTACGAAAAGGAATATGCACATATTGCATCTGTTAAAAAAGACTCTCACTCCTTTGATTTTTTTATTTTTAATCTTCCACTGCTCTCTTCCATGTAGATGCCTGATATTTTTAAAAGTTTTACAGACATTAGCAAAAAATGGTAAATTTCAAAACAAAGCAGATGGAAGATGCAAAAGCAAGGGGGTCATATGTCATCTTCATACTGGATGTTTATTTTTGGTTATTTTTATGGATATATAGAGGGCAGCCCCCATGCAAAAAGCCCCCACGTATGCAGCCTTACCTTGAATTTTGCAAGAGGCTGTTTTCACACCTTGAACCCGTGACCTCAAGGCCACATGACGACAACTCTACCATTGCCCCAATGCTCCCCTTCATGTTACAAAATCTAGTAGATTAGGTAACATTTTATTTCTAAATGGGTAGGTCCATGCAAATAATCAGCAGTAAAGATACCCTGAAAAGAAAACCTTTAATGTGAAACGAACTTCATCCCAATCTTATGGGGCAATTATCCATTTGCAAGACAAACTTACCCACAGAAATTGATCCCTAATGACGGTCCTACTTACCCGAAGGTCAAACTGCAAAAAGATAAGGATGTCATTCATTAAAACAAAGAAGGGCAACAATAACTTCATTCACCATGGTATACCTTATTATAAAGCTAAATGAAAGGTTGCATTTTGCAGGAGGAAAGTTTTTATCCAAATTTGATCACTAGATAAACCTTTATAGGCACAATTTTCTCCCCATTGCACATTTCTTGTCCTTCAAATGATCGAATTCACTCAGCTGGTTCTGTGACAAAGAAGCAAGGAGAAAAGAATTTATAGAACATAAGGGGAAAAAAGGGAAATATTTATAATTTTGTGGCAACATATAAGACTAGGCACGTGACAAAAGAATCTTGCATCTGAGCACTCACTCCATCTATTTGAGGTCAGCCATCTCATTTATATTATTTCAACTATGCAATTCCAACTACAAAAATTACTGGATTGCAACTTTCGACTATTTTTCTTTTGAATGGTGTTGCAACTTTCAACTATTACTAATTGCAGCAAAGCAAAGAAATCACTCTATTGGGTGGTAAGTGTAGTACAGTGGCACAAGTGTGATTCTCAATCATGAAGGTCACAAGTTTGAGACTCCTTAAGTGTGTGTTCCCACCATTCAAAAAAGGAAAAAGAAAAAAAGAAGGAAAGTTCTCTATTCTCATGGTAACCAGACTAATGCAGGTGTAATGTATCAAAGTGCCATGCAGAAAACATTAAACAACAGAAGTTCAAGGTCTCCAGTAGGAGCTATCTCCTACTTAAGTAAAATGCAACAGTAGCATGAAGATAAAAACAGCACTGTGAAGATAGATTTTAGCCGTAGATAGATTTTTACTGTATTGGAGCAGAATCTAAATGACCAAAAGTTCAAGAAGCTTAAAGATGTCAATAATAATGCACAGTCAGAGATCTGTCTATGTCAATGTGATTGAGCATCAATCTCCCAAGTAGGATGCTTGTACTCAGTGAGTGGCTGTTGATTCTATCAATCAGATAAAGAATAATAGTATTAGTTTCACATGTAGTAAACAATAAAAACATACATCTGACGCATATCTAAAGTTCTTTCAACATAGCGAGATAAGAGATCAGACGAAGAACTTTTGTTATTCCTTTAACGCTTATTAACCTCCTAAGTTCAGTACAGGAAGCTTGTCTGCAGTATGTCCACAAGCAGACAGTGCAGTGCAGAAACTAATTTTCTATGATGATAAAAGAATGAATGCCATATAATTTGTCTCGAAAACTGTGCAATTTCACTGCTCATCCAATAACATCTTAGTCTTCATCAACCAGTAACATAAAACAATGAAACAGGCATTTTGCTCATATCTAATGGCCCTTTTGATACACATTCCCAGCACTATAGCTACAACCATCATATGAATGCAAACACTCATAAAATGCTTATAGAAAGTCATTGCAGATCCATGTATATGATTACTAGATTTGATCAAGCAGCAGAAATGGTCCCATAACTTTTAAGTTGTATACCCTTGACCCTCTCTTTGCCCGTCCCATCTCCCCTCCTAGTGTGTAAGCAAATACTCACGTGCTTTCTTACATGACAAAAACATTGTAGTGAATGCCAACTTCTATACTTTTAAAATTTTCAGGTAGTCCAGTACAATATCATAATGCTTTCCATTCTAGATATCAGTCTTAGTAAGGCACTTCCAGGTAAATCTCCTGTGCAAAAGGAACTTTGAGATTCTATTCTCTGTCATATCCAAACTGTGGAGCTGTAGTGTCTACTTCACTAGGAGCTTACTCTTGTACAACTTCTGCACTCTTGGTTAGCATAAAGTATTTGCAACAAACTTCTTGGTCATTTGTTTACCCTGCACAATTACATGTACTTGTCTCTTGCATTCTAAATATAGAGAACTGACATTTCCAAGACTTTTTCTGGCACACTCCACCTCTTTCTCTTTACTCTGAACTCTTTCACGAACTTTACAATTATCCACGAGTTTTCCTAACCAATAAAAGAGTTTAATGAACCAAGATACAAGGTAAAATGACAATGCAGTTGGCCATACGTGCTCCTTTAAAAACAATAAATAAAATAATAAAATACTTGTCATTTTTTTCTGTGTTGAAGAAACATGCAGTAGCAAACTAGTTAAGCTGCAGATACAGCTCCAGAAAATGGATTGAGCAATTCATATTGTGAATCCACGTGGGAGTTTCAAATTCTTCACTGTCCTTTTCGCAAATGCGACCACTTCTGTATCAGGATCCTTGAAGACCAAAATACATATGTATCAAAAGTAAATTCCAAAGTAGAATTGATTGCAAACAAGAAGAAATTAATCTGCCTGTGTCCTACTCTAACAACCAAAGCACCAATTATTCAGTACGTCAATACATATCAAATAAGCATGAACCTGATGCAGATAAGGTGCAGGATCCAGTGGTAAATACTATACACAGTAAAGTATAAAGGTAGGAGAGCTGTGCCGAATGGTCACAAAAGTCTCCAAATAATTGAAATTTTTGTGAAAAAATCTGACATTTTGGTCTCCCAATCTTTTCATTAATAATTCAGAACTTCTGATTCGGTGCTATAAATTTACTAAATCAAACATGACTCTATGAAATTAAACTCAAATTTGACGATAATTTGTAAATTTTCTGAATCCACATCCCTGCAATGCTTTTTCCCTGACTTTCTCCCCAAAAATTTCCCAAATTTTATGATCTTTTACCTTGCTTACTTAATAACCACAATTAAAATGAATTGGGTTTTCAAAACAGGTTTGAGGTTGAATCAGTATGCATCTACAATGAGAAATTGATACTGACTTTGGTATCAATTTCGACATCAACCGAGAATATTTTCAACTTTTGAATTGGGACCCATTTAATTTGTGAATCTTAAGAGTTTAATCCTCTTTAACCACAGAAGAAATTCAGTAAACTAGAACTAAAAATTCAAGACAAAAAAAAGAAGAAAGAAAACAAAGAAATTCAAAAAGCACGCAAGAATGTTACATACCAGGAGGGTTGCATGTAAATGCATCTTTGAATCGTTACCCGTCGATTTTGAAATCCAGATGGATCGGAACCAGATTTTCAACAGTTGGCCTGTGTAATTCGGTTAACTATATATCATAAAACTCAAAACCCATATAAAATTCAAGAATCAGAAGGGCAGAATGAGGAAATAAATCAAAACCCATGTATAAATCCCTATGAGAAGATTGGAAGGACTTACATTCTGAACCTGACTGCAGGCTTTGGAGCTGTTTGTGGGAACAATCTCATGATGGAGCTTTGATATGAATTGCCGTTTTCGACCATTTTGTTTCCCCTTTTGCCCCTGGGCAAGTCCCAAGCCAAAGTTTCGAACTCCAACTGAATGAACCCGTTCAGGGCCGAAGATTTTCTTTGTACGTGCGACGCGAGAAATGGGCACCCTTTTTTCATTCCGGACACCCCCTTCTATTGTATTTGACGCTTTTACCGATGGGTTTGTGGGTGCCACTAGTTAAGTGCCTATCTTTCGTTGTAGAATCCCCTAGCTATTTATCTCATCACACGTGGAACCAATTTTAAATCATCCAAGCCGTTCATTTTCATTGAACTGTCTTAGATAGGCGATGATCATAAGATGTTGTCCATTCGGATCATCCTCCCCCTTTGTTTCAGGATTTTATTGAGTTGTAAATCCAGCATTATAATATAAAACTTTTTTGACAAATCAGGTGTGTTTACTTGATGATCTATGCCATTCATTTTGTTGTCCCACTTTTATTTATGCTATATGCAAACGATCAGGCGAATTGAGTGATTCTAACTATTTTCTTTAGTTTTTAGAATAAATAGTTGTATTTTTTTTACCCACACTAATGGGCATGGGTTTTTGGAAGTAGCCTATCTAGTAAAGGGTTGGCAAATAAGATGAATGATACAGATTTTTCAAAAAGCATGCTTAGATTGACGTCTCCTATTGAAATTTGTAAAAGGGAGTCTCAATTTATCATTCCTCTTCTTTCTTTCATTTTTCTTTTTGTTTGGTCATACACTATTCTCTTTACCTAATGACATTTGGGGCCAATTGTTTAGGTGATCCAAATTGTTTATCTTCCTTGAACTGCCTTAGATGAGCTATGATTAAAAAAAAAAAAAAAAAAAAAAGTGGTTCATTTGAATCATCCTAACCATTTGTTTTTTGAGTTTATTAAGTTGTAAACTTGACATTACAGTATAAATCTCTTTTACTTGCAAAGGTGTCTAAATAGAGGTGCTCCTTCTTGTAACCAAGTCATTACAATATAAAGTTTTCTTCATTTCACTCCCCTATTCTCTATTCTCCTCTTCTTCTTTCCTCACATGATCAAGAGTCTGAAAGCCCCCACTACTAGAGAACAAGAGCTATAGATCCCTGTCAATGACCTCAATATTGAGGAACAAACTCTGTTGAACTTTGCTGAAGACCTTGCTGCTGATAAGGAATCAAGCTACAATGAGGTTAGGAAATGGGCCATCGATAAGCACAACAGGACTAGGGGAACAAAACTCAAGTTCAAACATGTGTTGGAAGAGTAACGTTTCATTGGCTTAATAACCTTGAAGTTGCAGATGAAGTTGTCCTCCGTAGTTATCGAGCCACAGTTGTGATGATACTTGAGAAAAGACAACTACTCTACTTGGCAGAAGTCAAGTAGATTGAGCGGTAAGCAATGGACAATGTAACAAGACGGCGGATGCAATAGAGTCTAGGGTGGTTTCTTTAAAGTATAGGTACACTAGTGCCAGGAAATATGCAGCCGTTTCTACATTTATACAAAGTCTTGTTTAGTATTAAAAATATCATAAGTTAGGAACTAATTTTCTCTCTCACACACATTTTTACCATACAACATATTTTTTCAATTCAGCCTCAATTAAATGTGTTCAGTACCAAAACTCACAACAATTGGGGGCTTCATTTATGGACCTCATGGTTGTAAACTGGAAGATCTCCAGCTAGAGGCCCATAAAAGATGGGTTAGAGATCTTCAATAGATGTGAGTTTTGATACCAAAGAAATCTAATTGAAGTGACCAGATGAATGCAAAAAATAAATAAGGGTTGTACGATAGAAGAACTGTGTGTGTGTGTGTGTGCGCGCGTGCCACTTTTGTTCATGTGGTTTGGGTATCCAAGATTCCTAGCTAGCAAAACTCATATCTAAACTAATGAACTAGGAAAGGTTTGAGTCATGGCTTTCTCCTTTGGCCATGAATTAAATTTAGGAGAGTGACTATATAAAAGATAAGTCCTAAGGCTTTTAATAGTTGCACCTACAAAACTCAAGAATATGAAGGCCTCAGGAATCATTTCTCATGTAGAAAGTTTGCTAGCTAGCGAATATTGGATAACTAGTATCACATGAATGCCTTTGATCATTGGATCTCAAAAAAGTGAGATCTCTTTGCCATTTTCATTCTTACATATACTTCCATTTGCTCCTAGAACATCATATAGTTTCCACACTTTTCTCTTTGGATGTTATTTGGTAAATTTTCAATTAACAACAAGGATCATCTGTTTGATGCTCAAAACCCACTAGAGAGAGAGAGAGAGAGAGAGAGACTAATTCCATATGTTCATCCCATTAGTAGTCCCTTAAGTTAGGTGGTACCAAAAATCTCTTTTGGGGACCTCTAAGGTGGCCTCTTGTGTTTGGAAAATATATGAGGAAACAAAAATCTCTCTCCTTAAAACATTAGCTATTCTCAACCACGAAAGGTCCAAAGGGAGACCCTTAGAGGTTTCAAAAAAGTTGATATTTTTGAATGCCACCCATATGAAGGCACAATGACTTAGATGAATGAAATGGATCATTAAGAAAAGGAGAAGATCAGCCACACCCAGAAGAGATTGTAGCCATCGGTACCCTTAAAT
Organism: Warburgia ugandensis; assembly: GCA_035236585.1. Taxonomy (NCBI): domain Eukaryota; kingdom Viridiplantae; phylum Streptophyta; class Magnoliopsida; order Canellales; family Canellaceae; genus Warburgia; species Warburgia ugandensis. The sequence goes on from CP141126.1 coordinate 104,962,093, forward strand.
GTGCTAAATAACAACGCCCTCTCTTATATGGCACTTTGAGCAATATTTCTATAGAACCCTTCTTTACCATAGTGGCCATACCTTTTGTTGATCAGACACATTCATCTGTTTCTTTGACTCTTTTATCTCATGCCCTAAACATTATCACGATTGGATGATTCCAGCTTAAGAAAAATGGGCTTATCCATGACAATTCCTTAAAGTGTGAACAATGTTTTTAACCATTCGTGTCTTTGGAACTGAAAGCACTTTATTTATATTCCATACTCATTCAATTTGCATTGTCATTGGACAATGTATTCATCCAAAGTTAGAGAGAGAAGAAGGCTAGGGTGTGGTCTAGTTCCAATTCAGTTTTACCTAGAATTGGCATTGTACCATAAAGAATTAAGTAGGATTGAAACCTAACCATTTTGGAGTTCGGTTCTAGCTTAAAAGACTAGAACTAAAATGTTCATTTTCAATTTAGTTCTCAGCCCTCATCGGTTTTGACACTAAACTAATTCTAAAATGTTTATTTAAGTTAAATAATGTTTATCATGTAAAAGTTACTACCATATGTAAGTTGCTCCTATAAACTCATTTAAAGTGCCACATTCCAAAGAAAATATATCCTCATCTATGCCTATGTACCACTTAGGAATACTCACTTAATATTATTATTTTTCCTATGGTTATTTTAGATCAAATGTTATTCATGCATAGTCACTAACCAATATAAAGATAGAACAATTGAAAATATAAAGTTAAGTTTTGTAACTATATATGGGCTTGGAAACTTATACTTTGACAATATCAACATAGTTCTCCATAGTAATCACCAATCAATCAAGTATAAACAACCTGAGATAGTGTCATCTTCCAACTAATTATGGTACAAAAAATCTAATGAAAGTTAACAACCCTTTCTAGCAATCAAACTAATATTGTGGGTTAAGATAGAAAAAGAATGTTTGATATTTAAATTGAGACATAAAAAAACCATAGTAAACTAGGATAGAAGATTTGAGGCTAGGCAGGGAAATCGTGTTTTTATTTTTTCTTCCATTAGTTTTACCTAAAATGTCTATTTTACCCTTCATAAAGTAGCAACAATGCATTTATGTTGAGGGGAGAATTTGTGTAAAGTAAAATATAGAATAATAAGGTATCAATGTATAAAGGTTCAATGTCAGTTCCACTCCAGTTCTTCTAAAATTAAATTGGAATAAGACCACATTTAATTCAGTTCTATTGAGGAAGAATTGGAATCTCACCACTGTTCCTACTTGAAAGACCAGAACCTAATTTTTGAGTCCACCTAAATAAGGCCAAGTGAGCGACATTTTCCTGCCTACAAAAGCCAACCCAATCCAAAATATCCTTTTGTAGGTCTTCCATGGCAAATAGGCTCCACCTAGAATCCAATTGGTAGCCTACCAACCAATCCAATCTCAATAATTTAGTGCAATAATCTGCGAGATCGGACCATTTCTCTGTCCAATTAAATGATCTAAGGGATCGGGTATGTTTCAAACTATGTGTAACTAACCAGATTAAAACCAATTCGGTATACAATGACAGGGAGAGCCCCACTTTTACATGATTGGTCCACCTTGGTTGATTTAGTCCTCTCATCTGTTTCCTGATTTCCGATATCTTGTGGCCCAATAATCAAAAGATCTTTTTTGGAATCTGGACCTTTGTTGACAATAAGTTTGTAACCATCTGTTTTCAGTGATCAAAGTAGATTCTTTAAAACGCACAATAGAACCATCCAATTCACATCATTTTCGGATTACTACCTATCAAGAGTTAAGAGGAAACAGATGAACCAGATCAAATCCCCTACTGGAGCATTTGTTGTATTGGGTAGGTTGTCCTGATCATTTTGGGACCTTCATGCCACTGAAACAAGCTGACGACAGGTTGCATGTTTATGAGCAAACCCATGCGTGTGCCATCTACTTCTATGTGAGTTTGGGTCTGCATGCAACTGCAAAGATGTTCTCATTCATACCTTGACGCAGTTGGAGCAGGACCACATCCACATACAAAGCAAAAGCACAAGGATAGAACAAATTAAGGCAAGTGGGGTTTTGTGAATACCCTACACCAACGAAAGGCTTTAACCCATAATCTAACGAAAGCCCTTCTTGCATTACTGCAGTAGAAGGTGAGAAAGACTCGATCGGGATTCTGGATGAAGTTTTTTTTGTTTCTGGTTACATTTAATATGTTCATTCTATATGTCCAAATACTTGCTAAGCTAGTTGTTTCGGACATGGCAATCTTGTTTGCAAGCTTTTGTATTCAAAAGCTCAGCACCATTACTCAATTTTCTATTACAAAATGAGTCGCTTAGCGAGTCAGACATAATTTGCTACCAAGTCAAGTAATTTGGACAAATTTTCTGAGTTAGCTTGCGAGTTTTGAAACTTTGAATATGATTGAAAAAATATAGCAGAGGAAGAAAGATGTAAATCTTTATATCATGTTATATGGCTGTACATCTATAACCCACAAGTTTCACTATGTTGTTTGGCTTCTATTCCACATGACAAAAATATATCTATGTGGAGAGAGAGAGAGAGAGAGAGAGAGAGAGAGAGAGAGAGAGAGAGAGAGAGAGAGAGAGAGAGAGAGAGAGAGAGAGAGAGAGAGAGAGAGGATGAACATTAGCATTTATCAGCTCTAGTAATCTTCAACCTCTTCACAGTGGTCAAGAATATCCTGCCAAAGCAAAAAATGAGCAAATTAGAGATACAAAATGAGAAGGAAAATCAAAGAAATGGGTAGTTCTGATGGTGATAAATTGAGCTTACTCCCAAGGAACATCACCGACCATCATCCAATCTCCTTCCTTGTCTTCATAAGTTAATACATGGTAATTGCAATATACTTGAGCAAAATCACAACCTATGAAATCAATAAAAATGAAAAAAAGAAGGGGTTTTCATTAGATTAGTGCTAATGTCACGAAAGTTATCGATCGATGGACGATGACAGGAAAATTGTGACAATGTAACAGCACATTCATGGCCTCTACTTACAGAGAATGGATGTTCCGAACATCAGTTGAAGGGTCCGGACGAGGCCATCGTAGCCGTCGTGGGCGAGTAGATCTAATTTTCGGCCAATTGGGACTCCTTCCATGTAAACTTTTACGAAGAATGTCGCTCCATGCCGTTGATTTCCCTTCGCTGCAAGGGTGCTCCTGAGGAGTGGTTTGATTGGTGGCCAATCAGAACGTTTCTCCCTAAGAAAAATTGAATGATTTACGTGACTATCAGAGAAAGGAATATGACAGAGAAATCTAAGACACGGTACACATATTACCACCAAAAACAAAAGAAAAAAAAAATCAAGTGATTAAATCAAAAGGAAATTGGAAATGGGAATTATTCAGAGGCCCGGTGGAATGCTGAATGGAGAAATTTAGTAAATGGGTCTAAAACTAAGATGTAGCAAAGGAGAAAAGCCAAAAGATTAGTTCAAAGCAAATTATTCAGAGGGTAGAATGTTGAGTGGAGAAAATTAAGATATGGGTGTAGAATTAAGATGGATAACAGGAAGAGCCGATGAGCAAAAATCTATTGGGTATCATCATAAGTCCATCAAAAATACAAGAAAAGCAGAGAGAGAGAGAGAGAGTGGCTAAGACAGGACTGTGAGAAAGAATCGACTACTGGGTAAGACATGACTGTGAGAAAGAAAGATGTTTGGTTGTGGGGTGGTTGAAATTTCTAGCAAAAAGCTTAGAAAAAAAAAAGCAAATGGGTGGGATCCCAAATGAATCAAAACATGGGGAGAAGAAAGAAATAGGGGAATGATGAAAGAGAAAATGGGAAATTAATAAGGTTGGGTTAGCTGTATATACCTTGAAGATGATGAGTTCTGCTTTGACTGAGATTTTGAAATGCTGAGTCCTAGCCTTAGATCTGTGCTCAAATCTCTGTGGGACGTAGAGAGAGATGATTCAGAAGAGAGAGATGGGTGGCTGCTGCTGTCAATGGAAGAAGAAGATGAATTACTCGTTCTTCCCATTGGCAACCAGAGGCTAGAGATAGAGTGAGAGAGTCTGAGCCGCCACCTTTGGGTGTATTATATGTATATAGACGGAGAGTTAGAGAGAGAGGATTAAAAGGAGCAAGGAGGGAAGGAAGCAGACCTTCAACCGACCCGTCGGTTTGAACTGTCGACGATGTGGCCGACAGGCACACGTGGCAGATGCGACTCGGCCTCCCGTAAACTGGCTTTAGCTAGCTAATAGCTTGTGTGGCTTCATTGGCTTCAAAACTTTCTTTTTCTAACTTCTATGACCATATCTACGGTCTAGAAGGTTTTAGTTAGATAATTGAGACTGACAGATGAAGGTTGATTTCACATATGATCTTTCACCGTCCATTGTTCTGGATCCCACCAAAGTAGGCCAGGATAAAGAAGTCACACTGACTAACTGGGTGATCCTATAATGAATTTATATCTAGTCGATCTATGCCAAGCATTAGAAAATCCATGCATTGATTAATGCAGTGCTATCTCTAGATCAACTATGGGTATCCCATTCAAAATGATACAGTCCTCAAAAAGAACAAATCAATCGTTTATGTTTTGTGGGTGGAACCTGTAAGTGGATCGAGTGTCTAGGATCATCCTAAAATCGGTGGCAAATAGGATCAAGTTGGGGCTAAGTTTTTGATAAATACGATTTTTATCCAATGGTTCATGCATTGCTAGATTATCTGTTTTTTCTCTTTCGTATACTGTAGCATTTTGAAGGGAGCCTTGGTGCAATGGTAGAGTTGTCATTGTGTTATCTTGAGGTCATGAATTCAAAGCGTGAAAATAGCTTCTTGCAAAATGTAAGGTAAAGTTGCTTACTATTAACCCTTATAGTCCATCGCTTCTGTGGATTCTATATACATGGAAGCTTTGTATACCAGAGCTGTCTTTTTCTTTTACAGTGTGGCATGCTTGGGACCACGAAGATGGAACTAGCCACAGTGCCCCTTGCTATATTCTGTCCCTTGACCCTTTTTGTTCTCCTCTGCCTTGCCTGCACTGGCAAGCAGTTGAAGCCGACACCGACCTGCTGCTGCTAACTCCATCAACATAGGCGTGACACCCAAATTCTAATTTTAGGAGACTTGTGATTCAGGCTCCAAAATACACCTGATCTTCGATGCATTTATCGGAAGATTACGTTGCAAGAAAGTATTTACTGTTTATATCTTGAAAGTTGAAGAAAAAGTAGGTTAACCAACTAAATGTCTATCAACGTGTTGATCTTAAGTTACTTGGGGTCGACTAACATCCATAAAAGGAAAAGCAAGCTTTGCCAGGACGTAATCTCATTGTAGTATGATGAGACACGATCATTACTTATTACATGGCGGGAACTATCTTTGATTTATCTATACCATATTATCCAACGAAACCTGAATGTAATTTTTTATAATAATGCTTGAAACGGTAGAGTTGTCATTGTATGATTTAAAGTTTATGGGTTCAAAGCATGAAAATAATCTCTTATAAAAGCGCAAGGTAAGGCTGAATAGTATGGAACCTTTTGTAGTCCGCCCCTTCATGAGAGCTGATATATATATATATATATATATAGATTCATTTAGTTGAATGTTTTAATTAATTTAGTAAGAAGGGGAGCCTTGGCGCAACGGTAAAAGTTGTCGTCATATGACTTTGAGGTCATGGGCTCAAGGCGTGGAATCAGCCTCTTGCAAAATGCAAGGTAAGGCTGCCTACTATAGGCCCTTGTGGTCCGCCCCTTCCCCAAACCCTGCATAGGCGGGAGCTTCGTGCACCGGGACTACCCTTTTAATTAATTTAGTAGTAAATCATCCGAAAACCTATAACAATGTGGCAGGCCTCTCTCTCTCTCTCTCTCTCTCTCTCTCTCTCTCTCTCTCTCTCTCTCTCTCAACATGTGAAAAGTGGCCAACATCGTCCTCAAGACGCCTATGTTTCCATGAAATGGCCATAAGAATATGTTACAAAAGGCTTGAAAATTGTGGAACCATATGTGAAGTCTCCATGCAATCAGTAACTTAGGTCAGGTCTGAAACAAGGTCATAGAGGACCTCAGAAAAGTCCCTTTCTCCCCACGAAATCACCTTCTCAACTTAACCATATTCTCTTCTTTAAGATATATTCTATGCTACCCACATAGAAGAACCAGTACAATAATTCTCCATCTTTCCATAGCTGAAACAAACCCAACATTAGGGAATTGCTTTCCAACAAAAAGAGAGGGAATAGTAAGGTGCCATTATCAGCAAGCAAGAAAATAATGCCTGTCCCCATCTCCTTCTATCGACAGGCTAGACAATCTCCCCCATTCTTTCTTCCACGGTTCCTCTCATTTCCTTTTCATCAAACACAAGCAAATCTAGAAGAAGACCCTCCGACTTAAATTCATGCTTTTCCTTAAAAGAAACAACCAACTTAAGCCACAAGCTATCACCATAACCCCTCCAGATGACCCACTAGCCAATCCAAGCCAAGCCAAGACATAGAGGACATGTCTACCGGCATGACCCACCGGCGAAAACGGACTTCCTCGTGCACCGTTCTAAGGCATCATTCCTCCGGGCAACGTGTTAACCTCCTCATTATGATAATATATAAGAATTAGACTGGCATAATTATATACTGTATGTAAAGAGGAAGTTGTCTTTCCACCACCCCCAGACAAAATGGAACACATAAAGCAAACATAAAGCCTTTAGAATATTTTGTCTCGGACCCATGTCGCCAAGCACAGCTTGGGCTAGCCCTCCTATCACGTGCATTACCGATATTGTTAGGTTAATTAATACCTTTTGTTACTTAGATGACTTTATGTCATTGAGGGAGACTATGGAGGATAAGAAAGGAGGGAATGAAGGAATTATAATTGTGCTTTGCTGTGTAGGGTGGGGACTTTTGCAGAAAGGCAGGGCTTGTTCTAGATTAGTAGCTTGATAAAAAATATAAGAAGATTCTAAATATTTTATTTTGGTCAGAGAGTGAGGGAGGAGACAAGATGGGCATGTGGCTTAAAACTTCGGAGTTAGAAAAGTGAAAGTCGTGGGAGTTGGATTTGATGCGTGTTTTGAAGTTTAAACAGATCAAAATCAGCCTCTAAAGAGAGAAGACGTGAGGGCGACTCTAGGAGACATGCAATCGACTCAATCCCGGGCACAAGGGAAAAAAGCAACCCCAAACAACCAACAAAATCTCCTCTCTCTCTCTCTCTCTCTCTCTCTCTCTCTCTCTCTCTCTCTCTCTCTCTCTCGCGCGCGCGCGCGCGACCACACTTGCGTCCAGGTGCATGCATACAGCTCATTGTCACTAGCCCAAAGGGTCAACCCAAGTAGCTGTTCACTTGTTAGTCTATCAAATAAATCTTTGCCAGTTACAAACTAAGCATTTGACAGATTGCAATAAAAGACCAAAACGGAAAAACATTTGATTGGATTTTAAGGGATTGTAGAGTTAGACTCAGTTTGATGTTTGCATCACTGGAGACCCAAGATGAGATATATATACATCAAGATCAACTAAGATCATGTTTAGCTGTGTAATAGTAGGCATGCCTCATCGTGTTACAATAAATCACACCCTATGGAAGCATCTCCCAAGTTCTCTATTATTGTATATACTCAACACTAAAACATTGCGTTCTATGTTTCAATACCTGACACAAGCACTAATTTGCATGTGTTTGTGTTCGTGGGAGCCACTCTCTCATGCCTCATTACACACACATATAAATATAAGTAAATAAATTAGTAAATTATTAATATGCATATACAATTAATAATATATGAATGAGATACATGCACTTTTCTTATTGAATGAATAAAACGGTAGAGCTAACTTGGGACAAAGGAAAAGCCAATGAGAGCAATGGGTTGGAAGTGTAACAAGGAAAATAAAGAAAAGAAGAAAAGGGATGGGATAGGCTGTTCCCCCTATGTTGCTTCCCTCAGGCATCTTTCTCCTTCTCCAATGCCTTTGATACATTGCACTTTATGTACAGCCCAAGCATCTCTCTCCTTCCTTCCCTACTTTGTTTTCAAAGTTAAAAATTGAGAAACCAGACCAAAGAAGGCATGGGTGTTAGAGGTGGGGATGAGAAGGACATCGTTTGAGGAGCCTCATGTCTTAGCCCCCATGGACCACCTTCCCAACAACTCATTAAACTGCCTCCATTCTCCCGTACATTGGTTTTCCTTTTCAAGTCCAATGAAGACACTTAACATCTACCTTTCTTCTCTTCCAAGCTCTGGATTCCATTCATTTCCGTCATGCTTGATCCCTCCCCTTGGGCTTTGATTTTTTGTATTTTTTTCTTCAGTCAAACTTTGGGTGGCATTTGATTTTCCCATGCCCCATTATGGGTCCCCAAGGAAGAGGCATGATCCCATTTCCTGGCATGCTTTCTTGACCTTCACTCTATTTCTCACAAATACTAGGGGTATTTTGACGAAATCATAGTTTAAAAACCCTCATTTATTAACTTTTTACTATGGTTAAACAAAGGCGATTAGATACAAAGATAAAAATGTTTAACCCTGATAGTCTTATTAGTGACCTTAAAATGAGAAAAGCGTGGTAGTCTTGTCGATCTGGTCGGTGGCATTGGCTTTATTTTGGACATGTATTTGATAAACATGATTGTGGGCAACGACATGACTAGAAAATCGCACTTATCACGTGATTCCTGCTTGATCAGAGGCTCGCAGATGAACAGTTGAGAGAGAATCGTCCAGATTCAAATTCTATGTACAGTCAAAAGACTATCGGAGAAATAACTGCAAGCTTGCTTACTTCTTAAGTATGTACTGAACCCACTTAGAAGTTGCTAATGTCAAAATCTAGTTAGCTAAAATATTCACTAAAGCACAATTAAATCAACTAACTCCGTACCGAAGACAATAAATTGTCTTGTTAGGACAAATTTAAGCATTATCACATTTCTGAGTGAAACTGGAGACAGAAAGTACATACTAGATTCATGAATCTCTTAGGCCTTTGTAGTGGATGGGGTGTGTTTAGGCGTTCTCCTAACTTAGAAAATATACACGCTAGCCTAATAACAGAGATTTCTATAATATTAAATGATTACATTTTCAACCATTCGGTTTATCGGTCACATACAACTCGATCAAAGGTTAAAACTTCGGATTATTTTGTGGGGAATGGTCTATTGATGTTTATATATACCTCAGCTTCTGTATTTGAAGGCTAAAATTTGAATACTTACTACAGTAGTCATTACAATTCTTATTTTGCTTCAGAAAAATGATAGGAGTTCTACAGGGATGGCAAAGATCGGGCCAATTAGGGGATTCACCCTAATTGACCCACAAGGGTTGGTTTAGGGTCAGAAAATTTGGTATTAGGGCAAGTTTGGATTCAAATTTGTAACCCAAATTCATATTAAGGTTGGGTTAGGATTAGTGATGAAAAATTAGGGGCCCCAAATATTTTACTATGTATTTATATATAAATTAAAATGCTTTTGTATATAATTTTTTAAAACAATAGATGCAAGTGCATTTTGGAGATGAAAAATATTTCAATTTTGGTATGGATCTAACTCCACCTTTCCTTTTAGTAGAAATGTTCTAATATATTTATATGAGGTGAATTGTTAACACAAAAAGATATAATTAGTTGATAATTGTTATTTAAGTGTGAAATTTTTTTAGGAGTATAAGATCAATTAAGGGACCTCACCTACATTGACCCATATAAGTTAGGGTTATGAATAACAATTTTTTGACCTAAAAATTATTAAGATTGAAAAACTATAACATGAAGTTCGTTAAGGTGAGGGTTAGGGTTAGGATAAAAACAATAGGGTTAAGATCAGCCAAAATTCTGCTTGACCTTGATCCTTTGGCTTCCTTAGAATCCACATGCTGAAGTAGTAAATTTTTTTGAAATGCCAACTACTTGAAGGTAGTCGATTAATTAGTTCTTAATAAATGCTTAAGAGCCTATTACTTCTTAGCTATAAAACCCAAATTTAGTCTATTAATTGAAGATACAAAATGGTGAAAGAAGTTTAACCTTTCAAATGATATTTTCAAGGAAGTCTCTACATTGTATTCCAAAACATTGTTAACATAACTTTTGGGCATATTCTTATTATTTTTCACATGAAAAATTAGTTAAATTTCTTATATAAATACAAAAACACAATCTGTGGTTTAAGATGCTCCTTCAAGAAGCCTAACATGAACCTTTGAGCCACCCGTGGGAGTTTGTGCTGCAAGTGTGCTAGAAGGTGTAAGCATATTTTGCTATATACAAAAATGTGTTTGCACACGTTGTGACGACTTGCGTTTTTGTAACACTTTTTAAATACAAAAGACATTTACATAGCGAGATCAATCTCTATAAATAAATTATTTTTGAAGACGAAACAATAGTTGAAAAATCTTTTTCTTTTAAATTCACTTTGAAAAACCCCGAGTGTCATTTTTCTTTTCTCAAAACAAGTATTCTCAGTTAAATGAATGCTCATTTCTACCGAAAATCCGATAAAGTTTCCCCTTTTTTTTATATAAGATATTTAACGCATGTCATTGCGAAGTACTTGATAAACATTCATTCGAATTTCAAAATACAATTGGAGACTTCGTCTCCATTTCAAAAACATCTAACATGCAACATTTCCAAGATTTGTCAATCACAGCCCAATTACAATCTAAATTACATATGAGATCGTGACATTACCTATAGTCAATATAACTTGAGTTTCTGAAAGAAACTCTAAATTACCTTGCTTTTTATCTTCTTGAATCAACAAGTATTCTTCTAAGAATCTTTATCTCTTTTCTAATTCTTTTCGAGCTGACCTGTGGTAAAAATGGTAGGGTGAGTATATAACATACTCAGTAGATTATCCAATACTACAAAACCGAAATCATGGCATGCATGTACAATGATTTAAAGAAAGATTTTTCTAATGATAAAATCACTTGGCCACAAACCATCACATGGAATGCATCATAAGCACATATATGCATGTACATGTATTATATTTCAAATAACGAGCTCAACATATAAAAACAAATACCACAACCTATCTTTTACCAACTCCTGTCAGGTATGAATCAATGTTTAATCATGCAAGATCACATAAAATGCTCAATTCATATAACACATTAGTAAATCTGAAAAGGATATGGCTGTCGATTTGGAAGAATCAATACTTACTTTATTCATCACATAACTTAAAGAAAACTCATTTAACAATCGAGATATGTGTGTGTAATACTATCAGCCTGCCAGGAGATGGTTTACCCACAGTAGTCGGTCATGGTTGTGTTCCATATGGAGGGAGATTGGCTACCGTCAATCAACCTCCTCAAAACACGTCACTTCCATACACACAGAGGAGATGGGCTTCCCACAATCATAGTTATAATATTGTTCTCTTCTCGGGAGATGGGCTAACCACAGTCACTAGTCAAGAATTTGCTTCCGCCAAAAGATGGGCTACCCACAGTCACTAGCTTAGGACATGTAGTGTCATGTATAGACAGACTGACAGACATTTTATAATAAATAACATGTATTTATGAATGAACAATTTAATCATAATTCAAATACAACATACATATTTCTATGTTCATGGCATAACTTAAAGAAAACTCATTTTAACAATTGAGATATATATATATATATAATATTATTAGCCTTTTGGGAGATGGGCTACCCACAGTCAAACTCCTCAAAATGCGTCATTCCATACACACAGAGGAGATAACCTTGTCATAGTTACTCTGGCTTTCAAATATATTATTTGCTTTGAGGGAGATGGCCTTGCCATAGTCAACGAGTCACGACTTTTGCTTTCCATAGTGGGGAGATGGGCAAGCAACTGTCAATCGCAAAAACATGTTGTTCCGTACCTTATGCAAAACTATACATCTTCAAGCATTCCTTGTAAAGTATGGAAATCATGCATGTACAACCATAATCTTTTTCATGTCTAACAAGTAACATTTGAATGCTTTAAAATGAATGAGTCATTGTTTTTTCCAAAATTAGGTATGAATTATGAATTCAAAATCTTGTACCAATTTACATGCATCATTATAAAAAAAAAAAGTGTCAGACATGGAACATGTGATAAATCATGGATCTACATGAATGTCATATACATGCAAATAACATACATACATATCAAATCATTGCTATAACCAAACCATTCTAACCTAGAAATGGTTCACAACTATTTTTCCATTTTTAAATTCATTTGAAACTTGGTAGGATCAGATTACCTACCTCTTACAACGCCTTTGATTCCCAATCGTTTCTCAACTTGGTTGGATTACAACACGACTTGCATTGCACGTAAACCTTCCATTCACATTTCAACCTAAATTATATATAATATTCAATTAAATAAGTCAATTGCATATCTTATTTAACATGTCTATTCTTAGGTTATCATATTACAATCCTTAAATGGTGATTTGATCACCAGTCAGATATTTTTAGGTTCTTACTTCTTTTTTGTTGATGTTTTAGAGTTCTTGTGTAATATCCGCTATCTTTAAATTCTAAGAAATATTTAATTTTGTGGAATTATGAAAAATTGGAAAATTTAAGAAATTGAGAAATTTGGATATAGAATCTTGAGTTGAAACCTCAATAATTGTAAAGTGCTTGAGAAATGAAATCTAATGCCCCTAAGAACACTAAAATCGGAGACTGAAGAAAAAATGACTAATTCTTTTAATTTCTGTATTTAATTGAAATTAACACGAGGGGTAAAATCATAAATTCACATGTGGGGTCCATAGAAAAAAAAAGTCAGACGTGGAAACTAAGAGTGGACTGGGATTTATGAGGTAAGGTGATGATTACCAACCATAAATGCTGTTAATCATTTAAAAAAAAATTTAATTGTTTTAATGAGGGGGCTTTAAGTGCATTTACCCCTTTCTCGTTTCCCACAAACCTCCATCAGTTTTTTGTGTCACCGATGATGATGGACCACGGCGAAGGCACCGTTGCATTTTTCTTCCCTCCCATACGTGAACCTATGACGGAGAAAGACTAGGATTGGCAGGCTCGTCTAAGGTAGGCCATCCTCCACTCTTGATCCCTCTCTTTTCTATAGGTTTTCAATGTTTTTAACCCTAAAAAATGGCATGGATTGCCATTTTCCAGTGAGGTGATGTGCGTTACTTTTCTTTTCAAAACAAATGGATAAAACTGTACCAGATGCATGATCTAAACCGTTCATCTTGTGCATGGTAACATAAAAAACAAACTCATGAATTTTCTTGGTAATCCAACGGCTAAGACCCCGAAAAACAAGAAAATAGTAAGATGGAGATTTTTAGAAACATGATAAAAATTGTGTAAAAACGTGAGATAATGACAAATTTTGTTGAATGGGAGCTTAAAAATGGAATGTGCGTGAACAACTAAGAGAAATGATGCAAAAATTGCACTATTTGGACACCAAGGGGGTCGCCGGCAGCAACAGAAGTTCGGTCGTCGTCTCCGGCGATGGCAAGCCAACCCGGTCATAGTTCCCAGCAACTGCGACCCAGAGGGCGACATCGGGCGACGAGCGTAGGCAGGCAAAGAATGTGATTTGCGGAGTTAAAGAGGTCTAAATCACTATCCGAAAGAGACGTTGGGATCGCCTCAACGGCGTGGACCTAGATTTGACTTAAAAATCTAGATTGGAACACCTTTTAAATAGTTCAACCACTAAATACCATTAGATAACCTAGATCAGGCCAATCAATGGATGATCAGGCCTTAGACCTTGATTGTATATATCAAATATGAGACAATTTGGGGGATTAGAAGAATATATCTCATTGAATTGCCATGAAAAGTGATATGATCATCGATCTAATCATGTGCCTTAGGATGGGCTGATTGGAGAGCGATCTGACAGTTAAATCAACGCGTAATCATAGAGATACATGTGAATCACTAAACAAATGTAGAAATTAAATGGATTATGATGAAAATGAGTAGGATTAAAATCAAAGATGACATATGATGATCTAGATGTTAGAAAGACCAACATCTAGCTCATGATTGCACTAATGGAGGGTTAATTAGGTTATCTTGGCTGTTAATCTAAGATTAACTACCAGATGAGGGAAGTTATCACTTGGACCTAATTATTTGAGATGTAAGAACACCAAGTGATCGATGACTTATAATGTGACAAGTATGTTAGGGCACACAATGTGATATAGCTTACAAGCCTAATTGGAGTATTATCGAGGTAGGTGATTACATTCGTAATTTTTTCATGATTTCTTAAATCATGACATGGTATTTGAAACTTTGAGGCGTAGGTTTTATGCTCTGCCATGTTGCGTGAGATCATTTTTCAGTATGTATTGCCGATATGCTTGCTACTTCTTTTGTACATGATTTACGCACTATTTTTAGAACATTTCAGTTGCATTGACTTGATTACTGAGGATGTTATACACTGATTTGCAATGCATGATGTTGATATATTAAATTACTTACTCGATTTGATTTTATCGAGAATGATCACGCATTATCATGTTATCAGGAAAATCTCTTTATTCTGCATGACTTAGTCATATATTTGAACATATACTGATGGTACACTACCATGTCTTTAACCGGATTTTATTGAGATTTTTGCACATGGGAGTTTCTATTCCTTGTCGATTGGCATAATTAAGATTGTGATAGGATGCATCCCCTCATGCGTGCCTGAGTGCCCCGTGTGGGTGAAAGGGTGAAAACGAGATTGAAACGCATTTTTTCATGAGTTCTTGAGCATCTGAGTGCCTTGTGTGGGTGAAAGCGGGATTAGAACGCATCTTTTCATGAGTGCCTGAGTGCCCCGTTGTGGGTGAAAGGGTGAAAGCGGAAAGTACTAAGAGTTGGGCTCACATTGTCAGGAGTGTACTTGAGACACTCATAGGACTTGACCCTGCACAATGTTTTGTTGGTCTTGACATAAATTCATGTTGTTCTATGGATATAGATTTTTATTGTCTTGGCATACATGTATCTACATATTTTCTCATGTTTTGTATGTCATGATGCCTAAGATTGATATCGCTTTGTTTATATCATGGATTTCATGTATTGTTCTTTATGGATATCTGATGTTTTGTGCATAAATATTCATCTCACAGGATTTACCATGATCTTGATACCTTGCCCCATGTGATTTTCTATCATTTTTGTTATTGAATGTAAATCACTTACACAAGCATAGTTAGAAAGGAAAGCAGGTGGATTAGCATGGACTTAGACGAGGAATTGAGGACCATCTACCATTTTGCGTTCAGAGACTAATTAGCATATGTCTCCTAGACTTTGTTAGACCTTTTTAGGATTGTACTTAGAGGTTGTATATTTGGATGGATTAGACCCACACTATTGTATAGTGTACATTTATTTACACATGTAATTGATGTGGTGATCATGGATGGAACCTAGAGGTTTTTGGACTTGTATTATTATTATCTTTTCTGACCTTGTGTATTTATCATGATTTTAAATCGGGCATGCTAAGAGTATCTAGATTTGATTTTATTTATTGCAGTAGTTTTGGAATGTGGTTGATCGCTGAGGTTTTCGTTTTTGGTTAATTCTTTTAACGCTGCACAAAATTTATAAATATTGAGTTTTCATTTTCAGGGATCCGGCCTATTTTTCTTAAAAATATATTATTATTATTATTATTATTATAACTTTGAAAAAAGGTTTAGAGGAACCCGGGGTGTCACATCTTGTCAATGTTGAACAATAGACTAGTAAGTACATAAGAAATTTATTTTAATTAAAACTTGACAATTTAGATCATCATAACTAATCTAATTTTCTATTGATAATAGATTATATAAGAGGATATATGGTCAATTCAGTCCCAGCTCCACCATCCATTCACCACTCAATGGTCCATAGTTTAGTTTTGCATTTACCATCCAAATAACCCCATAGATAAACAATATAGATCTACCAGTTGAATCCAATAAGTCACAGTGATCTGACTTAGTATTTCAAGGTCTGATCCTACGTTCTTAGTGTTTAACTACAAACTTAGGGTCATGATCATATAGCCAAAGACCTTGATTTAACAATTTCTTTCACGATCTACATTGTTCTAGTGATTGGGTTAGTTGTTATGATTTAAAGATCATTAATTTGAACCTTGGAAAGGCTACTAGAATTCTGATCACTGACTAAACAATGTGTATAGCGAAAATTCAATGGTCATCATTCAATTTATCAATTTCATAACAATTAGTGCCCTAATCTCAAAATTTTTAGAGTATGCTTACTCAATGAAGGTCATGGTACCTACTATTTAATCAATAATTAGACATTGTTAAGTCCTTATTCATTTACTGTCAGATCGGATGGTTTAGGTTTTTTAATCAATTTCAATATAGAATTTTCAATTTGTGCCATATACCAATAAATTCAATGTTTCAAAACTCATCTGAGGCATCTGATCATTAATCAGACATCACGGAGTTATTATGCAAATAGTACCCAATCAGATAGCTGAGATTGTCTTATCAATTTCTAGTCTAGATCAATGATCTCTATCAAATTCAAGCTATACCAGGTATGTAATATCCTCAAATTTTAAATCATAAATTAGTAATAAATTAAATAAAAAATTATATGCATGAAAATTGTTTCTAAAAACTAAAAAGTACACATCAAGAGGAATTGAACGATATAAAGAACGCGAAAAACAGAGCTCAAACGAAGAAGTTATAATCCATTGAAGTGTAAGGCTAGTTTGGTAAATTAGAGGGGCTTGAAATATAGGGGCCTGATTTGATAACGACATCCCTTTCCATCTTCCCTTATCAGATCAAATGCTTTCACTGGAAAAATCGTCAGAGGAAAACGTATAAAGGAAGAGCTTCTCTTCCCCCTTCCCAATACGATCTATATCTCTCTCAGTTGGCTCCTCTCACCATCTTCTCTATCGAGTTTTTCCTTAAACCCTAAACTCTGAAGAAAAAAAATCACGTTTTTCGGCGACTAAGGATCCAACAGCATCAACAACCGCCAGAGGATTGAGATAAGTCTCAACCCTCAAATTCCCTAATTGCATGTGTTTATATGCATCGGTAGTATGCATGAAAAATCAGAAAAAAAAAATGTTGTTTTCCTAGAATCTGTATATGCTACTCTTGAAATGTCAATAGGTTGCAAAAACCTCATCAAAACAGAGATCTGACCATCCATCTAGTGCATAAGGGAACCACAAACAAACCCTTTAAGTTTAAGAGAAATCCGATGGTGGACGACGCAAGAAATAATGAAGAACATTAAGTAGGAAAATTTTAGGAACATGAGAAAAATTGAGTAAAAACGGCAAAATCAAGCCAAAGGAGTGTTGAAAACAGAAAATACATGAAATTCTAAGCAAAATGGTTAAAAAAAACTTGAAATTTGGACACTTGTAAGGTCACCGTTAACAACTGGACTTCGGTCGTCTTCCCCGACGCTGGTTTCCACGTCGCGCCGGTGTAACCAGGTGTAAATTAGGCGCCGGTGTAAATCAGTGCACCGCCCGACCCCCTATGAATTAATAATAATAATTTATAAAGTATTTTCATAAAAAATTTGATTTTGAGAGCTACAGAGGTCCAAATAACTATGAAAAACATCTGTTGCGGTCATCTTGATGACGCGGACCTAGATTTAATTTAAAAACTTACCATTGACCACTTTTAAATTAGTTAAATTATAAACTATTAATTAATAACTTAGATCCGGCCGATCAAAGGACAATCAAGCCCTAAAACTTGAACAAATAGAAAATATATGATACTAAAGAAGTGCAAGAGGAGTAAATTAGATGTAATTACTCTATAAATTGATATAGACCATTGATCTAACTAAGATCTTGAAAAATTGTTGATTTAAGGATAATCGACCATTGAATTTAGGAATAAATATTAAATACACATAAAAGCATATAAATGAACATGAAATGGGACTAAAGTTAAGACCCAAACATGATTAAAGATCTTAGAGGATGATCCAACGGTTGGATCACCATAGATCCCCTTATGATGAGATAAATAACATAAAATAACATTGTATTACTGATAGGTACATCAGAACATATAAGGGGATTATATACTTGAGTTGAGTGATCTCACATCAAGGTAAGTGACGACATTTAATATTTTATTTTGATTTTAAAACCTTGCATTATCATAGCATCATGATTGATTGTGATTTAATTGCACTTATTAATAGTCTGCAATTTTGTAAGATTTAGAGTTTTATGCTATGATCGATATTAGATTTTGATAATGTATTAAATGGATTTATGATCGATGATTTCTTGAGATTGATACTCCGTATGTGTGCATAATTAGAAATTTTCTTTCCTTATTGCATCATTGAAATTGATGGATTTTCATGAGAAAGAAAAGTAGAGGCTTGGTGGCTGGTCCTTTTAGAGGCTAACCCTGGGATGAGGGGTGTGCCTTGTGGATTGCGAGCCACGAGTGCTCATGGTTTTCGAGATACGTATTTTTTCATGTTTTGGGTTTTATGACGAGTGTTCTTGTAACAGCCGGGAGGCCCACCCAATAACAATATTGTCCACTTTCCACTGTGAACCGTTGTCGTCGCCAAGATGCCTTGAGGGAGACACCCCAAGATAGGCTGAGGGGCCCAAAGAGGACAATATTGTATTCGATGCGTCACTCTGATATATGGAACGAGGCCTTTTCTTATAAGGGAAGAGCAAAATTGTGCGGGTTAAGCCCAAAACAGATAATATCATTACTGGATGGGGCCCTCGGCCTGTTACAATGGTATTAGAGCCTAACCCCGACTTGATGGTAGGTGGCTAACTGCACATGGGCTCTCGCGTGAACACGCGGGGATGCGTGTCCCCTAAGGGGGAGAGGGGAACCGTTGCCGTCTCCAAGATAGGTTGGGGGATAAAGGCAGGAGGTACCTAGAGTTAGTCCCACATTGCTAGGGGGAAGAGTTGTGGGCTGTTGATAAGAGTTCGGGGTGACTCTATCAGTAATAACGCATTTTACCTGAGCAACTAGGTAAGAACAAAGCTGTAACTGCTGGTGGTGTATGGGCACTGTCAGTGGAAAGAGGACAATATTGTTACTGGGTGGGTATCCTGGCTGTTACAATAGTATCAGAGCCAGTTTCCCTCATGGTGGGGAGAGCTAGCCACATGTGGGCGCTCACATGGAAACGCGCGGGGACGCGTGTCCCTAAAGGGGGAAAGGTAAATTGTTGTAGTCGCCAAGATGCCTTGAGGGTTGCCAAGATACCTTGAGGGGGATGCCTCAAGATAGGTTGAAGGACCCAAGATAGGCTGAGGGGCCCAAAGAGGACAATATTGTATCCGCTACGTCACTTTGATACACGGAACGAGGCCTTTTCCTACAAAGGAAGAGCAAAACTGTGTGGGCTAAGCCCAAAGTAGACAATATTGTTGCTAGATGGGGCTCTCGGCCTGTTACAATGGTATCAGAGTCAGTTCCCCTCGTGGTGGGGAGGGTTAACCGAACGTGGGCGCTCGCTTGAACACGTGGGGATGTGTGTTCCCTAAGGGGGAGAGGTGAACCATTGTCGTCGCCAAGATGCCTTGAGAGGGACAACCCAAGATAGGTTGAAGAACGAAGGCAGGAGCTACCAGGAGTTAGTCCCACATCGCTAGGGGAAAGAGTTGTGAGTTGTTGATAAGAGTCTATAGTGACTCTACCAGTAACAACGCGTTTTACCTGGGCCGATGAGGGCGGGCCAAGAGAAGGCTGGGGTGAAGGACAAAGAGTTAGTCTCACATTGCCTGAGGAGAGAAAATTGGGCTATTTATAAGAGTTCGAGAAACTCTAACGATCACAACACGTTTTTTCTAAGAAACTAGGGAAGAACAAAACCGTGAGGGGTATATAGGCACCTAAAAGTGGATAATATTGTGACTGTTGGAACCCCGAAGTGTTACATGATCGGATCTTCAAAAATACAAGCCACCTAGAGTTATAATTATTAGCATGATTTAGCAAGGGGCACATGAGGAAAACCAAAGGGAGCATATATCATCACCCTTACACAGATTATGTCATCCTTGAATATATGAGAAAAAGTGTCTAAGAAGGCATGCATGCCCAAGAGTGTTTGAAGAAGCCCACGTCCCTTTTCTCAAGCATGGCTTTCTTTCATAGATCTGAGTTAGTCATCATGCTAGGAGTAGCTTAGATAAGCTAGAGATCGAATTTCATGCCATTGGGTACTTTTAGTCTATGTCTCTTTGAGGAATATAATGGCCATCAATTTTTAACAAGATATACAATCGCACCTATTTTTTGGTTTATTAGCCCTTTACTAATACTACAGACAGCTATAATTTCAGGACCCATGTGTTTTAAAGATCTGAATTGTTCATAATGTTTTTCTTGACTAGAGATTCCATGCTTTGAATTCTCATGCCGTAAATGATCCTAGCCAATGTTTTCTTTAGTTGTAAAATAAATGGTCAAAAGTTTCATTGTCCATTTTATACTAAAAGTAGTGTCCCTAGGATAATCCAATAGATGAGAATTTTAGAGCATAGTCCATCTAGGTCAGGGATATATTATGAACAGTTTGGATATTCATAAATCTTGTCCCAAGTAGACTTGTACTCATTATACCAATTAGTAAAGTGTTTAATGAATAGAAAATGGGGCAATCGTATCACTTACTTTTTTAATAAAAAAATTTCAAAGCCCCATAACAAGTAGCTATGATCATCCAAATGTATCAATTTCTAGCGGGTCACCTATTATGGATTTGGAGAACATAATTAACAGCTCAAATTTACAACAACAACAACAATAATAATAATAATAATAGCTGATTCTATTCGGGATAAGGCTTTAAAGAATAAGAAGAAGAATTTGATCATGAAAATAATAAAGTGATGTTGCCATGAAAAATGCTAGGCACAGCAGTAGTAGGAAAACACAAAATGCAGACGCAAAAGGTTCATGCATTTCTTGCTAGGAAATGATGTGAGAATGCGGATAATAAGCATTTTGGAAATGTAACTTGATAGATCTCAGATTTGAATGATCTAATCCATTCATCATACTTGGGTTGCCTTAGATCGGCTAGGTATCAAAATTTATGATCATCACATGATTCTAACTTACTTTGAACCGAGCAAGAATAAGACTGAAATGGTTGCCACGAATATATGGGGACGTTGAGGTAGGACCACTTTTAGCCATACTTCCCCCGACAAAAGGCTGCTTTTCTACACTTCGTGCGTGAAAAATTGCGTGGTTTGGGCTTTTGCAATGGTAAATGCATTGAAAGATTCTAGTATTCCCCTTCGACATTAAAGCGTCTACCGAGAAGAGAAAGGGTGAATTCATAATATCCTTCCTAATTTGATAATGACACTCTCATGTCCATATTTGTCTGCTGTTTAAGTAAAGATAAGTTATAGAGGTCAGGGAACAGAATATGTAGCAGTATCGGTCGTCGTAGCGGCCGGAGGCAAGGCCTTTATCCATATCGCCAATTGGTCCGAGTCATGTCGGGCAAAAAGAGGTGAAAGTGATTATATGAATTCAACCTCCTTGGAGAGAGAGGTAGAATCTGACTTTTAATCAGAATAGAATAGCGGTACCGGTCGTCATAGTAGCTAGACCCAAATCCTCTGTTTATCGGCCATAGGGTATGGGTGAAAATATCAGTGCCCATAATATTTTGTTATCGTTTATAGTTGTATATGAGCATTCACGGACCAATGTAGCTGATATTCTACCCGTATTTCTCCCATGTAACCGGTATACCATTGCTTTGGATCATATGAGTGTGATTTTTTGTACATTGGCCATATCAGCAAACTATTCCCATTTACCACCTTTTTTTTATGTTACAAGTATAGTCACAAAGTTTAAATTCGGGAATAAATTGGGAAGACCAATTATTCATAAAATTCGACAAATATTTATGAAAAATATATTAAAAAAAAGGAAAAAAATATTTTTTAGATATGAGTTTGAGCTTTTTATTTGAATACTTAACTAGACTTATAAATGCCATTTAAGAATTTGACAAATTATCTGTGAATTTTGAATTTTATTAAATTTGTGTTAATTTCTTAGAATTTGCTTTGAATTTGAAAAATATAAAAATATTTGATTTGTTTAGGAAAAGTTAGCACTTTTTTTTTTTAATTCAATTATTTAAAGAATTTTGTGACTATGGTTACAATTGAAGAATTGTAAAACAAACTACTCACACACTCCTAAATCTAATCTCCAGAAATGTAAAAAGTGGCAACTTCAACCTGCACCAAACATATTCCAAAATAGATGTTGGGTTGTCTATGACCAATTGCACTAGACATTTGTTAGCAATGTTACAATGTACCACCTTTCTCAATCTGCATTCAAACAATTTTTTGTACATTGGCTATGTTGAAGTATTAGAACAAGGTTTACCAACCTCCTGTATATCAATAACAACCATCATCATCAAGACCTTATCTCAATTAGGGGTTGGCCACATGAATCTTATTTCTTCATTCCACTCTATTAAATGTCATGGCTTCATTTCATCCTAACGTTTTTAAATATTTCCTCACCATTTCTATCAACGTTCTTTTGGGCCTTCCCCTTCCCCTTTTAGAACCTTCTACTTGTATTGCCTCACTTCTTCTAACTGCTGCCGTTGTTGGCCTCCTTTGAACATGTTCAAACCATCTAAGTCTAGTCTCCCTCATCTTGTTACATATCAATAACAACCATAATGATGCTATTATTTTCTGGTCGTCACATGACCTAGAGATCACCGGTTTGAGGTGTAGAAACAGCCTCTTATGAAATACAAGATAAGGCTGCGTACTATAAGCCTTTTGTTGTCCACCCCTTTCATGGACTTTGCATATACAGGAGCTTTGCGCATGGAGCTGCCCTTTTTATTTTCTTCAATGGTAGAGATGTTTTAGGAGGTGGATCAGCTTTTATTAGCTAATTCCTTAGAATTGATGGTGTCGGTGATCGAAACCGTCAACACAATTTGATCTCTAACATCTCACCCGGCGCGTACTTTTGGCTGCAAGCAAATGCGCGTATTGATTTACACAAGCAGGCATATAAGCAAGCCTAATTAAAGTTTAAACTAAGCATGAGAACCGATAAAATGATCAACCATTGCAAAGTCTTATGGACTACTGAATTGCTTCTCAAGAACCTGGAAGAGTTAGTACTAGGCCACTGATTGTTCTTCAGTGAAAATGAACGTCTGAAAATGTTCAGAAACAATGGTAGCAAAATCCCAACCAAAAGATTAATCTAACTTCATCATACTACTCAGAGAATCAATGGACGAAACCACTGCATTGAATTTAAAACTTAAAATCTACCTACTACATGAAAGGAACATTTTCTTTGCTTCTCACTTGTACAGATACTTCGCCATGTAGTCAGATATCTCTGCAGCATTCTCATAAGCTCCCTCGACGCACCGTCCCAAGGCAACGCCTGAGACGTAATTGCCTCCAAGAAATATTCCTTCATATCCACCATCTCTGAGGCCAGCTTTTGCAGCTTCAAGAAGATCAAGATGACCAATCGTGAACTGGGGTATGGCTTGCGGCCACAATCTTACACCAAGAACAAGAGGATCCTCGGCATTCGGGTTTATGAGCATTTTTCGAAGGTCTCGATCTACTGACTCGACGAGATTGCTCTCTGTCTGCAGCAATTATTATGGTTTGCAACATAAAGCAATCAAGTGATCGCAGATGAACCCCAATACTGAAACTGATTTTAGAAACAACAACAAACTGCAACCTATATTACCATAGTACATGTAAGCACAGTAGGTGCAATTATGGTTGGGGAAAATCTATAATCAAGATCAGAGGAAAGGTGGCTGGGTGCTTGTGTTTACACATGCATGTGTTTGTGTTTTTACATGAGCCAGGGCGTAGCTCCCGAACTACCAAGAAATGTGATCAGCGATTCCATCAGCCAATATCTTTATTGTTTAGGACCACCATCAGTCTAACCTTAATCAATTTCACTAGTAACATATGCAGACAACGCATTGCGTATGCATGTCAGGGACATATAAGTATAGATTGAGTTGCATACCTTTGATACAATTCCTGTGTTAGTAGCCCCACCAATGTAGTTCAAAAGGAGTACCCTTCCTGGTGGTGCTCGGTCAGGAAAGAGGGACGAGCTGTATATTGTACCTGAACAAGCAACGCCATTTGAGTGAGATATGTTGATGACTACTATCCAACAAATACAAGCAGTGCCTAAAATTAAAAGCTGTGAAAACTTATTGCTTCTCAGATGTAACCCAAAAAAGTGAAACAATGATTTTTCTCCATATAAGACAAGAAACAACACACATTTATTCAGAAACGTGCATATGGCAAGGGTGACTGAAGGAATGAGTGAAACAGAACAGGAGTTGATGTGCATCCTAATTTTCACCAGCTTGATCTGAGTATCTACTCCAAATTTTCTTCCAAAGAAATGGAGAAATCACTAGTTGGTAGTAACTAGAATGAAAGCAACCCGGGGTCAAATTATTTTCAGGCACAAAACTGTCCTCTCTGGAATAAATTGGCAACTTCAGAAATAAAGAAATTAGAAGATCTACAAACTGAGATAAAGTGTTAAACTAAGATCATTCAGTACAAACAACAAGAAGATCCATCAAAATAACATCTAAATTAGGATATTCAAATATATCCTCTTGGACATCACCTCCAAAAGGAAAGGAGCAATCAGAAAGAAAGATTTGTTTAGACTCACAGTTACATCGCTGTCCACCAACATACTTATTAGGAAAAAGATTGGTGAATCCTTGGCATAACTAGAGACACTTCATTAGATGAAAATAAAGTTCCAAACTTGAACACAACAAAGAGAGCCTATTTACTTTATCGAAACCAAACATACTTCACAAACTACTGTCATCTCTGTGGAATAATGCACCAGCAATCCAAACACTGCTCGGCTTGTGGCTTAAAACATTAATAGAGAGAAGTGCCACAAGGCAGGCTTAACTATGCTCTTACTTGTATTTTGACCCTATTGAATTCTGAAAATTCAAGTGCCAAACAGGAAATATTATGATGATGTCTTGGAATGTTTTTAGAACATATGTATACTATTCCAGTGAAAGGGAGCCTTTGACGCTGTGGTAGAGTTGTCATCATATCATCTAGAGGTCACGGGTTAAAGGCATAGAAACAGTCTCTTGCAAAAACTCAAGGTAAGTCTGCGTACTATAGACCCTTTGTGGTTTGCCCCTTCCCTAGACCCTCCATATGCAGGAGCCTTATGCACTGGGCTGCCCTTTTCTTCTTACATATACTATTCCACACAAAACCAGCTCACATGGAAAAAAGAAATAGCACCATGAACCAGAACAATACAGAGGTGTGCCATTGACAGGCATCACATGAGTATGACAAGTAAAAGGTTATGCATCAAATAGCATCCCTAGAAACAACAATCATACTGAAGCATATGCAAGAAAGGAGGAAAAGCTCATAGGACAGAGTACCCAAAGTCTCCACTCCTTGCGTGCGTGGATGCAACTGACCAAATCCCTTAAGTTCACCATCTATTAAGCACTCCTTCCGAATTGCTTGTTTGGGGTATGAAACAGTAACTGCTGCAACTGGTGGGTAGTAAAACTTTGAGAGAGCATCTGCAGCCACATTCTGCAAATAAACAATTCAGAATTATTCATAAAACAAACAATTCCCTTCCACCAACAACAAAAACAAAGCACAAATAATAAATACCGAGGCACTAATAGGTGGATAAGCAAAATTAACATACAAACATTCAGTAAACTGCACACCGAGAGATGCTAGTACACACTTTTTGCAGTAACAAGGTTGAACGAGTTAATCTTTAAATGAAATTTTAGAAACATAACATCAGAATTTAAAAAACTTCCAGTCAGTCAACAAACAATTTATTAGTCACAAATTCCCTCCCTGCAAAGAGTGGTTGGATTGTTGATCACAAATTAGCTGCCAAAAAACCCCAACTGCTTCACTTAAAAGCTTCCCTAATATTTCAGGTTTAGGGTAAATACTCAGTTGATCTCAGAACTATAACTTTAAAAGCCAAAGTGTGAGATTTGTGACAAATTTATAAATGGCAATAACCCCAAGAGAAAGCATCGAATATTTTTCTAACAAACCATAAGAATATATAATACCAGAATCCAGATAATTATCCCAATGGAAACGATAAATTCGCACCCTCAATTGACAGAGCCCTGCCTCCATGTTGGTTTCATAGGTTACTTATCAGTTTTGGAATGTAAAAGTCACCCTTTCCCACCATTAAATACCCAAAAGACCATTCTTGGGTGTGGGACTATGTCAATTGGGGTGGGAATTTCATTTCCCTCGTCCAAAACAACTAAGAGTTAAACCTTCCACCAATGTCTGTAAATTAAAAGTATAGCCTCTCTCAGATTCTCCTCTTGCACCTTGCTCCAGTTCTTAATCACAATAGTTCCAACTTCTAACTACTAATCTGAATAGTATCTCCTGAAGTGTAACGTGAACCAGAATCATATCAATTTGTTCCATTTAATGTCCAATCTCAAAGATCTACCTGCTGACCCTATAGCTTAATACATCATAACATGAATCTGGAGAGGTTTGCTTTAGTCCCAAGAAATTTCAAGGGCCCATTTTCAATATTAGAAGGTTTCTTGTAGAACTCTCAATCATCATCT
Source organism: Warburgia ugandensis (assembly GCA_035236585.1). Classification (NCBI taxonomy): domain Eukaryota; kingdom Viridiplantae; phylum Streptophyta; class Magnoliopsida; order Canellales; family Canellaceae; genus Warburgia; species Warburgia ugandensis. The sequence continues at coordinate 104,988,853 of CP141126.1, forward strand.
GCCCAAGTTGACTCAGCTTACCTTGATCTCACTCTCTTTCTAGTTTAAGTTCTGTCCTACTGGAATGATGAAAGCACCTTTGGACTCGTTGAGATTTAACAAAGATGTGACAGCACCAACATGAGCCACTCAAGTAGAAGCATGTTTATCCTGGTCAATTTCTCGTCAAAGTCTGAGTTTTTAAACTATTGATAAGAAGGGACATTTAATAATGTTACCTGCATTTAACTGGGGTTATGTACAAGTTACACTCCTAGTGGCAAAAAATTTATCAAAACCAAAACTTGAGGTACAAGGAACTGGCATGTGAGAAGACCTCCCCAAAAGAAAATAGATAGAACTTCTTAATCTTTATTTGTTTAATTTTCAAGGCATGACAAAGAGGTCTTCAGAGGATGTATGAATGAGGACATTGTTACAAGAATAAAAACATCACTCAAATTCCTGATCACTTCTCACTTAACATGACAATGGAATCTATACATCAAGGTCTATGTTCTGCACTTAACTCCTTATAGTGGTAAGCTAGTAATGCAAGTAATAAAAAAACTGCAGTTAGATGAAATAACTAACAGCAACCAAAATGGATTTCACAACAATCATGCGGCTGGTATATGCGCAAGAAAACAATAGAAGTGCTAAACCATACTCTAGGAGTATTCAGGAAGAGAACGTACTGATAGAGGACGCAACAAACTACTTGCAACATAGGATGGAACAGTCATGACAATGCTTTTAGTCTGCACTAAGATCAGTCCATCAGGTGTTTCATATGTCAAAATATATCCTCTACTTTCAGCTTTTGTTATACTTGTCAGTTTCCAAGAGAGTTTAACTTTGCCACCTAACCTGAAAGCTAAGACAACATAGTTAGGACCATATAAATTCAAAATCTTTAAGTATTAGTATAACAGCATAACTTTAACATAAGACTAAAACAACAACAAGAAGCCACTGCAAAACAAAAAATCTGAGAAAATATTAGTGTTTTTTCAAAAAATATTTCTCAACAATTAAAGTAAGAAGCTGATACTGAATTGGTCAATAGGTAACAAGATGAGAGAGATAGATTTAGATGGTTTGGACATGTCCAAAGGAGACTGAAAACGGCAATGGTTAGGAGTGAGTCGATCCAAGTGGAAGGATCTAAGAGGGCAAGGGGAAGGCCCAAAAGACGTGGTTAGAACTGGTGAGAAAGGATTTAAAAACTCTTGGACTTAATGAAACAATGACACTTGATAGAGGTGAATGGAGGAACAAGATTTGTGTAGCCGAACCCTAATCGTGATAAGGCTTTGATGATGATGAATTAGAAAACGCATAGATTGTACTGAAATTTGAAAAACAATAGAGAATAAAGGTAGTATTAGCAAGTAAACCTCTAAGTGAAATAGAAAACATCACAGATCCTTTATAAAATTATTAGCACATTGTACAACTCCATTTTCAACTATCATTTCTTTAATGGTCCATCACATCACATGGTTGAACTGGTTATAGCAGCAAAAGCGTAGATGCTGAAGTAATGTGCAACTGTTGCTTTTGATATTGCATTATAAGAATATTAGTGGTAGAGATGATTTGAGCAGATCAAAGACTTTGATTCAAGAATATAGACACATCAAAGACCAAAATACCTTGTAAAAATTGCATTAGGCAGCATAGCAAGCCCTTTCCTAAAAGATCCAACTGTCTGGCCCTTTGGTTTGGGCAAACACCTGCACGCTAACTGAATTACCACCAAAAGAAGTATAATAACTGAAGTAAGCTTATAGAAACTTTGGAAAGTTAGTTTTATTACGGATCGCGAGGTGGTATGGGAATTTTGTTCCTCCCTTGAATTGCTTTAAGCGTGCCACCGATGATGCTACCACCATTCTGCTCTAGCTTCCAAACTTTTCCAAATGCTGCTTTCATACTCAGCTTTGCAGGGTCACCAGCATAAACACCTGCAACCAGAGCTAATTTCTGTTAGAACAATCTAAATATTTAAGAACAATAATCTGCCTAAGAATGCTTCATGCTACCTAACACAGATTAGTAGAATTGAAAACTCAGAAATTATAGTTAAAATTCCTGTAGCAAGACAATCTTAGTTGATCTCTACTACAGATAGGTGCATTTGAAAAGACTAGCCTCCTGAAGCCCTCCCAAAAGCAAGATGAGCGTATGAAGAAGAGCACAGATGGAGTTGAATTGAGTGATTGGATGGATCTTTGTGAGGGGATTGAAGGGATGCTAAAGACTAGTGCTAAAGAGTTGTCTCAGAATGTACTCCAGCTTGAGTAAAGTATGTCTAGTCAAAGAACAAATTGAACAACTATTTTACAGTATACGGCTTTAAAGGTGACAAGCACCTGCCTCTGCTTGACAGTTTGGATATCACCTACATTCAATAAAGTTGGTTGAAGAGGCTGAGAGAGAGAGAGAGAGAGAGAGAGAGAGAGAGAGAGAGAGATGGACGGGGATGTGGAGATGATGCAGGTCCAAATCATTTAACCAGCTTTTTATCAAGATATTGGAGTTGCTTACACACATCTCTGAGGATCATTGACAATTTACAACAGAAAGAGCCTAGTTAACAAAGAGAGATATGGCACATTCATAACATATTGAAAATTTAAGAGCTATAATCTTTTGTTCATGTCTATCACCCTACCTGCAAATTAAACAAATGTGACACTGATCTTGAAGACTGGTTAATTCCCTTGTCACCATTCAACTTAATCTATTATATGTATGTTACTCCATCAGCAATTAAATTGTAAGCAGTCAACCAGAATATCTTGGACTTGCTATTCGTAGGCTTCTTCTAGTGAACTTTCAGATCCTCTAGCAACTTACAAACATAGATTAGCAATAGAAGTGCCCCTGAAGGAAAATGGAGTTGGTGCCACTAATTACCTGAACAAAATGGCTCTATCAACCGTTCAAAAACCTCATCACCAAGGTTACGACGAACAAAGTCTTCGACTGATTCCTCATGACCCTGTAACCTTTGTCAAATGCTAAGATATGAGAAAACTTTTTGAGAATGTAGCCCACAGATGCACAAGTGGATAGAGATCTTCATGAATGGTGATAGCATAAAAGAATGTGCAAGAGCATGTGCAACCAGAATTAATGATTTCATAGAGAAGAATCTAGAGGACAAACTGGAGGAGGAGGACGAATGCCAAGAGCACCAAATCCAGCCCTAAGCTTCCCGGGAAAGCTCATCAAGTCAAAGAAAGGCAAATCAGTGGGCTTTGAAGGCACTGGTCTCAGTTTTCCATGCCACAATACAAAACGTGGTGCATTAGGATCACCCAACACAAGATCATCCTTCAAACCACTATCCACCTGCAACAGCATGGAGTTATAAGTTACAGCGACAAATAAATGGATAGTGGAGAAAAAACGGGTTACATTCAAAGATGCAGGAATGAATAGACAAAACGGTAATAACAAAAGAGGTTCTAAAGCTTCAATGTAAGAACAATTAACTAAGAAGTTCTAAAGCTTCACTTAACATTGACGCTACTTAAGCAAGAAAAGAGTTTGCTCTTCTTTATGCAAGTCAAGCATGAAACTACCAAAAAAAGCATATGTCTAGCAATGGATTGAAAAAAATACCAAATGAGGGACTGCCTACAGAAGAAAGAATCCCATGGTCCATTGTAACATGATTGTACATTTATTAACAAATCACACGGTTAAGCATGGAGACAACGCCACAAACATAGTAAATTCACTATTTGGGTAACTCCCCTCTAGAAATTGAAACTCAGTATCCTTGCCGACAATGAATCATCTGTGAAGGTCATTTTAACATGATGTTTAAAGGTATTTAAAGAAAATTTCCTAAAACGATAACGTGAAGACTACAAAAATATAAAAAGTAGAACTGATTACAATTTGTTGCTAGATAACTCCTACCCATCCATGGAAGGAACTTTCTTCAAATTTGAAGAAGTTAACCAGTGACTGCAAACAAGATCAATGTAACTTGAAGGAGTATTCAGATGCTCACAGAAGCTGAATCTCATGAAGACATTTGAAAAATAAAAATAGGAAGTTACTAAGATTTGTTGCCAGATAACTCCTACCCATACACAGTGGAAACTTTCTTCAAATTCCAAGCACCTAACCACGGTCTGGACAATTTGTGAAACCTGATTGTGAACAACGCCAGTGTAATGTGAAGGAAGTATTTGGATGCCGCACAGAAGCTGAATCTTATGAAGACATTTGAAAAATAAAAATAGGAAGTTACTGAGATTTGTTGCTAGATAACTCCTACCCATACATAGAGGAAACTTTCTTCAAATTCCAAGCACCCAACGGTCTGGACAATTTGTGAAAACTGAGTGTAAACAAAGCCAGTGTAACTCGAAGGAGTATTTGGATGCCCACAGAAGCTGAATCTTATGTAGTAATCTGAATTGATGAAAAATGCCCCTAGTAAAATAGGGCACATGTGTGCTTATCACAGTTCAAAAGCTAGAAGCTCCACTAGACACAAATCTAATGCCAGTTACTCAGGTCGTCATAATTGATTGCCAAATCCATGGACATCTAAAGTGTATTTTGCAATTGAAATGCACATACTGGATATGCTTACATAGAGAAGTGATCTTGTAATAGTACTCGACATTTTGTTAAACAACTTTTTATTGGCTCTTAAGATTTTGGTAATCAGAACAAACTTTTAACAACCAAACACGAGCAGAATGACGAATGGAGTGCTATTACTATGAAATCAGAGCCAAAATATCAATTTCTCTATATAATGTTTCCTACAATGCAGAATATAACACAAACCACTGGATGTTGCAACTAATAGAGCATCTACTTAAGTTCAGCAGTTCATCTCCATTCCCATTGCAGTTGGCTGTACAATTTGTCATATTTCCTTCGCCAATGAATATTTTGATCAATCAACTCAATTTTCTGCCAATTTTTGCCAACACGGCAAAGTTCCAGTTTTATTGCCAAGTTTAGTAGCATTAATTTTCTACCAACTCGGCAAAGTTCCAGTTTAGTGCCAAGTTTAGTAGCAAAATGATTATAGAGAGACCTATATTACAGCTGCGACCCTTTGCTTTATCACAACACTTCGATTACAAAATATCACGACAACACTGGGGCGAATTCCCCAAGAAAAAAAAAGCATAAATAGGATCAGAATGTAATTTTCAACCAGATCATAAATACATTCGAGAGATTTGAAAGTATTCATGAAATTTGTGTTTGATTTGAGAACCTTGAATTATTAGGAGTAAGAATTACGAGATGATCGGGAATTACTTCGTCAATTGTGAGACGTTTGTAACTATGATAAAGAATTACCAGATTTTGACTTGTATTCACTAAATTCTCAAACTAATTGATAAATTTAGCTGCATATGGATGCAATTCATCCCACACAAACTATATTCAGAGAACAAAATCAAAGGCAAGCAGCAGAATCTGAAAACATTTCACCAAAACCCTGGCTAAAAGCTTACCACCAACGTGAGCATGGGATCGGACGGCTGAAAACTGTTCGGTCCTTCTTCCCACAAGTAACCGTCCCCTTCGACCGTCGTGATGTTCCCGCCGACGCGACCTCTGGCCTCTGTCACCATGACATCTCCAGCAACGTTCCTGTGCTTCGTGGCAAGGGCCTGAGCTATACTGAGGCCGCTGATTCCGGCACCGACGATGACGCAGTCGACGGAGAATGAGGTGGAGATGTCGCCGGCGGCGGAATTTGAAGGAGAGACGGTGGATTCTTTGGCGACTGAGCACCGGAATGTGGAGCGACGTGGCTGGAAGGAGAAGGATGACGTTGATGGATTTCGGCAGTTGATTTTGGCCGGTAATGTGGATGGACGGTCGGGGAAGAGAGAAAGATCGGTGAGAGTCGCCATGGCTAGAGAGAGAGAGAGAGAGACAATCGTCATCTTCACTTGTGTCAGTTGTAAGCTCGAACTGTAATGAGAATGGAAGAATGAGAGGATGACGCTATAATCATGATTAACTGCTAACAGCTATTGTTATCTGGTCACGTGTCTTGATAAGAATTTTATGTTACACGTTGGATCACCGGGGCCCACTGTAGATCATCAAACCGTTCATCTGAACCTTGAAGATATGGATGACATTTGACGTGTGTGGCCCTCTCTCAAATGGAAGCATTGGCTGTGGCTGTGGGCTTTGTCAGTTCAAGTGCAAGCGCAAAACTGTAATGAGAATGGAAGAATGAGAAGATGACGCCATTCTCATGACTAAGTGCTAACAGTCTCTCTTATCTAGCCACGTTTCTACATAAAAATGGCTGGGGATTTGAATGAGTGGGACCCAGTACAGAATAAATCTAACCGTTCATCTGAAATTTGTAGGTAATGATGACATTCAACGTGGGAAGATGTACCGGTATGCGGCCCCTCTCTTAAATAGAGATGCTATGGGCACGTTCTCTAGGCCTCAATTAAACTTGGATCTGGTTCCAAAGCAAAAAGAATATGCACTTGTAAACACTTATGTGGGCCCAACTTGTTGGGTTTGAATCTTTTTGATCAAGAGTCCAGGTGTTTCTGGCATTAGATCAGAATGCTAGGATTGAGATCAAATCGTCCGTCGGTTGTGGCTATAGATTGGACTACCAGGATCAACATTAAATCATACTGTCCGATCGTGTTTACGTGTCATCCAAACCGCCAATCAAGACTCAGATCATTCGGTAACAGATGATACCACATTGCACATGAGTAAATCCCCATTATTGGATCATATTTAGATGTCATCAAGGCCGTCAGATCGCTGACACGAGTCAATATCAAAATAGATCAGTTACCTTGTCTGAAATCAAATCACGACCGTCGAATCACGGCCATATGTCATCTATGATCAGATTTATCCAGTGACTGCAAATCCATCGATTATACAGTCTGGGTCCCACATTTGGATGATCGAACCCATTAAAAAAAATCCCGACGACCAGACTGCTACAGCATCCTCAATGCGTACTCATTTTGAACTACTAGACAGATGAACGGTTAGGACCATCCAAATGCGGGACCAGTTTCTCCAAGTGCACAAAACTACACCTCCAGTTTTTCCTCCCGCAGCTTTTCCTCCTAACTTCCTTTCCCGCCTTCCCTCCACTTGAAAATTTTCTCTCTGAAATTCTAAATTCCAGATCAGACTTCAGAAGTCTTCCTTCGATTCCTGATCAAGCAGAAAAATCCGTCTCTGAGGAGTTTTTCACAGCTTTTCATCATCGATCAGGAAAAATCACAGTATTGGTGCTCAATAACCACCAACATAGCAAAATGTAAGCAATTCGGTCTATCTCTGTTTGATTTTACAGTTTACACAAATCTAGATTCAGTATTTGCATTTTTTCACGATCTAGATCTGTTGCCACCATGTTACGTTTCATTTCTTCGTTTGTCACATTTGGAATGGAAGTTGGAATCTGTGTCTTTTTTTGGGTGATTTTCAGTGAATTTTGGTTGAATTTCCGATCTTGTGTTTCAAATTCGTCATTTCTTTGGTTTCTCTTTTCATCAGGAGCAGGAAATTCTGAACTTCGTGAGCATTTGATATTGTGGGATCTTTTAGTTGTTGTGACAGAATTTCACAAGGAAACTTTGAATTTCGAGCATTGAGGATGAAATCTGGAATATTTTCTAGACATTTTTGTTGCTGTTTTTGATTCGTTGAGGATTTTCATCTATTTTCCATTGATTCAGCTTGCGGTGTTCTTGTTTTAGTTAATGGCGGCTATTAGCTTTTGATTTTGGATTGCTAGTGATGCTTTGATTGCGTTCTTCCAGTTGAGCGGTCGTTGGTCTATTGGTGCCAATCAATTTAACCAAATTCTCTTAAATGGAGCTGGAGAAGCAGAGAAATGTAGGGCAAGTGAGTGATTTTATTTGATATATCTATGTAAGTTTGAAATAATTTGAAGCTTATAGTACCTAATTTGCACGTACTTAGCCGACTTTGGCCAGTATCTTCCTTGAGGTACATGTCTATTTTCGTGTTATCTTAGGGATGTCTGAGATAATAAACCATGGTTGAAGTTCTAATAGTGATTTCATATGTTGATATTGCCAGCCATAAATAATGATTAAGTTAATCAATTATAGATGGCATAGACGATTGTCTTGAAGTTGATTGTTCTTAAGTCATATCTATGTTTGAAGCTGCAAATAGCATAGAAAGAATCTCCACCATCCATGGATAACTCATCATGCAGATTATTATCAAAATGTGAAACGGTGTCTTTGAGTAGCAAAGCCCCTACATTCTTGGTAAAAAGGGCTTGTTCTTTAACCAAGGATTCTATGTTTAAGTCTGCTTACCCAACTTCTATAGGAAAAGAAAAAAAGTTAAAAAATCGGTGCCTTTGTGTGTATCTGTTTCTAGCTCACAATGATCCCTTTATTTGACGCCATGGGCTTTGGATCTCTTACCTGATTGTATATTAAAGAATTTTTTCTTAAATATAATCTAAAATAGTATGCATGAAATTAGAAAATTGATAACTAAAGGAAAATTTGTTTAGGATCAAACAAGTGATAGCCGGATTTATGGCAGCAGTTGTTTTCCTAGAGGCCAATTCCGCAAGATCTCTATTGGAGTCACAGTGGATGCATTTCCACAAACAAGAAGTGGAGTTAGAAAGGGAGATGGAGCAAAGACAGTTGCTCCTAGCAAAGGAAAATCTATAGAAGAAAGCAGACAAGCAGGAAGAGAATTATTCTCAATTGAAAGGCAAGTAGAAGTACCAAATCACGGGATGAATGAATGGCTCTCTACTAGATCCTTACATCAAGAAACCACGACAATGAAGAGTGTCCAGTTTTATGCAAACCAGAAGTCAGTTTTACAGGCTGGGGATGCTGTGTGTAACGAAGCTGATGGTATCACCTATGCAAGAGAAAGAGAGAATGGTGGAAGCACAGAAAAGGTAGAGGAATTTGCATTTGCTAGTACACAAGAAATGCACGTATTAGACAATGGCACAGAAGGAGAGAAGCCAGAGAAAACATCAAAAGGCAGAGGAAGGAAACCCAAGGAAATACCAATGGGCAGCAGCGAAGCTTTGAAAATGAAACTCTGGGAGATATTAGGAACTGATCCTCAGCATGGAGAATTGCAGGTTCAGCAGACAGGTGCAGAGGATCTGAATCTAGAAAACAAGGGTCAGCAAATTAGAAAAATTTTCAAGCCTGAGCAGAACTCAGATACAATTGAAACTGATTCTGTAAGCCCACATTTGGCTGTCAGTAGACCAGTCACTCGTTCTCTAGCTCGAAAGAATGTTCCATCCAAGAGGCAGCAGAAGCACGAGGTTAACAAAGGTGCGCATTCTCCAATTGCTACAGGCACTTCTCTGAAACAGAAGGGTCAACAGAAGAATATTTTTGCTTTTGATGAAGCAGAAGGGGCAGGAACCTTGCACTGGGCTGTTAGTGGCAGCTTCTCTTTGGATAAGAGGAAGAACAGTGTGAAGAAGAGCACTAAAATTAAGCCCCGCAGGATTTCCTTCCCTAGAAAAACAGCTCCAGAGAAGAATTTGCATGCCATTGAAAAGAATAAAATAGTTTCAACCTCAGATAAATCATCGTCATGGAGCAATAGAACGGAAGGCCTTCACAGTCCATATCAGAATGATAAAGATAAGTTACAACCGAAGAATGTGTTTACACAACAAGAACTGCACCACTTCCCAGTAAAAACGAAGGCTGAACTACAGAAAAATTTTGACAGTCCACCTTCATCAGAAGACACATGCCGTCAACAATGTCTCGATAGTCCATCATTACAGAAGAAAACAAGTCCAAATGAAAATTTTGAAAGTTCAACTTCCCCTAAAAATGCCAACCTACAAGAAGATTTTGGCAGTCCATCAGGAAACCTTCATGATGATTTTCAATGTCCAACATTTGCTGCAAATACAAGCACAGAAAATAATATTACCAACAAATCATTACCTCAAGACACTCCCCTGGGAGACTTTCAGTTTCTTGCAACATCTGGAAAAAAATTGGAAGTAGAAGAATTCAATAGGTTGAGAGTTTTTCAAACTCCAGCACCGGGTTCTTCTGGACGAGACACTCATACATCATCCTCTGTATCCTTCTTCCCTAGTTTTAAAGGCCTGATGATTTTGGACTCTTTTTCCATTTCTTGTGTTCCTTAAAGGTTTTTCAGGATGGTAACAGAGGGTTTAAGGCATCACCTACACAGGGATCATCTCCTGTGGTAGAAGAGAAAGACACTGAAAAGCAGTCCCCAACAGAAGAACAGGGTAGTGAGAGTATGGAGGAATTCATTGGTGAAGGTTATAAATCATCCACATGTATTATATGTTGCACACCTGCAAGCTTGCATGCATTTGTGTCTATGCAAATTATGTACATCTTTGCATGCCTATACACATCCATTGATTCTTTTCATATTTACAAAACACATCAGATCTCTTATTCTGGGATCTACAGAATTTTGTTCCTAACCAAGCCTACATGGTTCAAGCTTAGTAGCCACATCTTAATGTTTAGTTAGCGCATTCCTCCAATTTCGTGCACTCTGGTACTCAGTGAAGCAGAGTCAACCCAGAGGACAAGCAAGAAAACAAAGAGACGGCTAATGAATTCTATTTCTGTTCTTTCAGTGACAGTAGTGAGGGCCATTTGATTAGTTTTAAACCTTGGCTTAAGAACAGATTGGCTGCCCGTGCTAGCCTACATTCTTAGATTAAACCTAACACTATGACTAAATATCATGCTTATATTAAATAATAGATGCAGAACATGCTTGTATTAATAACAGCAAATTTGTCTTTCTTGAGTTATAATAGATTCATCTGTGATTCTCAACCTACCAAAATTTGCACAATGTGAATTATGAAACATATGCTAGAACAAAACTGTAGATAAGTCTGAAAAGAATGGCGGAATAGCCATTTTCAATAAAATCAGCTGCTATTTTACCTTATCCAGTTTTGTTCATTATGATATATGAAGGATTTGATTCTTGATTTGTTTATCTTACTGACATGTAATATCCATCATATATATACTTGGAATTCCTTTGCAGCTTGTCTGGACATATAAAATACGACACCCAATGCAAGTTTAAATTTTTTGAAGTGTTACAATATGGTCCCTTATAATATTTTGCTTTGAAAATATGTACGGCAGGATATTACCAGTGATCTAGTGGCGGCAGTTACCATTAGCTTAATCTTTGTGCAATAGGATATTATGATTATCCCATTCATCACCTATGTATCAGTTTCATGCTTGATTTTTATATTAGTTATGCTTGATTTTATATTAGTTACTTAGGAGTACATTTTCTTTAACTTGACATCGCCCTCTATTTTAGAAACACCAAGGTGGCCAATTTAATAGTCCTCATACAGCATTGTTTCAGTGTGGCTTGCTCTCCATTATGTGCATGGCGTTGTGGTGATTGAAAGTGGCCAATTTAATAGTCCTCGTACACTGGGGCCATTGTGATTACACATTCAGTAACTTACAGGGCAAAAACAGAAATGAACAGTGTTGTATATTCAATGAGTGATCCAACAATTGGCATCATTATCAAACAATGAGGATTATTGATATATGGACACTTCTGGGACCTATCCACTTATCTGGAAATCCAGGACAATTCGGTGCAATAACTAAGCAGTTGGACATACACAATGGGTCCAAACCCAGGTACTATGCACGTTCCTCGGATCCAGGGGAGATCCTGCAGACTCTAATTTCAAGAAGCCGTAGGGTTACCTTTGGTTTCCTCCAAGCTCTGTCAGACAGCCCATACTAGTATCTGGCAAAGGCACGAGAATTCCTGCCCTTGATATCATTTAGTTGCTGCATGCTTTACCCATTGTTGTCTCCACAGGATCTCTGTCATCTGAGCAAATGGTTTCTAATCGTGACTGTTATGAAAAAACAATGGGCAAAGTTGAAACTATTAAATGAGTTTTTCAAATATCAGCAAGGATAACTCTAGGTCTAACAATTTTATTTTCTGTGCAGGTTTAAGAAACAGAGAACAATGGTTTCTACCAACTGCTTACCCTGATAAACCGCCATACATGCTTTGTCATAGTAAAAGGCTCCGGATTCCAGATAACACAAAACTTTGTGAATCCAGGCCCATTTCACCAACCTCCAGAGGCACTTTTATTAATCTATCCTGCTTACATCTAATATTTGTTTCTTTTAGTTTCCCATCTGATATTTCCTCCTATATCTGTCAGGAACAGAAGAAAGTAATGGGTCTCAGGGAGATTCAGCACAAGCCCAAGAAATTGGTTTGGGAAGGTTGTTTTTTAATTTCTTACAACGTTAACTGATTGTCAACGAAGAGTTTCAGACAAAATATATTATATAGTTGATAAATGCTACCTGACTTGCTAACAATTTTGACTGGCTTTAAAATGTTGTAATGGTTGGTGCAAGTAGTGGGCCTATTTTGACATGTTAGCTTGTCAAGAATGGCCCTTCTACATGAACCAACCATCACAGACTAACAGCAAGTCAGACATGGTGGGCCCCTTGGGATAGCATTTCCTTCTTTCTTTTTCTTGATAAACAATTATTTATATATTAATAAGATTAAATGACATAATTTGGGGTTCTACAAGCATCAACCTATTGCAGGTGGTCCAAATGCAGAATAGCTGCAGTTTGTTATGAAATTTATCTCTTTGTTATCTGTAGGTTCTCTGGCTTTATTCTCACCCATACCATGTTTGGTTTATTCATCGTCCAACTAGCATGTAAATGCTTATACATTGAATCTTCCTTGTGTTGATTTTGATCTGGCATGACAGGGCTATCGCTCAGTTTGCTTTGGTTTTAGAAAGATTTAAAACCAAGATGAACTTGCAGACAAGCAAGAAAACCGCTGAAATCCTGGCAGCTGTAGCTGACAGAATTCATTTGCAGCTGCAGACCGTTGAGTCTCAGATTCAGACAGACGTGTAAGATTTCCAGATTCGGAGGCAAATCTGTCTCCTTCTTTAATCCCTCGGACTGCAGCTACTGAACGACTTATCTTTTTATTCAGGGGCAAGTTAACGAGCCAGGGTAAATCTAAGAGAAAACGTTTGGAGTCAAGATTCCAAGGTACAGAAATCTCGAGAATTTGCATTGACATTACGAAGAAATTTTTAGAAAAAAATCTAGAGAATCCATGTGGTGCCTGGGCATTTTTATCTCAAGTGGGAAGAATGAGTAGCTAGGTATCGTTTTTAATGATCCAAACCATCATTTGCTGGTCCCTAAAGTGTGCAAGCCATGTTCCAATAATATTTCACAGGGGACTATACTAACCCTTGAACTTTGTCCCACAAAATTGCATGATTCAGAAAATCAAATGATAGCAGAACTGGAGAGCTAGAAACTTCTGATGCAGAAGCTGGTCAGTTTAGCCTATCACTTACAGGGGTCCATAGATTGCATTTGTTTGGATTGGCAAACTGAGGAATCTGCCAGTCCTTTTCCAGCCAGTATATTTCCAGGAAACATACCAAGAGAGCCTTCGGAAAACCAGCTCGGGTCAATTAAGCTACCCTTGTAACTGACAATAAATTCCATACTCTCACACTTTGATAAACTAAAATACCCCACAAGAGATCACTGTCCCTGGTTCCAGATGATTAGATGCTGGCATTAGGATGCCCACTTGGATAAAAAATATGAGATACGGGCCACTATGATCTTATCTTTTGATATCCATTTATTGGCGAGACGTCTGTATCCATCTATGAATTCTTGTCGATGGTTTTCTCGAAGTATGCTAACTCCGTGTTAGTTTGTGTTACCTGTGTCTGGGCCTAATTTAGATATCCACCCAAAAAGGCAGTATGTCATCAAAAGGGTAGTTTCGATTAAAAAAATTAGATTTTTGGGTAGCTTTCTTGAGAGCCTGATTTGGTGAACTAATGTAGAGCAACAAGTGCGACTGAAATTACTACATGATAAGTACAAAGAAGAGGTAAATCAGCACCTAAAAGACTGCAGGAGTGCCCTTGAAGAGGTTGAAGCGGAACAGATTGAATTGAAAGGCCTTGCAGAAAGACAAAGTATGTGATTTCTCTTCTATCATGTCTGTTAAGATATTTTCATCCAAGAATATAACAAAGGAACCTTGCATACACTGATAGCAGTACCCAGTTCTCCTTTGCTTTAATTGATGCTTTTCCCATACTCTCAGAGGCATCACACATGAAGCTTCTCTCACAAGTGGAAGAAGCAATCCAGATTCAGCTCGGCGATGCCCAAAAAAGCATTGAAGCTATCAACAAGGCAAGTTGTCTCTTTACTGATAGTAGCAAGTCATGGCAAACCCAACACCCAACCAGTATCTTTCATAATTAAAAGAAAATCACTAGCCTTTGTGCAGGGTCACCTCTCATTAACTTACATCTTCCTTGTTGGGGAATTCATTTCTCAGTAGAGTTCGACCACTAGCATTAATGTGTTTGTTTCTGTTCCTTGTAGGCGGCAAGGAAAAGGATGCAGGGATTGCAACGTGCATTGAGAGACTGCTTAAGTGAAGGCGTTTTCAGTTGATAATGCAGGTTTAAGTACTCAATCATGTTAGTCTACTGGAAGTTTGTGCTCATCTTCGATATTACGATAATCACATTGATTCCTGCTAGCCATTTCAGATATAGTGGGATTTGCTGCTGCAAGTTCTTTGATTGGTGTCATGTACACTAAAATATAGACTTCCATCTTTCCTGGATGTCGTACCAACATGTATTAGAGAAGCTCAATTCACTCTCCTGATCAAAAGTTTCACCTACCAGTCAAGAAACAGATTATGACACTAGAAAAAATTCAGATCATGGTATGATAATGTGATGTCCCAATGTTTACAAGTCTATCCTTGCTTTTTCCACCACCCAAGTGGCAATGCATGTGACAGGTCTGGTGGGCATTCACTTGTACTAGGAAAGTAGGTAATGGCAGTATTTGTACCCAAATCTCATCAAGAAATATGGTGTTCCATTGCAATCTTACGGTCCATTCGGTAACGCTCAGATAATCCGAGCATTGCCGATCCGGGGGTAGGAATGAAGATAAGATCTCAAAAGCTATTGAAATTCACCCAAATCCAGGGAGCATCTTACTTTACTGGAGACCACTGAAGGGTGTAGGTTAAGCTTAATCACCTTTCTGTTCTTTCATACATAGACTTTCAACCCGTCTCACCTTCTCATATCTAATGGGAAGAGCTTTGACTGTACTATGGAGAATGAAAATGATCTCTTGTACAAATAAAAGAGATAGCCCATGCTACTGGACTTTAGTGAGACTTTAAAGAGAAATTGAGTCTGTGGTCTACCAAGAAAAAATAAAGCATGATTTGCATTTGCTTTCAATAAGGTAAGACCTTGTCGTAGGACAATGTGGGCCCTTGCTTTTGTTGATCTAGAGAATCAACCTAGTAAGTTCTGTCTTGGATCTTCAGTGAACAAAAAGAATCATTCTGATGAGAGAGCCATACAGATTCAATGGAAGCATAATTCAGTGATCCAAGCCATTCAGAGGTTTGCCCATTTCTATATCTTGTTTCACGACCATCATATAGTTTCTCCTATTTCTAAGTTCCAGTGGACGTTTAGGATCATTGATCAGCATCTCTATCGACTTAACTTGAGGAGATGGTGCGCTGCATTATTGTACGACCTTTTTTTTCATGCATTATTGTAGAAAATTTGAGGGTATATTTCTTTTGGCCTCTCAAAAACAAAAGAGAAAAATTGACATTTGGTCTTATGGGGAGTCTAGTCTACAGTTGTGAAAACAATGTTTTATTTAGACTTGAAACTCGAGATTCTGACGTTTTGACCGGAGAGCCGTGGTCCATTGTTTTCTCCACTTTTGTGTCATTCATCTTGGACCTTAGCTCTTTCTTTGCACCATTCAATGCAGTGGAAGATAAGGCACATAGTAGAAAAAAATCCCTGCTTATCTGTGGACTACGTTTGAAGAGGACGATTTCTTAGTCGTGTCAGTCCGTGGGATATACTTTGATATCTAGGAACTTATCGGCCAATATTCTTGTCATTTTCATTTTCTGATGAACAGCACAATCCTCTCAACACCAGTTAAAAAAGTTTTCTAAATAATTGAATTAAAAAACATTTAGATATTTGGTGACATTGTAATTATTATTATTTTTATTGTTACAAGCGAGAATTACAAAAAAAAATCTCTCACACTTTCTCCCAAAATTAATCATTAACCAAAGAAGAAAGCAGCGACTCTTAAGTTTCTAACCTGCAACCAATCATGTTTTAGGGAGATACAGCGTTGTTTATGAGCAATTTGGCTAGACATTGTTGGCCTCAAAGTCGTTGTCTAGTCCTGCATAACCTTACATTGTTTGTTGCATTCAAAATTTAGAAAAACTCACAAATTTTTTTTGTTTGACATATTGAAGAATTATGATACTTAAAACTTATTATCTTAATTTCTAAATCTCCCAAAAATCTCTCCAACAGAGGAAAAGTGCAACTTTGAACCTCTGGCCAAATATAACTAAGAGAGGTATGTTATTGTCTGCAACCTAGGTGACTTTTGGCTTGGGAAAATTAAGTTGATTTTACCATATTAAACACAAATTATTTATCAAACTCATAAATGTTATTTCTAAATCTAGTTACAAACCCAAATTCCAAATAGAAACTCACTTCCCAATTATGTTTCTCCTCGATCTTTTCTCTGAATTTTCCGCAAATGTTTCTTGAAATTTTCAGGCATTTGTCCTGCCAATTAACTCCCTAGTATGAACATTCTAACCTTGAAACTTCTCCCCGTTTTGGAAACTGGTCTTGAAACACATTTTCCATGCATTTCTTGAAAACGCATTGGTGATTTTCTTACTTTTACTTCAGCAACTCAATTCTACATATTAATTTTTATGGTGAGCATTAATTTTAATTTGAAATAACTAACAAGAATTTCGGAAACCATCCCCATCTTTCAGCTTCCTGTCTCCGGTAACTATGGTTGGAACTTGCAGCCATTACTGCCAAGAAATGACTAGGGAGTACTTACGTTTCTAACCGGCTATTAAATCGCCACTTTTTCCCTTGGCCATGGATTAAATTTAAGAGCGTACACGAGGGAGAGTGTTAGTAATTATGCTTTATAATTGTTATTTTTAAGAAAATAATTTAACAAAAATTGTACCTAAGGGTGATTTACTCCTACTTTATCATGATGAGCTCCACATTTAATTAATCAGACCCATTCTTCCGATTTCACTAACGTCTTACAACTAATATAATAAATATCATCAAGATTGGATAATTTGATGCTCGCAACTCAGCGCTAGTTTAGGATTAATAGTCATCCACAATAGTGAAAAATCAGTAAACGGGTCTGATCAACCAAATGTGAGCCCTACCGTGGTAAAGTGAAGCCAGAGCAGCCTTGTTTGTGCGATACGTGCTGTAATCAAGTATTCCTCCAAAAAATTATCATTAAATCATAAATCGACCGGTATAACTTTACGGTTGACCGTCGGCCGATATTGGCACATCGGGCTAGACAAGTACATAATTCCCGGCTGTCCCATTAAGTCTTAGTTGCACAAGTTTCTTTCGCTTTCATTCCTAATGTGCATATAAAGCAATGGTTCTTCATATGGGCCCCATACCATACCAATGCATCCACAAGGAAAGGGCCCACATCATGCAGTGTATCAACGTCTCTCCTCTCTTCAACTCTCAAAATACACGCGATCAGAACGAGGTGCCACTCACCTTTGTAACCATTCCGTCTTGCCAATGCATTGAAGAGGGCCAAGGTTCCTCTATCACCTTCAAAACACAACATTCAACTCATCGCAATGTACGTATATGATTGGGCCTATGCGAAAACACCTGCTCAACTATGCAGGCCATTGGAAAGAGTAGACATTCATTAGCTGCTGCTAGAGTAGATGCTCATCCCTGGTCTAAGTCATTCATTATGTTATTGGATAACTTAAATAGACTACATGCCAAATGTCGTTGTCAGTGGATACTCTAGTTTTTTCTTGTCCTAATTTCTACACACCAAAGATGCTTGGAGACAGTTTAAGTCTTCCAAAAGACTTAGGGGCAGCGTTTACCCTATGGAATGCTCTCAATCATCAACTCCTACTAGGAGTCTCATTAAATTTGTGAAGAAAAACTTAACCAGAGTCCCAAGCAAGAATTGGTTGAACATGGAAGCTTTCCATTTTGGTAGCCAAAACGAAAAAGCCACCAAAATTGAATTGACAAGATCATCATATTTTGTTACACATAAACATTAGTTTAATGGAGGTCCATTTTCAATATTCAATTCTAACCCAAATTTCAAATATATCTTTGTGACTTATTGGGGCCCTGCTTGATCATATATAATCAATAAACAAACAATAATAACATAAAAAATCTCCCCTACAATCTATCCTCATCAAGATATTAACAAAAGGCCCTTCAAAATCAATAACAAGTCAATCTCTTTCTTAATACCCTCGCCTCATATTTCAGACCCAAAAGTTAGCCACATGTATTACGGCATAGAAGATAGAGAAAAGAGACACATCTGATTATAAAAGACTAAATCAGACTACAGAAAGGTCGCTTGCTCCCATATATAATGTAGACAATTGACAATTATCTCTTTTTTATTCTAGAAACTTGTACTCACAAGCCATTGGATAAGGGGCATGGTTTTGGACTGTATCTACCCCATCACATCCGCTTCCTATGGTAAATGGGCAAGAAGGGAAAAAGACAAAACAAAAGTACAAATATTATTTTACCATTAAATTGATAATAGTATTGCGATGCCCTTAAAGACTATTGCCACACCCTTATTCTGGGATTTTGACATTGTGTTGGTACTTTCACCCAGTGGGCCCATGTTTTTATGATCCGAAGCCCTTCATCTTGACTGTCTTAGCATAAATGTACTATCATCGATTTTACTGCCATCCATTAAAGTCAAAATATCTACAAATGAGTCGCGGTAAGAGTAGATGAGGAATAGATGCTACCTTTTTTTCTTTCTTTTTCATTTTTATTTTTATTGAAGGTGATATTTTTTTTTAATATCTAAGTCATTCATCACATTCAGAATGATATAAGCTAGAGATCAAATAGAATTTTCAATGAATGCTTTTATTTTATCTTTCTTTGAATGAAAATTATGATGATCTATTTTTATTAAATTTTTTAAATATTCAAAATAAGTGGTTAGGATGATCTAATTTTATTACACCGAATATATTAGCAGCTTAGATCTTTAAAAAAAGAAAAAGAAAAAAGCTCTAGGGTGTCTACTCTATCCAGACCCCTAAAAGAAGAACATGATAGGATCATCAGAACAATGTGATTTTAAGAAAGTCCACATCTACTTCAGGTACGTTAAGATAAATAGTTCAGATCGTTCAGAATGTGGACCCCACTTATACTTTTATCCATGAATTACCAAAAACTTCTAAATGGGATGTGGCAATGGTGAAAAGGGTTATGGGAATATCATTCCCCAAAAACGGAAGTAGAAAAATTAACCATAGTTAAGTTGTATACTTGGGTTAAATCAATGTCAAATCTTTTCTCCTCTCATCTTCCACGCGCAGTTGTATCCACGCCCTCTTGAGAACTTCAGTTTTCCAGCCTTCTAAACAGTTACGTATATTTGAAGTTTCTCCAAAGGACCCTTCTGAGAATTTTCTGGTTTCGTTGTGTAGGATTCAAGGATTGTTTGGATAAAAATGAGGAAATATTCAAAGATTATCTTTTTCGAGATCTCAAGGAGGTTTTGCAAATGGGTCTGAGAGATTTCCAGGAATTGGTGGGCATTCAATTCGTTTCAATGGAAATTACACAGATATATTTGCGATAGATTCTTTCTTTTGATGTGGGATTTTGGTTCATTGCTTTTTAGTTGAAACCCAGTAGAGAAAGTAGAGGAATTTGCTGGATATCATTTGTAATTTGAGGTTTTGGAGCTAAATCTGTGATGGGTATGTGCCAGTTTCTGTTTTGATGATGGGAATCGAAAAAGGAGGAAAGTTTTTGGCCTGAAATTAGTGCAATGTCGGAGAAATGAACTTGAGAAATATGAATTGATATTTATTTATTTATTTTTTACTGTGAATAGGAACTGATTTTGTTGGACTGGGTCTTTGGAGAATGGGCTCTTTGTTTAAATAATTGGAGGGTCATGAAATGGGTGTTTTGATCTGAACAGGGCAAATGAAAAAGGAGGTTTACTTTTTTACTTAAGTTGTTTTGGTGCTCTGACAGTGTTGTTAGTTTGGTTTCTTTAATCCAAGGATTATTTAGGAGGTATGGAGACTTCCAGTCATGGGTTGTTTTTTAATTCTAAGGCCTGAGTGAGTGAAAAACAGTCTCTGGTTCTTCATCATGCCTTTCTCTGAAATTCATACTATGGTAAAAGGAAAGCTAGAATCGACCCAGTCCAAGATGACTAACTGCTCAGCAGATTTCTCTTTTATGTGAGTTTGATTTGATCTTGTTTTATAGCATTGGTGTTTTACAGTTTAATCTCATTTTTAACTTAGCATTTGATGGTTTTTTTGGATTGTTTGGTGCAGACCTGATAATGAATTTGTTGAACTACTGTGGGAAAATGGTCAGATTGTGAAGCAAGGTCAGTCTAGTAGAACCAAAAGGAACCCATTCTCAAATGGTTTTTCTTCTCACGCACTACAAACTCAAGAAAAGAATGGTAAAGATGCTGGGATTCCGAAAAATGGAAGAATTGGTAGTCTGGACTCTGTGTTGAATGATTTCTCTCCTACTGTACCTTCTGGTCATGGCGGGTTAGCGCAAGATGATGATATGGTTCCTTGGTTGAATTACCCGGTTGACGATTCGTTGCATAACGATTACTGTTCAGAGTTCTTTTCTGAATTATCAGGGGCCAATCTGAATTTGATGTTAGGACAAAATAATGTTCTACCTGCCGATAGAAGTGGTAATTATAGTCGAATGGTGAAGGAATCACATGTAGTTTCAGCACACAGCAGTGCGAATTTGGAACATGGAAATGCATCTAAAGGTGTCGGTGGAAGTTCAGAGACTGATAGATTTAATGGCAACCAGTTCTTTCCTTCGTCACAACGATGCCAAACTTCAGCTCCGGATCAGAGACTGAAAGTTCCAGATCCCGTTATTAGGAATATCAGTAATGCCGAAGTCCAAAATCCTTGCAAGAACTCGAGTCAGACACCAGTTACAATAGCTATGGCTAATGGAAAGATACAGAAGAAAGATGTGCCTTATACGTGCTCATCACAGCCTAACACCACTAGCTTGATGAACTTTTCTCACTTCTCTAGACCTGCTGCTCTTGTTAAAGCAAATCTTGAAAGCATTGGGTTTACATCCTCTGGTTTCTCTGGTTTAGATAGGTTAAGAAGTGCTGACAAGATGTTGATCAATTGCACCAACTCTGTTGAACCTTCATCGGTTGAATCAAATGGTGGTCCCAAAAGTGTTTCTCAAGTCTCAAGCCAACCGGCTCTTTTGCCAGCCAAGGGGGAGCCAAAATCAACCGGTAAGCTTCCCCAGGAGCTGGTCTCTGCCGAGAAGTCAGATGCGATTTGTCAGGAAGATGCCTCACGGAATAATCTATCACCGGATCCAGTTCATTGTGAAAGTTCAAGTTTTGCAGCTAGTGCAGCTATGGTAAGGCCAGAAAGTGAGCCTGTGGTAGCATCTTCGTCTGTATGTTCAGGGAACAGCACTGGTGGGGCATCCAATGATGGCAGACATGGAATGAAGAGGAAGGCTCGCGAAGTAGAAGAATCAGAATGCCCAAGCGAAGTAAGTGACTCCCACTTCATGAATTGCGATCACAGTTAGACGAAACTTTTCCTAAAAATTCTCAATTTCCCATCCGGTGGATCCAAGCTTCAACAGATTTAATTTTGATGCAGGATGTTGAAGATGAATCTATGGATGCAAGGAAGCCTACTACTGGTCGGGGAACCACCAAGCGAAGCCGAGCTGCAGAAGTGCATAATTTATCAGAAAGAGTGAGTTTCACAGAAAAACACTTGTGAACCTGAAATTCTCTTCGCACGTTAGGTTTGTGGAGTCTAATGTGCAACTTAAATTTACAAACAGAGACGAAGGGACAGGATCAATGAGAAAATGCGGGCACTACAGGAGCTCATCCCAAACTGTAATAAGGTCGGCAGTTGCATGCCAACATCATTCTTTGCCCTCCTACTATACACAGCTTAAGTTTGGTTGCTCTCTTTTTTGCTAGTAGCTTCATATGATGGATGGGTTCCATTGTAAAGAAAGATTATACTTGTGTTTTGTAAAGAAAGATTATACTTGTGTTTTGTGCTAACTTGAAATTGTGCCATGAAGGTCGACAAAGCTTCGATGCTTGATGAGGCAATTGAGTATCTGAAAACCCTTCAGCTGCAAGTGCAGGTAGGTTTCATTTGGGTATAGATTTAGATATGAAGGAGTTCCAAAACAATTGTGATTATCTCATTCTCATGAATTAAATTTCTATTCCTCAATGCAGATAATGTCAATGGGAAGCGGTCTATATATGCCCCCAATTATTTTACCTCCGGGGATGCAACCCGTGCACTCAGCACACATGGCTCATTTCTCACCAATGGGTGTAGGAATGGGAATGGGTTTGGGTTTTGGGATGGGGATGGGAATGGGAATGCTTGACGCAGGTGGTTCTTCTGGTTGCTCATTTATTCCAGTGCCTCCAGTGCGTGGACCTCAGTTTCCTTGCTCAGCTGTTTCTGGAGGTACAAGCCTTCAACGAATGCCTGGATCTGCCCATCAGATGTTTGGAGTCCCAGGACGAGGACAGTCTGTGTCTATGCCTCCTACCCCCATCATTCCTTTGTCGGGTTTTATAACTAGACCAGTTTCAGTAACTGATGTGTCTTGGGCAGCTACTAGTCTTGCCAATCCAGACCCAGGTCCAACTACAAGTTCAAAGGACCAGATGCAAAACTGGAATCTACAAACAGTGCATAAAAGTAGCCCGGAGTGTTCACAGATTCAGGCATCAACACAGGTTTATGCTCTTATCCTTGACCAATTCCCCCATTCAAGTGTACTTATGTTAGTCTTCTGTTGTTGGGAGAAGGATGACCTTCTTTTTTCAAAGCTTTTGAAGGACACTGCCAATATAAACTGTTAAGTTTGTGGCATCTGGGTAAACTTATTACAAGTGGTTGCTTGGTTCCACTGATCCTTTGTGTTCACACTTGCAGGCAACAAATGAATGCTTTGAACCATCTGACATTGGGCAAAGAAATCACATACCACTTGCTAATAGCAATGAGGTTGTTAATAATAATGGAAATGGGATTGCACCTAGTGAGTGGAAATGGCAATCAATTTAACATATTTAGACCCATTTCTTCATCTTGTAGAGTCTGTCTTTTATCAAGGTACATTTTAATCAGTCTCTAGCCTGGACTTCGTTTTTTGCAGGCTAACATTGATGGCCGTCTTTCCATAAATCTCCTGATCACAGAAGAACTTAACATCCCTGGGATAGATGGGTGCTTCTCATTCAATTTATTCATTTATACAACCAGAATGTAACATCGGGAGAGGTTCTGTAGAAACATGACATGAGCCGTGAACCTTGACAATAAGCTTTCATATCGAAGGTAGTACCAACTGCTCATAGCTTTGGCAGTTCGAAGAGAAGTGACTTTGTTCGCCCTTGTATATTCACCACAGAATCCAAGTAGTAAGTTGTTGGAGGGTTGAATTTTTCAAAACACTGTACTTTACAGTTACACACCTCTGTAATCATTACTTTTGATCAATGGAACAATAGTTCTTCTTTTCCATTAATACTTTTATATAACAGATCTACATACTTGTTGTAATGATTTAGGTGACAGATTTTAAATGCTAAACATCTATGTAAATTCATCAACTTAACCAGTTGTGAATTACCAAAGGAGCTAGAAACCTAGAAGAATGTAGAAAGGTGGGAATAACAGGATATTAGGACATAAATAGAACAATTCACAGACAGGAGAAGCGCTGAAGCATTTTACACAGAATGGAGTGACCTGCTACGAACTATATTTTTTTAATAAGAAGTTGAAAGAGCTACCAAAGTTTCGAGACAAAGCTATGCTTTTACTAGCAACTTCAATGAATGGCTGCCTTCTATATCTTTCAGTTCAATGTCAATAACATACACAAAATTTTGGGAATTACAGTACTCCCCCTATGCCTTATCGTTGTTCTTACCAGTGTGCAAGCTTTGTGTCATGACATGTGTTTTAACACAATTAAAAGTGATGAGAAAGAGAGCAGCTACTCTTCCTTCTCCTGCATTCTTCAGACCGACTGACTATATTTATCACTAACCTATTTTCATGTTCTTTTTAGAAATTTAATCAACTTTTGCATCATGCATACTGCCTGTTTCCATTGACGGATGCAAATTCTTCATCACTTCCTGATAGATCATGTAAGAAAAAGCTTACATCAGGAATATATCCTTCATCCTTCATATGTGGCAACAAGCTCTCTAGAGCTTCTCGTATTTCATCAAGTTGCAGATACAATCTGTCTCTTGCTGTAAATAAGTGAATAGAAGATCCCACCTGGATCCAGCTATTCCCAGGTTTCTTTATCAAACCCTTCTCCTTTATCATTGTTCTGACTTTCAATACCTCTGCCCATCTCCCAGCAGCAGCATATATGTTAGATAAAAGAACATAATACCCTGGATCTTCTGGATTGTTATTGAAGATCAAGTTCCCAACAAGCTCAGCAAGCTCGATCTTCTTATGAACTCTACAGGCGCCAAGTAGGCTTCCTAGTACATCTATCCCTGGTTCAATCGGCATTTTTCTTATAAATTCCCATGCATCATCAAGGCAGCCTGATCTACCAAGAAGGTCTACCATGCACGAATAATGTTCCATCTCTGGCAGAATGCCATAGTCCTCAATCATGGAAATATAATATAACCAACCACTTTTGACTAGACCTGCATGACTGCAAGCTGATAAAATGGCAATAAATGTGACTTTATCAGGCATAATTCTTGCTTTTTCCATCTGACTGAAGATAGAAAATGCCAGAGATCCA
This sequence comes from Warburgia ugandensis, assembly GCA_035236585.1. Taxonomy (NCBI): domain Eukaryota; kingdom Viridiplantae; phylum Streptophyta; class Magnoliopsida; order Canellales; family Canellaceae; genus Warburgia; species Warburgia ugandensis. Next base: position 105,013,982 of record CP141126.1, read on the forward strand.
TGTCCATGCATCCCAGCTGCAGAAATTATTGTGTTGTATGTTACAATATCCTTAGCAGCCATCTGTTCAAAAACATTCATTCCAAGTTCTAGGTACCCACATTTGCAGTACATATCTATGAGTGAGTTCTGAACAGATACTACGGCATCTAGACCACTTCTGAATGTGTAGCCTTGGATTTCCTTTCCCTGTCTCAGTGTGCCCAAGCGGGTGGTCAGTGGAAGAACACTCATAATGGTTATAGAGTTGGGTCTAAATTTTGATATGTGGAATCTCCGCAATATTTTAAATGCGGAATCAAAATCATCAACCAGAGCATACCCTGCTATCATTGAATTCCACATCACAACATCACTATCAGAGGTAATCTCAAAGACAAACTCTGCTTCTCTCATGGATCCACATTTGGCATACATTTCTACCAGTGCACTTGCAACAAAAACATCATACTCGAACCCATGTCTTATTGCATAGTCATGGATCTCTTTGCCTTGTTTTAGTAGCTTCAGACCTGCAAACCCGGGAAGAATGCTGGCAATCATAACAGAATTGGGTCTTACATCTGATCCTTTCATCTCAAAGTACAGGTCTAAACTTTCTTTGTACTCACAATTCTGTGAATGACCAGCAATCAAGCTACTCCAAGTGACTACATCTTTACACCCCATACGGCGAAAGAGCCGATGCGCTTCATGGGTATTCCCACATTTACAGTACATATCAATCAGAGCATTTGAAACATACAAATCGCTCTCAAATCCGCTCCTTACGGATAAACCATGCAATCCCGTTCCCTGTTCAACAGCTCCTAATCTACCACAGGCTGGAAGAACAGTTGCTACAATGTCCGAATCCGGTCTAATACCTTCTAACCTCATCCTTTTAAACAGACTCAAAGCTTCAACCCACTCTCCATCTTTCATATTTCCACAAACCATTGCACTCCATGACACCAAATCTCTTCTAGACATTGAATCAAATACTCGCCGTGCTTCACTTAAGCTGCCGCATTTGGCAAACATATCAATCAAGGCGCACTTGACAAAAATATTGGATCTCATCTTCTGATCGAAGTAGATGAGCTCTTGAATCTTTTTTCCTTCTTCAAGTGCACACAACCCAGAGCATGCCTTTAGAACAAGTGGGAAAGTGAAATTATCAGGTATAAGACCTTCTTTAAGCATCAAGTGATAGAATTGAATTGTTTCAGAGAACCGACCCACATTAACCAAGCCTTTGAGAATTGAATTCCAAGCAAGAACTGTCTTTTCTGGAAGTTGGTTAAATACAAGAAGAGCTTCTTGGAGATTATCAAACTTAACATAAGCGTAGACAAGCTGTGATCCCAGCTCCCTACTACATTTTGGGTGAAGAAAACCACCAACCAGCAAATGCCAATGAAATCTTCCAACTTCATGAAGACTAGCAGAAGATCTAAGGAGAAGGCAAAGATGATTCTGAAAATGAGATCTTCTGGGGAATTGGGTGGATTTTGGGATCTGTTTGGTTTGATTCCGAGGACCAAGATGAGATTTTTGGTGGGCGCTGAGATGGGTGGCTTGGGTACTTTGGTTAGTTGTAATTGTGGAAGTGGTTTTGAGTGGTTGAAGGAGATGTCTTTGGCTTAGTTTGATGGATTTTGTTGATTGAGAGAGTGTTGATAAGGAGAGCATGTTCTGGTGTTTGGTTTCATGCAGAGATTTTGAAGCATTTCTTGGTGAGATCTCTTGGTTTCATGAAGTTGCACGAGCAAAACGACAAGTTGATCACAGACAAAGGAAAGCTGTTTTGGAAGTTGATATGGACAGCTTGGTTGTGAATTTATAGGATGGGATATTCATAGTCCTTATTGATAATGACACTCCTCACACTCCTTGTAACAGAAAAAAGCTTTCTTGACGTGGAAACAGGAAATCACACAACATAGCTGAAAACCTTCTTTGGATTATCTGATCCGTTAATTTTGATGGCCTGTCTTAGATTGGCTAGCTCCCAAACATCGTGACAGTTGAATGATTTCAGTCATGACATTTTTTGTTTTAAATCATGTTCATTGAAATTTTAAACCAAAATGTTAGTAACTAAAAACCTCCAATGGGCATAAATTGGGGTAAACAAGATAATGTTTCTATTCACTAAATCAGGAACCTTTTTTGGTTGCATCTATTTTAGGCTTCCTGCAGGAAAAACTGCTTGTCATTCGAGGAATGCTGAACGGTCTATGACTCACTTTTGTAAGATCCAACTAATTCATTTGATTGCTTTGGCTTTTGACGTTTAATACAAAATTTTATCCATTAGATGATTTTACCGTCTGAAAACTTCTACTATTAGTCAAGAATGGGAGGTGGGTCTCTATATGCGGCTGGTGGGGAGAGAAAAACGAAGATAGAAGGAAGGAGAAAAGGAATTTCGACTGGATTAGGCGTTCGTGCCCGATAAGGTGCTTCGGAGGGGAAAGGGGGTCACGAGTGTTAGCCGGAGAAGGGGAAAAGAGGGGAAACGATGTCGTGGGGGGTGTTGCTGTCGGTGGCTGCAGTGGTGACAGCAGGAAGTCTCGGTCGGCGCACTGCCGGGATTCGGCGCGACCTCGGATCAGGCAAGCTAGTTGATTTGAAATTTTTTTTATTTATTAATCATTACTTATAATAAATACGGATAATTATTACATTTAATTTGTGAAGGTTGAATCTTATATTTTTGGCTTATGTTTCTATTTCATGGTTGCATGTTACGTCAAGTAAGTCCCACCTAAAGTCAATTTATTATATTACCCTTAATTTCATTTTCATTAAATATTTTAATTAAAATAAATACTATTTTTTTGTTCGAAGTCCGATTCCAATGTTCTTAATGTAATTGAATTTTATTTTTTGAGTATAATCTAAATATTAATGTTTCAACACTTGATTTGATTTTTATAAAAAGCTTATTTCTTAAAATTCAATTCCATGTTCCTCATTTAAATTCCATCCATTCACATAAAATCAACTGAGAAAATTAAGGATGCTACATAACTCCTACTTCATGATAAATGCTTGGTCTTTTATAGACCATTGCTTATATCTAGTTCCCAATAGTTGAAGAGTGGGAAATTGCTGCCATCTTATCTACTTATTATCTTTGAAGAGAGACATGTGCACTTACTTAGCTTAAAATAATTGCCAAGTAGATTGTTCATTAGTTCGGCATTCTCCATGTTAAACCTCTTGATTACCCGTTCAATATGCTTTTATTGTGACAATCACAACTTTACTTTTCTGTCAAGTGCTATCTTCATGCTCAAAATCTTCTTAGCTAAGCCTAAGTCTTTTATATCAAATGACTTGGATAACTCATTCTTTAGTTTGCTTATCATAGTTGCATCATGGTCAGCTATCAACATGTCATCTACATAGAGTAAGGGTAGAGAAATCTGTTATTTGTGAATCTCTATACATAATCCCCTACAAACCTCTTGTATCCTTTACTTGTCATAAATGAATCAAAGTTCGAGTACTTGCTTAAGGCCGTAGAAGCTCTTCTTAAACTTGCAAACTAATTCTTCTCTTCAACTTGAAACCCCTCTAGTTGTTCCATGTGGATTTCTTCCTCCACTAATTGATGCCATTTTCACTACTAACAAGAAGATTTTGTCAAAGTTAATTTTCTTTATCTGTTCGAAACCTTTGATGACCAGTCAAGCTTTATGTTTGACTCGTTCCTCATTACTACCTCTATTTAGCATAAACACCCATTTATTCTTTAGTGCTTGCTTGCTTTTAAGAAGTTTTACTAGCTTATAAGTTTAATTCTTTTTTAGTGAGTTAATTTCTTCTTGTATAACTTACAGCACGTATCTGGGCCTCTTAGAAACTGTTTAGTTCCTGCTCATCAATAAGGAGAATGATATGATTTAGAATATTTTTTTAGAAAGAATCTGAGGCACCTCGGGCTTTTAAAACACTATTTCACATTCTTTTCAAAAGATGGTGTGCCAAAATTTTAAAAATCCAAAACAACAACAAACATTTTCTTTGAAATTCATTTCTAAAAAGCTTGTATGTCACTTTTGCTCTCATACTATACATAAATATATAGTTTGTTTACAAAATAAAACTTCATTTGTTAAAAATAGGACCCATTCAGTGGTTCACTTACACAGCTCCTATAAATATTATATTAAATGTCCAAAGTCCACAATCCATATAACTATCAACATAAAAATGCATGGTTGCTGGCATCCCCGTATTGTATCCATCTTCTTCTATCTATTTGTATATGAGATATTGTAAACATTCAAACATTTACAATACTTTAGAAAGCTATGCTTGGTCAGGGGTTTTAAGAAGCATATAAGATTAAATTCACTTATATATATCCAATAAGCATTTAATAGTTTCAAATCATCACGTATGTAAGAAATAATCTAATTTCCATGAATCAATTTCTATAGAATGGGCATATCAGGTACTTATCCATGTAGAAACTTCTATAAAATCTTACAAATATGAAGATCATTTACCATATAGCATAATATCCATTCCCAGACTCATATTGGGTTCACATTTATACCCCTCACCGTAAGGGGTTCAGAACAATCCATCTTCTGCTAGTATACACATCTAGTCTTTGCTGGTATCATAATCATCTAGCCTTTGTTGAAAAATAATAGCATATCTATCACCTCCACTAGCCTGTCAGGCCTTGGGACCGCCTCTGGGAGTTATCTCCACTAGCCCATAGACTCAGCTCAAGGAGGGACCTCCACTAGCCCACCTCAGGCACATCTCATGGAGTTATCTCCACTAGCTCGTTAGCTTCTCAAGCACGTCTCAAGGAGTTATCTCCACTAGCCCTTAGGCCTGCCGCAGGGAGTGACCTTCATTAGCCTATTAGTCTCTTAGCCCGCCTCAAGGAGTTATCTCTAGTATCCCATTAGCCCGTAGGCCCACCTCAAGGAGTGACCTCCACTAGCTCGTCAGCCTCTCAATCCCCCTCAAGAAGTTATTTTCATGCCAAGATCTAAAATAATAATCATATTAGGCTATTCACCAATCCACGCAAGTGTGTGTGTGTGTGTGTGTGTGTGTGTGTGTGTGTGTCTATATATATATATATATATATATATATATATTACCTTATCTAATTTCACAATATATATATAATTTACAACAAAGTCATCATCCTCACGTAATAGGTAATTGTGTACCAAGAATGAAACTTAATCATTCCAAATTCAAGAATAGACAACGTAGATGCATGGTACTCGTATAACATGAATACAATTTCAAGTATATACAAATAAGGAGATTTCATATCATGCTTAATAATTGCATAATGATAAGCATAGAAACAACATCTCATAATTGTACATCTTAAATTATTAATTTACAATCAGTCTATTTGATGAACATGTTACCTTATCTAATTTCACAATATTAAATAAGATCATGTATAGAATACTAATTTTGGCATGTAAAGAAAACATAAAATCTTAAAATTCTACCTACCTCATGATGAATGCTCATTCTCTTCAATATCGTATTCCTTACTGTCAGCGTAATAGGGTGTATTTGTCAAATTACATGCATAAAAGAGGGTTATTTCCTATATTTTAATAATTCCTTTTATTTATCTTATTATTGATCATCATGACATGTAATAACCTCAATTTTTAATCCTAAATTAGTAATAAAATAAGATAAATTAATTAAAAAATTTATGCATGGAATTTGGTTTTGAAATCATAAAGCTAGAAAGTACATGTCGATAGGAATTGAACAATATAAAGAACGTTGAAAACGAAGTTTGAATAAGTGAGATATGACCATTTTAAGTGTAAGGGTAAATTGGTAATTTGTCAGGGATGCTATTAAAGGGAGTTGTTTTAATAACGACACCCCATTTCCATTTCCATTAGAGTTCTAATAGAGGAAGGCGGTGATCTACCTTTCATGGGAGAAAATCAGGTCTTAGCCTATAAAATACAAGTTTCTCCTTCCATTCCCATGCTAAACAACCAGAGGAAAATCCTCATTTTCTCCTGTGCACGCTGCGAAAATGAACTAAAGTTTGCACGCACTAGAGAGCTTCGATCTCTTATCTCTGGCTCTAATCAGGTAAGCTACATACATTAACTTGTTATTTACCTTGTTTTTCAACTTTTTCCTCACAAATCAAGGCTATATCTGATTGGAATGGCCATTGAATAGCCTAGGGACTTAAAATCGTGGAGCATCGTTAGACCCATGTTAAGGACACCTTAAATGAGAAAGAAATCTAAGCCATTCATTGTGATCTTTGGGGCTCAAAAACCTTAGGAACAACGAAAATAGATAAAAAATTGGAGCTTCTGGGGCTTCGATCAAGCCAAAACAAGGTGGACAACTCGGGTGAATTGTCCCCAATGAACGGTGCGCCCAAGACACCCACCGAGACGCATAGACGCAACCTGCGCATACGAGCACTCTGTCGCAATCACACGCGTTGTCTCGGATGTCCGGAATGTGCTGGGCATCTTGGCGACAGTCCACTCTGGGGACGCCAGTGTAAACCTCGTCCACTAGTGTAAATCGGTGCAAATAACCCGCCGGTGTAATTTATAAAGTCTTTTCACTAAAAGCCTCATTTTGGGAGCTACAGAGGTCAAAATCATGATCGAAAACATCCGTTGTGATCGTCTTGATGACATGGACTTAGATTTGACTTAAAAGCTTACATTTGACCACTTTTAGATTAAAAAAATTATAAAATATTATTCAATAACTTAGAACCGGTAGATCAAAGGGTGATCAGGTCCTATGACTTGAACAATGAGATAATGTATGACAATAAATAAGGGTTCTAAGGATCATATTAGCTGTGATTACTATAAAAATTGATCTAGACCATTGGTCTAAACTAGATCATGGGAAATTGTTGATCCGAGGATGATGTAACCGTCAGATTAAAGTATAAATGTCAAATACACACAAAAACGAATATATGAATATGAGATGAGACTAAATTATAACAAGTAACATTGGGACTAAAGACAAAATCATAATTAGAGATCTTAGAGGATGATCCTATGGTTGGATCACCATAGATTCCATTATTATGAAATAAATAACACAAAATAGTATTATGGTTCTGATAGGTACATTGGAACGTACAAGTTAAGAGGATTATATGTTTGAGTTGGGTTATCTCACATTGAGGTAGGTGACGACATTTAATGTTATGTTTTGATTTAAAAAACCTTACATTATCATAGCATCATGATTGCTTATAATTTAATTGCACTTCTTTAATTAGTCTACGATTTTGTGAGACTTAGAGTTTTATGCTATGATCGATATTAGATTTCGATAATGTATTAAATGGATTATTGACCAATGGTTTCATGAGATTGGTACTACGTATTTATGCATAGTTAGAAATTATCTTTCTTTATTACACTACTGAAACTGATGGGTTTTATAAGGACGATAGTGGAGGCTTGGTGGCTGGTCCTTTGAGAGGCTAACGCCGGGATGAGGGGAGTGCCTTGGGGATTGTAAGCCATGAGTGCTTCTGGTTTTCGAGATACGTAATTTTTGTATTTTGTGTTTTATGACTAGTGCTCTCACCTGGTGGATGTCATGCTAGGAGGGAGTAGGGCTGGCCACCCACCCTTTGAAATTTGTGATGTGATTGTGATATGATAGACACCTGCCCACAAATGGCTTTCGGTAGGGGTTTGGTAACATGGATAGTCCACATTACCGATCCGGGACAAACGTTAAATTTCCCGTTATGGTGTCCACAGGGAGCGGCGGTAGTTGAGACCCTGGAGGGTTGCCACTGTCGTATGACGATTCATACTCTTATTCTGTATGCTTGTATGATAAGCATGGAAATGTTATAGTATGCCTGGGTGTGATGACACTCAAAGGTTTGATATGAGTACTCATGATTTGTGATACGAGTGTATGAGACACTCGTGGGACCCACGTACCTTGGAGTGCCCTGTTGTTATTGTATGCTCATTTACATTAGATTATATCATGTTTTAAAACCATGAAATGCATGATTTATCGTACGTGATGTTTTGAGATTTTATTAGCAGTTTAAAATAATTATATTTTAGTAGATAATCGCTTTACTCATTGCATCAGTACTATTATTTGATTTTGTTCTATTGCTATTACATTAAATGTCTATGTACTTACCAAGCATTGCTTTCTGAGGCATTGTGTTATTGTTACAATGCCTCAGATATTGAGAGGAAGATAGGACTGATGCGGAGTTAGACGAATAGTGATCAAGATGTCTCATTAGGAGGTATGTTCTGATTCCACATGGACTGTGCATGTATGTCTATCTTATTGGACTTGATGATATTATTGTGGGAGTGTGGTTGTTGATTGGATGAGTCATGGAGTAGTAAATTTATTTTAAAAATGTTTACTTGAAAAAAAGAAGAGAGTTTTGAATCGATGGTTGAACATCGGGGTTTTCTAGAAATGAAAGTTGTTTGGAATTGTTTTTTGCTGTTTTAGTTTCAAAAAAAATTGGGGCCCCTCCTTTCAAAAAGTTTTATTAAAAAGTGTTGAAAAACCCTGGTCGTCACATGACGTTAGATGATCTTATGTCTGATCCTTCCTGATCAGGTTTTTAATCCTTTATGGTTTGTCTGATTATTTGATTCTGATAGTTGATCATCAATTCATAGTCTTGGTCGATTGACATCTGTTATACTTAATTAATCAGTCCTCTACATACTTGTGATTTGTAATTCTGATGGTTAGATCAATTTTTGCCCAATAAGATTTAGGGTTTCTGACCATTGTCTAACCGTTTAATTGTTCAATCAATGACTTAATTAGGTATAATCATACTAAATTTTAGTAACTCACATGATTTGATTACTTATCTATAGTTTATGTAACAATCTAATGGTTAGATCTAACTTTGATCTGTCAGATCTACAATCTTGATCTAAATTAATGTCTTAAAATCACAATTTATAATTTGTGTTATTAGATCATACAATTAATCTTAATATTATACCAAATTATCTAATTCATTACTTTTTAAGGTCTGATCATCTTTGATATTATAGATGTATGCAATTTGTATAGTTTCTATGTCATGAGCCCTTTAAAAATGCTGGCCAATCCTAAATTTTCTTATGTTATTAAGTATGTGTCGTCAAGACAAATCCAACAGACCTTTTTTGATCTTAAATCGAACTTATATATCTCTTTGAATTAAGGATTTTATGTTTTAGATTAATTAAATGGTCAAGATTAACCTGACTTAAATAAAATAGAAATTACTTGACACTAGGACACACCACGCTGGAACAAGCATTTCAAAATGCACACATGTCTTGGTGACAGTGATGCACAAGCGGTGTCTCGATTCCCAGGATGCATTGACATCTCAGTCAAACTGCGACAGCCCCACACGCATTGCACATGTGTGGAGGCACGCTAGGATTGTGCGCCTCCACCACACATTCTAGGTTGCATCTTGGGAACATATCAGATCGTTTGAGATGAGACAGTCCAATTTGGACCATTCGATCATCTCCATCTCCAATCAATGCCTAGGATTATTTGTAATTTGACTATTTTTACATATTTAGGAATTTTGGGGTCCCACGATCTCATCGAATAGCTCAGATTTTTCATCTGAACTATCCTTGAGATGGTTCCCAATCAAATCCAACGGATCTATTTTCACAAGTAGATTGCCGGTTGGTGAAATCAAATCTACCGGAGAGGAAAGAAAAGGGAGCCGGAACAGGAGAGAGAGAGAGAGAGAGAGAGAGAGAGAGAGAGAGAGAGAGAGAGAGAGAGAGAGAGAGAGAGAGAGAGAGAGAGGGGGGGGGTGTTACCTGATTTGGGTACGAAAGGGTGCTTTGACAACTCCAGTGGGTGTAGACGCATTCTATGCCCGTGTTGATGTTTTCCCCAAGTACACGGGCTATTGTAGTATAGCTATGCAAATACGGGTCGAACCCACAGGGACTCGCTTTAAATGGAGTTTTTAATAAAATTTAATTATTTGAAACTTGAAGAGAATAACAAAACTAGCATAACCATTCAGATTTATTCAAATGATGCACTTTAAATAACTTTCAATTCTAGAGAACAAAATAAAACTAATCAAACATCTCTGAATCACACTGTCCGTGGATGGCATTGTCCCTGGATAACACTGTCAAAAGATGGATAAAATAAAGCTTAAATAGAACAGGGACACAGATGTAAATAAAATGGGGATACAGATGTCATTAAATAGGGGATACAGATGTAAATAAAATGGAATTGAACAGAATTGTCATTGCATTTAAAGATGAAGGGCAAAATTGGAATGTTATTAAAAATCTGGTTTTTAACAAAAACCAGGAAAAACCCAACGAAGGAGAAGCCTGGTGAATGGGGAAGATGGATCCGGAGGAGGGAGAAGAGGGTAGCGACACGGGAGGAAACCCAGTTCGGGTTTTCTTCTCCGGGACGTCCTGAAGAAAGAAAGCCACTGGAGCCGTCTGGTATGGGCGGTGGAGATTTGCCCAGACGATGATTTGGTGAGGCATCTTTGGGATGGGCGTGTCTGGCCGTCGTCTGGTGCCAACTTGAAGAGAAGGGTGGAGGTGCTAGACCTTGAAGTGGCAAATAGGAGATGGGTAAAGGGCAGATGGGAGAGCTTCGGGCCGGTGGAGAGATGAGCACTCGAGAGAGAGAGAGAGAGAGAGAGATGGAGACTAGAGCAGTGCTGGAAATGGGGTTAGAGACAGAACAATAGAGAGGAGGGGAAGGGAGAGCAATTGGTCAAGATAGATGGTGGGATTGAGAGAGAGAGATGAGATGGTTCGGTTCTAGTTGAAGCAATAACAATAGAGGAAGTGTGCAGTGAATGAAGGGAAATAAGAGATGGAGGAGATGGGTGCGGTTCAACAAAATGGGCGTTTGGGTTGTGAATGTGAAAGAGAAAGAGGAGAAAGGGAAAAAAAAAAAAAACTTGTACAGTGCTGAAGTGAAACGAACGGTGGCTTGTGCAATGGAGAAAGAGGTGCGATGGATCTAGGGCTGAAGAGGAAGATACTAGAGAGAGAGTGGTGCGGCAGTGGAGGTTGGGTGTTTGAGTGATGTAAACGAGAGAGATGGATGATGGGTTGTGCGACAATGAAATAGGAACTTGGGGAGTTGGTACAGTGCAACCCAAATAAGTAACGTGGGAGATAGAAAGGAGAGGGGAAAGCTAGGATGTGAAGAGAAAGGTAGGGAGGTCTGGTGCAGTGGATGATGCGGTAAAAATATTGGAAATTGAGAACAAAGAGGGTGAAACAATGAAGGTGCGGTTGAATGGAAACAAAGTGAAAGAAGCAAACTTAAGGAAAATAGCTCCCCCTCCCCCTCATACAATTTTACTCTTTATAGCCTTTTCCTTCCTTCTTTTTCTCCACCTTTTTCCTTATTTTCATCAACTCCTTCCTTAACTCTATCCTTGAAGAATTAGAGTTTTATTGGGAAACTTTCTCCTCTTCCAATTAGAACTCCATCCCTTTTAGGAATCCTTGTTGATTAGGACTCTTGCCCTTTTGATCTGCACCTTTAATCATAGATCTGAGCCATCCGACCCTCCTTTAGTTGATCTGCAAAAATAAAGACTAAATTAGAATAATCAAACCGTACATTAATCCTTTAATAAGCTCAAATGATCATCTAACTGTTGATTAAGGTCTAGATGGTTAATCAAGCTAAAATTTGAAATTTGGATGATTAGATGATCTAATTGAATGCTAAACTAAGGGTCTTTTAGCCCAAATTAAGCAATTAATAGCCTGCCGGATCATCAGATTGCTGAAAAATGGAGGGAAAAAGGGGAAAAAAGAAAGAGGAAAGGGGAAAGGGGAAAAAGAGAGAGATCTGGGCCAATGTAGGTGCTAGAGAAGAAACAAAACAAAGACGGGGGAGCTGTTGGGTGTGTTGCCGAACCGAGTATGCACATATCTTTTGATCTGACCCATGCATTGGCAGACATGCTCGGTGAGAGAGGAGAGAGAAAGAAGCGAGAAAAAGAGGAGGAGGAGAGGGAAAGAGGAGGAAGAAAGGGAAGAAAATTAAATTAAAAATAGAGAAAATACGAATTTTTCACTCAAACTCCGATTCTAGTGTTTTTTATATCATTGGACTTGATTTTTTTAGTACAATTCAAATATTCTATTTCAACTCATGATTAAATCTCCAATTCTAGTTTCATTTTAAAAATTTTTAATTTACACATTTAATAATTTAGATAAATTCATAGAAATTTTGGGGTTGTTACAGAATTAGTATGCGACCTCTTGTTGACATCTTTGGCTGAGATACAGCTTCTGGCTGAGGAGTTGATTCTCCATATGATATTCCTACATCTTTTAATGGAGGAGATTGTTGCTTCCTCTACTAAATACATTCTACCTTTACTTCTTCTGCTTATGGTAATTATCCTCCAACCAGCATTTTGCTAGCCCAAGCAAAACATGCAAAAAATTATTTTACAAAATTGATACAAATTGCCACTTTCGTAAGTGTTAAATTTTGGTCAAATTTGCATTTTTAGTTTGATTTTGATTTTAGATCCAATTAATCATCTAATTGTTAATTTGTAAAATGTAAGGGTCAGATGATTAACAAAGCTCATCGGAGGTATAATGTAAGGTTTAGATTACTCTAATTTAGTCATTTATTTTGTAGATCAACCAAAAGAGGCTTGGATGGCTCAGATCACCCGTCAAGGATTTACAAGCAAGATAGAATGGTTTCCTAAAAGAAAATTGGTTTTAAAGGAAAGCATGGAGAAGATGGAAAGCTGCAACTGTTAGAAGTTTCTAAGGTAGAGAAGTTTCCAAAGTAGGGGGAGGAACTAAATTTAGAAGGTTGCACCCCCCCCCCCCAACACACACACACACACACACTCTCTCTCTCTCTCTCTCTCTCTCTCTCTCTCTCTCTCTCTCTCTCTCTCTCTCTCAGGCTGAGTGTTGCAAGAGGAAAACATTGCCCCGCACCCTACTTTGACCTTTCTTCCATCTCTCATCTTCTTTCTCCCTCTTTCTTTCCCTCTTATCTTCCTCCTCCACGCTCCTCTCTCTCTGATATCTTCTTCTCTCTCAAGTTCTTCTCCACTGGCCAGCCTGTGTCACAACTGTGACACTCCTAAATCCATTCACCACCAAACTGATGGCCCTACCCAGCTCTTACGCTTTTGGATCTTTCTTCTGTAGAAGGAAAACTTGCACAACCCCCTTCTTCGTCTTTCCCTCACCTCTACTTCCTACTTCGTCCTCTCACTTGTCTGCCATCACCAGCCTCTGTCACCAGCTTCTTCTTCACCTTTTTCTCTCAATCTCCCCCTCTGCTCCTCCCCTTTCTCTCCCCCCTCACCGATTCAGCTCCATCCCTCCTGCTTCACCACACAACCCAACAAGTCCAACACCAGCCAGCAGTGATTGTTTCCACTGTGCTCTCCCCTCTCTTTGATCATGGCAACCACCCTCCTTTTCTTCTCTTCTACCTGATCACTTTCCCCTATCCACATTAGTCCTAGCCTCCCATTCTCTCTCTCTGCTCGACATGCACCTAGCTTCTTCACGGCATTCCACCAAGCATGCACCACCTCTCTATCCTCCGACCAGCCCCTCCTTCTTTCTCTTCTCTCTCCTCTTTCTGCCAACAAGCAAACAACCACTCCCTCTTCTCTCATCCCCTTCTATGTTCAACAACCAGCACTCCTCTGTCTGCTGGTCAATTGCATCATCGACAGCACCTTTCTCTGTTCATGGCTAGACTCAGATGAGGAGTTTCCTCTGTTTCTCTTTTTTTCTACTCCTCTTCCCTAAATCATCTTCCTCATCTCCAGTCGGCAGGTTTCCTTTAAATCCAATTTTTCCCTTGGCATATTTTTTTAATTCCATTTCTATCTCTATTTTAATTTCATCTATATCCCTATTTCTATTCTAATTTTATCTTGTCTTCAATCTGTAATCCAGGAATTGCACAATCTAAGTTGATTTAATTAAGGCTTAACCTAATCAACGAGTTAACCTTAACAAATATGACTCCAATTTCTCACCTATTTCACATTAGATTTTCAATTACTTTTCAAATTTTATTCTTAGGACATCCGTTAGCTTAATCAATGTCTCTAATATTTAATTTGAACTTCAGAAATTGATCTAAGCAGTCCAAAATCTATAATCTTTGTTTAGTCTAGATTTTTAATATTTTGGGGAATTTGCCTAATCCAATTATTGAATCTCTAATCAGAACTATCATTGAGACATTGATGAAGGCTGAACGACTCCAAGATGACCAGATTTGAAGAAATTGACAGTGATCAAGTTAGGGAAGTAGATTTTTCTTGTTATTTAATTTTTTTAACTGGAAATTCTATAATCTTTATCAATTGAATAGATCTAAACTTTAATTCCATTTTTAAGTAATTATTATTATTTTATTTATTTATTGATAATTAAAATTTATTCAAACTCCATCCTTTTAAGTCGAGTCCTCGTCGGGTCAACTCGTGCTTGCATTAGCTATACTACAATAGCTCGTGCACTTGCGGTAAAACAATTAACATGTAAGTACTCACGATTGCATTTAACATATGCAACAAGCCTTTAAACTCTTAAGTTACCCCTAGTGGACGAGTTAAGCCTTGTTAAGTTTGTAGCGAATATACCCACAAAATTTCATAATTTTTATGAAAGTCCTTTATTAATCTGAGAAAATTTTCTTCTTATTCAGCTTATCTTAAATGCTTAACTTTAGCCCCAATAACAAAAATGTTTAAAATCCTACCATTATGTTAAACATATTTCATTAAACTTCAAAAGGTATATGTTATAGCTAACATATAATTATCAATATCCAAGTAAAATATAACTTAAATTCTTAATAGTAGACCAAGATGAAGAATAATGAGACCAACTAAAAATGAAGAATTGTCTTTTATATAACTTGGGTTTTACATAACTTAACAATGATCATAAACTTGAGAGATATATGGTATAATCTTTTATATTTTCTCAATTAAGAACTAATGTCCACTAAGAAAATTTTAAATTTATGTATAACCTCCTAAAAGGAAGAATGACTCAAAACTCACTTGGATTATAAGTCGCCATAGGTCTTCTTTAGGGTCTCTAAGTTATATCTTTTCTTCAAGTTAAACTATATATATAGCTACTTGGTGCAATTAACATTTTGAGTTTAATTTTTTATGAAATATTTAGAAAAAGGATAAAATAGTGAACTAATTATATGCAACTCTATTAATAAGTTAAAGCTCAAGATAGTTGAATATTCAAAAATTTTAAATTCTCGTGCAATAAAAGCTTAGAAATCTCATGCATATCTATACCCCCAAACCTGAACTAAACATTACCCTCAGTGTTTTGAATTATAGGACACCTATATGATGAAGGGGTGATGTAGAGTACTGAGATTTTCTAAAAAAACCCTGAGTTGCTTCCCAGTGAGTGCTAAGTTTAACATCTTCAGTTAAACATAACTTAATGTACCATAATCTAGACCTTATTGGTTTAATCTAATTTTTCCTAACCTACTCTAATAATGAAATGGATAAGATTTCTCACACCACTTCAAAATCTTGTGTTAGTCTATATATTTCCTCCACCTAAATTTTTTTTGTGTTGGTAACAATATGACGCAGTAGACCACCATGATTTTAAATTTATTGAGACCATATTAATGATCCACAATCTTTAGTATTTCATAATAGCCAATATAATTACTCCACCTTGAAAATTTAGGATGTGGTAACACAATGACAATGCGGACTATTGTGAAATTGCAATGTGTTGGACCATATCGAATTGAATGGTCTTCCTTTTTAACAAATTGAGGGATGACAGTGACCATTGTTCTTAATTAATCTTTTTGCTCCTCCCTTATCTTTTCCTAAAATTGGGGTATGAGCTGATCTTCACTTTTCTAAAAGGTAGTTCTTGCATTACTAGAGGCTAGGACATGATTTTGCTTAAACCATGATTCTAATGTGTACCCTAGAGTCGGTTGATAAATGGCCAATACATTAATTAACTCTTTTTCTTTCTGTTTAGCTAGCACATGTAAGGTTTTAATTGGGCATGTATTACTATTTTGTAATTGTTCAAATAAGGTTTAGAGGTCCCAATTAGGTACGCCTTCTACATTGCAAGGCTCAATTTGTATTTTAGGCTCTGTAGGGATTTCTACTCTAGCTTGCTATTGAGAAGTGTCCATCAAAGGCACGGTATCCAACAACTCATTCACTTCCTCAAAGACATGTCCATTTCATAAAAATAAGCAAGACATGATTCTAGAGTATCTGGGTTGGATGTTTTTAAGGATTCATTTTCTTCATTAATGGATGTCTCTTTATCAGAATGATAAAAAGGAATAGGGCATTGCTCAAGTAGATATGAGTTGGATGGTTTTATGGATGTTTGTGGATATTGTGGCTCAAAATAATTGCAAGATATTTTCATCTTATCATCAATGATAAAGGTTGGTGAAAAACTTTGTGATTCAACAGGAATAGATGGTAGTTCCCACCTTGAAATTCTTTCAAGTGGTTTTTTACTCTCCTCCCTAATTTTTTTCATTTCCTTAGCCCCATTTTTAAGTGCAGCAAGATTTTGATCTATTTTTCACCAAGTCATTGCATATTGTCTTCTAATGATGATTCTTCATGTTGTAGAGGAAACAACTCATAGGGCTCCTTGTCTCTCTTTCTCTCTCATTCTCACTCTATGTTCACCATTTTTCTTTCTTGCTTCCCATCAATTTTACCTTCCTTTTCCACCAAAATTTTCACTCTTTTTGCTCTTCTTTTATTCTATCATCACTTTGGAGTAGAATCCAACTTGGGTTTTTTCAAAAATCCCTTATTTCCCACTTTTTCTCCCCTCACAATCATCTTCTTCCTATAGTAGGTTTCTCTTCTACTTCTGTTAAAAATCTAGAAAAAATAAATAAATTATTTTGGCCCTTTGAGTTTCTGATTTAATTCCATGTATCCCTAATTTAATTCCATATGTGTCCCTGATTTAATTTCATCTGTGTCCTTGTTTTTTTTAAACCACTTTTTGCTATCCAAGGACTATGCAATCCAAGCTGATTTGATTAAGGCTTAACCTAATCAATGGGTTAACCTTAAGAAATAAGATATCTCTAATTTCGCATCTGTTTCACATCCCAGTTAAAGACTTATTAATTTTAGGATGAATATAGTCTTCATAAGGAAATGAATGAAAATGATTTAGAGAGTAGTATTTCTAAATGTTCAAAGGTAATGAAATCTTATCCATTTTAAAGGGATCAAAAAATAAAATTCCTTAGTAACTCTCGTTCTTCCTTAGTATATGTGAAATAAATTTGCTTTTATTGACTCTGCTCACATATTTAAGAGAGAGATATGATTTAAACCTTTTATCCGAGAGATTTTATTTTTGAGTGTATGTCACTAGCGAGAATTGAGGTCAAAGCGTATTTCAAATGGAGTTCAAAAGTTAGAAGTCTACTTAAAGATAAAGATTATTCTATCTGTAGACTGTACACTCACTCTAAGATCTGAGCTTAAGTGGAATATATTTAACATAAGGGTAGGGTTTTGAATTCTTCATTCTTTTTTATTAATAGGTTAAAGTTGATAGTTTTGTTGAAGATAATTCTTTAAGAAAAAAGTGGAGTTGACTTAAAAATAATTTTTGGAATTTGATTTTTCCATATTTTGTTTGGGATTAGCAAAATGTTGGTTAGGGGTGTGTTAAGTGTTTAGTTTTAGTCAAAATATCCCTAATTTAGCATTTAATTAGATCATCTAATCGATTACATTTGTAATTTTTAGCTTATTTTTTATTTTAGTTTCAATTAATTATCTAATCGTTAATTTGTAAATTTTAATGGTTAGATGATCATTAAAGCTAATCAGTGGTGTAATGTCAGTTTAGATGACTCTAATCTTATGATGACCTAGGTTTTTCAAATGCCTTTTAAGAATTATTTTTGAAAGGTGGGAACCTTATTTGAAAATTTCTTTTAGAAAACAAATAGTGAAAATATTTTTCTTTGAAAAGACTTTTTAGAAAACCCCGAGTGTCATAAGATTGATCAAAATACATATAAGTTCTAAAATCAACATTTTTATAATAAAATATGATAAGTCAAAACTTATCATTTTCAGAAATCTATCATGTTATAGCCCACAGTCCAATATGCATTAAACACATTTACACATGTCTAAATTGTTTATCATAGTTACATAACTACTTAGTCATCTTACAACATTTATAAAATGTGTAGATCATACATACACTATCTATACTCTCTCTCTCTCTCTCTCTCTCTCTCTCTCTCTCTCTCTCTCTCTCTCTCTCTCTCTCTCTCTCTCTCTCTCTCTCTCTCTCTCTCTCTCTCTCTCTCTAACTATTCTAAGCATTTGGTCTCAACACTCTTGTCTTTCTCTTCTTCACATTTATCAGTAGAGTTTATGGGGTGAGTAAAAGGGAATATACTCAGCAGGTAAAACTAAGATCACAATATAAACTAATGTAAATTTGCAATATAACATTTGCGTACTTTTCAAACATTTCTCAAAGGTTTTAGATCAGCCGAGTGCAATACAAGTATAAGAATAATATGATATGTCGACATCAAAAGAGTACTCATTAAACAAGTGCACAAAATCGTCTATAAATTAGTTAAGCACTAAAATCTCAATTTAAATCACGTATAAGAAAGCTCTTGTCAATGTATGTCAAACATATCAGTTCTCATCATGCAAATATAAATACATCAAATCTTAAATCATCCAAGGCTTTGTCATACCTAGTGGGCAGGGTATTTATGACCCTATCACATGCATGTTGCCCAAAAATCAGCCTGCGGCAATTGCCTTATAATGGAACACCACAACACTACAGCAACTACCCAATCGTGGGACACTGTAGCAAAAAGAATACATGGATCACTATGTTGTGGTAACTGCCCAATAATGGGACACCGCATGCTCAAACGTTGATACCAACTGCATGAGACTTATCGTTGTCTCGCATGGGAGGAGAACAGATCGCATAGTGTAGCCTTCCCATGATGCCTCATTCGAAATTTAGTCACTTGGGCCTAATGTCAAAATATCAACCATTGGAAGGTGGGTGGCCATCCTTATAACCCTTCTATCATAGTGTCCACCAAGCTAAAGTGCATGTTCAAAACAAATCATCGACAAATCAATGCATGAAAAATCTAAGTACCATTGTACTCGTAGTGACATATTAGTCACTGATCACATAATCAGATCCTAATCATGGTTTAAAAAATACAAATTTTTTATTTTAATGAAAATGGATGTCAAATATAAATGATATATGAGATTTAGTTAGAAAAATTAATCCATAATGTGATTTTATGCTTTCTAATATAACAATAAAAGCCTTATATTTTTAATGAAAATCTAACAGAATTTTTCTTGTTTATAGCATAATGCACATTTAATACATATGATGCGTATCACCTAATAATTATAATTTCATCCATGAACAATTCAAAAGTTTTCATGTAATTCAAGTCATGAGGATGTTATTTTTGAATCCCAAAGATAATCATCAACTACAATTATATGTAGTTATCACATAAAAAAGTGCATAAGTTAAATAATATGAAAATTTAGCAATCTTAGAATTTACCCACCTCAAATAGAATCAATTATCAATAAATTTGGATGTTGATCGACAAGTCAGAAAACAAAGATCAAGGCTTCTATCATCAATTACAAATCAATATGAGAAATATGAAATAAATATCATACTTTGTCTCTAAATCATGGATTTATGTATTAAAATTCTAATTTGAATGATTAGATTGTTCATGCTCTATTGCCTAGCCTCAGAGCAGATACTTTTGAGTGTTGGGGAGTTTAATTTCATACATCAATCAATCAGATATGATGTTCCAGGCCTAAATTACACAGATCTAAGTGCTGGATTGATCAAATCTACAAAGTAACGAACCGATCAACATTTGTACATTTAATAGGATTTTCACTTATTGTTTTCAATCCAAATTATCCTTAACAAGTAATTCACATTATCAGATTCAGAGATCTACTATTTGATCTTGTTTTCAATGGTCATATTTGTAGATCTAGTGCCACTTATGCATCGCGTTTAGATCAAAATTTCAACGGTTACATGATCTCTGATCGAACTTTTATTGGCATAGATGTGAAATTCACTCAGTAAGGAATCCATCCATATAATTTTTCCTAAATTTTTCTCACCAAAAACTAGTTGTTGGTGTCGAAATTCGGTCACCATCGCTGGAGAAGATGACAGTAAAACGGTCCTCACCGGTGACTGTTACAACATAAAAAACATAGTTTTTCTAGGATACTGCAATATGGGTTTTTTATATCTCATTTTTTCCTTGACTCCTGTGAAATTTGGAGTGATTCCATCACCATTTAGTGTCGAAAATAAGGGAAAAACTAACAAAAACCTTGATTGATTTTTCCGTCATTGCCAGCGATAGAAGAGAGCTATGGTGAGATAGATAGAGGGAAAGAGGAGAGGGAAAAGAGAGGGAAGAGGATATGAGAAGCTGAGTGCAGTGGTTCCTTACCTGTGTCGATGACAGTCGCTAGTCGGGGAGAAAACAACATTGACAGTTTGGGGAAGAGGGATGCTTGGAGAGAAAAGTTCGACGTGAGAGGGAGACAGCGATGGGAGAGGAGAAATTGAGGAAGAGGGGAGGTGGTGGTTCCCTAGCTTCTTCCCTACGTGATAGGTAGCCAGGGATAGAGCTCCATGTGTTGAGCTCCTGCTGGTTCGCCGTTGCATGAGGCCCATCCATTTAGAGGGGGTGCCATTATCAATTTAGCCCCCTCTATGATTTAGTAAAATTCTTAGTTTTCCTGCCACTAAATTCCATTTCACCTAAAATTAGTGTCGTTGAAAAGCTCTCATTGTGTATATTAGGATTTTTTAGGCTTTAAAGTCAAATTCCAAAGAAAAATTCAATTTTTGTACTCAAACTCCCCTTTTTAATTACAATAAAAATGTAGGGTTGTTACAAATCTAGTCTTCTGTTTTGCAAATCGACTAGCTTGTGGTTAGGATAGCTTAGATCAAAATGAACAGTGGTAGATCATCTTAAAAAACATCACAAAGTAAGATAAATCATGAGAGAATTGGAAAACAACTTAAAGAAGAAACCAAGGAGAGAAGCAAACAAATAAAATTGAGAAGGGGAGAAACTAAAAAAGAAAGCTGATTAAAGAAACGTGAAAAGTGGAAGGTGGAGATAATTAATAAGAGGAGGGCAGCCAAAGATTCCCCCCCTCCTTGGATTGTATGAGACAGTCATAGGACTCCTCTACCTCCCCCTCTGCACTCTGTCTCTCTATCACGCTCCATCCCTTTCTCGCCCTTCTTTCTCTCTCGTTCTCCCTCTCTTGTCCCCCTCTTTCTCTTGTTCCACTACACCATCTCTTCTTCAACTGGTTCACTACCCGACATGCCCTCGTCTCTCTCTCTCTCTCTCTCTCTCTCTCTCTCTCTCTCTCTCTCTCTCTCTCTCTCTCTCTCTCTCTCTCTCTCTCTCTCTCCCTTGGACCATAAGAGGAAACCCTTGCCCATCACCCACACCCCACCTTTCTCTTTCAATCTCCCTTCTCTCCCCCACCTTCCCTCTTTCTCCTACCATTTCCCCTTCACCGCACTCTCTCTCTACCATCTTTCTTTATCTCTGTCTCTTCTCTACCCTTCCCCCTCCACTACTCCTTTCTCTTTCACGCACACAACCACCCACCAACCAGCCCTCTTTCTCTACTTCTCACTCATCCAACCTGCTCTCTCTTTCTCTCCCTGCTTCTAGTAGCACCGTCAACAACCCTTCTCTCTCTCTCTCTACCCCTCTATTTCACTCTCTCCCTCACTACTCTCATCCTTCTCTGCCTTCATCGCACCCTTCCCTTGTAATCGACGCCCAGCCTTTCCCTCTGTCACTGTAGCACCTCAGCTTGCTCCCTCTCTTTCCCCACTTTTCCCAGCTCCTTGTCTCTCTTTCTCTCTTGTTCTCACCCTCTATTCACCATTTTTCTTTCTCACTTCCCATCAATTTTACCTTCTTTTTCCACCAAAATTTTTACTCCTTTTGCTTTTCTTTTATTCTATCATCACTTTGGAGCAAAACCCAACTTAGGTTTTCCCAAAAAATCCCTTCTTTCCCACTTTTCTCCCTTCCCTACAGTCATCTTCCTCCTCCTTTAGGTTTCTTGTTCGCTTTTGTTAAAAACCAAATAAAAAAAAAAATTCTATTTTTGCCCTTTGAGGTTCTAACTTAATTTCATCTATGTCCCTGATTTAATTCTAACATGGCAAGAAATGATTAGGAAGTTCTTGAATAAGTTCTTTCCTATACATAAGACAAATGCTCTTCGTAGAAATATGGTGAATTTTAGTCAAAAGGATAAATAAACTTTCTATCAATGCTGGAAAAGATTTAAGAAATTATTGTTAACTTGTCCACATCATAGATACGAACTTTGACGTATAATTGCTTTCTTTTATGAAGGACTTAATTTAGATATGCACCAATTTGCTGAAATGATATGCAATGGCAATTTCTAAATAAACAACTTGAGAGGCAGAGGAGTATTTGGAATGGTTGGTGGAGAGTGCACAAACTTGGGCTGATTAAAAAAAAGTAGATTACTCAAACAAACCTAAGTCCACCACCACATTTTCTAGGGTAGGAATATATGCTATGACTAAAAAAGATAACATGAAAATAGCATCCCTAGATAGAACAGTTGGGGTTATGAAAATGGAAAAGTTTTCCTCTAAGAAAGTCCAACATGTGTGTGTTATTTGTAAAAGTAATACACATCTCACTCAAGAATGTCACATCACTCTTGCATTTTAGGATGTGATTCATGAATAGACACATTCTTGTGAGCAAACTTTCTCCCCATCTTTAGAGACATATAATTCCAATTGGAGTAATCATCCTACTTTCAGTTGGAGAAATGAATATAATGCTAATGTCTCTCATAAGGCTCAATACCAACCCTATCACCAAAAACAAGGACCACTTGCTCCTAGACCTTACCTTCCTCTACTTAAGAGGAAAGTAGAGGATAATTTATATTAAGTCATGCAATATTAGGAGAAGAAAATTGCTCAAATTAAAGCCTAATTAAAAGAGAACATAGATTCCATGACTGAATTGAAGGACATGATGTCTCAAATGCTACAAACTATTGATAAAGGGCAATGTCTTATCCCACCAAATGAAAACCTTGATGATATGGAGGTGGTAGGTGAGATTAATTCTTCAGTTACAAATATGGAACAAATAAAGGCAGTTACCATTCTTTATAGCGGTAAAGTAATTGAGAAAACTGGTTCTAAAAAGGCTGAGCTAGTTGATAAGGAAAATATCCCACCCACTAAGCCATATGACATCCTTGCACCATTTCGACAAAGGATACATTAAGCTCCCACAATTGTCTTTAATTATGAGAAGCAGCATGAAGATATATTTATCTTGCCTTATTTTCCAAATGAAATAATTATGTACCATAGTTTTTTTTTTGGAACTTTTCTTTTCTACATCTCCCATTTCTTCATTTCTCAATGCATTATCGTCATCCCACTTTTTAAACATTGAGGAAAATGTTTCTTTTAGGTTGGAGGGATAGAATTCTAACAAATTCTATTTTTTGTTATATTTTAATTTATAAAATAAAAAATTCTAAAGAGTTGAAAATTTTTAGGCCAATTCCTACACTATGATAAGAATTGGATTTTCTAAAGTATATTCAAGATAATTTTAGCTTATTAATGAAATTTAATATGATTAATTTATTATTTTCTCTTGTTTTAAAGTATTCCATGAAAGCAAAGTCTCTGATCACATTTGTACACATAGTTGCATATACATAGTTAAATTGATAAGTAATTATAACTTAGAGATCTTGAAGAATTTCAGTGGAGACCTATAACCCAAGTGATTTTTATATCCATTCATCTTTTGGAGAGGTTATAAATGTTCTTAATTTTCTTCAACGTGCTTAAAGAAAATTTAATCCCACCAACTCCTAAATTTGGCTAATTACCTAAATTATTAGAGTATTAACTTTAAAATTCTAAAAGTTTATTGAATTTGCCTACCCAAAAGTATTTTTACTACTAATTAGTCAACTTGAGCCTTTTATATAAGCCTTTTCTTTTCTCACTTAGATTACCTTTATCCATAGTAACCTAGTATAATATATCCATTACCTATTTTCTTTGAAAGATAAGCTAGAGATGAATGAAAATACACTTTTTAGTTGCAATGAAAGTAGAAAAGTGAATGTCAACAAAAGAAATGTTCTTCAAAAAGATTTAAAGATATTCAAAAGTGTTGAAAATAAGGTACTGAAAAAAAAAAAGAAGTATGAAGAATGCAAAAAAGTGGAAAAAGAAATATTCACTTCCGTAAAGAATAGAAAGAATTGCCAAATTTAAAAGACCCCTACTTATTTTTTAATATCCTTTATACTCTTTTGTTTTTTGGTACCTCGTCTTAAGCGTACATTTCATCCCAGTTAAAGACCTATTGATTCTAGGACGAATATAATCTGGATGAGGAAATCAATGAATAGAATTTAAAGAGTATTATTTCTAAATGTTCAAAGGTAATGACATCTCATATATTCTGAACAAAAAATAAAATTCCTAGTAACTCCCATTCTTCATGAGTATTTGTGAGATAAATTTATGTTTTTAACTCTTCTCACATATTTAAAAGAGAGAGATATGATTTGAACCCTTTATTTGAGAGATTTTATTTCTAAGTATATGTTATTGGTGAGGATTGAGGTCAAAACATATTTGAGATGGAGTTCAAAAGTTAGAAATCTATTTAAAGATAAAGATTATTCTATGTGTAGACTATACACTCACTCACACACACACACACACACACACACACACACACACACACACACACACACACACACACACACACACTAAGATTTGAGCTTAAGTGGAATGTACTTAGTATATAGATAAGGTTTTGAATTCTTCATTCATTTTTATTAGTATGCTAAAGTTGTTAGCTTTATTGAAGATAATTCTTTGAGGAAAAAGTAGAGTTGACTTAAAAATAATTTTTGGAATTTGATTTTTTCATGTTTTGGTCAAGATTAGCAAAATGCTGGTTGGGGTGTGTGTTAAGTGTTTAATTTTGGTCAAAATACTCCTAATTTAGCATTTAATTATATCATCTAACCAATCAAATTTGTAATTTTTAGCTTAATTTTGATTTTAGTTCCAATTAATCATCTAACCATTAATTTGTAAAATTTATAAGTCAGATGATCATCAAAGCTAATCAGAGGTATAATGTAGAGTTTATATGACTCTAATTTGGTCTTTTGTTTGGTAGATCAACCAGATTGTGGCTTGGATGGCTCAGATCAAAATCAATGGTGGTGGATCATCTTAAAGAACATTACAAAGTAAGATAGATCATGAGAGAATTGGGAAACAAATTAAAGAGAAAATCAAAGAGAGAAGGAAACAAACAAAATTGAGAAGGGAGAGAAACTAAAATAGAAAGCTGATTGAAGGAAAGTGAAAATTGGAAGGTGGATATAATTAATAAGAGGAGGCAAATAGCCAAAGATCTTGCCCTTCCCTGGATTGTAGGAGGCAGCCACAAGACTCCTCTACCACCTTCTCTCTTCTCCTCTTCTCTCCCTCTCTCTATCACTCTCCATCATGTTCTCCCCCTTCTTTCTCTCTCATTCTCCCTCTCTTGTCCCCCTCTTTCTCTCGTTCTACCCACCATTTCTTCACTTGGTTCACTACTTGACATGCCCTTACCTCCTCTATCCATACCCATTTGCCCTAGCTCCTCTCTCTCTACCCCTTGGACTATAGGAGGAATCCTCCCCCCCGCCCCTTTCTCTTTCAGTCTCCCTTCTCTCTCCCACCTTCCCTCTTTCTCCTACCATCTCTCCTTCACCTCTCTGTCTCTCTCTCTCTCTCTCTACACCATCTTTCTTTATCTCTGTCTCTGTCTCTTCTTTGCCCTTCCCCCTCCATTGCTCCTTTCTATTTCATGCACACAACCACCCTCCAACCAACCCTCTTTCTTTACTTCTCACTCACCTGACTCACTCTCTCTTTCTCTTCCTACTTCCAACAGCACTGTCACCAATCATTCCTCTCTCTCTCTCTCTCTCTCTCTCTCTCTCTCTCTCTCTCTCTCTCTCTCTCTCTCTCTCTCTCTCAACCCTGAACCCCGGTCAAATTCTCCCACCATCTCTGTCCTCTCCTATCCAAAGCACCCCTCTCTGTTTCACTCTCTCCCTCACTGCTCTCATCCTTCTCTGCCTTCACCGCACCCTTCCCTTGTAACTGACGCCCAGCCTTTCCCTCTATCACCATAGCACCCTAGCTTGCTCCCTCTCTTTCTCAAAGCTCCTAGCTCTCTTACTCTCTCACTCTCACCCTCTATTCACCATTTTTCTTTCTCGTTTCCCATCAATTTTATCTTCATTTTTCACCAAAATTTTCACTGTTTTTGCTTTTCTTTTATTCTATCATCACTTTGGAGCAAAACCCAACTTAAGTTTTCCCAAAAATCACTTATTTCCCACCTTTTCCCCTTCCATACAGTCATCTTCCTCCTCCCGCAAGTTTCCATTCATTTTTGTTAAAAAACCAAAAAGATGAAAAAAATTCCATTTTTGTCCTTTGAGGTTCTAATTTAATTTCATATGTATCCCTATTTTGCTATCCAAGAACTATGCAATCTAAGCCGATTTGATTAAGGCTTAACCTAATCAATGGGTTAGCCTTAACAAAAAAGATCTCTCTAATTTCTCTTCTGTTTCACATCAGATTTTAAATTATTTTTCAGATTTTGTTATTAGGACATCTCTTAGCTTATTCAATCTCTCTAACTTTTAATCTGAAATATAAAAATTAATCTAAGCCATCCAAAACCCAAAATCATTCTTTAGCACAGATCTTTAAAAATTTAGAAAATCTGCCTAATCCAATCGTTGGATCTTTAACCAAGAACATGTTTAAGAGATTGATGAAGGCAGATTGACATTACTAATATTAGATTTGAAGAAATTGGTTGCGATCAAGAGAGGGAAGTAGATTTTATGTTTCTTTTAGTTAATTTTTTGTCTTTTTGAATTTGGAGTTCTGTAATTTTCGTTAAGTAAATAGATTTTGAATTTTGATTCCACAATCAATTTTTATTTTTTAGATAATTAAATTTTATTTAAACTCTATCTTTTCAAGTTGAGTCTCGTAGAATTGACCCGTACTTGCATCAGTTACACTACAATAGCCCTTGTGCTTGTGGTAAAACAATCAACATTTTCACTACAAGAAAGTTGTAGCCTTTAGAATTAAGGATCTAAGGAACAAAGTAAGAGATAAGAATCAAGGAAAATAAGACAAGAAAGCTAGAAAACTAAGGCACAGAATCAAGAACAAAACAAGCAATAAAACAACCACAACAAAGCAAGGATTAAAGGAATCGTCTAACCTAAACTTTGAAGAAGAAAATAAGGAGAGAAAACCCAAAGTAATAGTTGTGGAATGCTTAGAGGAAGAGGTTGCAAGAATGGAGAATCGCGTTGGGGCTTTGAGAAGGAGGGAAGGGGGGAGATGCCTCCTTTTTTAGAGGGGACGATCTCCCCTTCTCCAAGTTTTTTTTTCACATAAAAAACCTCATGTTCTTTTATATGCTTTTGAAACTTCCTAATCTTGATGATAAGTGATCCTAAGGTAGAGATGGTGTGGAGATA
This sequence comes from Warburgia ugandensis, assembly GCA_035236585.1. Lineage (NCBI taxonomy): Eukaryota > Viridiplantae > Streptophyta > Magnoliopsida > Canellales > Canellaceae > Warburgia > Warburgia ugandensis. The sequence continues at coordinate 105,041,810 of CP141126.1, forward strand.
AAAGGTAAAGGTGGGATTATGTCTATTTTAACCAAATAGGAAACATAAAGACCACTTAAAGGAGGGAGGTGCCTACATTTTAAGGTGGGGGTGTCTACTCCTTATAAAAAATGTAGAAAAGCTTCTTGAATTGGAAAGAGAGTTGGATGGAGAGAGGATTGGAGATAGAGAGAGAAAGAGATAAAGATATATGGTTGCCCTTGGATGAACAATGGATGGTGAGGATGATGAAAGAAAAAGAAAGAGATAGAAAAGAAAGGTTACAATGGAAAGAAGTGATTGGTTGATCTAAGATGGATTCAGGAAGGTGGGAGAGTTTTAGAAAGTAAAATTCATGGTTGCCTTGTGTCGTGGGTGGAAAGTAAGAAAATAAGTAGAAAATAAGATGGAAATAGTAAAAATTAAGGTGCCACTTTCTATTGGTCCACATGCATGCTTTTCCATTAATTTTTACCCAAATATCTTCTCATTATCCTCCTAAAAACCTTATACATATTTGCTTTAGATTCTCCTTCAATCATGACCTTCTATGTAGGTTGGCTTAAGTGGCTTGATGGCTTGCTTTGATAGCTCATTTGACTTGGCTTCATGGCTAGCTTTAGGGCCTCTTTGACTTGGCTTGGTGGCTCAACCCCTTGGCTTTGATGGCTGGTTAAGCTCCTTAGTTTGTCACCTCCATCATGGCTTGCATATGGCTAGGTGACTCAAGTGAATCTCATGCAAAGGTGGTGGACTTTGCATGACTTATGCACCGGCCACTTTAGTCACCTTTGACTTCTCCAATTTCATCCTTTGCATTCCTTAAAGTGATCTTGATTCTTGATCTTTGGTCATCGGATCATCATCTCACTCCTACAAAAGATGAAAAATCTAAGTAAATCCTAGAAAAATATGATTATTCACATATTTACCTTGGATTAGCCTATGAACCTACAAATTATCAAAATTTTGATTTATTAGGTAAAAAATGCATATGTTATATTATTTTTTCCAAAAACTTTGATTTAATGCTATAGGTATAACACATGGGCAACTAATTGGGTGAATTTTATACAAACTTTGACATTTATATAGGAGGTTGTTGCTCCTCTTGCTCAATACACTCTACCTTTTCTTCTTCTACTTGTGGCAATCCTTCTTGCATATATTTTGTATCATGTGTATGGGTACACTATTTGATATTAGATTTGCAGCACTGGTACTTAATTACTTCATTAGACTTTTTGGGCTCTTCGTAAAACTGATTCTCTTAAAACAGTACATCCCTACTTTAGATGATTCTCATCCCTTCAGGATCCTATAGCCAATATTCAAATTCTTCGTCTCCGTAGTCAGTGAAGATGCATGGAGTAGACTTCATGTCAAGCATCTGTCTAGTTTTCCTAGATACATGTGCAAATGTTTTACACCCAAATATTCTCATATGCGTGTAGAAGACCTTCTTGTTAGACCACTTCTACTCTAAAACCTCAAAGTTCACAGTGACATGTTGATCAGGTAACTGATGGTTCATATAGCTTCTCTTGAGAATAGCCCATGTAGCTTAACCATACTAAGTATGCATCTCACTCTTTCCACAATGGTCTAGTTCATCCTCTCTGTTACAGAATACATGAGATAGTCTTCTTGTGTCGAATACTATGCTCAGCGCAGTATGTCTTGAACCACTTGGAAATGTATTTTCCTCAGTTGTCTGTCTGAAGACACTTCAGCTTCTTTCTTGTTTGCCTTTCCAACATTGCATGGAATCTCTTGAAATGCTTGAATACTTAGTCCTTGCTTTTTGCAAAATACACCTATACTCTCTTAAATGTATCATCTATAAAAGTTAGAAAAAAAATCTATTCTCATCCAGTGACTCTGCTTCCATGAGTCCTCATATATTCAAATACACCAAACTCAATAGTTCTTTTCTTTTATTATAAGAAGAAAAAAATACAACCATGTGTTACTTGCCAAATAAACTATGGTTACATGTGTTTAGAGTTATACATTTCGCAACTTTTGATGAGTTGCTTTTACATGAGCATGAGCAACCTTGTTTCTCTCATGTGGTCAAGTCGCTTATGACAAAGATTCGGAGAAGCCTTGTCCTCTACTACATTTAGGCTATCTCTATATATTTTTATAGGACTCTTGTAAATGGTGTTGCAGATATGTCTCCTTGCAACGATCATAGCACATGTCTTTGCATATTTCCAAGTATTGTTGCTAAAATAGTTGGTATATCCTTGCCAATCAAGAGCTGGAACCCAAATTAGGTTTAGCAGGAGTTCTTGAATGTGACATACCTCTTTTAGCACCATTGTACAACCAAGGTTTGTCTTGATTTACATGTCTCCAATCCCAACTATTTTAAAGGAACTATTCTTCCCTCTCTTCACATTGCTAAAATCACCTTCCTTGTAGTAGAGAGAGTATTCTTTGTGAGGAGACGCATAGTAAGAGGCTATTGTATCTACCAACTACTCTGCCTCACTATTTGCAATGTGTATACATGATTCTTTTCAACAAAGAGCACTGCTATATCTTGTGCAATAATGACAAGTTTTTCATTGTTGTCCTCCTTCAGTTTAATGTCTTGTCTTTACTACTTATTTAATTTTCGACAGTCTTTTCTCACGTGGGCCACAATACCACTAAAAGCACTTATATTTTCCCATGTGCCGACTCTCGAATCTACTATGATCTTGGGATCTCCCCCAGTTCCAGCTTTTACTCGTCCGTCTGCCTCTATCTCATTCACCATTTTGTTTTTTTTTTTTAACCATGGCATGTACTTGGTCTGTGCTAGCTTCTTTTTTCCTGGCCTCTTCATTGAACATGTCATCCTCAACCATAGTCATGGCAAGTTTGCTGTGTGGCTAATGAGTTATTAGTATGAATATTACCATATTGTGTATGAGTATATATTTTATTCAATTTGATATATCATTTGATGAAACATACTTAAAGAGTTCATTTCATGAATTGATTGGCGACAAAAATGTTCGACAAGGAAAAAGTTAGAGAGGAAAAAGAGAGACCATTAGTCGAGAAATTTTCTAAGCTGTAATCTGCCAAGACCGATAATGGAAGTCTGTGAAATGAGTCTACTCATTCAGATCCCACTATTATGCTCGATCATTCCGGCATGTACAACTTCCTGTGGGATCAATTTTTAGAAGATCTAAACCATAAAAATATAGGCATGAAATCATTTATGACTCACCTAGTATGCACAAATCTAAAAGTACATGTGGGTCTCACCTCTAACTTGTTGTCATTGAAATAGACCAAGAAAGGGATCGAATTACAGACCTTGGATGGCCGAATGACGAAGCCAACTAAATGGCAAGCCACTTTATCCCTCCAGAAGAAAACCTAGTTTCCCAATCCAATCTCTATCCGCTGCCACCGTAACAACTTTGTCATCCCAATCGTATACTTGTCCCCCCAAATGGCGAGCCACTTTATCCCTCTAGAAGAAAAACTTAGTTTCCCAATCCAATCTCTGTCCGCTACCACCGTAACAACTTCGTCATCCCAATCGGATACTTGTCCCCTTATAAATTCAGTTACCGATGAGTGGATCACATCCTCGTTAACTAAATATTCGGATATATTTAGCTAGTGAAAGATATTATCTGTTAAATCCTATCAAATCAGATATATTTTCATTTATGATTGTACATAATGTATAGGTTGATACAATGAAACGCAGAATTTCTTTCTTCTCGGGATGTCTTTCACAGATCCTAAATTAGCTATGGGAGGACCACCGAAGGCAAATCTCAACCCTCTTCCATACCTCCACCCACGTACTAGTGCAGCTGAAGTTTTTCTCCCAAAACCCATCTAAGAAGTCGTAAACTTGGTGGCGAGCTCACCGGGATGAAGTCTCAATCTCCCGAGACTCGAAAAACTCGGTGAGAATTATCAAAACTTAAACTATTTTGAAAATTATAGCTACTATATTAGATGATTAGGAGCTTCTGGGCCCAAACTTAGGTATTCAGACCCTTAATGAGTTACCCGTGAACTACTAGTTTTACGGAACCGAGTCAAGTGGGACGATTTTTGCTAGTTTTTAAAGCTTGAAAATTTAGGTATTTTTAATTGTAACGAGTTACACATTTTGCCTCCATGTTGAGCTAACAACCGAGTCAAGTGGGACGATTTTTGCTAGTTTTTAAAGCTTGAAAATTTAGGTATTTTTAATTGTAACGAGTTACACATTTTGCCTCCATGTTGAGCTAACTTGGATAAGTTTCTAAACTATATGAATAATTTCATCCTTATTATTGTACTAAAATGGGCCCCTTATTACCTTTGTAATCCTTTTGAAAGTTAGACACAAACATACATTCCGAAACCTGGTCATGCAGGTGAAGACCCCTTTAGGCCATTGCGGTGAAGGCTCTGGTGCAAGCAGTCTCTAATTCACTATTCAGATAAATCGAGACAAAAAAAAAAAAGGAGAGAGAGAGAGAGAGAGAGAGAGAGAGAGAGAGAGAGAGAGAGAGAGAGAGGGAGAGTAAAAATATCCATCTTAGTTCCTATCTGAGGTGGGTTTTTTGCTGAAATTAGAAAAGGATTAAATTGAGATACTTGTTTAAACTTCCTCTCCAATTAGTTATTCCATCCACTTCTTACGTATTTAATCTTTATTTTATTTTGGGTTAAGCAGGTATGTCAATGGACGATTACCCTTCCGGCTGTCGCTTTCAACCTACTGATCAAGAGCTCCTAGTGGATTATTTGGAGACAAAGATTAATGGTGGAAACCTTCCTTCCAATTTTGTTATTGAATTGAATCTATACACTGATCACCCCCGTGCGATCATAGGTATGTGGTTGAAAATATTTTTTAGAGTACTTTTTTAAAGTTTATACAGTCAGTAATTCTTGAATCCGATCTTCGTCACTATGTTTCATTATATATGTCTTATTTCGAGTAATAATACCATCAGAACTAGTACTTATACCATTAGACATTCTAATGTTCTTGGTGAATCGCAGATAGGATTAAGTCTGCTGGAGAGGGAGAATGGTATTTTTTCACTCCAAGAGAGAAGAAGTACAAGAACGGATCGCGGCACAATCGCTCAGCTGGACCCGGCTATTGGAAGGCCACGGGTCCAGATAAGATTGTGAACGACATTAACAATAGAAAAATTGGCGTTAAGAAAAACCTGGTCTACTACGTAGGGAAAGCTCCAGGCGGCAACAAAACAAGGATCATGCATGAATATCGTGTCGACAATACCAGGAGGGACAAAGCAATTATACCTATAAATGGTGAAGAGAATAGCATGAAGGTATGTTAAAAGCTACACCAAATGCATCTATTTTGAGCACGTTGCACCATACACATAACGTGCTGTTTACTTATTCTTAACACAGTATTCGTATATCTTGCGAGTCAATGCGTATAACTTGACTCGGCAGTAAATCAAGTCCCACTCAAAAGAGGGCTCGACTCGCTGCATAACAATAATAGGTGTTATTTTAGTTTGAAAGTTGAACAGGTCCCATCAACACATCCATCTTAAGTGTCTCTGCCAATTATCTGATACTTTCATGCATAGTTAGGAATTTTTAATGTTCACTAATCTTATCACTTTACATCGTTACAGCTGGATGACTGGGTCTTGTGTCGAATCTACGAGAGGAGACGCGGTCGATGATCCCGTCATGGAGAGCCCGAAGCGGAAGAAGAAGAAGAAGAAGTTGAAGCTCAAGTAGACCCAGTCGAAAATGGAGACAATAATACTCTATCTCATGAAGAAATGGATGAAGATAGTGGAAGCCTAGATGATGAGATCAGTCTGATGATGGAAAGTGGAGCTGATCAGTTTTTGGTTTTAGGAAGCAATGACTAGGAATTCCTGTGACAACCTGGGTTTTCCCCAAACATTTTTATGAATATTTCAAAAGGTAGGGCTCTTATTTGTGAAAGAAATTTCTAAATTAAATAGTCGAAAAACATTTTCTTTGATATTGAATTTTTAGAAATTCGAATGTCACTTTACCTCTCTTATTATACCTATATTTTTGTTCTTTTTTGAGGAAAAAGTATTTTATTGCAAGGGAGAGTATAACTCTGCCATTGCACGTACACAATTCATTTCGATCGAGAATAGGGCACGAGTGACATGCTACGGATTTGCTTTGTACCTAAAAAAGGAAATATAAATGTTAGATAAATACTCACACACACACACTAGACTCGAACTTATGACCAGCAGAATTGAGACCCACGCTTAAGCCCCCCTAGTCTACGCTCAAATGCACATTTCATCTAGTTCTTAGCCTATAAAAAAAAGGAAAGTAGATATTTCGCCATCTTTAAGTAGAGGCAATTAAAACTTGGAGAGGCTGTTGGATATAGAGCGACTAAAATTCCATAGGGTCTAATCTGTAACTGTTATAAAGTCTGCATTAGCACAAATCACACTTGTTTGAAGCTTCAAACACGTGGAGAAATGATAAAATTTCATAGGTTCTTAACTTGCCTAGTTTGTAAAATCCAAGTTAAGTACCAAATATCATACTCACTAAATACTTTATCTTGTATTTTCTTTGCAAGTTGTAACATTACTGATGAATGCACAAATATCCCTTTGTGATGTTTGTCTACAGGAAATATCCTTGGAGTGAACTAAATTCTCTCATTATTTTCCTACAATCTTTTCAATTCTCTTTCCAGTGACATGAACATTTGCAAGCTCCTTTACAGGTTCTGCTAGCCGGAAATGAACGGAAATTGATTACCGCCAAGAAAGGAATTCTCCATGCAAGGGGAGCCTTTCAAGTGTATTTCTCCAAAGACTCGAGAAATTTTAGGCCGTGGGAACTTCTTTTGGGTCTTTGGCATAAGTCAATTTTATGGCATAAAATACTTTCAAAAGAGAATTTCTTTCTCCATGGAAACCAATTTTTTATCAATTTCATGTAACCAAACAGGCACTAAGAGAAGTGTAATAGGTTTTGAACAAAAGTAATAAATATATGAATTTTCTACCCATGTTTACCAAAAGAAAACACCTCACAAAAGTTACATGCGAGCAATAGTGTTGCAAAGAAGATCATTATAAAGAAGAAGACTATAATAAGAAACAGTAATCAGGCTGAGCATACACTTCTCTATAAATAACCAATGTTTCAAACACTAAGAGAATATTTTAATACATACTATATACCTATTAAGTAGTTTTCCGTTCATCAGAAGCTGTATAAAAGCTAATGATGCTGATATTTTGAATGGCTTGCAGCTGAATTCGAAGGATTTAAGCAGCCTCAAGGTTGAGCTTTGATAAGGTCTGGCTTAAAGAATCTGCTGATTCCTCAACCTCCTCTTCTTTACAGGCACTGTGAGAGACAGTTTTAGTGATTTGAACTTGTGGGGCTTCTTTCCCTGATTGCCAAACCTTTGTTTCACTTCCCGCAGTAGCAGAGACAGTTTCATTGAGTTCTACTTGAGGGATTTCTCTACCAAGTTCCAGTTCCAGCGTCTTAAACTCCTCTTCAACATCTTCTTCATCAATGTCTGTGTACTGCAGAGGCCTTGATTCTGCAAGGGATGCAGGCATAAGAATACAAAAGGGTACAAACCAAAACGTTGATGGAAAGATTGAAAGTGAATGGAGGTATAACGACAAGAAGACATCTGCGCTACTGTCCTTGGTAATATAATAAATTGTTTCAGTGAAGAATAACCTCCCATGAATTGAAAATTTACTATTAGTGCAAGGATATTATGTGGCAAATATTTCCAAATGATCTCGATTATATTTGGACCAGAAAATGAAATTCAATAAGAATAGGGATGCGAAAAGTAGTATAGATGCAGATATATAAAATTTCAAGTACCAAAAAGATCATTCATTCACGGTCCTGAATTTTGATTACATTATAGATTTTGGAAGACAGGATAATCAGTCAGGGAATGGAACAATGGATTACCTAAAGCATCTTCAACTTCTCTCTGTTTTGCGACGATATCATCAAGCTCTTGAAGATTAGAATGAACTTCATCTACACTGATTGCATTTTCCTTGATTGCTTCGGCTCCAATTTGAATAGCTTCTGAAACCTGGTACCAAAGGTGACATCCAAAGTGAGTTTAATGGTGAAACAAGCATAAATTAATGCTTCAGGACTTCGCTGCAATTTGCAGAGGATTCTACACGGTAGGATAAAGACTAAGAGTAGTATTAAAGAAATTTGTAAGTTCTGGATCAGCCTAATCACATGTTAAAGTCACCTTCTTTGTTGACTCAGCATTTGCAATGACACCAAGAACTTCTTCCAATCGGTGCAGAAATGATGTACATTTTTCTCTGCTTTCAGAAATCAGCTTCAATTGTCGCATGTATCTAAGAGCAACTTGTTTGTTTCCAGACTTCACAGAATCTAGTGCTAATTTTCTTGACCTACGCAAAGAACCAATGAATGTACAGCCATTCTAGTTCATGCAAGAATCAATTTAGAAATTTGCATTAGAGAAAATATTAATTACTTCTCATAACGTCGATCAATCACATCAAGTTGTTGTTGGAGCTTTTCAGAGGTCCAAATCAAATGTAAAGTATCAAAATCAAGACTTGAGATACTGGGAACAGCTACAGGCCCAAGTGAAATCTTCACACCCTGGAAACACCTGAACTAGGTACATTATTCAGGAAGAAACCATGAAAATAAACATGGAGTATAATTAATTACAACTCCATTTTCTATGAAATAAGACCTGTTATGATCAATACCAATCAGTCAAATGGTATGAGATTCACATGCCAACCTTCAAAAGAGTACGTCTAACGACCTTCTCTAGAATGTTAGTAGGATAGATTCAAATGGATTCGGAGCACATTAGCTATTCAGAGGTTTATATACTGATAGTGCTGATATTGGTGGCATTTAATTATAGGGATGGGATTCATCAGGCATTATAACCTAAACACATCAAAAAACCCTCGAGGGTGCAGCAAGGTTTTAGACAAATTCAGGAACCTTAATTACTAGCAGTTCATCACATTCCTGAAGTGGGAATGCCATTGTAGACTCAGAAAAGAGGGTTTTCCTCTCTTATCTAAAAACTTTTTTATATGTGTCCAAGTTTGTATAAAAATTACCCAATTAGTTGTCCATGTGTTATAACTTATAACATTAAATTAGGTTTTTTGCCAAAAATTATAGCACATAAATTTCTGACCTAATAAACCAAATATTTAATAATTTGAAGGTTCAGAAGCTAATCCAAGGTATGTATATTAATAATCATATTTTTCTAGACTTTAATTAGGGTTTTCATCTTTTGTAGGAGTTGAGATGATGATCTGACAGCTAAGATCGATTGATATGAAAATTGAAGATTGAGATTAAAAGATTGCATCAAAGCCTAAATATCATCAATCCAAATTGAGAACAAGGATCAAGATCACTCTAAGGCAAGTAAAGGATGTAATTGAAGAAGTCAAAAGTGATTAAAGTGGACCAATGCACAAGCCATACAAAGTCTACCATATTTGCATGGGATTCACTCAAGTCACCGAAGCCATGTAAGCTATGAGGAAGGTGACAAGCTATGCAGCCTAGCCAACCATCAAAGTCAAGGGGGTTGAGCCACCAAGCGAAGCTAAAATAGCCTTTAAAGCCAGCTATGAAACTAAGCTAAATGATCTTTCAAAGCAAGCCATCAAGCCACATGGAAGGCCATGATTGGAGGAAAATCTAAAGAAAATATCGATAAAATTTTAAAGGTTGTTTTGAAGATAATTGAGTGAAAATCTAATTGGTTAGGATAGCATAACAAAGGGCAGTACCGATACATGAAGCTCTCACCTATGCAAGGTCTGGGGAAGGGGCAGAATACAAGGGCCTATAGTACGCAGCCTTACCTTGTATTTTGCAAGAGGCTGTTTCCACATCTTGAACTCGTGACCTCAAGGTCACATGACAAAAACTTTTACCAGTGCGCCAAGGCTCCCCTTCTTGGTTAGGATAGCATGTAGACCAATAAAAAGAAGGGCAGCCCCGATGCACGAAGCTCCTGCCTATTCCGGGTCCAGGGAAGGGGCGGGCCACAATGGCCTAAAGTAGGCAACCTTACCTTGCATTTTTCCAAGAGGCTGATTCCATGCCTTGAACCCATGACCTCAAGGTCACATGACGACAACTTTTACCGTTGCGCCAAGGCTCCCCTTCGTAAACCAATAAAAAGAAACCACTTTATTTTTCTTCTTTCTTCATGATCTTCACATATTTTTCTCTCTCCACCTTACCATAAAAGACCACCACGAATTTTGCACCTTCTTACCTAAGTGTCCCACCTTTCTAAAGCTATCTCACCTTCTTAAACTACCACTTCAACCAGTCCATCAATCCTAGATGTACCCAGTCCCCTCGCTCCACCTCTTTTCCTTTCTTTCTCCTTATCTTTCCATCTCTTCCCACATCTCTCTCTTTCCTAACCACCAAGATCTCTACGTATTCTACTTGCTTCCTCCTTTCTTATCTTACCTTCTTGGATGCCCTAGATCTAGTCCTAACCCTTACATTTGAGTCCTAATAATCTCCACCCCAGGATCACACCCTAGAAAAATTAGAAGGCAGCCAAGCATATAAAAAGGGACCTAAGGCTACCACGTATATTGATTCTTTTGGGAGAGGAGGAACCCTAAAATGGTGGTGCAAATGGTGGTGCATTCCTCTTCCTCTAAAGGTGTTCTACGTTTTCCTCCTTTGCAGCCCTCCTTTTCCCTTAAAAACTTCTATGGTGTTCCCTTTGAAGCACACCTCTGTTAAGTGTTCCACGCCTACTTCAATACTTGGTTCCTTGGTTCTTCCCATTAAAGGTTAGTTCTTATTCATCTTTTGATCTTCTTTTCTCATTATCTTTGAATTTCTTTTACTAATTAGTTTCATGCATAGGATTTTTGTTTTATGCCTCCTCATTTTGCTAGTATTTCTTGCTTGTTTGTTTCAAAGATCCAAAGTTGTTTTTACCTTGAAGTGACAGCCAAGGGAAAAGCCACCCTCAATCCATTTGGTTATACTCCTCTTCCTTACTTTTTCCTTACCTTAGATCTCTTAATTGTGTTTTCACTCCTACGTTTTCTTTTTAGTAGTTATTCAATCTTACTCTGTCAAAGGTTCCAATGCATGCTACTTTAGAAGATTGGATGGTGATTGAATTGTATTGAAGGGGATTTTTGGGTCAATGATGGTACACACATCCATTGGATGGTGCGCGCCGCATTTGTGATGTTATTTCATTCAATGGAAATCTAGATCAATTCATGTTCATTCTTTTCTTATTATGAATACCAATTGATTCAATCTTTATTTACATTGCTGGTTAATGCCATGATCCATGCTTGTTTTAGAGTTATATTGTACTAGTCTCACACAATTCCATTCCTCATGGGATGGACCTCCATCGCGTGAATTTACTGTAACCGATTCGTGCGCTTGCAAGTTAATTAAAACATCACAACACTTTTGTCATTTCAAAATAAAAAACCAAATGAGAGATTTAATGCTCTACCTCAATGAAATCCTTCTTGTTGATTGAGACATATCGTGCCTTACCACACTCCAACAAGTAACTCAAGATGGCAGAAGCTTCATCAGAACTCTCACACATGCTCTGAAACTTTTCCATGGTAAGAACACAATTGGATGTCCAATGGTTCTCGGACAAAAGTTTGATAATTTCAGCAGCTTTTTCCTACCCAAAAGAAAAAATTTGAACTTGATAAGATTATTGGAAATATACTTGTCCTGAACTTAAAAGTATCAACAAAAGAAATATCCCAAAAATAAGCTCCAAAAGTGAAGAGAAAGAAGGAAGAATATAAACATGCCTGCATTAGTGGCCTCAAGATGAGCCGGCCTTTGAAAATTTCATGGGAAGCTGATGGCCTGGATATACCTATCAGACCGCTTAATCTTCTAAACATTTGGTAGGGACGCCTACTCCTCGGATCTAGGAGATCCCCTCTTTGTAAAACATCACCAGCATTGTACATTTCGAGCTGGAAAAGTACAGAAGAAATGAGTAATAGAAATGCTAACTAGCTTCAATTGCACATGGTGTCAATGGCCTACATGACTTGAGTTCCTTCATACAGGAATTAGCACTAAATGAATATAAATTATCCATCTAGATAAACACAAGGTCCAGCTAACTTTACACAGGAAACTAATCAAGATGAATAATATTGAACCCAATAAGTTCAGGAAGCTTACCAAAACATGGTCGATACATAAAGGTGTAAGACCTCCTCGATTGAACCAACTATTCCTCACCTACATAAACACATCAGCTCAATGAAGTTCAATAGTAATGAAATACATAAAGTTTTATACATAAGGACTAGAAGCAAAAATGTATGAAGAGGATTGAAACTTCCCTTGTTGTTAACTTAAACCTCTTTTGTGCTCCAAAAACTATATAACATCAATAAAAGAATCTAGAATTTGCATGGAGGATAAGATAAGAAACACAAAGCTTATACATATATGCCAAAATGCCTCCCAACCCAAAACCATAGTCAAATTCAAATTCCTTCATTGAAGTATGCATAGTACAGGAAAGGCCGACATAGAGTGGGGAAACTCACTTTCTGAGAAATTCGTTACAGGATGAAAAATAAAGATTCATTGAGAGTTGGGGAAATGTTTTGGAAACCTATAGGGAAGCACCTAGAAGACATATGAGAAACACAAAGAAGACATAATTAAACCAGCCAGGAAATGCACTTCTCCATTCTGCCAAATTTTTTCTGATAGCGCTTATATTATACTTTGTAATTATCTCTTATGAGTTCCCACATATGCTTCCTCCTCGTTTCTCAAACGTTTTGCATTGGGTTCCATAGACATTTCTCTACCATTTCACAGACACTCCTTAGTGCATTTCCTATACATGTTTCTACTACCACAATTCTCATTTCTCGAAATTGTTTGTCACACTTGTAACTATACGTGACATCCTAGTCTTCATTCAGAATCTCAGAGCCATAATTCAAAAGAAGGGAGATTCATATTAAGCAAAGAACTCATCACATCACATGGTTCATAAGATGCTAATGACTGCTTGAATGAAATCCAACGTTTTTGGTAAATTAACAATTGCCAATGATCCTTTTTGACAAGCAGATAATGAACCCATTAACAAACCCTAAAATTTCCATGAGTTAATCAATCTCCAAAGCTTAATACCATAACAACAGATCAAACCCAAGTTCGGTATCACACCGAATCATAACATTTCCAACGCAAAACCGAATTTTCACTCGCTTCCTTCTTCAATTTAGAGAAAATTGCGAACATTTCAGCAAGGCAACGACTAAATTATCAACTTGCCCTACACTTGAACAAGAAAGGGATCGAATTACAGACCTCGGACGGCTGAATGATGAAGACACCCAAATGGCGAGCCACTTTCAGGATCAAATCCCTCCAGAAGAAAAACCTAGGTTCCCAGTCCAATCTCTGTCCGCTAAATGCTTTGAATCGGGCGACCGTAATAACTTCATCATCCCAATCGGGTACTTCTTCCCTTACGAATTCAGTTACCGAGGAATTCATACGAATTGAAACAATTGGATTTTGATCGAAGATTCAGCAGGAAATTGATTTCTCTGGATTTGGGAATTTCCAGGAAATGGCCTCCGACAAAAGGGGAAAACTTGTTTTGTTTATGTTTCCCGCGGAAATATAAGAATCTGTTAGAATTGAATTATTGGAGGGGATTAAGAAAGATCCGACGGTTCAGAAATGATGTGGGAGAGAATCAATAGGCCAGATGAAACCGGAGAGATTAGAAAGTTGGAAGTACGAGGGAGTTTTGGGTATGAAAACCAAGATAGCAAAACATGGATTCTACACTATAGCTGATTGGAACGAGGAATGACAAAGCGTGGATAAATTTGTCCATGTTTAGCAGAAGTCGACCCCACCTTTGGATGATCGAACCTGTTCATTTGAATAGTTGTTCAAAATGCATGCCGATTGAATAATTCTACTGATGGGAACTTTATACAAGCATGGTCTAAATTCAACCCTCTGATCCAAAGCACGGATAGAAGGTTGGGCATTGCAAAAGCTAGGGCGGATAAGATCATTATTAATGAATAACTTAATCCAGGGTTACACACCGAGTCGCTGAGTGGCCCGCCCCTTCCCCGGACCCCGCATAGGCGGGAGCTTTGTGCACTGGGGCTGCCCTTTAAGGGTTACACACCCCAGTGCCAAACACCCCAGGAATCACGACTCGGTGCATGGTGTTGCATGTGAAGTACGTTAAGGCCGGGCATGGGCCACGAAGTCGGTGATCCCAGTTGTTCAGCTTCTATAGGATCACTTTAACCGTCGATTAGATAAGATTTTGATCCAAATCCTTTCAAACTTTTTGAGCCGTCCATTCAAGTTTAGGTCCACTCAGCGACGTAATCAGAGGACCTACAAAGTTCAATCTAATGGTTAATGAACCTTGATCATTTGGAAGCCGTAAACTCTCTCTCTCTCTCCCCAATTTTTTTGATGCATTGTTTTGCATTGCAAAAAGATGCACGATGGACCCTGTTTACATATTTTTTGAGCGATCCAAGCCATTCATCTAATTAGATGCAAAAGAATGCACGTTGTGCATTAAAATTTTGAATTTGGGCCACTTTGCATAATTTTTTAGCAATCCAAGCGGTTCATCTCTCTGTCCTCTGTCTCAAACCGCGCCAACAGTAAGACATATACCAGAAACAAGTTAAACTCGAAATAAGGTATGAATATCCATCTTGGTATAGCGGAAAGTCTAAGCAGATTCTTAATCTTGATCCTTGCAAGTGGTGTGATCCAGACCATCCTACTTGTTCAAAGGAGAGAGATTGTCAAATGTATCATCATCCATCTTGTCTACCTTCGATGGCAATTCTTTCCCATTATCTGGAGCACATGTGGGACCACTTATCCTTGGTTTCCATTGAAGGACATTCCCTTCATACTGACACAATAAGAGCCCTTTTGTACACCCATTTTGCAATAGGTATGCATCAATAGGCTACGTTGGCTGTGATTGAAATTGGAGGTGGTCCTCCCTATCCACGACCCGATTTTCCTGTGAAGTAAAAAATCCTTGATCCGATGCCTCTTGGAAGATGAACTCCATATCATCTTTTCCCTAAAGGATGAGTATATTATTTGCAGCTTCCATCATATGATCGGTGTCTTCATCTACAGAAAATCCTGGATTGGCCATTTTCTCAGTATTATCTTCCAAAATCTAATTCATCTTGCAGAAGTGCTCCATTTGTACCACGGCCTGATCGTAGCCACTCGATGTGTGGACTTCCACGAAGTCCCAAAGCACTTGATTCGGCGTCTCCTGCGTGATAAACTCGAGGTGATCCAAGAACTCATTCAAATCCACCTTCCATAATTTGATTGAGATAATCATCTAGGCTACCATTAACTTTATTCATTTCTTTTGAATTATGAACTTCCATATTGATAGGATCAGACCACTCGCAGAGAGAATTACGTGATTCGGCTAAACTTCGGCCTATATCTACCAAAAGGGGACAAAACATTGTTTCACTACAGAGGTATGTACAGAATTTTATACCGAGGGATTGATCGACACTGATTGCTCTGGCTCCTATTTATAGGAGTTCAAAGGATCATGATCACGGGATTCCCGTCGGGCAATCAGGTCCAAAATCGGATCTTGATTTCTTAGAGATTTCTAAAAATTCTATCTTGATCTCCATCTCCAAAGCTAGTGCTCAAAAATCTCACAATCTCTTATTTGATTGGTGAGGTGAATGAGGCAGTATCATAGACTACCTTATTAGTATGATGTATCAATTTTCCCCCATCATACCAGGGGAGGAGAATACATTGTATCCCTTTAGTTTGAGTTCATTCCTAATATGTCTCTACATGACACCAACTTCTCATATACTATCATTTTTGTCAACATGTCTGCTGGATCTTATCAATGTAAATCTTCTCTAGTTTCGACATCTGCTCTTCTATCACCTCTCGTATTTAGTGATAGCAAATGTCAATGTGTTTAATGAGTGTATCATGTATTAAATTTTTACTCAAGTTGAAAGCACTTTGACTATCACAATGTATCATTTATTTTTTCTGTGCGATACCTAGTTACTGGATAAATTGCTTCATCTACAATATCTCCTTGTTAGCTTCTAGTGTGACAATGTATTTTGCTTCTGTTGTTGATAAAGCATTATATTTTTGTAACTTTGACTATCAAGACACAACTCCCCTACAAAAGTAAAGAGAAATCCTTATGTAAATTTTCTTCCAACCAAATCTCCTACCATATTAGAATATGTACATCCTTTTAAGATTAGTTCTACTCCTTCAAAATACCAACACAACTTTGATGTACTCTTTTTAGGTATCTCAAAATCTACTTCACTACTTCCCAATAATATCTTGCTAAGTTAGACAAGAATCTACTTACGACCTATGACAACTTGGGGTTTTTATAACACTTTTTATCAATTCTTTTTGAAAGGCGGGGCCCCAAGTGTAAAAAAATGATTAAAAATTAGACACCGGAAATCATATTCTATAAAACTCATTTCCAAATGCTCGAGTGTCATCCTACCTTCTACCATTATTTATTTGACATAATAGTTTACACATAGTTATGGAAATAGAGATGAAATTTTACTTTTTGAGTAAATAATAAGAAGAGAAATATTGAGACCAGGTCCATCCAATCAACACACACAGTCCCTATATTGATGCATAAAGTGTCCAAAGTTTACAATCCCAAAGTATATATATATCCAATCCAAAATCTTAATAAGGATAACCTCAAAAGGTCACCAAGTGTGCACCCTGGAACTACAATGATCTTACTGTATTCCTCGTGCTTGTAACTTTCTACTCTTGTTTGTCCTTATCTGAAATATTGTAAACATCCAATATTTACAATATCTTAGTAAGCTATACTTGGTAGAGGAATTAAGATGCATATGAGAAAAAAATCATAAAAATGCAATTTTATTAGGTTTACCATACTCAAATCTATGTGTCATACGTAAGTGTTCCTCAATATGCTAATGAAGTTTGCATAACCCATTCGAAAGTAATTGCAAGTTATCAAGTAAGTCTTAAGATATTCTTTGATAAACCATATGCATAATCCAATGATAGAATCATGGATAAAATTCTCATTCATCATCTTTAGATCTAACAATCATTAATATCATCGAATATCTTAAAATACGTGAAATTAGTGACTATAGTCAACAATAATCATACCCCCGACATACAAGACTTATAATCATCCAGTCAATACTGGGTAAACATAATGGTCAGGAGCTCATGCCAAGCATATCATCATGCCATTCCTCATCACAATCTGCACATAAAATTACAAAATATATAAAGAACCAATATGTTGCAGCACACATCTCAGCATCAGGATCCACTTCCATGCTCTACTAACACAAGGTGGAAAAATACATCATTATGTCTATTTGAGGAGACAGACTGTCATGTGTGGCCTCCCTATAATTGCCACTACCTAATATTTTGCCTTGCTCTGAACATGTTATCCACATCATAAGTTTCATAGAGCGGGTGCCCAAACCCTCATAACGCTCCTACGATAGTATCCATAGGCCTATGCTTGTTGACAATAAAATCTACTAAGCCTTCATATTGGTATATAACATAATAATACTAACAAGGCATTTGCCCGTTACATAAAAATCTACTAGAAGACTTTACATAAAAATCTATAAGAAGACTATATCATGTAAATACTTGGTACCCTTACCAAAGATGTGGTTCTTTGGTTTTTCATTCAAATACCATGGATGAAAACGTGCAATACATAATCAAATCACTCTATTGAAACAATGCACACGTGATTCATATCATGAAATCAATATGTTATATAATAGCATTATCATATGTCATATCATGATCTTTGCATGTATAACAACTCATAATAATTTAAATTAAAACAAAAGAAAAAGAAAAAAGTCATGCTATTTAAATCTCATGCTGATATTGAATCATACCATGCAGCTTAGAAATTTACATATTAAGGATTCCACCTACCTGGAAGTAAGGGAAAGTGATCTTTCAGAATGCATTACCTCTCTAGTCCGTGCAGGCTGGCATATCTATCAATTCACACACACAAAGTTATCTTTGCTTCCTACTTTATCATCCTCATTTATATTTATATTCTTTGATCATTTTTAATTTAGATGATCTTTGATCCTCAATCTATTTCCTTCTCTCTTGTATGATCATCAAATCCTTGCCGTTGATCAAGGATTAATAGTCCAGATGGCTTAATTTACCCATCATCCACATTGATCTGTGACCTTCAGATAGTTTTTTCTTATGTTTCAATTATTGATCCATTAATTTGATGGTCGGATCTAACTTTGATCAGTCAGATTGATGGCTCCTAATCACTTCAAGCTTTTATTCTATTAAGATGGGCATCATCAGGATGATCTAATTGCTAGATTTTTTTATTTATCTATTTTGAGGCTTAATATAACTTGATTGCATGTATTTTCTATGTTTTCTCTAATTCATTTGCTTCTTATTGGCTAATTCACTTATCTGACAGTTAGATTTAACCTTGATTGATCATATCAATATTTCTTAATTACTTTGAGGTCTAATCTTACTAAATCTATAGTTTCTGAAATGGTCTAACTGTTAGATCGTTCTAATTACTACCTTAATTGACTTAACCATCTATGTTTATGTTTAATATGTCTTGATTCTACATATCTTTGGTGTTTTCTACGATCTAATTGTCTTTTCATAGTTATTTTATTGGTCTGACGATTAGATCTAATTCTGATTTGTCAGATACATGGTTTTTACTTTATTCAACAGTTCTTATCCCAATTTAAGTTTATTTGTGTGATCTAACTGCTAAATTAGTCCATTTACTTTACTTTATCATCTAATCAATCAATTTGTAAGGCCTGATCACTCCTATCTAACGGATTTAAACTATTTTATGATTTTTCATTTTTGATAAGTTCAAAATGTACTTTGATCTTAAATTTTATTACATAATTAGGTCCATGTCGTCAAGACGAATCCAACACATGTGTCGAATAAAAAATCAGGTTAGTATAGCCTCCTAAATTAAAGATTTTTTGTTTTAGATTAATTTGAATGGACGTCATGAGAATGCACTGGGTCAGCGACACACCTTTTGGATGCATTAGAGGGTGGCACAGTCACCGGGATGAACTACGTCTGGTGTGGCCTACGAACGATGCACACATGCTTGGGTGCAAGAGCATGCTAGACATACACATTCCCATATTGCATCCGCCTTGTATGTCTTGGAGTAGATATATCGCAGTATTGGGATGGTGTAATTGTGATTGTTCATCCCTTTACCTTCAAATCTTTGGTATGGATCGCCTTACACCTTTGTAACAGATGGTTTTGGGGTTTTGAGGTCCTAGGGTTTCACCGAACCGCTCGAATCTCCCATGCCTAGCAAATTTTCTACAGTTTTGTGATAATGACTAATTCTAAATCTAAGTGCGGTGATTGATGTATTGATCCTTTTTGGAAAGGGAGTGTGTGTGAGTTGTGTGTTTCAAGAATAGGCCAGATCCAACCAACTGCACTTTCTTTCTTTTTTTCTTTCTAAATAAGAACGTTATAACTAGGAAAGAAAGGTGCACAATCTCGACGAATTATTTCTGAATAAATTAAGAAATCATATGTAAGAACCGTAGCATTTCATGACTCAATGGTAAATCAACTTTGATTCTCTATCAACCAACAATGAGGGACCATTAACATGGTTAAAGCTAAACCGTTTGAAGTCCAGGCACAACATGGTATTCTTTCTACCACTGCGTTAGTGTGGATATGGTTTAAAAATGAATAGTTGGCAATTTCTCCGATATAGAACACTCATATCAATAAAATGATTTGAACCATTTACTTTACTAGAAAAAAAGGGGTGTCTTGCCCTTCTTTTTATCCAACGCCGAATCAATGGCTGGTGTATGAAATAAGAATAATTCTTTGAATTTGAAGAAAAAATTCATAAAAAAAATAAAAAAAAGAAAAAGAAAAAAAGAAACAAATTCACTGACAATTTAGATTTTTTTTTTTTTTTTTTTTTCTAGTTGGAAGAGTCCTCCGAATATTCTGCTCTAGTCTTGTATCAGTTTCGATATCTTAGAATATGAACAGAAAAGAGAGGTTAGGTTCATTACATTAAAAGAGATGGGAATGCCCATTAAGTAAATGAGTATGAGAGCCAAATGAATTGATAGATTCATGTTTGGTTCAGGAAGAGATCATGGAAGTGAAGTTGTGAAATGAATGGGAAGATAATCTACTATCATTAAATGATTTATTGGATAATAAAAAAGAGAGGATCTTGAGTACTATTCAAATTTCAGAAGAACTATGTGGAAGAGTAGTTGAGTAGCTCGAAAAAGCGTGGGCTTGCTTACAAAAAGTGGAAATGGAAGTAGATGAGTTTTGAGTGAATGGATACTCTGAGATAGAATGAGAGAAATGGAATTTGATTAATGCCACTTATGAGAATTTGGAAGATTAGAAAATAAAAAAAAATGAAACCATTCGTTTTGAAGAACAAAGATCAATTAATCAGGTCTGACAACAAGTTTTCCAACAAACCTTACAAGGAGCTCTAGGAACTTTGAATAGTTGTTTGAACAGCGAGTCGCATTTACGCACCATTAGTGCTAATATTGATATGCTTGAGACCATGAAAGAAATAACTGATTAGTCTTTCTACTTTAGGCATTTTTTTTTCTTTACTTTGAAAAAGAATTAAGAAAGATTAATGGTAACCCTTCAAGATGACGAAATTAGTAATATTATCCGTGAGCGTATTGAACAATATAATAGAGAAGTCAAATTTGTGAATACTAGCATCGTGCTTCAAGTAGGTGATTGTATTGCTCGTATTCATGGTCTTGATGAAGTAATGGCAAGAGAATTAGTAGAATTTGAAGAGGGTACAATAGGCATTGCTTTGAATTTGAAATCAAATAATGTTGGTGTTGTATTAATGGGTGATGGTTTGATGATACAAAAGGGAAGTTCTGTAAAAGCAACGGGAAGAATTGCCCAAAATACCTGTGAGTCAAGCTTATTTGGGTCATGTCATAAATGCTTTGGCTAAACCTATTGATGGGAGAGGTGAAATTTCAACTTCTGAATCTTAGTTAATTGAATCTCCTGCTCTAGGTATTATTTCGAGACGTTTCGTATATGAGCCTCTTCAAACAACGCTTACTGTTATTGATTAGATGATCCCTATAGGACGTGGTCAGTGAGAATTAATTATTGGGGACAGACAGACTAGGAAAATAGCAGTAGCCACAGATACTATTCTCAATCAAAAAGGGCAAAATGTAATATGTGTTTATGTAGTTATTGGTCAAAAAGCATCTTTTGTGGCTCAAGTAATGACTACTTTCCAAGAACAAGGGGCGATGGAATACACTATTGTGGTAGCCGAGACGGCGAATTCACCTGCTACATTACAAAACCTTGCACCTTATACAAGAGCAGCTTTGGCTCAATATTTTATGTACTATGAACGACATATTTATGACGATCCCTTTAAACAAGCACAAGCTTATCGCCAAATGTCCCTTCTATTAAGAAGACCACTCGACAGTGAAGCTTATTCAAAAGATGTTTTTTATTTGCATTCACACCTTTTGGAAAGAGCCACTAAATCAAGTTCTTGTTTAGGTGAAGGAAGTATGATTGCTTTACCAATAGTTGAGACTCCATCTAGGGATGTCTCAACTTATATTCCTACTAATGTGATTTCCATTACGGATGGACAAATATTCTTATCCATCGATCTATTCAATGTCAGAATCCATCCTGCTATTAATGTGGGTATTTTCGTCTTCAAAGTAAGATCTGCTGCTCAAATTAAAGTCATAAAATAGGTAGCTAGCAAATTAAAATTGGAATTGGCTCAATTTGTAGATTTAAAAGCCTTTGCACAATTCGCTTTTGATCTCGATAAAGCCACTCAGAATCACCTGGCAAGAGGTCAACGATTATGTGAGCTGCTCAAACAATCTCAATCAGCCCCTCTTTCAATGGAAGAACAAATAGTTACTATTTATACTGGGCCGAATAGGTATCTTGATTCATTAGAAATTGCATATGTAAAGAAATTTCTTGTTTAGTTATGTGCCCACTTAAAAACAAACAAAAATGAGCTCTAAGAAATCATATCTTCTACCAAGACATTCACTGAGCAAGCAGAAAGGGCTTCTGCTTGCTCCATAGGGATAAAGGATGTAATTGATAGAAGAAGCACCGTAAAGATCAGTTAGTGAGGGTTTAAGTTGATACAATAAGATCTGTTTACTTATGTCATGATATGACATAAAAGTTAGGAATCAGCTTATGTAATAGAGTCGGTCTACTAAGGTATTGAGCAGCGATGTAGCATCAGATCCTAAAGATAGTAAGTCCTTTCTTATTGAGGAAATTTTTAAAGATTCTATATGAAACTAAGATAGTTGCCTTTTAAAAATTGTAAGAAAATAGGAGAATACCTATGTTTCATTCTTTTGAAGGTGGGAGAAAAGATAAAAATTATTATTGATCGAAATAAGAGTTTGAAACTCATGTAATTCACCTCTTCTAGTTAACTCGATAAAAAAAATCGGATAGATTTACGAGAAATCTCATTCAGTTAGATATCTTAGATTAAGATACGACACCAAAAGAATTGACTAGAGAACCATATGAGGTAGGAAACTCTCTAATATAGTTCTAAGGGAAGGAGTTGACTCACCTATTCCGACTGGGGAGAACAGGCCATTCAATAGGGAGATTTTGAAATTGCAAAGGTTTGGTCCTATCAAGCTGCTGAATATTGGAAACAAGTTATAGTGCTTACTCCAAGTAATTATATTGAATCACATAATTAGTTGAAGATCACAAGATGGTTCGAATAAGAACTCAATTCATTAGAATTTATATCCATCAATCAAATAAAATAAATCATTCTTATTGGAAGAGCTAATCGAAAATTTTCATTATATCCCTTCTAAGATTGTTCTGTTTCACCTGGTACCTCATAGGGATAAAGGATATAGACATAGTATAGAATTGATTATTTTCTTCTGTGCTAATAAAGCTACTACTAATGAGACTTTCAAATGACTAAATAGAGATATCAGGATCTCACTTATTAATATAATGACTAATGAATGATCCTTTGATTTGTAATAGAGTAATAAAATACCTTACATGTACGACTAAGATAAGAAGTAGATCCTTCTAGGCACTTATACATTGAGATATGAATACACTAGGTTGCACCAAAAAATCATTTTTGCCTTATGCCAGGAAGGGGTTTTATAAGATTCTAAAGTTCCTTTGAGTACCTCATGGCTATGTCAAAATAGATATGAACACTTGCTTCAAATTGACTTCCATATCATAATTGCTCTAGTAAATAACTAAAGAAAAGAGACAAATGGGAGATAGGACAAAAAGAACTAATCATAAATAGAAATACTCATCTCTCAGAGGTTCACTAATTACTTGACTGTTGGCGGGTCTCTTTGTATGTATTGTCTGGAAAGAAGAGGACTCAATGAATATTCGTTCGCTGGAACCAGAAGTGAAAATTGTGGTAGATAGGGATCCTATAAAAACTTCTTTCGAGGAATGGGTCAAACCCAACCATTTTTTAAGAACAATAGCTAAGGGCCTTAATACTTCCACTTGGATATAGAACCTATATGTCGATGCTCATGATTTCGATAGCCATACCAATGATTTGGAAGAGATCTCTCGAAAAGTATTTCGTGCTCATTTCTGTCAACTCTCTTTCCTTGGCTGAGTAGCATGTACTTCCATGGTGCCTGTTTTTTCAATTATGAAGAGTGGCTAAGTGATCCTACTCACATTGGACCTAGTGCTCAGGTGGTTTGGCCAATTGTGGATCAAGAAATATTGAATGGTGATGTGGGTGGTGGTTTCTAAGGAATACAAATAACCTTTGTTTTTTTTTCTAGATTTGGCAAGCGTTTAGAATAAACTAATGAATTACAACTCTATTGTACCGCAATTGGTGCATTAATATTTGCAGGGTAATGCTTTTTATTGGTTGGTTCCATTATTGCAAAGCTGCTCCAAAATTGGCGAGGCCGATCATTGTGGAATAAATAGGGAAAACTTCAATTCATTCTTCAACAGGCATGCGGTTAGAGATCATTCTCCTTCCACTGCTTGGGAGCTCACGGTTTCATGTTCCATTTCACTCCCCAATGGGGGGGTTCTTTTCACCTTTCCCCATAGTACTACTTCACTATCGGTCACCCAGGAGTATTTAGCCTTACAAGGTGGTCCTTGTTGATTTACATGGGATTCCACATGCCTCATGCTACTCGGGTTAGAGCATAAACTAGTGATGCCTTCAGCTACTGGACTCTAACCGTCTAGGGTGCTTCACTCCACAGCCTCACCTAGCAGTATGATGCTTGTATTGCTCTCCCACAACCCCATTTTCATGGATTAGGATGCTCCCATTTTGCTTGTTGCTAGTACGAGAATTGCTTTTGCTTTCTTTTCCTTTGGCTACGAAGATGTTTCAGTTCGCCAAGTTGTCTGTTGTCTGCCCATGGATTCAGCAGCAGTTTAAAAGGTTGACCTATTTGGGAATCTTTGGATCTTTGCTTATTTTCAACTCCTCGAAGCATTTTGTCGCTTACTATGCCCTTCCTCGTCTCTAGGTGCCTAAGTATCTATCGTAAGCCTTTCCTCGTTTGAACCTTGCCATTAACATTAAAGCTATGCCATTCTAAGGTGTTGCTAAATGGATGGATCTTATCAATTTCCATGAATGAGAAATCATAGATCAAACTATCAAATCGAAAAAATTGGTTGAAGTCCAATAGCCGAAAGCATCACTAGCTTATGCTCTAACCCAAGTAGAATGGGGCACATTGAATCCCGTGTGAATTAGCAAGGAATTCCTTACAAGGCAAAATACTCCTAGGTGATCGATAGCGAAGTAGTGTTGTGAGGGAAAGGTGAAAAGAATCCCCATCGGGGAATGAAATATGTTGATGTTTAACTGCAAGTGTATGGCTATTGTAGTATAACTAGTGCAAGTCGAGGTCGATTCCATGGGGACTCGAGTTAAATGTTGGAGTTTGTATAAAATTTTAATTATAAATTAACAGAAATAAAATTCAATTTCATTAACCAACTCATGACAAAAATAAAATTCAATTTCATTAACCAACTCATGAGTACATTGTTCTAAATTTAAAGAAATTAAATACAATAACTATGTTAATACAAATTTTTTGTCTCAATCGTTGTGTCATACAACAAGAAGGCTTGAAATTGTATAGTAAAGGGGTTAACTAAGAATAAGATAAAACCAGAATAAAGTAAAACATGAATTAAGAAAACCCAAAATAGGCTAAAGGACGAAATGGATACATCTGAAATTAAAAGAGAGAGAGAGAGAGAGAGAGAATGGGCAGAAATGGAATTTAATGAAAAAAACTAAAGTTGAAAGAAAAACATTCTTCTTTGAATATAATAAATTACTATTCATGAACAATAATCGAAGTTACTATTCATGAATAGTAACTGATGAAGAAAGATGTCGATGGAGAAAACGATGCAAAGAAGAAGATGGGGGAGAAGAGTAAGGGAGGAAACCCGATTTGGGTTTTCTTCCTATAAGTTGTCCAAATCGGAGAAGAAGGGGAGAGGAAAAAAAGGAAGAGGGGAAAGGGCAAACCGAGAGGTTCTCTCTCCCTAGGTGGGCGAAGACAGTGACAACGCTAGCAACTGGGAAGAGCCGGTGAGCGTTGCTAGAGGAAGAAGAGGGTAGAGGAGAAAAAGAGGGAGAAGTAAGCCGGTGATCTGGAAAATCTGGGCTTGTCGACTTCTAGTGCGATCCTGGCTAATGAATAGATAACGACTTCGAAGATGGGTCTGGTGTTAGAGAGAGAGAGAGAGAGAGAGAGAGAGAGAGAGAGAGAGAGAGAGAGAGAGAGAGAGAGAGAGAGAGAGAGAGCAGTGTGTTCCAGGTGGAGCAGAGGTGTGTTGAGGCAGTCCAGTGACAACGAAGGTTTGGCCTTGGTGGGGCAGCTTGGCTGGTTTAGATGGAGCTGAGGGAGTAAGGGAGGTTCTGGTAGAAGGAAGTAGAGAAAGGAGGGGTGACCCAAGCTGTAGTTGGGTAGTCCAGTGATGGGTGACAGTGAAGATGGCTGGGACAGAGCTGATAGCTGAGTGGAGGAGCTGGGTAGGAAGAAAGAGGAGCAAGGGCATTGAATAGAATATAGAGAGTAGAGAGAGGGAGCAGACGAGATGGGACATGGGAGAGAGAAGAGGAAGATGAGAGAGCTGGGGGAGGTGTGTGAGATGGGAAGAGAGACGGGGGAAAGAGAGATAGATGAGAGGGAGAGAAGGAAAGGGGGGTCTGCCTCTACAGTTCAAGGAAGGTATTGAAGATGACAAGAGGAAAGAGAACGTGAGAGAGGGGGGAACGGACTGAGAGACGGAGAGAAAAGATCCTTCTGTCTCTTTCCGTGAAGGGGAAGAAGCAAGAATGCCTAGACGGTACCCAACCGAAACATCGCTCGTAATTTGCATGCTACATATAGGGAGCCCAAATATTTTTCTAGTCAATTGTGCAGCTTGCCCATGCCTTGCCCATCGACTCTTGTAGCCTCCTCATGTAGTGTCTCCTATGCTTTATGCAGTCAGCCCATACTTGTGTTGCCTGCCATGCGATGGTACCATATGATGGCTGCATGCATTAAAGATTTTCCAATATTACATCTCTACTGTATATATCATCGAGCCCACAAAGATGATTTGATCTATATAATCCTGGTTAATCTGTAAAATAGAAAACTATTTTAGAATCACATAAATTATATACCTAATTAGTTCTAGTGATCATCTAACTATTAAATTTTCAAATCAACAATTGGATGATCAATTAGAGCTAAAATTAATTTAAAATTATAAATTTTGCCCAATTAGATGATCTAATCAAATGCTAATTAAGGTTTATTTTAGGCAAAATTGAATACTTAACACACACCCCAACCAGCATTTTGCTAGTCCCTAGCAAAACATGAGAAAAATCAATTATTGAAAGTGATACAAATTGCCTTTTTAGTAGGCACTTACGATTATATTTAGCATATGCAACATGCCCTTAAACCCCTCGGTTACCCCAAGTGGACGAATTAGACCTCGTGAGGGTTTATAGTGAATATACCTATAAAATTTCAAAATACCATTTGAAGTCAATTCCCACTTTTTCCTTAAATGAACCTATTTACTTTAGCATGTGAATGAAAAATTCACAACTCTACCCAGATGCTAAACACATTCCAATTCAGTTTAGATATCCGAGTGTGTGTGTGTGTAGTTTACATATAAAATAATCTTTCTCTCTGAATAGACTACAACTTTCGACTCCATTTGAAACATTTTTTGACCTCAATCCTTACTAATGACATACACTCAGAAATAACATCTCTCAGATAAAGGTACAAATCATATCTCTCTTAAATATATGAGCAAAGCTAATAACAACAAATTTATCTCACAATACTCATAAAAGAATGAGAGTTGCTAAGGAATGTAGTTTTAATCCCCTTAAAAAAAATAAGATGTCATTACCTTAGAATAGTGGTGGGCTTAGAATAGCCGACCCATCCAGGGACTGACAGGGGCAAGGTCAAGATAAGCGCCTGGTGGATCGAAAGAGCCACCCCAACCCGTCGCCATCCGTATTGGTGGATTCCTTTAGTTTCCACGCGGTCATGGACTCACTCCTGAATTCACATCTCAGTTGGCTTTCCATGGGGAATTTGCAAAGAATCAATCAACACAGAAATGAATTCTACAACGATTTCCACCTTGACTTATAGGACATGTAAGTGGAATATAATTATTCTAGATCTTGAGTTTCAATCAGATGATATAGTGAGCAAGACTTTTGTGGAATCTTTGAACCTTGTTGGTTCCACTGCAGTGTTTCACATCTTCATATTGATATGTTATTGGTGGGAACAAGTCATATAGTAGATTCCACCTTAGGTAAGTGTTACCACAAAATCAACCACTTTTTCCATGTCCTATGCCGATTATTTTGGTCATTGACCTAGAATTTGTGGTTTTGTCTATTTTATTTTATATTTCTCAATATTCTTGATTGGATAATGGATGGTTTGGACTTTGTATTAACGGACAATGAAACATTTTTTTATTGTGGACTCGGTCTTTGTTCTATCTAGTCCAGTGATATTTCTTTGGCTGATCTATGAAAATATCATTACAACGGTTGAGAGTCTCATCCGCGTCCAATTCTACATGCTAATACATCAGCTAATGCCATAAACGCCTTGCGTCACCTTGGGACCTATCTAGAAACTATAATGATTTCTCAAAGCAATAAACAGCAAAAAAGGAATGATAAAAACAAATATAAAAAAGAGTGCTACAATGCATATATATTTATGTATATGTGTCCGTATTTTTACACATATGTTGCATGAGTTCAGGCATGGATTAGGTATACTTTAAAGGCATGCATGTAAAAAACAACTCAAAGCCTCAATAGATTTAACAGGATGCTAGTAGTGCTTTAGATGAGATAATCTGACTTGAGATGAGATGATATGGTCTATTTTATTATTAGTGATGTTTGAGATGAGATGAGACAAGAATTATCTTATTGTAACCATTGTTAGTGGTGCTTGAGATGAGATGGTTAAAAATCACCTTATCCCAACTCACTTTTAGTGCTTGAAATTGGCTTCAATTCACTTTTATTGGTTTGTGCATATTGCTTCTATCTCAAGCCATCTCCTCTCATTGCTAGTATAAAAGAGAGCTATTTCTCGCCTGACGAAATTTAGCCCCACTCCTGCATTTTGCTTGAGATGCAAATGTCATATTATGTCATCTCAACCATCTCCTCCAACTAACTTCAACCCGTCTAACTCAACTTCTCCAACTCATCTCAATCCATGTCCTCCAACTTTCTAAACCCAGCTTAAGTGATATTTGCAGTCACCTCACTTCATCTCATGCTAAATGTAGGTCTAGCTCAAGTCATCTCAAGTCAACTTGTCTTATCTCAAGCACTACTAACACCATCTAATAAATAGCTACGTTCGTGGGCTGACTTCTTTAATTACTAATGAATCCTTAATTAATTTGGGGCTGAAAAAAGAACATAAACCGTTTTGATATTTCTCGACTTTCTCTTCTAATAATATAACCTTTGTGTTGGATGTGAAATTGAAGCGAATGTAGGGGTCTCTTTGATTTATAGCATTTTGATTACACACAAAGCTTAAATAAATGATAAACAAGAATTAATAGAGAAGAACAAATAACAACGGAAACAAAGAATAATTAAGAAAAATACAAGTTCCAAAGCTCACGACGAATCTCCGAAGGGAAGAATGCTTGGTCGGATGCAAAATTAAAAGAAATTATCCATTCAGATCCCTACACTTTCACATGGCAAAGATATGGAAGAACAAATTTTCCATGCAAAAAAGATATCGTGTGATGCTACCAAACATAGAAAATAGATTAAAAAAAATTATATTGTAACGTAAATAAATACCTTTAAATCGCCTGGTGAACTTATTTTTTATGTTTTAAGACAGCATAAAAGATAAGATACTGCCTATGATTAATTATCCAACTTGAATATTGTCATATTGACGCGGGGATTGCCACGTGTGAACAGAAGATTGGAAGAATCGATTAATTAATAGTGTGATTACCCTAGTCTTTTTTTAATTTAAAATAGTCAGCAGTTACATAGCGGCGTAGAGATTGCCCTATCATGTGATTATACTAACTAACTCTAGCATTTGAGCTTAAGATAAGGCAATTGGGAGTGTGGAAATGGCTGGTTACAGAAGCATACATGGCAGGAGCTTCGTAGTTTCCTCTTCCTATTGACCGACTTTGTTATTTGGCACCTCCATTGTCCAACGAGCTCCGAAGAATTGGAAAGTTCTTGGAAGAGTACCCCACTTTTTTCCAACCAATCCAATTTTTTTTACAATTTTCAAATTTAAAGTAAGTTAATATGAATTTACCTAATAAAACTTAAATTTCACAATTAATTTTCCAATATATTCTCAAATATTGATTGTAAATCTAGTTGAAAATTCAAATTATTTTCTTGCACCAAAGCCTTCTATTGCAGTTGCAAGGAGAAATCTCCCATCTGGGTGATTAAGGTTCGAAGCTATGTGCCAGTGGGTGTATATGTTTAACTTTATACGAAATCAGAAAAGAATAAAAAAGGACTTTTTATTTTATTTTTTCTGAATTTTTTGCTATGTTTGAAAGTTTTCAAATATTTGCCTCACCAATTTGTTATGCTTGGTTAGAGTTTTGAGATGGCTTTTTTCCATAGATGGATAGATTTTAAGTATATTTAGAAATTAGAATAATAGTTTGGTCAATAATTATTTGCTGTAAAAATAAATAAAAGCAACTTACTTGATGTTACCATTGGAAAACCAGGTCCAAGTCTGTAATGAAGTATTGGATTTGTGTTGAGTTTTTCTAGCTTTTGACTGGTTCTACTTCCCTTCATTACTCAATCAAAAGACTTGAAAAACTTCTAACTTGGCAAATAAGGGAACATTTTATCTGGTCACCTACCAGAAGCCGACCTTTGTGCCTATTTGTACAAAGTCTACAGTCAGATGGAAGAGAAGGGGGAAATGCCTTGAACTATCAGCTGTTACAATAGTCGTCAACAAAGACTCCATTTTGGGTGCTTACAAGTGTAATGTCAAGCATGCCCCTCCCATTCATACTGATGTTGTTTTGATGGGATGTTTCTACACCCCTCATCCATGAGACCTTGTTTAGGGTTTTCTTAGGAAGATGTAGATCATTGATCTTTGTCTTGATGGGTCTACACTCCACACATTGATTTTCCCATATGGAATCCTACTGTACTAAGTTGCCAAGTGGCCCACCACTTTTGCTTCAATTGGACCATGGCTGTCACAGTTCTCGATGAAGGGCCCACGTTCAATTGATCCAGTTTGTTTATAAAATGAATTTTTTAATTTTAGATATTTTGTAGCTTAAAAATCAGGATTATTGGACAATTCTAGTGTCCCAAGAACTTCATTTCTAATCAATGAATTTGAGCTACTATTTACCACCAAGCCATTATCCATCAATTCTGATAAATCAGCTGAACAAGTTAGGATCAACCATTGGTGGGGCCATTCATGTAACTTGCCATGTGTATAAATAGGGCAAGCAGTGCCGTCATAATAAGAAAATGTGGGAAGAAGCCCTTGCGTTTCAAATGAAATTATTTTGTTGCAGTAATGTCTAAACTCATACACTAACCCACCTACTTACAGAAGAAAGACAGCTTTTGGAAAAATTAATCCTAATTTACTTGATAGTTTGAAAAAACTTAACAAAAGAAAAAGTAGTTTGAAAAAAATTATATATACAAATAAAAAGTTCTATCTGCTATCTCGAACATGGTCGAACCCAATGACCCGTTAATTATCAGGATAACACATCCAACTTGTTCCATGGAATATTGAAAATAAGGAAAGAAAAAAGAAGAAGAGAAAATAAGGATCTTAGTTAGGATGCGAACACACTGCTACTAAGTAACGCCTTTGCTTGATCCAGCCCGTTCATTTTGATATCTCGTATCAAGCAAATGTGATCCCAGGGTGCGAACGCCGAGTCCATGAGTAGCCGCGTGGTCGCGCCCTACGGTAGCTATTTTGCGCAAAGGACAATAACAATAGATAACAATGACCGTAAGATCCCATTTTCAACTAGATTTACGTAAGCAATCTTCATTATAAAAGGTATAGATTTTGATAATCTTTACATTAAGATGGTGAAACTGGAGCAATTCCGTGGTGTCTACGTTGGAGGGGACTTAAATTAATGAAGTTTGGCGGCGATAGAGCTTGACCTGACCCCACTAACAGGTTTTCAAACTCATGATCTGGACCATTCATCTACAAGCCATCGACTCGTCGATGACATAATGCGAAATGATTTCTTTTAACACCATTTCTTGCCGTTCAGGTAAAGAAAATGGAGTCTTGCTCAATTTTCTTAACTATCTAGATACGTCGAGGACGGATGTCTTCTCGACGCAGAAAAATCAACGGCTTGGATGTAATTGATATGATGTTAAGTATGAGATTTAAGGAAATGATCGAAGCATCATTGCCTCCTTTTTAATGATACTTAAGTCGTTTTCACTTAAACATTTTTAAATTGGCATTATTACTCCTAACACTAGTCATTAGCCAACTATAAAGTGTCAATAAAGGGGGGAATGCTATCGTCCCATGTGAAGCGCGATGGGGCGTAGATTTTCAATGATCAAAGCCTATTTTGGTAGGCCTTATCTCAACTGTCTGCCATTCATCATGTTTGGCGTGCAGAAATTGAGTAACTCAGAGAAATTAATACGTTTGAATATTCTTAGCCACTTGTTTTGCATATTTGAAAAATCAATAAAAATAAATTATTGTAATTTTTTATATATAAAACATAGGTTAAATGCATCCAATCGGTAGGATATTTAATCTCTAGCCTAGTGAAGCCATTCCAAGAATGATGAATGGCTTAAATCTACAAAAGATTATAACTATAAATAAAGAAGGGCAGCATCTCTACTCCTATTGGAACTCCATTTAAATTTAACTAACACTATTACGGCAAACAGCGTCTGGCATAGCTGGTTGCAGGCAACTTAACATCTCCCTTCAAATACGGTTATTGATATGATCTCAGTCATTGCTTTCTCTAATACTGCTTTAAAATTCGTCTTATGATATAATCTTTCTTTTGAAAGTCAAACACAATCACCCCAGCAGCCTCGGACCAATGACCTAAAGGTCTTGTCTAAAATTCATCATCCATCTAGAATCATAAAACGAGTCGTGGAAGAGGGTTTACTCCTATAGGAATAATATTTAGCTGATCTAAGTCATTTATCATACTAACAATTACTTAGAAAGGCTGGAGAACAAATTTCATGTCCAGTGAATTTTTGGTCAAATGTTAGGACCATTGAATTTTCTATTTCTCAAAGACCCGAAACATGTGGTTAAATCATCCAAATTCATTGAGTTTTACGGGTTACCTAATTTATGCACACTAAACATGATAATGACTTAGATCTCCTAAAAAAAGGTCTCTAGGACAGTGCCTATAGAACTACATGCTTCCTTTTTTAAAACTAGTAACTCAGACATCCAATAGATGTTTATCCCGTAGGTCTTTATATATACATCCTTTTTTGTATATATTCCCAGGACAACCCTCAACGTATACATTTGCCAAACACATCCAGACACACCCCTCGGTAGACACCGGGGAGATGCTTATCGGAACTCTCTAGAAAGAAGAAGAAAAAGAAAGCACCCATAGACAAATGAAACAGGAGGGGTTGCATAATATATATGCTTGACCCATTCAGATACACATATAGTACGCAAGATTTTCTAAGTCAAGAATGCAAATCCCGTTTAGACAGGCCATGGTTGTGGTCTTACGTCCGGTAAGGACTTCCAAGTTCTTTCAACTTATATGTATGCAAATATGTAGAACTATCCTAGGTCCAACCAAGGCCAACTGACATTCATTGGTGGAAACTGTCGGTCACTACGTGTCACATTTGATCCCATAACCCTATAAATAGGACTTATCCCTTGCACCAAGACACTAATCCTTACCTTTCTTTCTCTAAGATGGGTTATCTTTATGTTGCTTTTCAAGTTTTGCTGGTTGCTGTGGTCTTGGGGCTATCGAAACTCTTCATGAATCTCATATGGAAGCCTCATTCTATCGCAAAACACTTTGCCAAACAAGGGATAAGGGGACCTCGCTATTCCTTCTTAACAGGTAATCTAGAGGATATCAAGAAACTGGAACAGGAAGCCAAAGAGCAGACCATGGACCCGAACTCGCACGACGTAACGCCGAAGGTGTTGCCTCACTATCACAAATGGTCTCAAGAGTATGGTTAGTCCATTTCGTCAAAATTTGTCATAGAATTGGGATGATAGCTCCATTTTGCGTGTCACAAACATGAGATCCATGGTGACATATAACATATAAACGCTGCGTTGGTTTTGGCAGGGGAAATCTTCTTGTTTTGGTTCGGAACGCAGCCAAGGTTGTCGATCATGGATCCGGAACTCGTGAAAGAAGTGTTTGTTACCAAGTTTGGGTATTACACCATGGATAAGCCAACACCATCTGTGGTTGCACTGCTCGGATATGGCCTGCTTTCAATTACAGGTTTGGAGTGGGTCAGGCACAGAAGGGCACTCAACCCAGCCTTCAACATTGACAAGCTCAAGGTTAGTTGGCCCATCATCACCTTATTTTGTGCCTCTCACATTAGCATGGCTGAGAAAATGTGTCCTTGTGGATCTTCGCCATGTGAGAGACGTATGTCCATCCACGTGCTTTACTATTTGCACCATATTTCAGTTGCAGTCCGCTGTAGGATGGATGCCTCACAATCAGACAGCCTCTCTTCTCTATTACTAGTGGGTAGGCGAGAGAGAACAGAGAGAGATATCACATTTAACTTTCCAGGCCCTCTGATTAGTTCCCTTGGTGGACTAGTAATGATCATCCAATTGAAAAGATTATTTTTTTGGGAATATTTAAGATGGAGCCTACAAGATTAACGGTTTGGATCACAAAATAGATACTCCACATGTGGTTTTAACTGGGGAAAATACATGAGTGGATGAGTAATAAAATCTAGGAGATGGTTAGAAATTTTGTACGACATTCTGATGATGTGATGGTGAAAGGCCTCCAACCTCTGTTGGACTCGTGGAATGAAAAAATTCTTCGTAGAGCAAGAGGAATGCTACAGTAGGCGCCGCTCTTTTTCCTTGCAGGGCCCATGTACCCTCGCTTCATCCAACCCGTCATCTAATTGACAGGCTTTAGATATCTTGTAATCCAAAATCCTCTAGGATTCGATGATTCTAGCATATGGAGAAACGTATTTTTATCACCTGAAAACCGATGGAT
Organism: Warburgia ugandensis; assembly: GCA_035236585.1. Classification (NCBI taxonomy): domain Eukaryota; kingdom Viridiplantae; phylum Streptophyta; class Magnoliopsida; order Canellales; family Canellaceae; genus Warburgia; species Warburgia ugandensis. Next base: position 105,076,937 of record CP141126.1, read on the forward strand.
AAAACCATTGTATCTGTGGGCCACATTCAATGGCTCAAAGGGACATTTTACTATCAGGAAGTTCATAGTTCTATAACTAGCGATTGGATTCAGAAAACTCGTCCAAGTTATCCAATTTGGGTGACAAAAATGTCTTGTTTATGTTGGGATTTGAAAATAAGACCTCCCAAAACCTAGCACTTGAGTGTACAAGTATGGTGAAAATTTTAAATATAACTAAAATAAAATATTATTGATATATTTGAGTCGCCCATAAATAAATTCTAGTTAACTTAACTCGCCTCATTTTCTAGACTTTTCTAGTTTTAAAACTATATAGCAAAGAATATTAGACAAGTCTGAGTAACAGGATGAACGGGACAAGCAAGCGCTGGCCATTTATGAAAAAATTGGGTGCATCACATTCATCATAGAATTGATAGAGACCCCCCCTTTATTTTACCCTTTACTTGCGGAGCGTGTCCCTGTGTTTGACTACAGATTGAAATATCCTTGATCAGCGGCCATCTTGGTCGAGCTCCTATAGACTTTTAGATGACTTCAGATCCAAATTTCTATTGCGTAAATAATCATGCATTGATATCTAACCATCATATTGACCTGGATATTAGACATTTTCAACCCCATGATCTTGATCATCCTATCATTGAAGGCTCTAATCCATGCAATCCTGATCGTTTCAAGTATGGAAGGATAATAAAATCAGCAACACTGTATCAACAGAACAGCCTTTAGCCCCTGAATTCCAATAATCAGGCCACCGGATGAACGATCCAAATCAATGATGTGATTGAAATGGGTCACTCTTAGATCAAAATGGACTGACCCACGCCTCCTGTTCAACCTAGTCAGAATGGCTAATTTGGGTCTCGACGTTGGCTGGTAAACGATCAAACATGACCCGACACCAGATTGATTGCAAATAATTTTGACTTCATGAGATGATTAACCAAGTCGTTGATATTAATTGAGTTCTAATACTCCAGGGAATGGTAAAGAGAATGGGGACATGCACTCTATCGAAGATCAATTGGTGGGAAGATCAGATCTCAAAGGACCCCACCAAAGAATTCGACGTGAATCGCGATTTTATGGAGCTCACAGGCGACATAATCGCTCACACATCTTTTGGGACAAGCTACAGAGATGGAAAAGAAGTGTTTGAGGTGGAGAAAGAGCTTCATCGGATGGTCATCGCTTCGGTTACCGACGTCTACCTTCCGTTCAGCGAGTAATTCCTCATGATACATATGAAGATAACATGATCTGGACCTTTCATTTTGCAAACATGAGTTGATTTTTGCTATCCTCTTGCAGATATCTACCGACGAAGTGGAACAGGAAAATGTGGGCCCTCGAGAAAAGATTGAGATCGAAATTGAGATCAATAATTGAGAGGAAGCTAAGCACGAGGAATCCTGGGGATTCAGATCACGGTTATGGGGATGATCTTTTGGGTCTGATGCTGGCAAGTTCCAGGGAAGAGTCGAAGAAGAACGGAGGAATGAGCTTGGCGATCGACGAGATCATAGACGAGTGCAAGACTTTCTTCTTTGCAGGGCATGAGACCACCTCCACCTTACTAACATTTGCCTTCTTCTTCCTTGGAACCAACCTGGAGTGGCAGGAAAAACTTAGGGAAGAAGTTCAATCTGTCTGTGATATGGATATCCCAACTCCAGACAAGCTATCTAAGCTCAAGCTGGTGAGTTCACTTATTCCCGATTCTTTTGTCGTATTTTAAAACCTCAAAATCTTAATTCAACACAAAAATGAGGCAATCTGATTTAACTCAAAGCAATTTAGGAGTGACTCAGAAATACTTGAGTAAAACTTGTAATAATATTTTATAAAATATCTGTCATAGATAAGATCTCACTATTTTTGTTTGATTGTTCTGGAGGTCTGGGATCAAACCATGATAGAAACACACTATTTTTGTTATTTAGTGAGTTGACTCCATTTGCTGTCCAGTCAAGGAATTCGGATAAGTTTTCTGAGTCGACTTGCAAATTTTAGAACTATGCTTACTCTTGAATTATATTTACTTGAACGTGAAATACATTCGAAAAGATATACATGACAGAAATCATAAAATGTCTGCAAAAATTTTCCGTGGAACAAGAAAAGTTTAAAAAACTTTAAAGAAACGTGAACAAAAAGAGAGGGGGGAAGGGAAAAGTGATTGCACAAAAGAAGTGTTGATATCATTTCAACCAGGTGTATACAAAAGCACATTCGTAATTGAAGAGGTGTGTTCTGGTAGAGTTTCTCATTAGTTTTCCTTAAGATGAGTTTCACTTCATTTCAAAGATGATTTTGTATTGGTTAACATATCTGGTAACCCTGGTTTGAGTAACAAATTTTGTAATAATCTTATCCACGTAAAGTATGGCCTAATTTTCTTGTGTTGGATGTGTGTAGGTGACTATGGTTATTTATGAGACATTAAGGCTCTACAGCCCTGTAATATTCACTGAGAGAAAGGCCATGAGCGACATAAAATTGGGTAAATTGGTCATCCCAAAGGATACCATGCTAACATTTCCTTACCCAATGATACATAGGGACAAGAAGTACTGGGGAGATGATGCAGATGAATTCAATCCATTGAGATTTGCAGATGGCTTTTCAAGGGCAGCAAAACACCCCAACTCCTTCATTGCTTTCTCCCTTGGCCCTAGAGTTTGTATAGGCCAAAACTTCTCATTGTTAGAAGCCAAGACAGTGATGGCCATGGTTCTACAAAGGTTCTCTTTCACTCTCTCGCCTAAATACAAGCATTCCCCGGTGAACAACATTCTCATGAACCCTGAGTTTGGGGTCCCCATCATTTTCAAGCCCTTAGATTGAAATGCAAGGCGATCACTTAAGTTAACATGGGGTCTAACGTCGGACCTCGATGTACAAATGACTAATACCATGGGTTCGACCACGCGCCGATGGCGTTCACGTTTCGATTTTCACTAGTTATGTGTTAGTTATCGTTGTTGTATCAATCTAATAAATATAGCTTATATTTGATGCAATGTAGAACGAGGTAGACTAATTAAGCAAGGTTTTGTTGATAAACATGTGTTCCCTTTAATTTTTCCAGTTATTTATTAGAAAGGTATTTATTATCCTTGTAGTGTAATGTCCCGAAGCATTATCAAGTGTTTGCCTGAAATTTTTTTGGAGGGTATGTCAAAGAAAAAAAGTCAATATGTTAAGGAAGATGAAGGCTTCAAACATAATTAGCGGATCCAAGGATATGAAAATGAACAATGAAAAAGTAAAAGGGCAGCCCCGGTACACGAAGCTCTCTCCTATGTGAGGTCTGGGGAAGGGGCAGACTACAAGGGCTTATAATAGGCAGCCTTACCTTCCATTTTGCAAGAGGCTGATTTCACGCCTTGAACCTATGACATCAACATCACATGATGACAACTTTTACTGTTGTGCCAAGGTTCCCTTCGAACAATGAAAAAGTAAAACTCCTAAATATCTAACTGTCGCTTTTACTCGCAAACATTTAGGGTGATTTTCATTCATTCCCACACGAAGCCAAAAGTAACAATTAGCGGGAAACCCATGCCTTTTGTATTGGGATGTTTGATTTTTTACATTGCTTAAAAGGATTTTTTTATTTTTTTTTTAGGATGAGGGGGTGAACTACATTGCTTAAAAAGATAAGTTGGTATTTGAATTTCTCAAAAGAGTCATTATAGGAGTAGATGCTCGTGACCATCCCAGGAAGTAGATGTTATTTGTGTCAAGTATTAATTTTTACAGACAGAGAGAGAGAGAGAGAGAGAGTTAGTTGAACTGATTGGATACCACTGTATGGAAGTTCGTTAAGACAAAACATATTTTTGTATATGTTACTAAATGGATATTTTCTGGAAGGTGTAGAATTTGGACACCAAGATTATATTTAAGTTGCTACCCATTTTTATGGGGTAAATCACTTAATGTTCATGGCCTCATAATAACTTTTACTAGATTTTGCAGCGGCGAGTTTACCCCAGTGGTGCAGCGTGGTCCCACGAAATCATGCGCAAGATTAGGGATCCGAACAGTTTATCCTATAATCCACCTTCTGTAAAGATTATCTCTCAAAATCCCATCTATCCGATCATCCCATCCTTTGATATTAAGTATCTGCGTTTATTTTATACTGAGAAAAATCAAAGGTCAGAAGCACCCAATCAATAATACTTTTGAGGCATAGCTTATATAGCATAGGATCAAGAAGATGAACGGCTTGGATCTCCTGAAAGATGGCTCCACTTGCAGGCAAAGAGAGAGAGACAAATGAGCCCCACTTTTGGCTTCTTCTCAAAAGAGTGTGTTTTGAGATCATTAAGGCTATCTTAACGTTATTTCCATGGAATCGATGAACACTTTACCTGTAACCATGTTGATGCCAAAATATCCCCATAGCTTCCTTCCATCCTCATCTTCCACTTCTTTTTGTTCATCTCTCTTGACGTAGCCGAACACAACTTTCCCGAAATCTTCCAATCCCTACAGACAGTTTCTCCTCTTAGGGAACTGGTATGGCAGACAGAAAGGGAGAGAGAGAGAGAGAGAGAGAGAGAGAGAGAGAGAGAGAGAGAGAGAGAGAGAGAGAGAGAGAGAGTATTCTTTGTGTTATTTAATTAAAAATTACTGCGGGCCCATAGACCTGACGTGATTTACCGAATAAGTCGTGACATAATATCCTGGCTATTTCACTTGCCGTGCAAATCACCAGGCTTTCTGGAAGGTACATTCTATTATCATATACTGATCTCCTTTCCGTTTCTATTTTGTTTTAGGTCATTGCATTGCGGGCCAATTATGCATAAATGTACAGTGGCCAAACTCATCAAGAGACCATACCTTGGTTGTCATAGCTACTGAAATCTATCTATTAAGGATCTGAAATCTGTTTTACGCTCGAGTTCAAATCATGCTCATTTATTGTATATTAAGCAAGTTACGTTTTTCTTTGAATACTTAAATCCTATTTGCTTTATAGGCCTCTTATCTTTGAGCTACATAACACTTTTCTATAATCTAATTTTAATTATAATTGAATACTTCCTCTTCCATCTCTGAAATTTCTCTCTCTAAAATTTTATATTTTACTTCTAAATTTAATAATTCAATACTGTCTTCTCACACTATAATTCTAACAATAAGTATAAATGAGCTCCTTAAAAGTCATTAAGTTTTCATTTTTCTCTATACTAACGCTTTTTTTCCTAATCTTTTCTCATTCTCTTTCATATTTTCCCTAACTCTCTCTCTCTCTCTCTCTCTCTCTCTCTCTCTCTCTCTCTCTCTCTCTCTCTCTCTCTCTCTTGTTTTCTTCTTACTATCTATATGTATTAAAGCGAACCTCATGAGACATTTCTAAACTCCTGAATTATTTCTAAATATAGGCTCCACTTAAATCAACGGTGCAGATAAACATAATTGTAATCAACAAAGTCAAAGTGATCACAAAAAAGAAGAAGCAAATGCTTACTATTCTTGGTTTCTGCAATTGCAATGTATTATTAGATATAATCATACATAAAATAATCCAGCATTCTATGAATCTAAACTTTCTACCAGTGTATAAAGAGAGCCAATATATTATACCAATGCACAGAGAGCATTTTTTTCTGAAAAAGTATTAAAGAAAGAGTGGGAAAATGTACCAACTTTTGTTAGTTTGAAAATGATTGGCTAGCCCACTTTTTTATACTTTTCATTTTATCTGAGCCATTCATCTCGCCAGGACGTCCATCTAATTTCTTATCCATAGTAGGAAACTCCCTCTCAATGACACATGCCTGTGACTGATGAAGATTAAAAGGAGCAATCCAGCAGCAATGCCATCGTAAATTACGTATCGGCCATTTACCTCATGGATTCACTTGGTTAATCCTCCTATTTGCATCTTTACATATTTTTGGGTCATTGGAGACACAAAGTGGGATACACCAGGTCAATAATTCAGGTTAACGAATGCATGGACCAGCTTATGTTGTAATGGGTAACCTCTTCAAAGCGCTCCTCATGAAAAATTATATTTTCAACCCCTTGGCACTTTACCTTCCCATATGATTAAGAAAGAGAAGCGTGGAAACATCATTTCCATCATCTTATATGATTAAGAACGTCTCTGCGACACTGGTTGTCAATTATTTGTCACCTCGGACGCTTCAATTTCCGGTCCAACATGTGCTTAAGCGCGCGAAATGCGCGTCCTTTGAAAGACGGATGCAATAATTGACAGGTTGATAAAAATGTGACCAACGTCAGTTAATAGCTTTTCACTTTGTTTTCTGTTAACATTATGCACACGAGGCAAAATTAAGATGAGAGCTTTTTACTTCGTTTCTTTGCTGTCTTGGCGAGGGCATCACATATTTCCTTCTTGCGTTTCGAGTTGTCTTGGCCCTTGCGAGCAGAACTCTTAGCTTGAACTTCCAATGCCCCCTGGACAAAGAATTTGAGCTTCCACAATATTGATTCACTCTGCAACAAGTGATAAAATGACGAAATTATTGACACAATCTCAAAGGAATGCATACAAAAGACAGGCCATCATTACCATGGTAAGCAACAAAAGGGAGAGAAGAAGCACTGCCTCCCCAACAGTAAGAAAGCAAATGCTCATCTCACAGATTGCTGACCTGAGCATCAATGTCAAGGTCCACCTCTTCCGCTGTAGGTTGGAAGCTGGGATTTCTTTGAGCAATAATTTCCAAAGCCTTGTTCAGATCTTCTGGGGATAACCGGCTCAAGCCTGATCCAAGCTTTCTTTTCTCTTCTGTAGTCATCTTTCTATAGAAGACCCAGGATTTAGGTTGATTAAGTTGCATATAATTCCAAATGCAACAAATAACAGCCACGTAAGTGGATGGATCAGATAATAAAGAAACCAATAAATGAAATTTCAACTCCTTTACCTCCATTTTTCCCACATCAGTAATCAATTCCATGAATGATTATTTGAAGCAACAAATTATAACCTTCAGCAATGCTGATTAGTTTAGGAAAAAAGAAACAAGTACCCAAAAAATTCTTTACTTTTGAATGTAGAAAAAGAGAGCGTATTTAGGCTAAAGTACGTAGGGCATGGACAGTGATATTATGCCTAGTATTAGAGGCCCATAAGGATTAAAACAGGAGAACATAAGCTCCCTACAAATTTCAGATACAATTACAATAGGGAAGGAACAGTCGGCAGACATGGAAGAAAAGAGATGCCTGTAGTGCCCATTACAGCTAACACTTACAACTGGACACAGGTCAAGACCAACTATAATTATATCCCTACATAGCTGGAATGCCCATTACAGCTAACACTTACAACTGGACACAGGTCAAGACCATCTATAATCACATCCCTGCATAGCTGGATCGTCTTGGAGTTTTGTGCAAAGTTGTTCATCACACAGAGTAAGCTAAATTGGGAATGGTGCTATACACTGACCCTTTCAAGTACGGTCCGGAGCAACTTCCAAAGTTCATTGAAGCACGAGATACCAAAATCATAATGATGCTTCTTCACGACACAGTAGAAGTCTGAACAATTATAACTCCAGTAAGAATCTAGTATGGGCTGATCGAAGTTTGCAAACAGGTGCCCAGAGGATTTTAGTAAAATGGAGAGTGTAATGAATTCTTCTAAGAAACTCCTATTGTAACAAAGACCAATAATAGCCAAGGCATCATCTCTATTGGGATGGAGCCGCCAAGGAACAACACATGGCCAGCTGAAGCCATCACTCACTATGACATCTGGTTCAATTGATGGGGAGATGAAGGAATAAGCACAGCCCAACTAAACTTGAGAAATCTTCCAGTAACCTAATCGCGGACATTCATAGCTTGATAAGTTAAGGACATGAACATTGAGAGCAAACTTAAACAGATTGAATCATCAGAAGAGAACTTTCAGAGGCTAATCTTCACAAGTTTAAAGCAATTAGATAAAAGATTGTTGACACAAAATAGACCCAAGTATTACCATCAAAACTATCCAGAAGATAGGAGATAAACCTGACAGTAACTAAAGAGTTGAAATAAACCAAAGAATGGCTTAAGAAAGTTATAGATGGAGTCGCAGAGCAGAAAAAGAATATTGCATCGCAAATGTGATACATATGAAGCATTTGAACACCGAGCTATTATGTGAAAGGACATCCACTTCTATCCAATCCGAAATCCCTGGTTTGGAACAGTGAAATTTCTAACCAAATCAAATCTTCCAAAACATTGCTGCTTCATTGATAATGTGAGAATAAGCTGAAAAAGTGATCACATTAGAGATCCTGTACTGTAATTTGTTTCTTTTTTTTCCCTCATCACATTGTAATTTATGATTTAGACTAAATATCTATCTTAACATGCCACTCACATAATTCTAACCAAATCCTTTATCAGACATTAAATTAGTTGCTGGTATGGACTTCCTTTACTAGCATTGTGTATAGCAACAATGTTCTATATGTGAAAACATAAAAGAAAATCAAATGAGAACTCACATGGTGGAAAAATGTCTAGTTTATGGGTCCCAGTACCAACTCCCAATAATACTACATACAAATACCATATATGTGTGTGTATGTGTATTTGTGTCTGTATAGACGGACATGCATGCCTTAGAGACACATCCCTACTAATTTTGAGATTGAGAGGAAAGGAAAGGAATGAACTGTCATGAACAAATTCCATTAACAATCGATGTGATTGATATCTGTAGTCACAAATAAGTAGCTGCACCATCTGAAAGTGAGGCTAGTTTTACAGAACAAACCTGCATCTCTGAACCACCATATCTCTCAGATTCTCCAAACGCAAATCAATCTCAGAAAGCTGAAAGCAAATGAATTAGTTTGTGAAATCACATCCATTTTCATATTTCCATTAAGACACTATCTCTCACAAACCATGATTTGCATATCTGGAAATAAATGCAAGTTTACGTATGTCTCTAGCTGACTTCTGGAAATAAATAAACCATGATTTGCATATCTGGAAATAAATGTACCTCATTACTTATGTCTGTAGCCGCCTTCTCAGTTGCTGCCTCTTGAGCAATTTGCATATCTGCATTTGCCTCTGCTTCCTCTTCTTTTCGTCGTGTTTCCTGAAAGTCATCAGGATTAGCACCTAAAAATGGTTGGAGATACTAAAGGAACAGTATTCATATTTCTTAATGGTGAGTATACTTGCTATTGATGCAGGAAAAGAGCCAAACACCTCTTCAGACGATTTTGGAAATTCAGAAAGTGATGATGAGAAGTTTTTACCTCTTCAATAACTTTAGGTAGTAGCTGTAGCCACTTCTCTTCAAATTTAGCCAACAAAGTTTTGGCCATTACATGGACATCACTTCTCTCATCATTGTATGTCATTGCATTCTTGAAAACTAATCTCACATCAGCACAAATTTCACGGACATTCTTATATCCAGTACCATCCTTAGCTTCCATCTGATTTCGAATTGTACTGAAATCCATGGGCTTGTGGATTACCTAAAAAACAAACCATAATTTAAACAATTAGTACTTGTACATACAAATGGTTGATTCTATGATGCCCGCCAAAATGGACAACAAAAGAAACATAAGATCCATGAAAATACTGCCTTATGAAACAAGGTTCCAAGTAGCTTTAGTTAGTTTACATCAGATTGTAAAAATTAACTGTGAAACTTCACAATAGAAGCAGTATGTTGGACTTTATCCGAATATTATGACAAATTAGTTAGCAGTTATACTACCAACAGAGTAGAAATAAATCAATTCTGAACTATAAAAACCCACAACCTTTATTTTAGGATTGAACAGCTCTAGCCACAGTAATGTAACACGGTATATTTCTTAAAAATCTTAACGCATAATGTATATAAAAAAAGGGCAGCCCCGGTGCACGAAGCTCCCGCGTATGCAGGGTCTAGGGAAGGGGCAGACCACAAGGGTCAATAGTACGCAGCCTTACCTTGCATTTTGCAAGAGGCTGTTTTCACACTTAACACATAATATATATGATCATCATAAATTTGGATGATAAAGAAATGCTATTAAGGAAAAAGGGTGGTCGAATAGAAGGCCTGCATTACCTCATAGTAGTCATGAAGACGGAGTCCTTCAACATCTACAGGTTCCATAAAAGGCCAAGCCCACTTGTGCAGTGTGATCTGGAAAAAAGACATATTTCATAAGGACAAGCACCCTCTTAGTGATTTCAAAGTCTATACTTGTTCATTCCAGAACCTCAGTCATTAAAATAATGAGGTGATGTGACATGAAATTCAGTTCAAACTGAAGAAACCATGGTTGACATAAGAGAGAGAGGATTGGGCACACAAGAAGAAGTAGCCCAATTTCACACAAGCTGCATTGAAGTTTACAGCAAAGATTCTTCCTTCAGGGAAACCCCTTTCATTCTCTTTCTTCATTCTTATGGTATAAAAACATGCTATCCATATCACACATACATGTGATTGACTATTATCAACAGGTATTTGTGAGCCCAGTTAGTCATACTGAAAGAGAAAAGATTTAATGGGATTCTTCCAGGTTAAGTCAGATCAAACAATTTCTGAAATGGTCTCAACATTAAAATAAACTGAGCTTGTATATATATGACCTTGATGCAGAAGATTGATGTGAGACTACTAACACATAATCAGCTATATGATTTCCACAATTAAACATGATCTTAAACTAAAGAGAAAATAAATTTATCAGTCACACATTCTGTGAATTATTATACCAATTATGTGGAACTTCGCCAAGAGACTTCCATTCCCCATCTCTCACATCTACTTTGATAAACTTCTCTAGAAGGTATTAGAACTTTTTGGCAGAACTTTTTGGCAGAACTTTTTTCCCTCTCTCAATAGTAAGCATCAGTGACAACTCATACCACAAATTCTTGAGAGTTAATTTTGTATAGGTGTTTCAATGAATCAAACAATCACATAACAGCTGTCATATTATTTGGAGCTTATTTGGGGAAGAAATCAGCATAGTATCAATAGCAAGATCCATGTCAAAGGTTCACTTACCTACCTCTTTCCAGTGAGCATGTGCAGGAGTCCATATGTGGAGTCAAGAAATTTGTTTTTGATGTTTTTACATGATCCATAATAGAGGAGAGCAAAAGAAATCACCAAAGAGCATAGTATAAAAATTTGGGTGAATTATGCTTTTCTGAGGTTCACAAGAAACCAAGTGAACCAAACCTTTTTTATCAGAATGACAAAACAACAGCCACTCTTTTTTTACCTTACCATATTATGGTAAGTATAGATCATGTTTCAGATTTGTTGATGAATCTACAGTTATATCTTGCAGTAATTTCCAGAAGGGAACTTTCATTTCTAAGTGAAGACTGTGAAGTATAAATTGACCCATGTTAGGAAACAGGAAAGATGAGGATCCAGCCCAAGAACTACATTATGGGGTCTAATCACCAGTTTAATTATCATGACAGGAAGTTGTTTAGATATTCCAGGGTAAATCATAGATTGGTATTAGATTAGTTAACATGAGCTTATCTGGCAAATGCAGAATGGACTTCCATTTATTAACGAATGCAGTCAGAAGTACAGACTTTGTCACACAGCATCTTCAGATAATACTCTGAAGTCATCACTGAGGAGAGGACTTCTCTATATTTCTTATGGATGCTTTTAAGTATCCAAGATGGGATGACCAACAAAGGATTTCCCCACCAATCCAGTTCAACAGTTGTCATAGAGTTAAGTCAAGACAAAAGTGGTACAAAACAAACATAAAACGAGAAAAAGAACAAATTCTAAGTTTTGCATATGGAATAACATGTTCTAACCTTTAATGCATGAAAAATGTATTAAATTTAACCAAAGACTACAAGGGAAAACCAGTCAATTTTATTGCCTGGCGCAATATGGTAGAAAATTGACGCATGAGCTCCTGCATTCTCTTTGTAGAAGCAGCTTCCTTGCGAGTTGCATCTTGTTGCTTCTTGGTGTTAGCAATCTGTTTTTCCTTTTCGCGATCCTTCATCACCGAGCTACCTTTGGAATTGTTAAGCTGTTTCTTACTTGAAGATAAGTAAAACTGAGCCACCTCATTCACTCTTTGCTCAAGCTGCAAATATCATTTAAGTATATATTAGAGAGTGAAAACTTTCAGACTGTGCCAAAACCAAAAAACCCTTGCATCATGGGGAAGTTCACATAAGGTGAAAACGTTTGTCAATTAAAACTGTGATCCAAAAGATAATTATGAGGTTGAATGCGGTTCAGGGATAGGGGTTCGGGCTTAGGGTTAGGGTTCAGGGTTCAGGGTTTGAGCAAGGATAAACCTTCATTACAGAACAAGTTCTTTCCATCCGTAGCACAGTGAGGTAAATAATACTTCTAAGACTTGAAAACAAAGACAGCTAGTTTTGAAAGGAAAGCTGCTATCATAAATTGGAAACTTAGGATTTTCAGTGCCAGAGAATTTTAGCAGAAGGCATCCCATGTGGGGGGGACAGGCACAATATAGATGGCCAAGGGTCTAATGAAGTGAAGATAGCAGGAACGATGGCTCAACACAGTGCAGTATGTACTTTTGACAGGTTATGAGCACAAGAAAACTGTAAACATATGCACATATCGATATATGATAGTACAAATGCTGATAAGTAAAATCAAGATGTAATCATGATAATCTTAGGCAATTCAGTAACTATAAGCCTCTAATCATTTTCAAGCCATTAAATTACTGAAACACAAGTAATGGCAGTTAAAGACAGTACTAATGTGCCTAAGTAACTGACTCAAGATGCACAGGTGATTGAAATAGAGGTTATTTCAGCTCTTCTATTTTCAATCCCAACATTAAAGTTCCAAAATGAATACTGAAAATGAGGCCAAATTTGGATGCTCATGGACAAGCTTGATTATAAATCTTCCAACAAACTTTGTTAAAACAATGGAATTTCATTTGAGGATCCACACAAATCCTTCCAGGGAGGAAACATTTCTGCACCCTATGGTTTCAGCTAATTAGAGGCCGCAAAATAGGGCATTCACATATAAGTTTATGTTTGACAAATTTATGAAGTAGATAGAGGCTTCAGTAGTGAAGCACTTGTATCTTCAGCAGATAGAAGTTCCAGGCTAAAACAAATATCCCAAGCTCCTTCATTATGTTTCTGGATACAGAAAAAATAATTAAAATAATAATAATTTGAACTGGAAACCCAGTATACTCAACATACTAGAATTACATTTTTATCAAAGAAATTTTATGAGGTAATGTACAAAGAGTAACCTCCATGTGAAATCAGCTAAGCTTCTTCTGATTTCAGATAATGTGGAAAATTCTCCGGAAATGTATCTCATCGAATCTAGTTTTGACCATGCACGCCTACTCCAGAAATGGGTTCCAGGATTCTAATGAAGCAGAGATGTTAGACCTCTAACAAATACATGTATTCAAGTAGAATCTAGGAAGAAAATTATGCATGGAGCAATTGGGCTAACAGCACTTATATGCTTCAAGATCAAGCCCAAGCTTTTATGATTGAAGAACGACATTTGGATGTTGGAGATTTATGCCCTGATCTGACGTATCTTTCAGGCATACGCCAAGGAGCAGCCAAATGAGACAGCTGATAAAGACAAATAAAAGCTTGTTGATTTGTGGCACATGCATATGATGTATGAATGTGGATTATTTAGTATATTTTTGTTACATTCGCGTAACATCCATTGTACATTACACATCAGGTTCTGTCCTCAAGCTGGCTCATGTCACTTTCAGCTTTCATGTCAGCCATTAGATTATTACAGAAGGCAATGAGTTTCCGCTTACTCAGTTTTATTGAAAAGAGACTGTTTGACAGAACAACAAATAAAACCACCATCGAACCATGGAATCAAAGAATAGAGTAACACAATATTCAACAATCCCCAAAAAGATAGTCTTAGATATGCCACTTATTCTACAGCAGTTGATGCCAAACCCATGATGCATGCATGCAAACATGCATACACATATGTGTTTATACAGATATACATATATGTATGTATGCACGCACGCACACTCACACACACACACTATCCAATGAGCAAGGCTATTAGAGTTGTAATTCCTCCAGTGGGGCTCATCCCTACCTATTACTTCTTCTTTGATGTCATTTTTTTTTTTTAATCACTTTACAACATATGTTGGGCTTTTTATGCTGAAACCTAAAGGTAAAGTCAGCAAAACTTCCAAATGCCACTTCTTCTTGTAGCATCTGTTTTCGGTAGCTTGACCCTCTCTTTAGTATAAAACCCAATAAATTGGAATGCAATTACCGGATATAGGTGAGCTCACATTGCAATATCCACATGCAAGCTTTTACGGCAACGCCGATGCGAGAGGAGATAATGGCGGCATACATTAACTCACTCTAAATATAGAAAGAAAGAAAACAAACTCACTAGTAGTTCAAATCCTACAAAGCAAAATTCTTTCCTTGTAATGCCGAATCACAAGAAAATAACTTCCCTAACATCGAACTGTTTTGGTTGCTTGCAATTTGCAATAGCAATATCTGTTCACTCATGCTTGAAGCGTTAGACTCTCTTTTCCCTAAATTTTGCTTTCTTAAGTTTGCATACATTACAAATCAATTTAGGATACTCAAAACCAAGATGTATGTATGTAGTAGCCTCTTCTTTTAAATTTCCATGCATTAGAAGGCTGTTATAAATAGTTACCATACTTAGATTAAATAGAAAGAGAATGTGGCGAAATCGTTGGCTCCATGCACCTTTGTTACTTCAATAGGGCAAGCATTCTGATAGTGACTTCTTGCCACAAGACTAAAGAGCATTGAGCTTCTACAGATAAGGGCGTTGAATTTACACACACACACACACACACACATCCTTCTAACAAATGGAGACTTATAGTCTCCATAGTTGACGTGACACCGTACCTTATAGTCTCCGCAGTTGGCGTGACTCTTTCCAACTCCGCCAGTGTGATTTTATGATCTCATGGCCGATAACAAGCCAAGAAAGAGGAGGGCTATGTTAGGTTGAAAGCTGGCAGAAATCTTTTAACAAATCCTATGACATGAATCTAACTACGACAGTTCCTCAAGCTAGGGCCTCAAGCTAGGGTGTTCCCCATAAGCGACGCACTACATCAGGGCCTAGATGTAGTGGAAATGGGCAAGGGCTACTAGGGCATTCCCCATAATCGATATACTGCATTTAATCCCGAGTGTAGTGGGAAATGGACAAGGAATACTAAAGCATTGCCTTGAAAGCAATGCACTGCATCAAATTCTAGGTGTAGTCGGAAGTAGGCTGAGGTTCCGGCACCGTCCTAGATGTGCGTGGGTAAAGAGATTAGCTCAGGAGAATAAGATTTGTATCTCCATATAAAAATAGGCATATTGATATATAACAGTATGGATTAGTATAAACGAGGAAACATAAGAGAGTCAACATAACTTGCATCCAAGAAAGAAGTGACTATAACTATAGAAATCGATTGGCATAAGCTCTAGTTCATAGGAAAGGACAATAATAGAAATAATATACGGATAGTGATAAATAAAGAATTAAAGGATAAAACTCTAGACGCTAGAAGAACTAGTGATAAAAATTCTAGTAATAAAACTTGTTCTAGGAGAGAAGATCATACATGTTATAAGTATATATCCCTACAAGTAGGGTTAGAAGATATAATCAATATACAGTTCTAAGAAGATATGGAGGGAGTAATGCAAGAATTTCCCAACACAATGGGGATATTTATAGGAGTAGACTTAAAAAGCCATATAGGAAAAGAAAATGAAGGATGTGATAGGGTACATAGAGGTATGATGTTGGAAAAAGAAATGAGATGAGGGAAACTATCTTCGATTTTGCTTTGGCATATAACCTACGTTTAGCAAACATATACTTTAAGAAGAGTGATGGACACTTACTGACATTTACAGTGGATCATACAAAGCCAAATGCACCTTTTTCTACTTAGGAATGCCAAAACATCATGTGTAAGGATTGTACGGTGATACCCAATGAGAGTTTAACCATGCAATATAAATTAATGGTTATGGATATTTAATTAAGAGATGCAATAAAGGAAATGAACTTAATAGATATCCAAAAACTAACTGGTAGAACTTAGAAGGAGAGAAGATAATGTCATTTACAAACAAGTTTATGGTAGAAGGAAAGTGGAACAAGAAAACAAAAGTAAACACCATGTGGACTAATATGGTTGAGTCCATAAAAAAAGTGGCAAAAGATGTCCTGAGAGTATCTAAAGGTAAAATGCAACCAATAAAGGAAACTTGGAGGTGGAGTAAGAAAGTGCAAAAAGTTAATAACAAGAAACGGGTGTGTTTTAAAGCATGGCAGAGGACTAAAAAGAAAAAAAAAAAAAAACTTTAAGCAATACAAAAATGCTAAAAAGGTTGCTAAGAGAGTAATGAGGCTAAACTCAAGGTGTATAATGATCTCTATAATAGATTGAAGTCACAAGAATGTGAGAAAGATGTGTTCAAACTTACAAAAATAAGAGAACAGAATAGTAAGGACATAGACCATGTTAAATGCATTAAAAGTGATGACCTAAAAGGAATTAGTCAAAGATGATGAGATCAATCAAAGGAGGGAAAATTACTTTCAAAAATTGCTAAATGACAATTGTTTTGAGAATTTGGAGATTAAAAGAAATAAGAACCCAAAAAATGTCGGAATATAGGAATACGACCTTAAAATTAGGATACCTAAAGTGAAAGAGGCACTGAAAAAGATGAAATCAAGAAAGGACCTGGGGCATGATCGTATACCAATAGAGGTTTGGAAGTATATGGGAGATGCCAGAATAATTTGGTTGACAAAGTTGTTTAACAAGATTGTAACGTCGAAGAAAATGCTAGATGAATGAAGGAAAAGCTCTACCATACTAATTTATAAGAATAAAGGAAACAAATAGAGTTCACTAATTATTGTTGGATCAAACTTATAAGCCACACATGGAAGTTTAGGAAAACATAATTGAAAAGACACTACGATATGAGACGAGTGTATCAAAAAGCTAGTTTGGTTTCATGCCTAAGAAGTCTACCATGGAAACTATTTTACTACTTAGAAAATTGATAGAGAAATAGCTTATGATAGGGTTCTTCAAGAGTTAATATGGTGGGTGTAGCATAGAAAGAGGTTTCACATGGTTATATAAACATAAATAAAGATACGTATGAGGGGATGGTAACAAATGCTATGACCTCTAGTAGAGGGACCGATAATTTCCTTATCACTATAAGATTGCACTAAGAATTGGCATTAAGCCTGCACCCTTTCACATATGTTATGGATGAGTTAAAAAACACTGCATGATGAGATCTCATGGTGCATGCTATTTGTAGATAACATAGTTTTGATTGATAAGATAAGGGAAGGCATAAATACAAACTAGAGTTGTGGAGAAATGTTATAGAGTCTAAGGATTTAAAATTAGCCGAACTAAGAAAGAGTACATGCAATGCGATTTTAGCAATGAGAGAAGTGAGAGTGAAGCACCAATAAAGATTGATAACCAAGAAGTCCACAAAAAGACTACTTTCAATATTAGGATTGATAATTCATGAGAGCGGAGAGATTGAGAGCTATATTACTTAGAGAATCCAAGTAGATTGGAATAAGTGGAGATGTGACTCTGAAGTTTTGTGTGACTGGTGGATGCCACTCAAACTGATCGAAAAATTCTATAGGATGGCTATAAGGCTGGCCATGCTCTATGGATCAGAGTGTTGGGTAGTTAAGGAACAACATGTACATAGGATGAGCGTAATGGAAATGAAAATGTTAAGATGGATGAGTGGCAAGACAAGAAAGGATAGAATTAGTAATGGAAACATTTGAGGAAACCTAGGAGTAACACCAATACTTAACAAGATGAGAGAGGTAGACTTGGATAATTTGGACATGTCCAATAAAGACTGAAAATGACACTAATTAGAAGGAGTGAGTCGATCCCAAGTTGAAGGCTCTAAAAGGGAAGGGGAGGGCCCATAATGGCATGGATACAAGTGGTAAGAAAAGATTTAGAAACTTTTGAATTAAATGAACCCATAACACTTGATAGAGGGACAAGTTTCATGTAGCCGACCCCCAATTAGGATAAGGTAATGATGACTTAACATGACTCTTTCCAATTTGTCTCTACACACATGCCCGTGCATCAAATGAAAAGTTAATTAAGATCCTTTTTTTATGAAAGTTCAATCTCAGGCGCCGTAAAAAAAGGAATTTGTAGCGTGACCTGGAGGTCACGGGTTCAAGGCGTGGAAATAGCCTCTTGCAAAAATGCAAGGTAAGGTTGCGTACTATAGACCTTTGTGGTCCGCCCCTTCTCCGACCCCTGTATAGCGAGAGCTTCATGCACCAGGGCTATATATATATAGCTAATCCTCACCATCTAGGTTATCACTACAAACATACTTTTACAATGAAGTTTGACAATACTAGTATGATCCATACTTTTAGTTTTTGTTGGAGTGGCCCACATGTAATATGACTAATTTCTTCTATCAAATTTATAACAACTCGTATGTAATGTAGAAGACTATATTTTAACATTAAGGCAATGACCTTGATTCAATAACAATATGGCAAATACATAAAACTGAAATCTTAGGGAAATTTTCTTCACTATGCAAATAATAAGAAATGAGAAAACTTGTTAACCACCTTATCGACTTTTTCCATCATGTCATCAACCTGGTGCTTAAATCTCTCCACTTCGGCACTCTCATCTTCTATGTACCCAGCCCCAATATTTCCAGCTTCCATAACATTTCCATCAATCTGAGCTGTATCCAAAACCGATGCTTCCATCATTTCTCTGTGATTACAACACGAAAACATGAGCTGCCTCAAGAAAGATGGAGAAGTCAACAGATACAATAGATAACACTAAAGTTAAAAATCTAGGATACTCTGAATCTTCAAAAGAATTTACAAGTACTAGCCAATAGCAACCCCATACTTGTGATTATACAGTTCGCTGTCAGATTGACATAGAATTTCATCCCCAATATTCAAACTACCAATTTAAGGTCTAGAAACATTAAAAAGAAAAAAAGAAGATGAAAGGAAAATTCAGGCAAGTAAAACACAAAGCAGGGTCAATCCTCACAGCTACATGGTTGAACATTTTGATGACGATGCTTCTTCAAGAGAAGCTTCATTGACAAGGTCAGTGTCACGGTGACCATTTTCTTCTAGAATACAAGGTTACAGTCTCTGTAAGCCCTGTGTTTGAGGCAAATAATCAAATGCTTTCTAGCTGAGATCTGGCAATGTCTTTCCTTGAGAGAGAAGCTTCAAGGAAATCCAAAGCAACTATGCCACATGGACAACCAGTCTCATAGCAGTCAAATATTTGGCTACGCAACTAGAGAATTTGGGAGACACAACTAGCAAATCAGTCACGGAGATGATCAATAGCTAATCCTTTGATTCTCTAGGAATCCGAACAAACCATGAGCCACTGGGAAAAAATCAGCTAGCATCTCAATATTTAATGCCAATGAGGAACTTCCAAAACCTCATCAATATGTCAGCCAGACCATCTAATGGTTCAAGGAAAAGGATATGCTGATCAAACTAATTAATATTGAATGCCACCTACTTTTGTACAAAGAACATCCAAACTATGGCACACCATATTGTATGCAAAAGTGTATCATAATTTACAGTTTCCATAAGTCATTGCCTACAGGGATTGGTATGGGTAGGTAGAACTTAAGGTGTCAGGCATTTTTATATCAATCCATGCAATTGTAATTATCTTCAGTTTTAGGAGTACTGGATTTAAAGTTGATAAGTGCCAAGAAGATAGAGACAGAAATGGGAAAACAGAGGGCAGAACAAGGCAAAAACCAACTAGAGCAAAATGTCTTGGGTGCAATACTTCTACACAATTATCCAAAACACAGTGCAGAAACCCACAATTTGGCACCATGATGCAACAGTTCATATCCATTTAGCTATGGTCTCGGTGCCACAAATAAGCAATTACCAGATCCCAGATACTAAACATGGAGAGCTCCGAGTTTGTGCCCAGACTTGTTCCTAAATTCAACAAGGAGCAGAATACTCTACTGCATAAAAATCCAATTTTTGTCTTGCAACTATATAATCCATTCACATTATACCAGTGGCAACAGCAAAATCCACTTCAGTCGCATTGACATGTCCACAAACAACTTCCAGGCATTATCTTCCCAAAGTTCCTACGGATCACACAAAACCCTAAACCCTCAATTTGACTCAACTCCCCCAGCCCAAGAACAAAGATAAAGCCGATATTGATGTTCAAAGAAGAACAATGCTAGTTGATATGCATACAAAAGAAGGCAAAAGTAAATGCAAAATGGTATAGAATGCATTCAGGAACTAATTTCACACAAAATAGATATTCAAGCAGAAAATGTTCAAAAACATCCAATTTGATACAAAATAAGCAGGAAAAAGTAGCTCATACAGTTAAAGTCAAGCAGAAACATTCAAAACATGAGATTTGAGTTAAAAATAAGCCAAATTTTCCATTTTTTTACAAGAAAAGTAGCTCGAATAATCAAATACAAACTCAAGCAGAAAACATCCAGAACATCATATTTGATCCAAAAATAAGCCAAAATTCTAGAGTTGTAGAAGAAAAATTACCTCAAACCATCAGTTTCAGTCTAAGAGGGTGGAAAATCCGGCGACGGAGATAAAGAAGCTAGGGTTTTGGACACGGAATAACCGAGAACGCGGGAGAAATAGAGCAGATGGAACAACGAGAATAAGGCTGCGGAAGAGGCGTGGGATAAGTGAGGACAAAGTGCGCACGTTAAGGGTAAGTGGCGTAGTATAAGGGAGAAACAACCTACCGACACGTCATCTGTTGCTCCACGTAAACAGCAGCGGCTCATCACCGTCGATGGTGGTGGTCCCACTCGGGGTTTTACCCCAGCTAAGACCCACCTTTGATGATCACTTCTATATATTGTATTGGGCTACCTTAGATTAGATGCCAAATTTCATGATTCAATGACTTTAAATATGTCGTTTTGGATTTTAAATCACGACATTGAATTTTAAGCTTGTAGCCAGAGGAATTCCATGGTCATAAATTTAAAAAATTATATGGGCATAGGTGGGTCAATTGGTTAGGATGGTACGAAGATCTAAATAATTCGACTAAATTTGGTTAGTATTTGAACATTTAATTTAATATATATATCGATTGAATCTGATAAAAAAATATTTATAATCTAATTTTTATTTGGTTGGTACACAAAGAAGTGCCTAAAAAACTGTCTTGTTATCTGAAATTTTATATATTTTTTTAAAAGATTAAAATTTCCTTTTTTCTAATTTCTCTTGTTGATTTTCTAGTTTCCTTGTAAAGTAAAATCCAGTTCACCAAAGTTTCGTAATTTCTTTCTTCTTGATGTAGATAGATGATATGTCTATGGTTTAGCTACCTAGGAAATCATGCTTGACTTATTTTAATTATATTAAGTACTTATACTTGTGTTCGTGTATTATATTCGAGACTGTCTAAAATTTGATCTAATTTTGAATAAATAAGAATTTGAACATCGACCGCAAGATCTGAAGGATTCTGTTAGGATTGAATTGATTAAGAGTGTAGTGAAATGGGTGAATTGACCAATGGACAACTTCATTTAGGCATGCTCAACAAGACAGGCTGACAAGATGAACGGAACAAATCGTCTAAAAGTGGGACCTAGTGAAGTACCGAAGCAGCGTCGACCCCAGCGAATCCTCCAGTTATATATTAGACCTTTTGAAATGCTAAAAGGACAGTGGCCGTCGTGCTCTTTCCTAACAAGTTCGTGTTTTTTTCCTTTTTCTCTTTTCCCTCAAATGTCTCTCTCTGGTGATCGTTGACATCATAAACACACACGCACGCATCTAAAGCCTCGAACCACTCTAATGGGATGCATCCTCTAATATAATGTTGTGCTCGACCTTGAACCCTTGACCTAGTGTGCATGCAAAAGGGAGAGGCACGGCCCAGACAATCACTGGACTATCCTTGGCTTATGTACCGAGCGGTCTAACCTTTCAGTGATCCAAATTCCAAACCATATATGATCTTGAACCTTGAGTGGCTTCCTTATAAAAACATTAATTTTTACATGGGTATAGACGATAATCTCTTTATTTTTTGTGATATTGGCCACATTGCTGATCTCTATTTGCATTTCAGTTTTTTTTCTTACTTTTGCATTTTTAAGAAAATGATTGCAAAATCAATTAGTGAAATGAATGGATTTTCCTTTTTAAGATGTCACTGGTGTCCTCATCTTTTTTTCTTTAATAATAATATTGCTTTTTTATGTCTTCCTGGCTGCTTGTTCTCCTACCCTTCTTCATAGGATTTTCAAGTTAGATTTCTTGAACAAGGATGTGACAAGTTGGTTAGACTTGGTTGACGCCCCGAATTTGAGACTAAATTTCATGCATGAGACAATCCTTTTACCTTTATGCCCAAATTCCAAACTGCATATCCTTTTACCTTTACGGCCAAAGTTTTGTCTTTATCAAGCATCATAGGTTATTACTTATTACTACAATAGCATTCTTAAAAGAATTCTCCTAGTCATATGTGCGCCTCTTATTTTTCCTCATGAACTCCCCAATAAATGGTACGAGTGGCTATAACTTCATCTGGGCAAATATTCTAAAGATCTTAACCTTTAACAATGTTTTCCTTGCTTTAGATGAGCTACGTTTGAAATTCTCATTCAATGAATTATTCTAGCCTCTATTTTCTTAAGTTAAAATTTATAAACTAAAAAGTTTCTCCATTCATTTTATTAATTTGACAACTAGAACTAGCAGTTGCTAGGATCATCTAATAAATGAGAATTTCAGGGCCTGACCCATCTAAGCCAAGGTTGACATCTAATGGTTTAGATCCTTAGAAACTTGAGCCATGTGAAGTTATACATAATCGAATCATTTCATTAAAGGGCTCATGAGAAACAAAAAGGGGGACGTGTATGTCCCTAACCTTTCTATGATGTGCATATTTTCACTTAGGATTATCAACAAACTAAATAAAACTGAAATTCCCAACCATTCATCTTGTTAAGTATACTATGAATGATAGACAAGAGTTATCCACAAGATTATGATTATAAACTTTGATATGTATTGCTACATATTATAAATGCAAACTATTAGTGCATGATTGGGAAAATTATTTTAATTCTCTGCCATAAAAAAAAATAAAAAATAAAACCAGAAAGGCAAGTTTCCCAGGCACTTAAAATTTTGCCCTTTCTATCAGTTACCTACAAGGCCATAACAAGAAGCTTGGATTATCAGATGGGTTAGCGGGACCTAAGCACAACCAACATCCGATTAGATACACACATCCATGACCAACGCCAGTCCAGCCCCGAAGCCTGGTTTCCCAGGATAGAGGCTACTTAGCACCATTGTGTTAAAAGGCTTATCTTAGTATCAACAGCCATAGTCGTTACCTTATACTCCTAAGTTTGTGGACTTTCGTATGGTTTCAAGAGAGACGTGGGAGAGGATCTATATAGAGCTTGAAAAGGAGGTAACTCTTGATGGGAGATGTTTTGAGTAACCCACACACCATCAAAGCTGCATCACAAAAGTACATTTCTAATGGTCCTTAATAAGTCAGTTTGCAACAAGCTTTATGAGATAGCTAGGGCCTTCTGGAATCCTTTTGCTGCTGCATAAGGCTAGTCTTGCTGCTATTGTGGGGTTCACCCCTCAAAACTAGAGAGAAACTATTCATAGTCAAACGTAAATCGGATAAAATAATTTGCAGGCAAAGTTTGTACATGGCATGAATAGTTATGTGTATTTACCCAAAAAAAGAAGACATTAAAATGCAGGTCTAGTAGTCTTGTCCATTGAATTATCCTAACAGTTTGTAAAACTTAATGTTTATGGCACAGTTGCTAGGATAAACAAATCGAAAACCTAAATATTAAATTAATGTGAAAATGCAAAAAGGGTTTGCAGAATGATACAAAAATGCTTAAGCATAAGTTAGATCAATGGTCTGCTTCCACCCAAAATTAGAACTTGATTCTAATGATTTCAGTAGGATTGGAACCATATTAGAATGGAGTTAGGTTCCAACTTTAAGGATTATAACCAAATTATTCAGTTTCACTCCAGTTCTCAATCTTTGTCAGTTCTATAACTTAAAGTTATTCTAGTAACTGGGCCTCATGAAGATAGGTGTTAGGAGAGTGAAAATTTGAGACCTCAAAGTTTGGTAGGGATCTGATATAAGAGCATCTATTATGATTGAGTACTCAACACTAAGGTGGTTTTCTATTTCAAAGGAGCTCTAAATAGAGGTTACAAAATGTTATGCAAGGGGAAAATGAGTATTTGATTATGAAGAATAATTCTGTGAAGTTATTCTCAAAAATGGGTTTAATAAGGATGAATAGCAGAAAACTAAATGTTACATCTCAAGTTTTAACCTAGCTTAAGAGATGCAAAGCAACAACAACAAATGAGAGCAAACAAACACTAGTATCTCCAATTTATTTGATCAAAAGAGAAGTTGAATACAACTAATAGATTTTTTTATTTTATAGGTTGCAAGGAAGTTTTTGAATTACCTTGTTCAAGTAGTTCATCTACACAAGACAATAAATTATAACAACAACTATGAGAACTCTGTAGCTACATAAATTGATTCAATCCTCAAAATTTTAGCTTCAAAGCAATTTCCAATGATTTCATTCTCACAACCTATATGCAAAGATGTGAATACAAAAGGTATGGGGGTATTTTTAGTCCTGTTTTAAGCTAAAAAGGCTAATTTACTCTTAGTTAAATTAAAACTAAATATATATTATTAATGAATAGCTTAATTATTCAATTCTTAGATTTGTCTAGTTCTTGTGGTGTAGAATTGGAATTGGAACAAAATTAATTTGGTTCCACTAGAAAATCTTTGAAACCAAACCACTAATTCCAACTGAAAGACTAAAACTTATTTTTTCAGTCAAGTTCTTCAATTTTTGTTGATAGCCTTACCCAAGTAAACACATAACAAACTTTAGAGAAATTAACTACCAGCGAATATATCTGTTGCTTCGCATAATGCAATCCATGAATATCATGAATTGTTTAGGAACATATCCGCAGCCCTGCACAATGCAATCCATGAATTGTCAAACAATCTCTTTGTTGAATGCTTGATGCTAGCTAGGATGGTATTGTTGGTAATTGATTAGCTTAATTCATAGTAGTACTTTTGCTCAAACTTACGGGTTGGTTTGGCAAACGATTTAGCAAGTTTCTAAGCCATATATGAGGCAATCTGGGACCTCTAATTATGCTATTTCATTTTATCTTCTTCACGCCCCCCCGCCCCCCCCTGTGAGTGATATTTTTGGTATTAAAATTGATTACTAGTGATAAGCAATGGTCAAGTACTTAGTATTTCTTATGAAGGTCTAGTATTAAAGTTGGCATATAGATGTTCATGCATAATCATGATTTTTTGCATATCTAAGTCATTCAACAAATTCAAAATAGCTTACATGGGCTACATGTAGAAATTCATGCCTATTGGATACTTTTAGCTTAGGTTTCTTAGTTGAAAATTAGCAATAGTTTTTGCAAAGACCTAAAACATGTCATTAAGATCACCTAAATACATCAATTTCTCATGGGTTACCTAATTTTTATATGGCAAACATGATGAATAACTTAGATCTTCTAAAAACAGGCTCTAGGGTCAGCTTCTACTCTATCAAATGCTCAAAAGTGTCTACTTGTGGGACTCCTTACTAGAAAAAGTGGAATTTCTTATTTATGAATGATTGGCATGTTTGCTTTAAAAGTCTTTGAAATAGCAATAAGGGAATCTAGCAGATGGGTATAAGTTCTTTCTCTTGTTCACACAATTCATGTTTAGAAGACGGGCCTTCCCCTCTAACTACGTTCAATTAATTGCCAAATTTCAAGGAGTGCCCTCTTCACAATCACGACAATCATGTCTTTATGTGCATACATTTTCATGGCTACAACTTCACTTTAGGTTTTAATTCTACAGTCCATTTATCTAATAGGCCATTCTAGGGATGACCTATACACCAAATTTCAGTCCATAGGATAATTCTAAGCCTCCAATATGTACTTTTAAAGGGACGTACATAGCTTGGTGTGCCATAATCCACCATTTCTATCAATGTTTAAAAACTAGGTGATCCAACTCGAGGATCGGTAGGAAACCTGGTCAGATCAACTACATAACTCGGATGACGTCATCATAAAATGACATGGTGAATTAGTAAGTTGGATTGGAAAACTTAGACAGGTTTTGGAAGATTGCCAAGTTTCTTTGTGACTCAGTGAGTTCTAAAATTTTACCCTTCTCTTGATGGATGATAGTGAGCAAGAGGATTTTGCATGTGATTTTTTGCTTCGTTAATCAACAAAAATCTCTGAAATTAGTTGTGCTAGATAGAAGAGATTGAGAAAAAGAAGATCCAAGTTTTAGATTTTCAATTTTCATTCAAAAAGACATTGAACAAAGAGCTTAAAATCTAATACTCAATGTTGTTTACATAAACAGTAATAGTATTTTGCTTATGTTTTGAACTTGAGTTTTTCTTTAATTTATTGTATTTTTTATTAATCCAAAGATTGATTATGTTAAAAAGAGTTATAATTAGTTTTTACTGAGAAATCAAAGTTTAAATTATTGAATATAATTGAAGAAACTTAACATGTATAGTTGTGTAGGTTGATAAACATAGTATGTTTATGATTGAATATATTACTACTGATTGTTTTTGTTAAAATCTAACCATACCATTAGATTTGTTCTTATTTAATTTTATTAGATACCAAGTTTCACTAAAAATTTCTATTGGCAGGTCATTAAACTTTATGGCCAAAGGCGTCAACTTACTCATGGGTTACTATTCTAAAGTATAGAATTCGAATATAAAAAAAAAAACCCATTGTTTCTTCTTCGGTTCTTTCTCACTAACATATTACTGTCAAAATCATCTTTCTTCCTTTCATAATTCTTGAAAATGGAAATAAATGATAACTTATAATTTCAAAAAAAAATTAGTTTATGTTTTTTTATATTAGTTGGTATTAATTTAATTTAGTTTGATTGTTTTCATTAATGCAGTATACAAATATGTATTCTTATTTGAAGTGATAAATCCAAATATATATTTTTAGTTTATCATTGCTATTAGTTTGACAATTTTTCTACTTTTTTATTTTTAAAGATTTTTATTATTCAAATATAATTATTTTTGTACTAGATCACTAGTAGGATCAATCGTCTAAGCTGATAGCATATTGCCTCTTTGAGAGAGAGAGAGAGAGAGAGAGAGAGCACTGGACATTTACATAACTAAAAGTAAGTACACCTACGTTATCAAATCAAGATGTAAATATCCTTAAACATAAAGATCCTACTTCAGCTTTATGCATTCACATGTCTTAAATGAATCGGAAGGCCATGCTGTGGCTGGAGAGTAAGCTTGTCTATTGGCATATGTTTATAATTGGAGGAAAGAGAGAAGGAAAATCTCTGGAGGATCATAGCAAGCATAACCTTTGCTTCCAACATGGAAAAATTTTGTCCAATGCAGGCTCTTGGACTGATCAAAAATGGCATTAGAGCATTCAGATGTTCCGCTACTCTCAAGATCCCGTCTACAAATCGTAATGGATTGAATTCATTCGCATCTTCACCCCAATACTCGTTGTTGATGTGAATCACTTGTAGCGGAATTGATATAGCAGTGTCCTTTGAGATCATCAAATTGTCCAACATCATATCTTTAGAAGCCTTTCTAAGTAGCGAAATTGCTGGGCCATAGTGTCAGAACTTCCTGAAGAACCATGTTCATATACAAGTAGGGGTGGCAAAATATGATACAACACGATAACACAACTCGAACCCGACATAGATTTAGCAGGTTAGGGTTGAGCCTTATCATGTTCGTGTCATTTTCAGGTTGACCCGAAATTGACACGTCATAAATCGTGTCATGTTTGGGTCAATCAATGTTGACCTGTCAAGTTGACCTATGTGACACGTGAATAAAACTTACCCTAAATAGGACGAATTTTGAGTAACAATCCTTTATCATGATATAATAGAGGACGGTTAGAAAGTAACCGTCCTATATAATAAAAAGATATAGGACGGTTAAGATGAAACTGTCCTATATTTTTATATGTTATAAGATGGTTGAGGCATCTTATTATGTTATATAGGACTGTTATTAACTAACCGTCCTGTATATTAAGATTTATAGGACGGTTATTAATTAACTGTCCTTCAAGTTCTCATATTCAATTAGCTCGTAGCCCTAATTCATCAAACATAACAACCATTGATTTATATTAGGTATCAAACAATGATACTCTAACTGTCCAACAGCAATAATTCAAAACAAAATGGAAATTGAAAAAAACCATTGCTTCAAGGAAAAGCTTACACTGAAGAACATAAAAAGGAACCATCTCAACATTTTCAGCTACAACTGAGTCCAACTACAGGATAAGAAGCCCAGCACTTTCAAGCTTTATTGACATGATCTTTTTTAAAAGAAATAACAGCAAGAAGTTTGTGGCAACAAACTTAAAATGTATAATCCCAATCACTAATACTGGATACATTAAAACAAGGCCTTGCATTGAGAAAAGTGTGCTCTAAATAAAGAGAAAGGGGTTAAAGTCTTACAGTGCAAGTACTAATAAGATCTCAGAGTACATTGAATAATTCAGTGTCAGGTATCTTCAAGCAGTTTAGGCTGAGTTTTCATTTAAAAACAGACATTGTTTCATCTCAATATTACATATCCTCAGCAAGTAAAGGGAACTGTTGTCAAAGATGCAAGGCAGTTGTTGCAAAAAGTATTCCAAAATGAAGATGATTTGTTCTTTGCAGTACATTCTCTAAGAATTATGAATTACAATAGGTCATGCGACACGGTATTGAAACTACTATGTGAGTGAGCTTTTGCCCACTGACTATTTTGATTGGACATATTCTTCTCTACTAAGCAGACTAGTGGCAGGAGCATGTTAGACTAGACATATAAATAGTAAAGAGACACATTAGATTATAGCCCATCACTAATGACATGCTTGTACTTTCCATTTCCTCTTAAGCTGTATATAATGTGCAATTTTTGTACAAGAAATCAAAATACAGATCAAATTTGCTCTTCAACCTCATGCCACCATGCTCCTCTCTCTATTTCTCATCAATTGAATATGCTTTCCAGCATACTATCAAGATATGCTACTCTTCAATTTCACCTGCATATTTTATTGGAACCAGAGTCACCAGAAAAGAAGCAGATGATCAAACATCATCATCATCATCATCATCTAGAACAAGGTAAAGAAGCCAGATACACTATGTTTATTATTGTAAGTTGAGAATAATGCTCTTCCAAAAGAAAAAACTCTAGTTTCCTATAGTTTTGGAGTTGTTTGAGTTTGAAAGTATTAAGAATAAGGTAAAGAAGCCAAATAAATAATGTTGACAATTGTAAGTTGAGTTTTAAAAGACTTAAACATCTTAGTCTACAGATAGATAAAAGAAAAGAAAGTAAGAAAGCAGCTGAGATGAATGATTTTTCATACTATTGAGTGTTAGTGGACAATAGTGTTTAGACACAACCTGCAAAAAGAAGTAAAAGAAACAGCCAAAAAGACAAGTACTTTGCCCAATAAAAATGTCTTCAATTCCTTAAGCTTTTAGATATTCAACATGATATATGAGGGTTACTAAATACCCATCCTATATTAGTAAAAATTGTATAACTTGTAGCTATAGTATAGTCCATCCATTATACATGACTTCACTCCTCAATTGTCACACATCAAAACCCTATCTTGACTCTTGAAGGCTTGAAGCCTTGAACACACCAACCCATCATTAAAAATGTGAAATAAAGTAAAGCAAGCACACTGTACTCTGTACACAGCACACACAATCACATTGACACACATGAGTGATGCGTGAATCCTTGTAGTCTGCAGAGATGAGAAACCTCATCATGTAAAGAATGAGCAGAACTTCAAAAATTGGAACTCTTACCAAGCCCAAAATTCTTTAAAGGAATAACATATGTAAAAAAACTCTGGTATTTTCCAAAGTTATTTTCCTTTGCATTAGACTAAAGCCTGTTGACATGCATACTTGATTCAAAACAAAAAATGGAATACAACCATAGTAATAATGGACTGCTGTGTCAAAAATTTAAAATCATTGTACACATTCACTTCTGCTCCATACAGTTCATATTGAATTGAACAAATAAAAGCACACCCAATCACCCATACTATATATGATACATTCACTCTTCTCTTCAGTCTTCTTCATGGACAGCCACACCTCACCATATATCTTACATTTGGTTCAAGACACCAAGTTCCCAATCCCATCATTGAAATTTGAAAGTTTGAAACAAAGAAAGCACATATATTGAAACAATGTACTTCAATCAAAAGAAAAATAGAACACATCCATAGAAATGAACTAATCTTTGTATTATATTTGAGTAAAATGTATATACATGATTGATGATACATTCATTTACATCACTGAACTACAAATTAAAAATCATAATATGATCTATCCATTCCATTCTAATATCATCTAGATCTAACTAGGAGTAACTCTTGCTTCCCAAATCTGCCTGCAAGAAATATATAATAACTTAGTTATGACATGTAATCTTGGA
This sequence comes from Warburgia ugandensis, assembly GCA_035236585.1. NCBI lineage: Eukaryota > Viridiplantae > Streptophyta > Magnoliopsida > Canellales > Canellaceae > Warburgia > Warburgia ugandensis. The sequence continues at coordinate 105,107,723 of CP141126.1, forward strand.
TTCAGTCAGGAAATATATAAAACAAAAGTGTAACATTGGTCAGTAAATCTTACCTTTTTCAATTGTGAGATTGTAACTCCATTGTGAATGAGGGTTCTCATATATCTGAGAACATAATACCCACACTCCCAATCTGATTTTTGTTTAGAGCACTGTAGAACAATATCACCAAAGACAATAGAAAAGGTTCAAAATATCATGTCAAATAAGTTCAGGTTTAAAATTATATCAAAGAGTCTAAAGAGCAGTAATTAGTAAACCTTACCTTGGCCTTCTTCCAGTTGAGTTTTGGTGGGTGGTTAATACCTTCTTGCTCAGCTCATTTATACCATGCTCTACACATATATAATTGAAAAGCATTAGATCAAGAATATTATGATAATTGTCAGGTGAGTAGTTATATTATAACGAAAGGAATAATAAAGACTTACTTGTTTATAATTTTCATCAGGTGTTCTCGAATGTGTGCTCCACATGAATCGAAAAAAATTGCATGGCCACCATGCACATCCAAAGCTAGCAGCATCCAATGGGACCTATAAAAAACAATAATTCAATTGTATGTTCTTTAATCTTAACTGATAAAGATATTCATGTGTATAAATTATGAAATTGAAAGGGCATAATCAAGTAACATATGTTAGTTACAATGTACCCGCTATTGTAGGGAATCAGCAAGGCTTGCCCCTTCGCACAACCCATGAGCCCAGGAATGATATCTTCACTTTGTTTGTCTGTTGGAAAATGGTCCAATCGAAAGACAAGAGAAGGGTCAAGGAACTTGTAAATGTCCTTGACGTCTAATCTTTGCAAGCTAGCATGCAAATACCTGCATTAGGAATTTTGGTTTATGTCAAATAATTATCAAGTGTTATTAAAAAATCAAGTAATGTTACTTTGATTCGTAATAGTCTAATTCTAATAGAGTAGTTACACGATGACATACCCTATATAGACTATGATATGCATGTATTCCAACTGAGCCATATTACATATGTCCAAGAGGTTTTCCTTGAAGAGTGGAACCTCAACCACATCTTTTGAAAGCACACCTGCCTCTATCTTCCTTATCTTCATTGGCTAGTCTGTACAGTACCCGTAGGAATGGAGGCATGTTAGGTGGAACCTCCACCTGATCCCTACACTATATATGTAACATTTCAGAAATTAGTAATGAATATATACAACATATACTGGTATACTACTACTAGCATATAAAAAAGAAGAGAGACAGTGAGATCAAATTACTTGGAAAGGCTCCGATGGGGCTACACTTGGCATTACGCCAGAATTTGCTGGTGAGGAGGTTCCCATCAATTGCCCTTTGTGTTGTTTCTGGTGAACCAACATGTTGTAAACAATATTAATCAACTAACAATTTAGGATGACTTAAAAGAGGTAGGAGAAAATGATGTCATGACTACAATTAGAATATATGTACCTTGAAATTGAACATCATTGGTTTGATATGTTTCTCTGGCCAACACACATGATATCCAATTGCATCCCCAACTGTTTCAACATCATCTCCTTCGATTGGAAATGGAAGGGGAGCATCTGGTTGAATGACAGCAGTGATGTACACACGCTTAGTGTGTGGAGGCATCAACTTGCCATGCAAGGTGGTAAAAGTCATGGGCTGAACCTCATATAGTGTTGCCACAGCCACATAGTTCTCAAATGTATGTAGCTGCAACATGCACTAACCCACTTGCATTTGAGAAATGACACACACACACATATATATATATAATAATTAATGTTGTAATGTAAACAGAAAAGGTTAGTAAATAAGTAACATTGTAAAATTAAACATGTTAATATACATAGCTCACTAATCGAGTTCGGGTTCGGGTTCGGGACATCACATTCAAGTACTTGTTCTGCCACCTCTTCATCTGATGGAGGACTAGGAGTGCATCTATTGTCAAATTGGGGTGGTTGAACTTGAGGTTGAGCTTGAGGTTGAGGGCCAACATCCTCCATGAGGTTCATCTGCCACCTTGGAGTTCCTTTAGCAACTGATCTTTGACCTTGCTATATGTCTCCACAACAGTTTGATGCTTCCATTCTTATAGCGTAGGAGCCTTTTGTTTTGGGAAGAACTTGGAAGGAACAACATCGTGACCTTGGCTCCTTACCCGGCCAGGGTGCTCTTCCTTGTTGCCTATTGCCCTATGTAGGATGTCCCCTTTGTAGTAGTGCTGCTAAGAGTCCCTGTAGTTGCACTTTCTTCTTGGGCCAACTCTTCTTGCAAATATAAAGACTAAAGATCATAATATGATCAAATCCCTATTAGATATGTAATATTTATATAATGCATGAGTATAAAACTTAAAGTCTTAAACCACTTGCAGTAGGCACATAAAGTAAAAGTATAGTATATAAAGTCTTAAACCACTTACAATTCTTGATGCAATTGCTGCGGTACTAGAGAAATGAAATGTGGCATGATATACTTGCTTCATCTGCCTCTAATCTTGCGTAGCCAACCCTTGAAAGGTGGTGCTGCATATGATTCTGTGCACACACCTTTTGGCCTTTTATACACTTTGCCTGGACATCAAAGTAACATAATAAAATATAATAATTACCAGAATCAAAATTTTGCTTGGCTAGTTCAAGTTGTGATTACCTCAAAATCAGGAGATACCATATACTGTACAAATTGATTCCATGCTTCCTGGTCAATGAAGCAGGAATACAACTGAAAGACCATGTTAAGCCTGGAAGGATCATGGGAATTTGGAAGTATGTACTTCCTTGCAAGCTCACTCTTCCATTTCTTCTATTGTTCAGCTACTCCTAGCAATGCTTGCTTCTTGTACTCAACAGATACGTCGAAGGCAGACTACAAAACAAAAGAAGAAGCAGGTTAAGTGACTAACTAACTAGTGCGTATTGTAGCAACTTTGTGTATCATGATTCATATGCAAACAAAAACAAAATATATAAATATAAGGGACATATTATATTATATGTAGGAAGAATTTACATACCTTGATCATTTCCCAAATTGCATCTTTGACTTCTGGCAATACAAGTCTCCAATCAGTCACTAATACAGGCACAAGTCTTCTAACAGTGCAGCATATGAAGTTAGCATAAGCATGTGCTGTACCACCTATCGGTTGACCTCTACTGTTGAATTGTATAGTTTCTTTGATTCCCTTGGATGCTCTCTTATTTATACAATCCATTTGTGTTGGCCCCTTAGCCTTTCTCTTAACACTGACATATAATGTTAGTGGTGGACATGTGCTTGATAGCCTTGATTGTTCTGCTTCTAATTGTTCTTGTACTACTTCTTCCTGTTCTTGTTGTAGTTGTACTTCTTCTTCTTCCATGTTTGCTTTACAAATAAAAGTGAAAATGACTACAGTTAGAAAAGTCAAAACTGAAAAGTGTAAGTCAAATAACTCAGTGCATTAGAAGCGATGATCAAAAGGTATTAGTCAAAGATGATGAGATCAAACAAAGGTGGCAAACATACTTTCAAAAATTGTTAAATGACAATGGCTCTGAGAATATAGGAATGGAAAATACTATAATATAAATCTAAATAACATTGGATATTATAGATATGAACGTAGGAGTAGAATACCATAGAAAGAGGCTTTGAAAAACATGAAACAAGTGTATCGGAGAATCAATCAATTTGGTTCATCTTTCATGATGCTTGCAAATGTAGGGCTATATAGAATTATAGGCATCATTGAAGTTTAAAGATATGTATGACAATACAGTTACTACAGTATGAGTGTGTGTATGAGAGAGATAACAATTAACAAATGTCAAAACCCCTAGTGGCGAACTGGTGTGTGATTGTTAATTTGTTAATCCTATATTTTGAGAAGTAATTGTAATGCAATATATAAGACTACATTTACAAGAGTAGTGTTACACTGCTACTACTTGTGCTTGCTACAGCTTACAGCTATTGCTACATAACAAAATTAGGGGAAAAAGTGGTGACATTACATTTACATAGAGTTTCCAACTTCCAAGAGCACAATAGAATATGATCCAGTACCTGATGATGATGAACCTCCTTCCGTTATGGTTGCCGGTCGGTTTCTACCTTTTGAGTTTTTGCCTTTCCTCTCTCACTCTCTACTTCTTCTCTCCCCTTGCTAGGGTTGCAATTTTTCTCTCTCCCTCTTCCTCTTACTGACACTCTTCTTCTGGTTTGTGCATTTGCCCTGGTTCTGGATGAACCGTTGAAAGACTTTGCCACTTAGGGTAGAACCGTAGTAGAAGTAGGAAGAGAACAGAGAAGAGAAGACATGAAATGCGATTATGCGAAGGTGAACAGTGAAAGGCGGGAGAAGAAAGGTTTAATGTAATATAAATATAGAACGGTTCTTCAAAAATCGTCCTATAATAATATAATTATAAGACGATTACTAAATAGCAGTCCTTTATTTAGTAACAATCATAGGAAGTTGTTCATTAACCGTCCTGTAAGTTTAAAATATAGGACGGTTGTTAATTAACCATCCTATATAAGCAAAAATAAACCACACCTATATAGGACAGTTATCAAATAACCGTCTTATAGATAATATATATATATATATATAAGATGGTTGTTAGATAACCATCCTATAATTAAATAAAATATAGGACGGTTATTACATAACCGTCTCATACTATTATATTATAAAAGGACGATTTTCCTTTAACCGTCTTGTAGTTACTTAGAAAATTTAAAAGTAATTACATAAATATCATCCTTGATCAACTTCATCAAGGAGATTATCCTTCAATTTCATGGATTTCACCTCTTTTTAGTTTTAAAGCTATATAGCCTAGATTTCTTAATTGAACACAGATCATCCACTTATAAGTTATAACAACTGATTCCATGTTTCAAAGTTACAATATCATCCATCAAATTATAAATGGATCATAAGATAAACATACTCATATGTAATAACAACTGATTCAATGTTCCACATAACAATATAAATTAAAACAACTCATACTCATTACTTGTTGAGGACTTGAGTTTGGTTGAGGATGAGTAATAAGGGAAATAGTCATGTAATTAACTAATCTTAGACTCTTAGTTTAGGATGAGCTTAAAAAGAAAGAGTTATGTAAGCATCACTGTATGAGTAAAGAAATAATAATGTAATTAACTCATCTTAATTGAGTAGAATTGAGGATATGCAGCATGGCTGCATGAGCTTAAAGAGACAGAGTTATGTCAGGAGTCTAAGGACTAAGGATGACTGTATGAGTATGAGTAAATAAAGTGTTGTGTAATTAACTCAACTTAGTTACTTAGTTGAGGATGAGCTTAAAAAGATAGAGTTATGTAGGTAAACCTCATACTCATTAATTGTTCAGGTTGAAGATGAGTAAAGAAATTGTTATGTAATATATTTAACTCATCTTAGTTGAGGATCAGCTTAAAAACATAAAGTTATGTAAGTAACGCATACTCATTAGTTGTTGAGGTTGAGGATAAGTAAAGAAAGAGTCATGTAGTTAACTTATTAGGTGAGAAATGAGAATGACTGAATGAGAATAGAAGTAGTTATGTAATTAACTTAGTAGTTGAGAATTAACTCAGTTATGTAATTAACTCATTAGGTGAGTTACTACCTTTTACTCTACATGGATAATGGATGAATGAGTTATTCCTAATCTATTATCATCAATTGGGAGTTAGAATTTAGAAATTAGAAACATTGGTAAGAAATCAAAACAAATCTTGAGTTATATGAGTTGGAGAAATGATATTCATTAATTTGATGACAAAGAGATATATCATATATTAGATCAATTGGTGATGACATCATTGACATGTGGAATTAGTATAAGAAAATCATGAGCATTTATAATTTTATATAATATATGACAGTTACTCACTTATACAAGTTACAAAACTTGTTAATTAATTATCTTGTAAGTGTAACTTGTTACTGACAATGTGTAGCTAATCTTAAAATGAAAGATAAGAGAATAGTAAGTGATATGATATGATGATCACTATCATAGACTAGGATCAAGATAAGGTGTGAGAAAGATGTGTTTAATTTAAACATGCAAAAATAAGACAACTACAACAGAAGGACTTAATCTTAGACCACGTTAAGTGCATTAGATAATTTAGATTAGAACTTAGATGATGAGATGATCAAAGATTCAAAGGATACTGCATTACTAATGACTCATGAGTCATAAACTCATTACTTAGTAGTAGTAGTAGTAGTAGTAGTAGTAGTAGTAGTAGTAGTAGTAGTAGTAGTAGTAGTAGTAGTAGTAGTAGTAGTAGTAGTAGTAGTAGTAGAAGGGGGCCCACACCACATGTCGGATGGGACATCAAAGACTCAAAATATTTGACAAACTATTGAAGTGTAAGTTTCATTAACTCCACTTGCCACTTGCCAATTTGGAATTGGACTATTGGAGGAGGGGAGGTTGTCTGTCCCTGTCCAGCAATCATTGGTACATCATCACAGTCACACTCCCATGAAGCATTCCAGTAAATAAAGGACAGTTGCATAAGAATCGTTCTATTTTTCAAAATTTATAGGACGGTTAAATTCTAACCGTCCTTTATGTATCTAAAATTACAGGACAGTTATTTGTTAACCGTCCTATAATGAAACATAAATAGGACGGTTAGATAATAACCGTCTTATAATGAAACATAAAATAAGACGGTTAGATAATAACCGTCTTATTTTTTTCTCAATAATATAAGACCGTTATGTTTTAATCGTCCTATATTTGCATTAAAATAGGACAGTTATTGATTAACCGTCCTGTAATATCGACGGTTACATTGTAACAATCTTTTACTTTTTGTTAAATAATAAGACAGTTATTACTGAACCGTCCTGTATTAGGTTTTTAAATTTACCTTTTATTTAGCACGATCACGATGGATCTGAGTCATCTGACTGATCAATGGGAGAGAGTGAGAGTCTGAGACTGAGAGAGGAGCAATATAACAATAGTCTACAGATACTGATTTACTTTTAGATGCTTAGCGTGAATCTGTATTGAAGTATTCCCAACCCAACCCAAGCTTTTACATCTCCTTCAGATTTTTCTTCCCAAATATCTTCAAGACTTCAACCATTCTAAATTTCTAACACAATGAGCAGCACACCTACTCCTACAACACCACATGTATGTTTATGATTTTTGTTATTTCTTTATGATTCTGACTCTTTTTAGTCATCACTCCCTTATTAGTAATTGGTTATTGGTGTAGTGTTTACTATGACAGTGTGAACTAAATTTTGTTTGTCATTTGCATTTTGCAATATAGGCACAAATTGGGAGCACTGATGCTTTTAATAATTTGAACATGCAGCATGACAACTACAATGATGAGCTTGCTGATTTGGAGAATGTGGAGTTAGTTTCAAAATCCACCCGAGCTAAAAAGCATAGGAAGCTAATGTCTTCAGTTTGGAATTTTTTTGAACACCTTCCGGTATCAGAAGATGGAAGGCAAAGGTATAAATGTAAGAAGTGCTCTGCGATATATATTTGTGATAGCAAATTTGGTACTAGTAATTTAAAATGTTATATAAAGACTTGTCAACGGAGCTCTTCTCATGATATAAGCTAGTTGCTTTTATCTCAAAGTTAGGGGAGTATGTCACTAAGTTCAACTTCAGATAATAAGTTTGATCCTGAAGTTTATCGTGAGCTAGTAGCAGCTGCAGTAGTTATTCATGATTTTCCTTGCCTTTTCAATTTGTTGAGTATGATGGAATTAGAGCTCTACTAAAATATTTGCATGCAAATTTGCATTTTATTAGCAGAAATACAGTAAAAGTAGATGTTCTAAGAATGTATAAAAGATAAAAAGGAAAGATAAAAGAGATGCTAGAGTTGGCACTTGGTAGGATAAGTTTGACATCTAATTTGTGGACTTCTTGTATTACTGATGGTTATATAAGTCTCATAGCACATTTTGTAGATAGTCAATGGGTCTTACATAAGAGGATATTAAAATTTTATTTTCTACCACCTCTACATAATGGAATATCATTAGCAGAAAAGGTATACTAATTATTGGTATAATGGGGGATTGAGAAAAAGATTTTTTCAATCACTTTAGACAATGCTTCTGCTAATGATTCTTCTGTTGAGCTGTTAAGGCATCAATTAAACATCAGGAACACTCTTGTTTGTGGTGGAGAGTTCCTTTATCTTCGTTGTTGTTGTCATGTTTTAAATTTGATTGTGCAAGATGGTTTGAAAGAAATTGATGATGCTATTCATAAAATTCGAGAGAGTATCAAGTATGTCAAAGCATCGCAAACTAGAAAGGAATTTTTTTTAGAGTGTGTGAATCACATGTCAATTGAGACAAAAAAGGGCTTAAGACAAGATTGTCCTACAAGATGGAATTCAACCTATGTGATACTTGAAAGTGCTCTTTATTATAAATGTGCATTTTGTCACTTAGAACTAAGTGACTCAAATTATAAGCACTGTCCTTCTTTAGATGAATGGGAAAAGGCTACAAAAATTTTAAAGTTTTTGGCTGTTTTTTATGATACCACCTGCATGTTTTCTGGATCCAAGTATCCCATGGCAAATCTCTGCTTTCGTGCAACATTTGTGATTAATTTGACCTTAACACAATACTTGAGAAGTGATGATGACTATATGAAGCATATGTCCACCCAAATGTTTACTAAGTTTTCAAAGTACCGGTCTGAATTCAGCACCATTTTGGCAATTGCATGTGTGTTGGATCCTCGATATAAGCTCTCATTTGTGGAATTCTCAGACAAGAAATTGTATGGTAATGGTTGCTTGAATTTTTCTCAACTTCGGGATAAGTTATTCTCTCTCTTCAATGAATATATGGTTAAGACTTCTCCTATTCCTTCCTCATCTTCCCCAATGGCTAGAGGTACTGATGCTAGACAGAACTCGACATATAGTAAAGAGATTTTAGATGTCATGAAGGTAATTATATTTATAATTGTATCTTTCATTATATGTAGCTTAGCATATTAAAATTTAGTGTGAATTGTCTTACAGTAAGTTGAATAATATAATTGTATTTGCATTAGAAATTTGATTAATTTGAAAGTGAAGGAGGTTCTTTGGCTATACAAAAATCACAATTGGAGCTTTATTTGGATGAACCAAGATTGCAAGAGTCAAAGCTAGACATTCTTGCATTCTGGAAAGGCAATCAATACAGGTTGGTTGACTAATAATCTCTTGTCTTATGAAAACACTAATTTTTATAATCTTATTTACATTTATATTTGATTCAAATGTTGATTTTAGGTATCCTGAACTTGCAACCATGGCTCGTGATGTCTTGTGCATTCCCATATCTACAGTTGCATCAGAGTTTGGTTTTAGTGTTGGTGGTCGGGCTCTTGACCAATATAGATCTGCTTTAAAACCAGATATGGTGCAAGCATTGATATGTGTAAGAGATTGGCTATATGGATTGAAAGGTAATAATTTATGATTCTATATTTATATTATATTTTATATGAGCTTAGTAATGACTATTGGATGTTTATTCTATATGATTATAGACTCAGCCATTACAGTTGCTATGGATGAGCTTGCTGAGGACATTGTATGCATAAGTAGTAGCGCAAGATCTCCTCAACCAATTGAAGACTCTAGAACAATTCATTTTGATTAATTTGTATAATTTTTATAACTTATATTAATTTGTTGTGTTTGATACATTGATGGAAGTAGATTTCCCTCATGTGCTATTTAATCCCTAGTTATTTATTACTATTGTGGTTATTTAATTCATTTGAATCTCTTTTAGACCTCATGTGAGTGGTGTAAAAGTATTGTGTTGCTTCTAAATAAAATATTACAAGAACTTTATTGGTAATTTGGTATGGTCCTTTCAAGATTCACCAATACTAGTAGTTGGTAATGCTTTTCTATGTTTGTCTGTGTAATTGTTGTGTGGATCAGTGGATGGAGCAATGACCAATGACAATGAACATGAAAGGAAAGGAGTTGGGGAAATGAATTCCATCCTGTCAATTCATGTGGGGGTTGAAAGTTCTAGTTCATTATTGAAAGAACCATGCCATCTGGTCTTCTTCTGTTCTTTCCACTTTCTAGTTTCCAATTCCATTCATTGAAAAGTGTACTGTTGGGTCCTGTCTATCCTCACTCCTCGATTACATTTGCTGCAACAATTCCATTCATTGGTTGTGTCTCCTGTGCTAGCCTCTTTTGCTGGCTGTGGCTGAGGGGCTCTTCACCCTACACAAGATAGCTTGAATATGAAGTTCTGCCTCTTGAACGAGGACATCTTACAGCATACTCAAGTAAAGCATTTAGATTTAACTTTAAGTGTCATGTCATGTGCTACTGTGCTGAACCCAAGCACTGAAAGTTTGAAACAAGTATATGCAATTTCTAATTTCTGCTACAAAAGCTCATTGCATCAAGGCATCATCATCTCCTTCAGAAGATCAGAAGTAATGAAGTATCCATTTGAGGCTAACTTTTCAGAATTAGAAGATTACAGATATATATAGGATGGTTAATAAATAACCGTCACATTAAAGATTTTAACAAGTAGGCTATAGGACAGTTAATACATAACCATCCTATATTTTTGTGTGTTCTTAAGTAGGTGTTTTACATTTTATGTTTTATAATATAGGTTGGTTACTAAATAAATAAGTAACTGTCCTATTAAAAATTTTAATTAGTAGGCCATAGGACTGTTATTACATAACCGTCCTATAATTTTATAGTTTATGTTATATAATATAGGTCGGTTACTAAATAATCGTCCTATATTTTTATAGTCTCATACTTTTAGAGGATGGTTATTTCATAACTGTCCTATATATTTTTTTATGTTTTAAAGGATGGTTATTAAATAACCGTCCTATGTTTCATGTCGTGCTGTGTCATCCAACACGACTTAGTCACTTTATCGTATCACACGGGTCGTGTCATGTCAATTTTTTTTAGAAACGGGTTGTGTACGAGTCATGGGTTTTTGACATGACTATTAATTGTGTCGTGTTCATGTCGATACAAACATGACCCGCCAACTCGAATTGCCAGCCCTATCTACAAGAGGTAGCCATAGTAATTAGGATTGTTCATTATAATCTGTACAGTGCATATTGGTAATAGTTAGTGATCTCTCTAGTTTTAACTTGCTGAGATTGTCTGCATTTGGGATTTCAATTCCACATTCATTCAACACTTTGTAACTAAGTTTCTCCTGGATGTTGTCTCATGCCCTGCAAAGAAGAATGTCTTGCACTCATCAATGATCTCCTACATGTTCAACTTTGGGGGCCTTTTTTTCCCATCAGATCCAATTGGTGAAGTTCCCATCATCAACCCCAGTAGATCATTTCTGTAATCCTTCATATTTAATCGACTCTCTATGATCCTCTTCAGTGTGTTTCTCATTCTTCCATTGAGTTTCCACACACGAACATTTGATCTAGTAGGAAGAAACCTGTAATTTGGAAAATGTTACTCAAATAGTTACATTAATGTCAAAGCAATGGTTGACCATGGATTAGAAATCCTTGGAAAAGATTGGGAGATGGATAATTACTGGCTTCCGGGGATGGCAATATGGGTAGGATTAATTTACCACCTCTTACTGCTCCCTTTGCCTTGTTTCCTTTTTTCAGAATTCTCTTATCACTCATTCGTAATGTCAGAATAGAACTAATGGATTTACAGCTTTCTCTTCTATAGTTCCTTTATGACACTCCCAAAGAAAAAGCCTATTCTTCTCATCGAAGGATCCTCACCATTCAATAAATGGGCCATGGCTGATGTACATATGTACATTGATCTTAATGCAGATTAAGGACACTAGAAAGAACATTACAGACGACAAAAACAATTTAGCTATGACACTTGTCCACACATTCAAGTGGGATAGTATAACAAAGAAATGTGCATTTTGTTAATAACAAAGTTCATGGATATCCTAATGCTATCAAATTCCAAAACTGCATATCCTTTTACCTTTGTGCCCAAAACTTTCTTTCTAAATCAAGTGTCTTTAGTTATTACTTGTTACTACAATAACATTGTACTTAAAAGAATTCTCTAGTTCCTATGTGTTAGCGTATTTGCGCCTCTTATTTTTCTTAGTGAACCCCTCAATAAATGGTATGAATAGTTATAACTTCATGTGGGTCAAGATTTATGAAGATCTACACTGTTGACAATATTTTCCTTGCCTTAAATGAGTCAAGCTCCAAAAATTTCGTTTAGTGAATGATCCTGGTCTTTGTTTTCTTGAGTTAAAAAATGAAAGATAAAAAAGTTTCATTATTCATTTTACTACAAGAAGTAGCAGTTGCTAAGATCATGCAATGGATGAGAATTTTGTGGCATTACTTGTAACACTCCGGGTTTTAACAAACTGTTTCCCATATTTATACGAAAATAGTATATGAAAATAGTAATAAAATTTATTGATAGAAAATAGATGGGATTCCAGAACTTAAAACTCATGATTTAAAACTTTTCGCAGCATCAAGAAAAATACCATTAAGAAAACCCCAAGGGTCATTTCACCTCAAAACCCCACTGAAGAACAGAACCAACAATAAACATTTTGAGCATGCTCATAAATTAAAACCACGATGAAATTTTTGCAACTGCAAAGATACATGATAGTGAAAGTTCCAAAGCGCCAGGGTTTGTCAAAGATTACCACGTCATCCATGTATAAACATATAACCACTATACAATGATATGGGTCTAATCTATCAATATATACAACAACTAAGGAGAATGCCAAAAAGCCAATACCAGTTTAACAAAAGTACACAACTCTGTCTTTGTATCTGACAGTATCTGTCCTCAAGGCCCCGTCCAGCTCCACTCTAGTCCACCTTCTTTCCTTTCTGACTGTCGCACTCTGATTCTGAGGCATTGCAAAACAAAGCAATGCCTCAGCAAGTCATGCTTGTGCAGGTGATATACATTCAAAGTAACCTCAATAAAAACAAAGCACATGACGCAAGGTATAAAGATCATAAAATGATCAAACATAATATAAAGCCTTAAATCACAAGATGAAGGACATACCATGTCCATGCAATAAATAAGATATCATCAACCATGATATCAGGACATGCACAATCCGAGAAAATCTAGAAACACATGAATGCATGTCAAAAGTATCAATATCATACACAGTCAAGCCCTATGAGTGTCTCACATACACTCACGGCAATGTGGGGTCAGCTCTCTATACCATCCGCTTTCACCCTTGCACCCTCACGGCACTCAAGCACTCATGGGAACGAAGCGTACCACTTTCGCTTTCACCCATTTCACCCTTGCGACACTCAAGCACTCACGAAAAGTCGCGTTATACACCCGCTTTCACCCTTTCACCCTCACGGGCACTCAGACACTCATGGGGTGAAGAATTGCATCCTACCACAGGATCAAGTCTCAAATATCATGTGGAGAAATCCTTTTCCACGGTGCGTGATTGTCCACGTGAAGCAAAGAGAATTTGAGAGGGAGGAGAGTGCGTTTTGAGCACACACACTCTCTCTCTCTTCCTTACCTTATATGCTTCATTTTTTGTTTTATTTTATTTTATTTTTTCTTTATTTTGAAAAATCAAAATTTCCTAATCTATTAATTAGTAAATGTTACATTACCTATGTAAGCCAAGGGCAACATCTAAATTGTTTGGATTCTCAAAAACTTGAGCCATATTAAGTTACAGATGTTTGCACTATTTTATTAAGGGGTTGATGAGGAAAAACAAGGAGGAGTGCATATATCACTGACCTTCCAATGATCTGCATATGTTCACTCAAAATTATCAACAAACTAAATAAAATTGAGGCCACTCTTTTGAGGATCACAACCATTCATCTTGTTAAGTGTACTATAGATAAGAGACAAGTTATGCACTAGTTGATGATTGTAACCTTTGACATGTGTTGCTACTGATTATAAATGTAAACTATTAGTGCATGTTTGGAAAAATCAATTTAATTCTCTGCCGTGGAATAGAAAAGAATACAATAAAAATAATAAAAGCAAGTTTCTAGACACGTGCTTACATCTTATCGTTTCTATTAGTTGTTTAGAAGGTCATAACAAGAGGCTAGAATTATCAGATTGGTTTGCCTGACCTAGGCACAACCAACTTTCTGTTAGACACACACCCACGACCAGCTAGTCTAGTCGAAAACCCTAGTCTCCCTTGGATAGAGGCTACTCAACACCACAGCGTTAAAAGGCCCTAGCTCAGTATCAACAGCTATAGTCAACACCTCGTACTCCTAAGTTTGTGGAGTTTAGTTTCAAGAGAGAGATATGAGAGAGGATCTATATAAAGCTTGAAAAAGTGACCACACTTGATGTGACAACAAATAGGTAGGAGATGTTTTGACTAAGCCATGCACCTTCGAGAGCTGCGTCACAGAAGTGCATTTCTAGTGGTCCTCAATAAGTCAGTTTTGCAGCAAGCTTTATGAGATGACTAGGGCCTTCTAGGATCCTTTTGTTGCTTCTTGAGGCTAGTCATGTGGCTCTTTCATGGTCCACGCTTGAAAATATAGAGAAACTACTCATAGTCAAGATGATTTGAAACACTAACTTAAGTCAGCTAAAATAATATGTAGGCAAAGTTTGTATATAGTTTGTTCTAGTGGAATGAATAGTTATGTGCATTACCCAAAAAAAAGTGAAGTGCCGGCCCAATAATCTTGTCCACTAAATATACTAATCGGTCGATGGTAAAGCCAAATGTTTGTGGCATGGTTGTAGAATAAATGAATCTAAAACCTAAAATGAAATGAATGCGAAAATGCAAAAAGGGTTTACAAAATGACAGAAAAATGCCTAAATAAAGGGTTGATCAATGGTTAGGATCTACCCAAAATTAGAACTGGAATCTAATAATTTTAACAAAATTGGAACTAGACTAGAATGGAGGTAGGTTCCAAATTTAAGGACTAGAACCAAATTATTCAGTTTCAGTCCAATTCTCTATCTTTATCAGTTCTAGAACTTAAAGTAATTATAGTAATTGAGCCACATGAAGATAGGTGTTCAGAGAGTGAAATTTGAGATTGCAATGTTTGGTAGAGATATGAGATAAGAACATATATTGTGATTATCTATTCAAAAGTGAGGCTATTTTTCATATAAAAAAAGCTCTAACTAGAGGCTACAAAATGTCATATAAGGGAATAAATGAGATTATGATTATGAAGGACAGTTATGCAAAGTTAATCTAAAAAATGGGTTTAATAAGGATGAATAGTTGAAAACTAAATGTTACATCTCAAGTTTCAACCTAGCTTAAAGAGATGTAAATCAACAACAACAAATGAGAGAAAACATAGACATCAGTATCTCCAATTTATTTGACCAAAAGAGGAGCTGAATGCAAACTACATACCTTTTGTTTTATAAATTGGGACAAGTTATTGAATTACCTTGTCAAGTAGTTCATCTACACAAGACAATAAAAACAAGAAGTTTATAAGTACATATATTGATTCAATCCCCAACATGTTAGCTTTAAAGTAATTCCTAATGCTTTCCAACTCATAACCTACACTTAAAGATGTGAAAATAAAAGGTATGAGTCTGTTTTTGGTTTTGTAAAATTTAAGCTAAAAAGACTTATTTACTCTTAGTTAAACTAAAATTAAATATATAATATTGAGGACATAAAAGTCTAATTATTCAATTTTTTTTTATTTAATTACCTATGTGATTTTAGTTCTATTTAGTTTTGTTACAACCGATCCCAAGCCCGGATAAAAGAGAAGGATTTTACGTAAGGAGCGTAAAGCCTTTTGGCAAGCCCCATGCACGAATCGATTTGTTACATTCCCTCAGTCTAGAGCATTCCTTATAAGCTATGATGACCAAGGTTTTTAAAACATTTTTGCATAAATATTTGCAAAGGTAGGGCCTTGATTTTGAAAATTTTTAAAATACAAACTTCGGAAACATATTTTCTTTGAAATTGATTTGTCAAAAACCCGAGTGCCACCTCAAATTACTTATCATACATATATTTTTGTAGAAAATAAAATTTCTATTGAATAACAATATAAATACTTTTATTTAAATTAGGATCAATCCAGTGGTTCACATACACAGCCTCGATAATTATTATATAACTTGTCCAAATATTACAATCCAAATTTCAAAATAATTAATATAATCTTCCTCAAAGTAAATACCATAAGCAGTAGTTTGGTGATAATTATCCTCAAGACTTGAGCTTTCAATCTTCTTTAACTGTATCTGAGATATTGTAAACATTCAAACATTTACAATATCTCAACAAGCTATGCTTGGTAGGGGATTTAAGAAATACAATTAATATATCTCAAAATCAACAGTTCTTTATATTCATGATATAAATCAATTTATACAATTAGATAACCATTTTATCCTTCACTCATCATATAAATTATATGTATTATTACATATAAAAAAAACACTGAACAGCATGAATGTAGTCAACTTTTCCAAGATGATTTCAATATTAACACTAGGTATTAATATATAATCATAACATATTGGGAATCATCCTCCAATAACTTTTACCGAGTATCTCATCATGCCATAAAATAAGGCATCTCATTATGCCATAATGCAAAATATAATCAAAGGACTACCATGCTTGCAGTCCCAATCCGTACAGTGCTCAGATAACTGCTTAATACTCCACTGAAACTGTGATGAAAAATACAGATTCATGTTCGTATGGGGGGAACTATAGTTGTCATAGTGGCGGCCTTCCCATAATTGCCCCACCCAACATTTTGCCTCTCTTTGGGCATGTTATCATCATCATAATCAGTTTTGGAGAGCAGGTAGCCAAACCCTCATAACTCTCCTATCATTGGCATCCCCAAGCATATGCCTGTCTTAAAACAAAAGCACAAGCCTCCATGCTTGTATAAAAAATAATATTTCATGCTTAGAGACTGTGTGTCTGGTTATAATAGGACATGCCTATAACTTATTTCCTTAAGATTTGAGGGTCCAACTTATATAGTTCAAATCTTCTCATTCTACTAATTAAGTAATTTCATAATTACTTAATCAATCCCTTTATATTCATTTCCACATCATTTGTTGGCTTAAGTAATTTCATAATTGCTTAATCAATCACTTTGTATTCATTTCAACATCATTTGTTGATCCATAAACAATTCTAAGGCAATTATAATCAATTTATAGTTATCAGGATAAGATCATGTGTAAAATATATGTATCTTCTATATTGAATATATTCTTAAGGTCCATCTACCTTTACTTTCAACAATCCATCTTCTCATTTATCTTGATCATCATATTCTTCATGTATCTGTTAAATCCTATATATATATATATACATTTATTCCTCAACTCATATATACTTTCTAGTTGTTCTTTTGATCATCCTTACATTGGATGATTTGGATCTTTTTTCTTGGATCATATTGATCTATATTTAAATCTAACATTCATACTAATTCAAAAACATTCATACTAACACAATATTATGTTTCTTATTATTCTTGATCATTCAAGATCTCCCTGTGGATCTTGTTTGATCTTTAATTATCTTAATTATTATTTTTATTAAGATTAGATAGTTTACTATTATTTTATGATCTTATTATTATTATTCAATCAGTTAATGTCTTACTGGTTGAAGATAGTTTATTTCTTTCCTAATACAAGCAGCTCCTTATTTCATAATTGACTAAGGCTTACCAGTTAAAAGATGCTCGCAGAGTGGTTAATTCAATCCTCATATAAGGACGCGTTTAGACCTCACAAATGTTGCCAGAAGGAGGGGGAAGAGCAAAGCTCTATTAAAGAACTCCCTTAACCACCATATTCAGCATTTATTGGGGTGACCTTAGCTAAACCTTCATAAGGTTCCTATTAGCATTAAACCCTAAGTACTCTTGCTATTTGATTTTAATTAAATTCATGAACATTTAAATTGTCATTCATGGGGTTTATTATTCTCTTAATTTGGGCCAAGGATTTATAATATTTATATTGTCCTACTAACTATAGCCCTTACTGCCATTAAGTCCATGTCCATCATTTATTGTAAATGTCCATATATATTTCATGTAATTTACATAATAGGAAAGCATAAAGAAGTAAGTTTAGCAAGTAAATCTACTAAGAAAATAAAGACATTCACAATAATAGTAATTCCAATGCTCATGTTAAGCTTCATCATGATCCTCTTTGTTTTTTATTCATTAAATCTAGGGTTTTCATCCCATCAAAGGCTTAGATCTTGATCTTTCATATTTTTGTTACATCACCTTATATAATCTCATCTATAGATCATTAATTGATCTTATCAAATGATCTGATCTTTCTTGATCCAATGGATTAAGAAGATTTTAAGCCATTTTATCAAAATTAAGGGCATAGATATCAATTTATCCCAAATTAGCCACATCAGGCCATTCATTTCTTATGATCTTATCATTAGATCATCATCCATACTAATTCAAAGTTCTTGATCATCCTTGATCAATCTAATCAAGGAGATTATTATGTATTTTAAAGGTTTTTATTACTTTTAATGGTCAATATCTTAAGATCTACCAAATTAGTTATATCCAATCCATTTATTCAAGTTATCACATTATTAGGTGACTAATGGATCAGAATTCTAAGGTTTGATCATGTCAGATTTGACTGATCTTAGGAATTAGTATCACTTTTTGTGATTTACAAAAATTTACAGTTAATAAAACTTAAATTTTATATTTTCATTAGATTCTAATCTTTACCAAGAATTCATAGCTTCTTTTCGATCTTAATTTGGAGTTAAAATGAGCTCTGAATTAAAATTTTAAGTTTTTAGTTAAAATAAGGGCCCAGATTCAATCTGGGTTATTTAGATTGACAGGTTGACCAAAAACCCTCCCCCTTTATCGGTGATTGCACGTGTACAGGGAGGGTGACCTAGGATAGGCGAGACAGTCCAATCTGGACCGTCGGATCACCCTTTCCTTCGATCTCTTATATTTGAATGAGTCATCATCTCAAATTTCATCCCCTAGCATTTTTGGATCCTACGAATCTATCCAATGGCTCAAAATATCCAAATAATGTTAATTTATTAGAGTTTTCAAGATAGATCACCGGTACTGGATTCACTAGAGAAACTGCGTTGAAAATTCAGTCTGGTGATCTTCTTGCCATAAAAAATATAGGAATAGATAGAGTGGAGGATGAGGAACCTACCTGTAACATCCAGAATCGAAGAATAAAACTGAAAAAGAGAGATCCATGCCGAAAAATATAAGGTTGTTGAACTTACTGTTTTTCAGTGATTTTACCTGTGAATACACCTTCGATCAATTTAGAATCTTTGGGCTTTTATAGATCAAGTCAGCCCGAACCCATCCAATAGTGGAGATTGAATTCTAAGGGCCAAATTTGAATGGCTAATTGAATTAAGGTTTTCAGGAAAAAACCCAATTCAGTCGGGGACGACGAGTTCGCAAACGCGCCCGATGCTCGATGAGGGAATATTCCTTTCGGTGCATCTACAGATGCACTCTATAGCTGTAAAGGGAAGAGAGAGAAAAAAAAGAAAGAAAAAAGAAAGAAAAAGGAGAGAAGCGAGAGAAAGAGAAGGAAAGGGAGAGGGAGAGAGTGGAAGCTTGGAAATTTTTGTGCAATTTCATGAAAATGTTAGAGGGTATTTATAGGTTTATTTGTGGATTATTTTAATTATATTTTTATTTTAAATGATTTTTCAACTTTTTTTTTTATTTAATTTCAAAGAGATTCCTCATCATGTTTATTCTTCATCATTGATATTCCTTGAGTTGGCTATCCACCAGCTCACCTAACTTTTGTGGACCCCACACAAAGTAAAATGACCATTTTACACTTATGGGTAAATATAAATTCACAAAATTAAGAAAAATAGGAATTTTTCACCCGAGCTGAGATTTCAACGTGCTTACAGTCATTCTGACCGATTTCCCATGAATGATTGCAAATATCTATGTTTTAAGATCTGATTCTTGTTCTAAACATTAATATTATATTAAATATAATATTCTATCTCGATTTTAGTAAAAAATTCCAATTCATTCCAAATAATTCTAGAAAAATTGGGGTTTTTACATAAGCAACACGCTACTTTCGATTTTGGATGTAGTGGAAAATAGATAAGGGTTGTTAAGGAGTTCCCCAAAAGTGACTTGTTGCATCGGATCCCCATTGCAGTGAGAAATAGGTAATAGCTGTTAGAGCATTTCCTTGAAAGTGATGTGTTGCATCAAAACCCATGTGTAGTGGAAAGTATGCATGACTTCCTATACCGTTCTAGAAATACACAAGTAAATAGGCTGGCTCAAGAGAGTAAAATTTGCATCACCACGTGAAATATAGGCATATTCACATGTACAAGTTTAAAGTTAATAGATATGATGAAACATAGGAGAGTCAACAGCGCTTCTATCTAAGAAACCAATGGGACATGGGCTAAAACTAGAGAAATCGAGGAATATAAGCTTTGGTCTATAGGAAAGAACAATAATATATATATATATATATGGAAGGAGAGCTTTGGCGCAACGGTAAAAGTTGTTATCGTGTGACCTTGAGGTCATGGGTTCAAGGCATGGAAACAGCCTCTTGCAAATGTAAGGTAAGGTTGTGTACTTTAGGCCCTTGTGGTCCACCCCTTCCCCGGACCCTGCATAGGCTGGAGCTTTGTGCACTGGTCCTGCCCTTTTACATATACATATATACATAGTAGATAAAGAATTAAAAGATAAAATTATAGATGTTTAAAAGCTAGTGATAAAATTATGCCAATAAAACTTGTTCTAAGAGTGAATATCATAAATGTTATAAGTGCACATGTACCACAAGTAGGGTTAAAAGATAGAATCAAGAGACAATTCTGGGAAGATTAAGAAATTTCCAACATGTAGGTGATATTTATAGGAGCAAACTTTAATGGCCATGTACCAAAAGAAAGGAAAGAATATGATAAGGAACATGAAGGGTATGTTATTGGAGAAAGAAATGAGATTGTGGAAGCTAGTTTAGATTTCTCTTTGGCATATAGCCTAGCTATTGCAAACACATACTTTAAGAAAAGGGATGAACACTTATTAATTTTAAAAGTGGAATATATATAAAAGCCAAATAGACATTTTTCTACTTAAGAATACTAAAGATTAATGTATAAGGATTGTAAGATGATACATAGTGAGAGTCTAACATCATAAAACAGGTTAATGGTTATGGATATATACATTAAAATATGAGAGAAAGGAAATGAATTTAATAGTTGTTTGAAAACTAAGTGGTCAAGCTTAAAGGAGAGAAGATAACATCATTTACAAACAAATTCATGGTAAAAGGAAACTGTAAAAATAAAATAAAAGTAAACACTATGTGGACTGATATAGATGAGTCAATTAAGAAAGTGAGAAAGGATGTCCTAAGAGTATCTAAAGGTTAAAGAAACTTAACGGTGGAGTGAAAAAGTACAAAATATTATTAAATAGAAATATGTGTGTTATAAAACATGGTAGATGACTAAAAATAATAAAAACTTTGAAAACTATAAGAATGCTAAAAAGTTTACCAAGATAGTAGTAAGTGAGACTAAACTCAAGGCGTATGATGATCTATAAAATAGTTTAGAATCAAGAGAAGGGAAGAAAGATGTGTTTGAACTTGCAAAAGCAAGAAAATAGAAGACTAAGGACTTAGACTACATTAACTGTGCTAGAAACAATGAATAAAGGATACTAATAAAAGATGAGGGGATCAAGTAAAGATGAGAAAGTTGACCCTGAGAATATAGGGATCAGAAGTACTGTAAACCTAAGTAGTGCTGACATTATAGCATTAAAATACCTAAATTAAAAGAAGCCTTGAAAAGGATGAAATTAGGAAAGGTTCTAGGGCCTAATGGTATACCAGTAGAGGTTTGAAAGTATATGGGAGATATTATAGTAGTTTGGTTGACAAAATTATTTAACAAGATTGTAAAATTAAGGAAAATACTATATGAAAGGAGGAAGAGCTCTATTGTACTAATTTATAAGAATAAAGGAAACATGTGGGGTTACACTAATTATTAGGGGATCAAACTTATGATCCATATCACAAAAATTTTTGAAATAGTTATTGAGAAGAGGCTACGTCATGAGACGAGTGTATTAAAGAACCAATTTGATTTCATGCTTGAGAGGTCTACTGTAGAAGCTATTTTCTTGCTTTGACATTTGATAGAGAAATATGTCGAGAGGAGGAAGGAACTCAACATGGTCTTTATTGACTTAAAAAAAGCTTATGATAGAGTCTCTAAAGAGTTGATATGATGGGTGTTGGGCAAGAAAGAGATTTTATTAGGGTATAAACATAATTAATGATATATATGAGGAAGTGATAACAACTATTAGAATCATTAACAGAGAGACCAGTGGTTTTTCTATCGCTATAGGATTTCACAAGGATCGGCATTGAGTCCACACCTTTTTACATAGGTAATAAATGAGTTAAGAAAGCATCTGTATGAGGAGATTTCATAGTTTATGTTATTTGTAGATAGAGTTATGGAGAGATGCATTAGAATATAAAGGATTTAAAATTAGCTATACTAAGATAGAATAAATAAAATACAATTTTAGAAAGGAGAGAAGTAGAATTAGAATACCAGTAAAGTTTGATAGCCAAGAAGTATCCATAAAGTACCACTTTAGATACTTGATATTGATAATTCATGAGAGTAGAGAGATTACATAGGAGTTAGTTAGAGAATCCAAGCATATTGGAACAAATGGGGATGTGCCTCTGGAGTTCTGTGTGATCAATGAGTCCCACTCAGATTGAAAGAAAAATTTTGTAGCATGGTTGTAAGGTAAGCCATACTCTATGGATCAAAGTATTGAGCAATTAAGAAACAATATTTATATAGGATGAGCGTTGTCAAAATACGAATGTTGAGATGGATGAGTGAAAAGACAAGAAAGAATAGAATTAGAACTGAAAACATTACAGGAAACTTAGAGGTAGAATCAATAGGTGATAGGATCAGGGTGATTAGACTTAGACGTGTCCAACAGAGACTAAAAATAACACCAATTAGGAGTAAGGTGATCCAAGTCAAATTTCTAAAAGGGCAAGGGGAAGGCCCAAAAGAACGTTGATAGAAGTGATGAGAAAATATTTAACAACTTTGAATCTAAATGAAGCCATGTCACTTAATAGAGGGGAATGAAGAAACAAGATTCATATGGCCGACCCCTAATCGGAATAAGGTCTTGTCGTGCAGAGTTAGAATTGGACCAAAATTAATTTGGTTCCATTAGTAAAACTTTGGAATCTAAACCACCTATTCCAACTAAAGGACCAGATCCTAAATTTTCAATTGGTCTTTGTTAATAGCCCTATCTAGGTAAAACATAAGAAACTTTTGAGGAATGAATTGCCTTGGAATATATTTGTAGCCCTGCAGAAGGCAATCCATGAATTGTCAAACAAGCTCTTTGTTGAATGCATGATGTCGATGAGCATGGTTTTGTTGGTAAGTGATTATATTAATTCATACATGGGATTAAAACCATTGCTTCTGTTCTTCAAATACTACTTTTGCTCATACTTACAGGTTGGCTTAGAGAATATTTAGCTAACAAGTTTCCAAGCCACATATGGGGCAATTTAGGACCTCTTTCCTTTTTTCCTTTTTTGAATGACGTTTTTGATATTTGAAATGATGGAAAATTGATTAGCAATGATAACTAAACTATGGCCAAAGTGCTTAGGTATTGCTTCCTAAAGGTCTAGAAGTAAAGCTGGTAGATAGATGTTTATGCATAATCATGATTTTTTGCAGAGCTAAGTTAGTCGGCACAATCAGAGTGGCATACATGGGCTACATATAAAAATTTATGCCAATTGAATGCTTTTGGTTGAGGTTTCTCTGAGTTGAAAAATCAGCATCGGCATTTTGCAAAGACCCAAAACCTGTGTCCTTAGTATCATCCAAATGCATCAAGTTCTTGCCAGTTACCTAATTTCTATATGAAAAACATGATGAACAATTTAGATCTTCTAAAAACAAGCTGTTGGGCCAGCATCTACTTTAGACACTCGTGAGTGTTTACTTCTGCTGGGACACCTTGCTAGAAAAAATGAAACTTCTTATTTATGAATGATTGACATATTTGCTTTTAAAAGTCATTGAAACAGTGATTAGGGAGTCCAGCAGACGGGTATACGTTCTTTTTCTTGTTCATACAGTTCATGTTCAGAAGACAGGCCTTCCCTCTAGCAACTTTCAACTAATTGCTATATTTCAAGGTGTGCCCCCATCACAACAACAACACTCACGTCTTTATAAGCCAGAAGTTTTCATGGCTAGAACTTTACTTCAGGTTTTAATTCTTCCTTTCATTTATCTAATCGCCCATTCTAGGATGACCTATACACCAAATTTCAATCCATGGGTGAATTCCGAGCCTCCAATTTGTGTTTTGAACGGGGCCTACGTAGGTTGGTGTGCCACAATTCACCATTTCTATACTGTCTGCGTGATTATATCAGAAACATATAGCGTATCTTTATTATTGCTACTATCAGTAAGAGAGAGAGAGAGAGAGAGAGAGTTGCATTGAATACATAACACTATTTCGAAGTTCATTAAGAAAATATTCTAGGACCCTTTTTTAAAACTAAAAACTCTAGTTAAGCCAATTACAGAGCCAAATGCCATTTATATAACCAAAAGCAAGTAAACTAATCCTCTCAAATCAAGATGTAAATATCCATAAACATAAAGATCCTGCTTCAGTTTTATGAATTCACAGGTCTTAAATGAACCGGAAGGCCATGCTGTGGCTGGAGAGTAAGCTTGTCTATCGGCATATGTTTATAATTGGGGGAGAGAGAGAAGGAGAATCTCTGGAGGATCATAGCAAGCACAACCTTTGCTTCCAACATGGCAAAATTTTGTCCAATGCAGGCTCTTGGACCGATCGAAAATGGCATCAGAGCATTCGGATGTTTTGCTGCTCTCGAGATCCCGTCTGCAAATCGTAATGGATTGAATTCATTCGCATCCTCACCCCAATACTTCTTGTTTGTGTGAATCACTTGTAGCGGAATTGATATAGCGGTGTCCTTCGAGATCATCAAATTGCCCAACATCATATCTCTAGAAGCCTTTCTAAGCAGCGAAATCGCTGGGCCATAGAGTCTCAGAACTTCCTGAAGAACCATGTTCATCTACAAGAGATAGCCACAGTAATTAGGATTGTTAAATATAACCTGTACAGTGCATATTGGTAGTAGTTAGTGAACTCACCAGTTTTAACTTGCTGAGATTGTCTGCATCTGGGATTTCAATTCCACATTCCTTCAACACTTCGTCTCTAAGTTTCTCCTGCCATTCAGGGTATATGCTTAACAAGAAGATTGTCCAAGTTAGTAAAGTAGCTGTTGTCTCATGCCCTGCAAAGAAGAATGTCTTGCACTCATCAATGATCTCCTGCATGTTCAACTTTGGGGGCATTTTTTTTCCATCAGATCCAGTTGGTGAAGTTCCCATCATCAACCCCAGTAGATCATTTCCGTAGTCCTGATCCTTCGAATTTAATCGACTCTCTATGATCCTCTTCAGTGTGTTTCTCAGTCTTCTATTGAGTTTCCACACACGAACATTTGATCTAGTAGGAAGAAACCTGTAATTCGAAAATGTTACTCAAATAGTTACATTAATGTCAAAGCAATGGTTGACCATGGATTAGAAATCCTTGGAAAAGATTGGGAGATGGATAATTACTGGCTTCCGGGGACGGCAATATCGGTTCTACTAGCAGCAGCCAAATGTTGAAGCTCTAATTGTGCCTTGAAGACTTCCTTTCCTTGCTTGTAACTACTTCCAAAGGCAGTATGAGAGATTATGTCTGCAGTTAGCTCTTGAAAAGCCACATTCATTTCTATTTCGTTTCCGTGCTCCTTATCTTGGACCGCCGTATCTTTCCATCCTTCGAGCATGGTTGAAGTGCATGCAGCCATTGTCTTGGTCATTGCCTTTTGATATTCCAAAAGACTAGTTAATTAATGAAGCTTATAATAGTGTAACTGGAACGTGGAGGTGTGATTAGAGTAGAAATCCAATAATTAGCATTCTTACACAATAATGTTTGGTTTTCTATTGTGAAATAGAAAACACTCAAAGGAAAAATAAGTTTCCCAAGCAGGCCCTGAATGTTTCGAAAATAAAATTGCTTGTAATGGAAGTGAAAAACGCAACAAGTAACGAAAATAGCAAGTATTTCAAGAGTCTCACAGAAGGTTTTAGAAAGATAAATACTAAGATTAATAGCTGTTAGCCAAGACGTAATTCACCAAAGAATTCAATTCCATCTTCGCCTACTCTATTGAAAAAACCACTTGAGGTAGAGTTCATATATGACAGGTGGAACGGAAATCGGTGTGCAGATTTAACCTAGAGGCTCATTGAAGATTGCATGCCATTGAAAGGGTGGAAATCGTGGAATTGACCACGGAATGCAATTCCATCTTGACTAATGGCCCCCAAAAGAAGATGAATTGTGTGGAGGATCTTAATGAAATACAGAAGAAAAAGCTTAGGAAAAGACCACCAACCTTGAGCTTGTCCATGTTGAAAGCAGGGTTGACAGCCCTCTTGTGCTTAGCCCATTCTGATCCTTCAGCCAGAACCAATCCATTTCCCATTAAAGCCAGAAAGGAAGGTTTAGCCTTGGGTTTGGTGTAAAAACCAAACTTGTTAGCCAATACTTCTTTGGCTAGCTGTGGTTCAGATATGCAGATCCTAGGTTGTGCACCAATAAAATACAAGAACTTCTCTCCTGTGGACCCAAAGAACACACTGGAATCAATCATTAGAGCATAAATGGAAACTGTAGAATGTTTCTCAGCATTACAAAAGAATGGATAAAATAAATGACACTGTTGTTTAAAATAATTTTTTGTTTATATTTTTCCTTCCTTTTTTTTTCTTTTTTTTTTTTTCATTTTGTAATTTGACTGTGGAATTCAATTAAATCCAACATGGAAAGCCAGACAACAAATTAAGATTTCAAATCTCCTAATTAGAATCCATGGAAAGGTGTGTCTAACATAGAAGAGGTGAATCAAGAGTGCATCTCACAAACGGTTGGAGACTTCGTAATTCATCACGGAATTCAATCTAATCCCGACTAAGGCCCCACAAAGAAGACTTGGTTTGTTTTATTTGTTGTATTTCAATTCAGAAGCAGTAGTATTGTCAACTATAGTGGAGGACCCCTTGCCTTCCATGAAAGTAAAAGAGAGTGAAAGTTTCAAGAGAAAGTGTTCAAGGAAGCTATTGACTACAGAGAAAGTCATTTGCAAATCTATATGCTGATCATACCGCTAACTAATAGCGATCGAATAAATTTATGTTCTATATCAAATGGATATCATCCGCAAGATATAATCAATCAAAAGTCAGAGCCGGAGATTGATTTTCAAGGAAAAAGAAATTCTTCGTGAAAAGTGTTTTACAGCTTGAAATTCGACCGAAAAAGACGGCTGCATGGATAAACATGGCCACAATAAAAATGTCAATTGCTTGGAAGAGGGCTTGACAGTGACTTCTTTTATCTTGTTTTAAATGAGAGTTAGAGGTTTCTCTGGGGAGGAAAGCTGATCTAATCCGCAACCACACGGCTAATCACCATGTGGGACGCGCCACCTTTTCCATTGAGGGCCAGCCCATCTTTGTTTTTTTCGGCCCTTCTATCTGATTTCTCCAGCTTCTGATATGTCTTGGTGGAAAATACTGTGGGGATTAGATGATCTTGAAATCCAGATGAGCGACTCGTAAGTTGGCAGGAAATGGAAGGAAATTGATTTTCACAATGAAAAAGGGAAATTCTTTGAGGAAGTGTTTTATTCCTTGAAATTGAATTATGCCAAAAACTCAGAATTTTTTATGGATATAAAATTTTTTGGTCTTTGACGTGAGTTAGTTTCAAATTATAAAATACTTTAATCGAGAATTTTTTCAAGTTGTAAAAGACTTTTGATTGAATTTTATTTTTTCCGTGGGAATCAATCTACTTCCATCATAAAAAAACCGACTGTTGGAAACTTTGCGCAAGCAATTCCCGGTACTCAAAATTTTCTTTTGAATGCTAGAATCATGCAGCACACGTGTTTCAAGCTACAAGATATCCAAAAGCAGAGATATATATATCCACTAAAACATTTGGGCAGGACCCATGTCGTGCCATACTGTAGCATTCCTCGTACGTGAGAAGAGAAGGTACCGTTCTTTCTTAATTACTAGGAAAATAAAACAGCATCAACAAGATCAGCTCTAGATGTAGAGAAGGAAAGAAAAAATCACCATATTGGGAGAACCATTTGTGGTAGTGAGGCAAAACTCTAGGTGCAATGTCGTGAGAGTGAGTATCCAAGACCATCTCCTCGGCATTCTTCTTCAATCTCTTGATTTCTTCTACAGAACCAGAGATGAATTTGCATGGTGGTCCTCTTACTCCTTGTTTTGCAAACCATTTTCTTGTGGAATAAGGCTTCCACAGCAGCACTGTGAAGAGCTTCAGAAGCCATAAAATCAAAATCGCTGCCAAAAGCTCCCGAAATATGCCTAGAGAATTCATCTTCAAAGAGAATGTTTTCGCTTCTGTAAGTAAGAAAGAGAGAGAATGTTGCTCAAATGTTTGATGAGTAACGTGGAGTGGTCTTAGCGGTATTTATAAACTTGGATTTGCACGTATCCTGCCCAGTGACGTAACCACATGCGTGAATGATGTAGATAGAGGGAATGAGACGCACACACACAGCAACAAAAAGTAGAAGAGTGGAGAGTCGCACAATAATGGACGTGGTTGAGAGCAAGGCAAAAGAAAGGGCGCGTTTGAGTGACATCAATCTAGAAGCAGGAACGCTTGTGGGTCTCTAGAAACTTTAAGAGAGTGTTCACATGGGCAGGCCCAGGGCCGACATTGGCAAATTCAAGGTATTGTTAAAAAGGACAGTCTCGGTTCACGAAGGTTTTGTAAGTTCCAGGAAAAGAGTGGACTATAAGAGTCAAAATTTATTTCTTTGGACTCCTTTCACTTTACCATTTTGTTCCGTGAGAAAAAAGAATTTCTACCACGCAAAGTTTTGCATTGAAAAAATTTACATTTTGGCTTAATTTTTTTAAAATTATTTAGTAATCTAAATTATTCATTGAATTCGGTCTGTCGGCCTAGGCACTAAACATCATCTACCAGTTGTCCCGATTAATAATTCATGTGGCCGTTTGCAGCAGCTTCAGGGGAGAGTCAGTTCTAGAATCATTTTACTGGTTGACGCCAGTCTTACGGGGTGCAGTCGACACAGTGTAGAGAAATGATTCATGGTCAACACGTTATGAACTTAAATGTGGTCTGCTGGAAGTAAAGTGGAAGCTCACTAAATATTGGCCATTGAACTATCCTAAACGTTTGGCCTAATGTTTTCGTAGCATAGTTAAGAGGTGTGAGACCTAAAATAGTGAGAGACGTGTATAAAACGATAGAGCAACGTCTACAAACACACAGGAAAGTTTGAGAATGGAGGGAACCCATCTCTCTCTCTCTCTCTCTCTCTCTCTCTCTCTCTCTCTCTCTCTCTCTCTCTCTCTCTCTCTCTCTCTCTCTCTCTCTCTCTCTCTCTCTCTCTCGGGGTTGGGTATGTTGTATACTTTGTTGCATACAACTAATAATTTTTATTTTATTTTATAGGTTGCAAGGAAGTTTTTGAATTACCTTGTTCAAGTAGTTCATCTGCACAAGACAATAAATTATAACAAAAACTATGAGAATTCTTTAGGTACATAAATTGATTCAATCCTCAAGATGTTAGCTTCAAAGCAATTTCCAATGATTTTATACTCATAACCTAAATGCAAAGATGTGAATACAAAAGGTACGTGAGTATTTTTAGTCCTGTAACATTTAAGCTAAAAAGACTAATTTACTCTTAGTTAAATTAAAACTAAATATATAATATTAATGAATAGCCTAATTATTCAATTCTTAGATTCATCTAGTTCTTGTGGTGTAGAATTGGAATTGGAACAAAATTAATTTGGTTCCATTAGAAAAGCTTTGAAACCAAACCATTGATTCCACCTATTTTTTCAGTCAAGTTCTTCAATCTTTGTTGACAGCCTTACCCAAGTAAACACATAACAAACTTTAGAGAAATTAACTACTAGCAAATATATCTATGGCTTCGCATAATGCAATCCATGAATATCATGAATTGTCTGGGAACATATCTGTAGCCTTGCACAATGCAATCCATGAATTGCATGAATTGTCAAACAATCTCTTTGTTGAATGCTTGATGCTAGCAAGGATGGTTTTGTTGGTAATTGATTAGCTTAATTCATACGTGGGATTAGAGACACTCCTTCTATTCTTTAGCAGTACTTTTGCTCAAACTTACAAGTTGGCTTGGCAAATGATTTAGCAAGTTTCTAAGCCATATATGGGGCAATCTAGGACCTCTAATTATGTTGTTTCATTTTATTTTCTTTTTTTCCCCCTTTTTGCGTGACATTTTTGGTATTAAAATTGATGGAAAATTGATTACTAGTGATAAGCAATGGTCAAGTACTTAGTATTTCTTTATGAAGGTCTAGTATTAAAGTTGGCATATAGATGTTCATGCATAATCATGATTTTTTGTAGATCTAAGTCATTCAACAAATTCAAAATAGCTTACATGGGCGACATATAGAAATTCATGCCCATTGGATACTTTTGGCTTAGGTTTCTTAGCTGAAAATTAGCAACAGTTTTTGCAAAGACCCAAAACATGTCATTAAGATCACCTAAATACATCAATTTCTCATGGGTTACCTAATTTTTATATGGCAAACATGATGAATAACTTAGATCTTTTAAAAACATGCTCTAGGACTAGCATCTACTTTATCAGATGCTTGTAAGCATCTACTTGTGAGACTCCTTACTAGAAAAAGTGGAATTTCTTATTTATGAATGATTGGCATGTTTGCTTTAAAAGTCTTTGAAACAGTGATAAGGGAATCTAGCAGATGGGTATAAGTTCTTTCTCTTGTTCACACAATTCATGTTCAGAAGATGGGCCTTCCCCTCTAACTAAGTTCAATTAATTGCCAAATTTCAAGGAGTGCCCTGTTCACAATCACGGCAATCATGTCTTTATGTGCCATACATTTTCATGGCTACAACTTCATTTTAGGTTTTAATTCTATAGTCCATTTGTCTAATAGGCCATTCTAGGGATGATCTATACACAAATTTCAGTCCATAGGATAATTCTAAGCCTCCAATATGTGCTTTTAAAGGGTCGTACATAGCTTGGTGTGCCATAATCCACCATTTCTATTAATGTTTAAAAACTAGGTGATCCAACTCGAGGATTGGTAGGAAACCTGGTCGGATCAACCACATAACTCGGATGACGTCATCATAAAATGACATGGTGATTTAGTAAGTTGGATTGGAAAACTCAGACGAGTTTGGGAAGATTTCCAAGTTTCTTAGTGATTCTACGAGTTCTAAAATTTTACCCTTCTATTGATGGATGATAGTGAGCAAGAGGATTTTGCATGTGGTTTTTTACTTCGTTAATCAACAAAAATCTCTAAAATTAGTTGTGCTAGATAGAAGACGTGGAGAAAAGAAGACTCAAGTTTTAGATTTTCAATTTGCATTCAAAGAGGCATTGAACAAAGAGCTTAAAATCTAATGCTCGATGTTGTTTATGTAAATAGTAATAGTATTTTGCTTATGTTATGAACTTGAGTTTTTCTTTAATTTATTGTATTTTTTATTAATCCAAAGATTGATTATGTTTTAATTTATGTTAAAAAGAGTTTTAATTAGTTTTTACTGAGAAATCAAAGTTTAAATTATTGAATTTCATTGAAGAAGCTTAACAAGTACAGTTGCGTAGGTTGATAAACACAGTTTGTTTATGATTGAATATATTACTACTGATTGTTTTTGTCAAAATCTAACCATACCATTAGATTTGTTCTTATTTAATTTTATTAAATACCAAGTTTCACTAAAAATTTCTATTGGCAGGTCATTGAACTTTGTGGCCAAAGTCGTCAACTTACCCAGGGATTATTGTTGTAAAGTATAGAATTAGAATATAAAAATAAACCCATTGTTTCTTCTTCGGTTCTTTCTCACCAACATATTACTGCCAAAAACATCTTTCTTCCTCTCATAATTCTTGAAGATGAAAATAAATGATAACTTATAATTTCAAAAAAAATGAGTTTATGTTTTTTTATACTAGTTGGTATTAATTTAACTTAATTTGATTGTTTTCATTTATGCAGTATACAAATATGTATTCTTATTTGAAGTGAGAAATCCAAATATATATATTTTTAGTTTATCATTGCTATTAGTTTGACAAATTTTCTACTTTTTTATTTTTAAAGATTTTTATTATTCAAATATAATTATTTTTGTACTAGATCACTAGCTATATATTAGAAATTGATAGCATATCATTATTGTTGCCTCTGAGAGAGAGAGAGAACACTTTATTAAGACAATACTAAAAGCTATGGTTAAGCCAATTACAGAGCCAAAAACTCTAGTTAAGGCCATTTACATAACTAAAAGCAAGTACACCTACGCTATCAAATCAAGATGTAAATATCCTTAAACATAAAGATCCTGCTTCAGTTTTATGCATTCGCAGGTCTTAAATGAACGGGAAGGCCATGCTGTGGCTGGAGAGTAAGCTTGTCTATCGGCATATGTTTATAATTGGGGGAGAGAGAGAAGGAGAATCTCTGGAGGATCCTAGCAAGCACAACCTTTGCTTCCAACATGGCAAAATTTTGTCCAGTGCAGGCTCTTGGACCGACCGAAAATGGCATCAGAGCATTCGGATGTTTTGCTGCTCTCGAGATCCCGTCTGCAAATCGTAATGGATTGAATTCATTCGCATCGTCACCCCAATACTCGTTGTTTGTGTGAATCACTTGTAGCGGAATTGATATAACGGTGTCCTTCGAGATCATCAAATTGCCCAACATCATATCTCTAGAAGCCTTTCTAAGTAGCGAAATCGCTGGGCCATGGAGTCTCGGAACTTCCTGAAGAACCATGTTCATCTACAAGAGATAGCCACAGTTATTAGGATTGCTAATTATAATCTGTACAGTGCATATCGGTAATAGTTAGTGAACTCACCAGTTTTAACTTGCTGAGATTGTCTGCATCTGGGATTTCAATTCCACATTCCTTCAACACTTCGTCTCTAAGTTTCTCCTGCCATTCAGGGTATATGCTTAACAAGAAGATTGTCCAAGTTAGTAAAGTAGCTGTTGTCTCATGCCCTGCAAAGAAGAATGTCTTGCACTCATCAATGATCTCCTGCATGTTCAACTTTGGGGGCATTTTTTTTCCATCAGATCCAGTTGGTGAAGTTCCCATCATCAACCCCAGTAGATCATTTCCGTAGTCCTGATCCTTCGAATTTAATCGACTCTCTATGATCCTCTTCAGTGTGTTTCTCAGTCTTCTATTGAGTTTCCACACACGAACATTTGATCTAGTAGGAAGAAACCTGTAATTCGAAAATGTTACTCAAATAGTTACATTAATGTCAAAGCAATGGTTGACCATGGATTAGAAATCCTTGGAAAAGATTGGGAGATGGATAATTACTGGCTTCCGGGGACGGCAATATCGGTTCTACTAGCAGCAGCCAAATGTTGAAGCTCTAATTGTGCCTTGAAGACTTCCTTTCCTTGCTTGTAACTACTTCCAAAGGCAGTATGAGAGATTATGTCTGCAGTTAGCTCTTGAAAAGCCACATTCATTTCTATTTCGTTTCCGTGCTCCTTATCTTGGACCGCCGTATCTTTCCATCCTTCGAGCATGGTTGAAGTGCATGCAGCCATTGTCTTGGTCATTGCCTTTTGATATTCCAAAAGACTAGTTAATTAATGAAGCTTATAATAGTGTAACTGGAACGTGGAGGTGTGATTAGAGTAGAAATCCAATAATTAGCATTCTTACACAATAATGTTTGGTTTTCTATTGTGAAATAGAAAACACTCAAAGGAAAAATAAGTTTCCCAAGCAGGCCCTGAATGTTTTGAAAATAAAATTGCTTGTAATGGAAGTGAAAAACGCAACAAGTAACGAAAATAGCAAGTATTTCAACAGTCACACAAAAGGTTTTAGAAGGATAAATACTAAGATTAACAGCTGTTAGCCAAGACGTAATTCACCAAAGAATTCAATTCCATCTTCGCCTACTCTATTGAAAAAACCACTTGAGGTAGAGTTCATATATGACAGGTGGAACGGAAATCGGTGTGCAGATTTAACCTAGAGGCTCATTGAAGATTGCATGCCATTGAAAGGGTGGAAATCGTGGAATTGACCACGGAATGCAATTCCATCTTGACTAATGGCCCCCAAAAGAATATGAATTGTGTTTAGGATCTTAATGAAATACAGAAGAAAAAGTTTAGGAAAAGGCCACCAACCTTGAGCTTGTCCATGTTGAAAGCAGGGTTGACAGCCCTCTTGTGCTTAGCCCATTCTGATCCTTCAGTCAGAACCAATCCATTTCCCATTAAAGCCAGAAAGGAAGGTTTAGCCTTGGGTTTGGTGTAAAAACCAAACTTGTTAGCCAATACTTCTTTGGCTAGCTCTGGTTCAGATATGCGTATCCTAGGTTGTGTCCCAATAAAATACAAGAACTTCTCTCCTGTGGACCCAAAGAACACACTGGAATCAATCATTAGAGCATAAATGGAAACTTTAGACTGTTTCTCAGCTTTACAAAGGAATGGGATAAAATAAATGACACTGTAGTGTAAAATAATTTTTAGTTTATATTTTTCTTTCTTTTTTTTCATTTTGTAATTTGACTGTGGAATCCAATCAATTAAATCCACCATAGAAGCAAGATATGAAATTAAGATTTCCGATCTCCTAACTAGAATCCATGGACAGGTGTGTCTAACATAGAAGAGGCGAATCAAGAATGCATCTCACAAACGGATGGAGACTTCGTATCTAATCCCGACTAAGGCCCCGCAAAGAAGACTTGGTTTGTTTTATTTGTTGGATTTCAATTCAGAAGCAGTAGTATTGTCAACTATAGTGGAGGACCCCTTGCCTTCCATGAAAGTAAAAGAGCAAGCGAAAGTTTCATGAGAAAGTGTTTAAGGAAGCTATTGACTACAGAGAGTCATTTGCAAATCTATATGCTGATCATACCGCTAACTAATAGTGATCGAATAAATTTCTGTTCTATATCGAATGGATATCATCCGCAAGATATAGTCAATCAAAAGTCAGAGCCGGAGATTGATTTTCAAGGAAAAAAGAATTATCCGTGAAATGTGTTTTACAGCTTCAAATTCGACCGAAAAAGACAGCTGCATGCATAAACATGGCCACAATAAAAATGTCAATTGCTTGGAAGAGGGCTTGACAGTGACTTCTTTTATCGTGTTTTAAATGAGAGTTAGAGGTTTCTCTGGGGAGGAAAGCTGATCTAATCCGCAACCACACGGCTAATCACCGTATGGGAAGCCCCACCTTTTCCATTGAGGGCCAGCCCATCTTTGCTTTTTTAGGTCCTATCTGATTTCTCCAGCTTCTGATATGTCTTGGCAGAAAATACTGTGGGGATTAGATGATCTTGAAATCCAAATGAGCGACTTGTAAGTTGGCAGGAAATGGAAGGAAATTGATTTTCGCAATGAAAAAGGGGAAATTCTTTGAGGAAGTCATAGAATTAGGGAAGAGTTCGAGAGAGAGAAAAAAGAGGCTCATCTATCACTACCCTTTCCATGAAGGATTGCATCTTTGTTTAGCTCGGCCCTTCCATCTAATTTCTCTCTGCTCCATATCTCTTCAAAAACTGGGAAGGATTAAATGATTCTAGCTAGGGTGTCAATTAGTTGCTCTCAATTGGATTCTACCATAACCATCTAACCATTCAGATTCTTACATTTTTTTTGGTTTGGTTCAAATTTTACTTTGGCTCCCATCTTCAATATTTAAACTATTTTTCTCATTTTTGGTTATTTTTTAATGTAATTAACTAAAAATAAAATGTTAATTCTCAACCAGAAGATGCAAAAAATGAAAATTTCCTTAATGATTAAGTACATTGATATATATCTTAATTTACTTCCACATATTTTGGGTCTCAATTGTTCATTGTGTAAAGAAAAAAGAAGAAGAAAGAAATGTTGCCCCTTTTGTCTTTCATGTACCTAACAAAAAGGAGTTTATCATTCCAATAAAAGGATATTGTAGATTGTATAAAATTAGCATTCTATTTCAAATAATGACACTTTTGTAAAACCATACTTTGTTCTATTTTTTTTAGAGATGTAAAATGATATCCGAAAATTAACCATTGGATATAATTTAATAACCAAATACTTATAAATCTGGATACCGTGGGATTGGATTTTTGGATGATCAGATTCCACTGACAGCCTGGGCACAAGCCTAGATTCCAGCATTTAGAGAATTGTAATTTTTTATCATCATAATTGATGTGAAGAGGGGCCACTTCTAGTTGATCTCACCGTTCAACTTGTTGTTTTGCCCTTGGATAACTAGTGGATCAAACATCATTTAAATTGGATAAATCTATCATCTTAAAAACTAAATTTTGTTCCGAAATAGCTGATAAAAACTTTGTATAAACAATAGTCCAAACATAATTTGCTAAATGGCCAGCAAATGTCTAAGAGAGTTAATCCAGACAATTCAGCATCTCCCTAAAAGCATAGAAAAGAAAGGTTCTTGCTCGAACATGTGACTGCTGTATCCCTAGATGAAAATCACAAGATCAACATGATACTGATACTAATATATGTTTCCATCAAAATATGCAGGTAGATTTTAGTTACTTGGTGTAATGACCCCAATTTTTGTAATATTAAAATCCCATGAAAAGTTCAATTTTGAAGAAAAGGGCATTTTGGTCATTTCACTAGTTTCCTTGACTAAACCCAGGAATTTGGTCTTAAAAATAGTTCCATTAGATGCGTCTCGGAAAAATGAATCCAACGAGACCAAAATCACCCAAAACGGAGTTAAAATGAGCAAGTTATGGCCCTTTGAAGTTCAGGGGCAAAACTATAATTTTTACAAAAACGGGTTTAGCTGCAAAACACAGGGGCCCGTTTTGATACGGGCACCCTTCATCTTCCACCTCCTAGAGAGTTCTAGAACGGCGGTGATTGGAGGAGAAATCACCGTCATTCTGGAGGTTTCTCCACCGCCATTCAAAGGCGGTGAGAGCCCCCTCAAGAACCCTCTCTTAGCTCTATAAATAGAGCTCTTGGGCGCCTCTAATGGCAGCCCAAAATGTTGAAGAAAAACCGTTGAGGAGCAGTGAACAAGAGGAGAAAACGTGGAGAGAAAACCAGCCACGAAGCAGGTACGCCCAAAAACTCCCCAAACCCATCTCACCCGTTGTCATAGGCTCAGTTTCCCTAGGTTTTTACATGAAAATCCATGGGGAATAGGCCTCTAGGGAGTCACCAAGGACCCTGGGACGTCCCCAGGGCCGCACTGGTTCCTCAGGGACGAACCAGGGCATCCCAAGGACGCCCCGGTCACCCAAGACGGAAACGCCCAAGACAGACGAGAAGCGTCGAACGCGTCTGAGAGGAAACCAACGGGCGCGTCCGTAGACGCACCCGCTAAAGAGAAAGACGGGAGGAGAAGTACCACGCGTCTGCAGACGCGCCCGCCGCAGACGTGCAGCGCGTTGACTTTTGGTTCCTTAAGGAAGTCGGGGCGCATGTCGCGGACGCGCAACGCCCTAGCATTCTGTCTTTTTATCTTTAAGACTCTATGTACATACGACACTAAAACACTTATAACTTGAGATCTAGAGCTCCGATTGAGGAGCCGAAAAAGGCGTTGTGTCCGTGTCGACGACGCGGACACATCCAAACTATAAAATCCCTGATCAAGGCCTAATCAAAGGTGGGCATGACCCTTAGAATAGGATGGTGGCGCGTAGCTACTAGAACGTTGGAAAACTAAGGATACCAAGGCCCAATTAGGACCTTAGGACACCCATAGGCATAGGGATGAACCCCTAATGCTTAAGTAATAAGACCAATTACTTTAAAACCCATAAAAGATAGGCCAAACTAACCTTGATTCCCCAAACCATGATCAGGAGCGTCCGAGGCCAAAAGGGTTAGCGCGACCTAGCCAGGTAGGTGCTCTATCACTTTTAGATTCTTTTAAAAGAACTATTATTGTTTTGAGAACATATGTTTTAAATATATGACTTGATTTGCATGACTTAATTCAGCATGCATGATAAATGCTTTGTACATAGCCATGTTTTGTAAATGATTGTATATACATTATGCACATATTGTTTTGCAAACAAGTGCATACATTGCATGATTTAAGTACTTGCAAAGATTGCATGTCCTTGAGGGTTGCCAAAAGACGCTGGAGTGTCGAGGGCCAGGCAGTTGTGAGGGACCCAAAGATGACAGGTTTTAAAAAGAGGTTTTGGCTTATTAAATCTTATGTGATTTGGGCAAGTAAGCCCGTGGGTGCTATGCCGAGGGGTCTGGGTTGGCCACCCGGCCTCTACCACTAATAGGTGGATGGGTACCACGCCCAAAAAGAGGCAAGTCCCTATGTCGATTGCATGTGGTACAGGAGGCTACTACTGGTGTCACGGCATTGGGTCGACGTGTCATAGGCCCCGTGGAGGCTATGACCTAGTGTCCTCAGGTACTTGGGGACCACACGGCGAAGAGGTCGTGGGCATAGTGGACCCTATGGTTTGATGATTTATGTGTATTGCATATGGCATGATATGAGGTTGGTCGACCATACCATGATAGATATCCATGAGTTGGATTCCATGAAGCATTTTATGCATATCATAATGCTATGATATATATATATGTATATGATACTTTCGATTTTGGATTATATGATCCTTTAAGTCTTTAGTATTTCAGTTCGACAATGGATTTTGATGTCGATGTTGAACTTGAGTATTCAGACATGCACATGTTTTGGAAAGAGCATATGATTTTAAAACATCGCATGCATTATAAAACTAGTAGTAATAGACTCCTACTGAGTATAGTATATACTCACCCTATCCTTAACATTTTTCAGGATAGTTCTACTCATAAATAGAAGACGTCTCAGGAGATATTAGTGCTACGAGCAAGTGGATCAAAAAGAAGAAAGTTATATATGTAAGTAAACTCTCAACCCTTTGGACATGAAGTTGTATTTAATTACAGTTGGGCTGTGCGCTGTGACTGGAAAGACCTGGGAAAAAATATTTATGATTTTTGAAGTTTTTCAAAAACCACTTTGGTTGTTGTGAAGGCAAATGACACTCGGGGTTTTCAAAAAATGAGTTTAAAACTAAAGGTTTTCCGCTGCATTGCATGGTTTTTATAGAATGGTTTTCAAATAGAGATGCATCCCGCCTTAGAAAATTAGGTATTGCATTTAAAAATGCATGAGAAAACCCGGGTCGTCACACTTGGACACCTTTGTTTGATGCCGATTTGATCCTACATAATATATATATATATATATATATCAAAGCGATGCATTCCAATATTTCCATGTGAACAAGGATAAAGTTGGGTTAGGATTAATTTACCACCTCTTACTGCTCCCTTTGCCTTGTTTCCTTTTTTCAGAATTCTCTTATCACTCCTCATTTGTAATGTCAGAATAGAACTAATGGATTTACAACTTTCTCTTCGATAGTTCCTAAATGACACTCCTAAAGAAAAAGCCTATTCTTCTCATCAATGGATCATCGCCATTCAATAAATGGGCCATGGCTGATGCACATATGTACATTGATCTTAATGCAGATCAAGGACACTAGAAAGAACTTTACAAACAACAAAAACAATTTAGCTATGACACTTGTCCACACATTCAAGTGGGATAGTATAACAAAGAAATGTGCATTTTGTTAATAACAAAGTTCATGGATATCCTAATGCTATCAAATTCCAAAACTGCATATCCTTTTACCTTTATGCCCAAAATTTTCTTTCTAGATCAAGTGTCTTTAGTTATTACTTGTTACTACAATAAAATCATCCTTAAAAGAAATCTCTGGTTCCTATATGTTAGTGTATATGCGCCTCTTTTCTTTTTTAGTGAACCCCTCAATAAATGGTATGAATAGTTATAACTTCATTTGGGTCAAGACTTATGAAGATCTGCATTGTCGACAATATTTTCCTTGCCTTAAATGAGTCAAGCTCCAAAATTTTTGTTCAGTGAATGATCCTGGCCTCTGTTCTCTTGAGTTAAAAAATGAAAGATAAAAAAGTTTCATTATTCATTTTACTATTAGAAGTAGCAGTTGCTAAGATCATGCAATGGATGAGAATTTTGTGGCATTACCTATGTAAGCCAAGGGCAACATCTAAAGTGTTTGGATTCTCAAAAACTTAAGCCATATTAAGTTACAGATGTTTGCACTATTTTATTAAGGGGCTGATGAGGAAAAACAAGGAGGAGTGCATATATCACTGACCTTCCAATAATCTGCATATGTTCACTCAAAATTATCAACAAACTAAATAAAATTGAGACCACTATTTTGAGGATCACAACCATTCATCTTGTTAAGTGTACTATGGATAAGAGACAAGTTATGCCCCAGTTGATGATTGTAACCTTTGACATGTGTTGCTACTGATTATAAACGTAAACTATTAGTGCATGTTTGGAAAAATCAAATTAATTCTCTGCCGTGGAATAGAAAAGAATGCAATAAAAATAATAAAAGCAAGTTTCTAGACACGTGCTTACATCTTATCCTTTCTATTAGTTGTTTAGAAGGCCATAACTAGAGGCTAGGATTATCGGATTGGTTTGCCTGACCTAAGCACAACCAACGTTTGGTTAGACACGAACCCATGACCAGTTGGTCTAGCTGGAAACCCTAGTCTCCCTTGGATAGAGGCTACTCAGCACCACTGCGTTAAAAGGCCCTAGCTCAGTATCAACAGCTATAGTCAACACCTCGTACTCCTAAGTTTGGGGACTTTTAGTTTCAAGAGGGAGATATGAGAGAGGATCTATATAAAGCTTGAAAAAGTAATCACACTTGATGTGACAACAAATGGGCAGGAGATGTTTTGACTAAGCCATGCACCTTCGAGAGCTGCGTCACAGAAGTGTGTTTCTAGTGGTGCTTAATAAGTTAATTTTGCAGCAAGCTTTATGAGATGGCTAGGGCCTCCTGGAATCCTTTTGTTGCTTCTTGAGGCTAGTCTTGTGGCTCTTTCATGGTCCACGACTGAAACTATAGAGAAACTACTCATAGTCAAGATGATTTGAAACACGAACTTAAGTCAGCTAAAATAATATGCAGGTAAAGTTTGTACATAGTTTGTTCTAGTGGAATGAATAGTTATGTGTATTACCCAAAAAAAAGTGAAGTGCCGGCCCAATAATCTTGTCCACTGAATATACTAACCGCTTGATGGTAAAGCCAAATGTTTGTGGCATGGTTGTAGAATAAACAAATCAAAAACCTAAAATGAAATGAATGTTAAAATGTAAAAAGGGTTTACAAAACGACAGAAAAATGCCTAAACAAAGGGTTGATCAATGGTCAAGATCCGCCCAAAATTAGAACTGGATTCTAATAATTTTAACAGAATTGGAACTAGACTAGAATGGAGTTAGGTTCCAAATTTAAGGACCAGAACCAAATTATTTAGTTCCGACCCAATTCTCTATCTTTATCAGTTCTAGAACTTAAAGTAATTATAGTAATTGAGCCACATGAAGATAGGTGTTGGGAGAGTGAAATTTGAGATTGCAATGTTTGGTAGAGATATGAGATAAGAACATATATTGTGATTATCTGTTCAAGAGTGAGGTTATTTTTCATATAAAAAAATCTCTAACTAGAGGCTACAAAATGTCATATAAGGGAATAAATGAGTATATGATTATGAAGGACAATTATGCAAAGTTAATCTAAAAAATGGGTTTAATAAGGATGAATAGCTGAAAACTAAATGTTACATCTCAGGTTTCAACCTAGCTTAAAAGAGATGTAAAGCAACAACAACAAATGAGAGAAAACATAGACACTAGTATCTCCAATTTATTTGATCAAAAGAGGAGCTGAATGCAAACTACATATTTTTTGTTTTATAAATTGGGACAAGTTTTTGAATTACCTTGTCAAGTAGTTCATCTACCCAAGACAATAAAAATGAGAAGTTTATAAGTACATATATTGATTCAATCCCCAACATGTTAGCTTTAAAGCAATTCCCAATGCTTTCATACTCATAACCTACACTTAAAGATGTGAAAATAAAAGGTATGAGGCTATTTTTGGTCTTGTAAAATTTAAGCTAAAAAGACTTATTTACTCTTAGTTAAACTAAAATTAAATATATAATATTGAGGACATAAAAGTCTAATTATTCAATTTTTTATTTAATTGCCTATGTGATTTTAGTTCTATTTAGTTTTGTTACAACTGATCCCAAGCCCGGATAAAAGAAAGATTTTGCGTAAGGAGCGTAAAACCTTTTGGCAAGCCCCATGCATGAATCTATTTGTTACATGTCCTCAGTCTAGAGCATTCCTTGTAAGCTATGATGACTCAGGTTTTTGAAACACATTTTCATAAATATTCACAAAGGTAGGGCCTTGATTTGGGAAAATTTTAAAATACAAACTGCGAAAACATATTTTCTTTGAAATTGATTTGTCAAAAATCCGAGTGCCACCTCAAATTACTTATCATACATATATTTTTGTAGAAAATAAAATTTCTATTGAATAACAATAGAAATACTTTTATTTAAATTAGGATCAATCCAATGGTTCACATATACAGCCTCGGTAGTCATTACATAACTTGTCCAAATATTACAATCAAAATTTCAAAATAATTAATATAATCTTCCTCAAAGTAAATACCCTGACCAGTAGTTCGGCGATGATTATTCTCAAGTCTTGAGCTTTCAATATTCTTTAATTGTATTTGAGATATTGTAAACATTCAAACATTTACAATATCTCAACAAGCTATGCTTGGTAGGAGATTTAAGAAATATAATCAAGATATCTCAAAATCAACAGTTCTTTATATCTATGATATAAATCAATTTATACAATTGGATAACCATTTTATCCTTCACTCATCATATAAATTATATGTTTTATTACATATAAATAAAACCACTGAAAGGTATAAATATAGTCAATATCATCAATAATATCTCATTCCCAAGCTGATTTCAATATTAACACTACGTGTTAATATATAATCATACCCTATTGGGATTCATCCTCTAATACAACATTGGTAATAAATTTTACTGGGTAATACATCATGCTATAACATAAGGCATCTCATCATGCCATAACATAAGGCATCTCATTATGTCATAATCAATTGCATCATAGTGCAAAATATAATCAAAGGACTACCATGCTTGCAGTCTCAATCCGTATAGTGCCCGCATAACTGCTTAATACTCCACTGATACCATGATGAAAAATACATATTCATGTTCGTATGGGGGGAACCATGGCTGTCACAGTGGCGGCCTTCCCGTAATTGGCCCACTTGACATTTTGCTTCTCTTTGGGCATGGTATCATCATCATAATCAGTTTTGGAGAGCAGGTGACCAAACCCTCATAACTCTTATAGCATTGGCATTCCTAGGCATAAGCCTGTCTTAAAACAAAAGCACAAGCTTCCATGCTTGTATGGAAAATAATATTTCATGCTTACAAACTGTGTGTCTGGTTATAATAGGACATGCCTATAACTTATTTCCTTAAGATTTAGGGGTCTAACTTATATAGTTCAAATCTTCTCATTGTATCCATTA
This sequence comes from Warburgia ugandensis, assembly GCA_035236585.1. NCBI lineage: Eukaryota > Viridiplantae > Streptophyta > Magnoliopsida > Canellales > Canellaceae > Warburgia > Warburgia ugandensis. The sequence goes on from CP141126.1 coordinate 105,151,667, forward strand.
AGTAATTTCATAATTGCTTAATCAATCCCTTTGTATTCATTTTCACATCATTTGTTGCCTTAAGTAATTTCATAATTGCTTAATCAATCACTTTGTATTCATTTCAACATTATTTGTTGATCCATAAATAATTTTAATGCAATTATAATGAATCTATAGTTATGAGGATAAGATCATGTGTAAAATACATATATCTTCTATATTGAATATATTCTTAAGGTCCACCTACCTTTACTTTCAACAATCTATCTTCTCATTTATCTTGATCATCATATCCTTCATGTGTCTGTCAAATCATATATATATATATATATATATACAGTCATTCCTCAACTCATATATACTTCCTAGTTGTTGTTTTTTTATCTTCCTTACATAGGATGATTTGGATCTTTTTCCGTGGATTATACTGATCGATGTCTAATCTATTGATCTATATTTAAATCTAACATTCATACTAATTCAAAAACATACATACTAACACAATATTATGTTTCTTATTATTTTTTATCATTCAAGATCTCCCTATGGATCTTGTTTGATCTTTGATTATCTTAATTATCATTTTTATTAAGATTAGATAGTTTACTATTATTTTATGATCTTATTATTATTATTCAACCAGTTAATGTCTTACTGGTTGAAGATAGTTTATTTCTCTCCTAATACTAGACAGCTCTTCCTTATTTCAGAATTAATTAGGGCTTACCAATTAAAAGATGCTCAGAGAGTGGTTAATTCAATCCTCATATAATGAGGCGTTTAGACCTCACAAATGTCACCAGAAGGTGGAGAAAGAGCGAGGCTCTATTAAAGAACTCCTTAACTACCATATTTAACATTTACGTAGGTGACCTTAGCTCAACCTTCATCAGGTCCCTATTAGCATTAAACCCTAAGTACTCTTGCTATTTGATTTTAATTAAATCCATGAACATTTAAAATGTCATTCATAGGGTTTATTATTCTCCTAATTTGGGCCAAAGATTTATCATCTTTATATTGTCCTACTAACTATAGCCCTTACTACCATTAAGTCCATGTCCATCATTTATTGTAAATGTCCATCTATATTTCATTAATTATATTTTTCATGTAATTTACATAATAGGAAAGCATAAAGAAGTAAGTTTAGCAAGTAAATCTACTAAGAAAATAAAGACACTCACAATAATAGTAATTCTAATGCTCATGCTATGCTTCATCATGATCTTCTTTGTTTTTTATTCATTAGATATAAGGTTTTCATCCTATCAAAGGCCTAGATCTTGATCTTTTATATTTTTGTTACATCATCTCATATAATCTCATCTCTAGATCATTAATTGATCTTATCAAATGATCTGATCTTTCTTGATCTAACTAATCAAGAAGATTTTAAGCCATTTTATCAAAATTAAGGGCATAGATCTCAATTTATCTCAAATTAGCCACATCAAGTTATTCATTTCTTATGATCTTATTATTAGATCATCATCCATATTGATTCATAGTTCTTGTGAAATATAGGCATATTCACATGTACAAGTTTAAAGTTAATAGATATGATGAAACATAGGAGAGTTAACATCGCTTCTATCTAAGAGACCAAGTGGACATGGGCTAAAACTAGAGAAATTGAGGAGTATAAGCTTTGGTCTATAGGAAATAACAATAATAGAAATGACATATATATATATATATATATAGTACTAGATAAAGAATTAAAAGATAAAATTATAGATTTTAAAAACTAGTGAAAAAATTGTGCCAATAAAACTTGTTCTAAGAGTGAATATCATAAATGTTATAAGTGCACACGCACCACAAGTAAGTTTAAAAGATAGAATCAAGAGACAATTCTGGAAAGATTAAGAAATTTCCAACATGTAGGTGATATTTATAGGAGCGAACTTTAATGGTCATTTCGTAAAAGAAAGGGAAGAATATGATAAGGTACATGAAGGGTATGTTATTAGAGAAAGAAATGAGATTGTGGAAGCTAGTTTAGATTTCTCTTTGGCATATAGCCTAGCTATTGCAAACACATACTTTAAGAAGAGAGATGAACACTTATTAATTTTAAAAGTGGAATATATAAAAGCCAAATAGACAATTTTCTACTTAAGAATACTAAAGATTAATGTATAAGGATTGTAAGATGATACATAGTGAGAGTCTAACATCATAAAACAAGTTAATGGTTATGGATATGTACATTAAAATATGAGAGAAAGGAAATAAATTTAATAGTTGTTTGAAAACTAAGTGGTCAAGCTTAAAGAAGAGAAGATAACATCATTTACAAACAAATTCATGGTAAAAGGAAACTGTAAAAATAAAACAAAAGTAAACACTATGTGGACTGATATAGATGAGTCAATTAAGAAGGTGACAAAGGATGTCCTAAGAGTATCTAAGGGTTAAAGAAACTTGATGGTGGAGTAAAAAAGTACAAAATATTATTAAATAGAAATAAGTGTATTATAAAACATGGCAGATGACTAAAAATAACAAAAAACTTTGAAAACTATAAGAATGCTAAAAAGTTTGCCAAGATAGTAGTAAGTGAGACTCAACTCAAGACGTATGATGATCTATAAAATAGTTTAGAATCAAGAGAAGGGAAGAAAGATGTGTTTGAACTTGCAAAAGCAAGAAAACAGTAGACTAAGGACTTAGACTATATTAACTGCATTAGAAGCAATGAATAAAGGATACTAATAAAAGATGACGGGATCAAGTAAAGATGAGAAAGTTACTTTCAAAAATTAAATGACAATTACCCTGAGAATATAGGGATTGGAAGTACTGTAAACCTAAATAATGCTAACATTATAGCATTAAAATACCTAAATTAAAAGAAGCCTTGAAAAGGATGAAATTAGGAAAGGTTCTAGAGCCTAATGGTATACCAGTAGAGGTTTGAAAGTATATGAGAGATACTATAGTAGTTTGGTTGACAAAATTATTTAACAAGATTGTAAAATGAAGGAAAATGCTATATGAAAGGAGGAAGAGCTCAATTGTACTAATTTATAAGAATAAAGGAAACATGTAGGGTTGCAGTAATTATTAGGGGATCAAACTTATGAGTCATATAAGAAAACTTTTTGAAATAGTTATTGAGAAGAGGCTACATCATGAGACGAGTGCATTAGAGAACCAGTTTGGTTTCATGCTTGAGAGGTCTACCATAGAAGCTATTTTCCTACTTTGACATTTGATAGAGAAATATGTCGAAAGGAGGAAGGAACTCAACATGGTCTTTATTGACTTAAAAAAAGCTTATGATAGAGTCTCTAAAGAGTTGATATGATGGGTGTTGGGCAAGAAAGGGATTTTACGAGGGTATAAACATAATTAATGATATATATGAGGAAGTGATAACAAATATTAGAACCGTTAGCAGAGAGACCGGTGATTTTTCTATCACTATAGGATTTCACAAGAACTATGAATCAAGGAGAGAAGCATAATTAGAATACCAGTAAATTTTGATAGCCAAGAAGTATCCATAAAGTACCACTTTAGATACTTGATATCGATAATTCATAAGAGTAGAGAGATTGAATAGGAGTTAGTTAGAGAATCCAAGCATAATGGAACAAATGAGGATGTGCCTCTGGAGTTCTGTGTGATCGATGAGTCCCACTCAAATTGAAAGAAAAATTTTGTAGCATGGTTGTAAGGTCAGCCATACTCTATGGATCAGAGTATTGAGCAGTTAAGAAACAATATTTATATAGGATGAGCGTTGTCAAAATATAGATGCTGAGATGGATGAGTGAAAAGATAAGAAAGAAAAGAATTAGAACTGAAAACATTACAAGAAACTTAGAGGTAGAATCAATAGGTAAAAAGATCAGGGTGATTAGACTTAGATGGTTTGGACGTGTCCAACAAAGACTAAAAATAACACCAATTAGGAGTAAGGTGATCCAAGTCAAATTTTTAAAAGGGCAAGGGGAAGGCCCACAAGAACGTTGATGGAAGTAATGAGAAAAGATTTAAAAACTTTGGATCTAGATGAAGCCATGACACTTAGTAGAGGGGAATGAAGAAACAAGATTCATATGGCCGACCCCTAATCGGGATAAGGTCTTGTGGTCTGGAATTAGAATTGGACCAAAATTAATTCGGTTTCATTAGCAAAACTTTGGAATCTAAACCACCTATTCCAACTAAAGGACCAGATCCTAAATTTTCAATTGGTCTTTGTTAATAGCCCTATCTAGGTAAAACATAAGAAACTTTTGAGGAATGAATTGCCTGGGAATATAATCGTAGCCCTGAAGAATGCAATCCATGAATTGTCAAACAATCTCTTTGTTGAATGCTTGATGTGGATGAGCATGGTTTTGTTGGTAAGTGATTATATTAATTCATACATGGGATTAAAGACATTGCTTCTATTCTTCAAATGCTACTTTTGCTCATAATTGCGGGTTGGCTTAGAGAATATTTAGCTAACGAGTTTCTAAGCCACATATGGGGCATTTTAGGACCTCTTTCCTTTTTCCCCTTTTTGAATGACATTTTTGATATTTGAAATGATGGAAAATTGATTAGCAGTGATAACTAAACTATGGCCAGAGTGCTTAAGTATTGCTTCCTAAAGGTCTAGTACTAAAGCTGGTAGATAGATGTTTATGCATAATCATGATTTTTTGTAGATCTAAGTCAGTCGGCACAATCAGAGTGGCTTACATGGGCTACATATGAAAATTTATACCAATTGGATGCTTTTGGTTGAGGTTTCTCTGAGTTGAAAAATCAGCATCGGCATTTTGCAAAGACCCAAAACCTGTGTCCTTAGTATCATCCAAATGCATCAAGTTCTTGCCAGTTACCTAATTTCTATATGAAAAACATGATGAACAATTTAGATCTTCTAAAAACAAGCTATTGGGCCAGCATCTACTTTAGACACTCGTGAGTGTTTACTTCTGCTGGGACACCTTGCTAGAAAAAATGAAACTTCTTATTTATGAATGATTGACATATTTGCTTTTAAAAGTCATTGAAACAGTGATTAGGGAGTCCAGCAGACGGGTATACGTTCTTTTTCTTGTTCATACAGTTCATGTTCAGAAGACAGGCCTTCCCTCTAGCAACTTTCAACTAATTGCTATATTTCAAGGTGTGCCCCCTTCACAACAACAACACTCACGTCTTTATAAGCCAGAAGTTTTCATGGCTAGAACTTTACTTCAGGTTTTAATTCTTCCTTTCATTTATCTAATCGCCCATTCTAGGATGACCTATACACCAAATTTCAATCCATGGGTGAATTCCGAGCCTCCAATTTGTGTTTTGAACGGGGCCTACGTAGGTTGGTGTGCCACAATTCACCATTTCTATACTGTCTGCGTGATTATATCAGAAACATATAGCGTATCTTTATTATTGCTACTATCAGTAAGAGAGAGAGAGAGAGAGAGAGAGTTGCATTGAATACATAACACTATTTCGAAGTTCATTAAGAAAATATTCTAGGACCCTTTTTTAAAACTAAAAACTCTAGTTAAGCCAATTACAGAGCCAAATGCCATTTATATAACCAAAAGCAAGTAAACTAATCCTCTCAAATCAAGATGTAAATATCCATAAACATAAAGATCCTGCTTCAGTTTTATGAATTCACAGGTCTTAAATGAACCGGAAGGCCATGCTGTGGCTGGAGAGTAAGCTTGTCTATCGGCATATGTTTATAATTGGGGGAGAGAGAGAAGGAGAATCTCTGGAGGATCATAGCAAGCACAACCTTTGCTTCCAACATGGCAAAATTTTGTCCAATGCAGGCTCTTGGACCGATCGAAAATGGCATCAGAGCATTCGGATGTTTTGCTGCTCTCGAGATCCCGTCTGCAAATCGTAATGGATTGAATTCATTCGCATCCTCACCCCAATACTTCTTGTTTGTGTGAATCACTTGTAGCGGAATTGATATAGCGGTGTCCTTCGAGATCATCAAATTGCCCAACATCATATCTCTAGAAGCCTTTCTAAGCAGCGAAATCGCTGGGCCATAGAGTCTCAGAACTTCCTGAAGAACCATGTTCATCTACAAGAGATAGCCACAGTAATTAGGATTGTTAAATATAACCTGTACAGTGCATATTGGTAGTAGTTAGTGAACTCACCAGTTTTAACTTGCTGAGATTGTCTGCATCTGGGATTTCAATTCCACATTCCTTCAACACTTCGTCTCTAAGTTTCTCCTGCCATTCAGGGTATATGCTTAACAAGAAGATTGTCCAAGTTAGTAAAGTAGCTGTTGTCTCATGCCCTGCAAAGAAGAATGTCTTGCACTCATCAATGATCTCCTGCATGTTCAACTTTGGGGGCATTTTTTTTCCATCAGATCCAGTTGGTGAAGTTCCCATCATCAACCCCAGTAGATCATTTCCGTAGTCCTGATCCTTCGAATTTAATCGACTCTCTATGATCCTCTTCAGTGTGTTTCTCAGTCTTCTATTGAGTTTCCACACACGAACATTTGATCTAGTAGGAAGAAACCTGTAATTCGAAAATGTTACTCAAATAGTTACATTAATGTCAAAGCAATGGTTGACCATGGATTAGAAATCCTTGGAAAAGATTGGGAGATGGATAATTACTGGCTTCCGGGGACGGCAATATCGGTTCTACTAGCAGCAGCCAAATGTTGAAGCTCTAATTGTGCCTTGAAGACTTCCTTTCCTTGCTTGTAACTACTTCCAAAGGCAGTATGAGAGATTATGTCTGCAGTTAGCTCTTGAAAAGCCACATTCATTTCTATTTCGTTTCCGTGCTCCTTATCTTGGACCGCCGTATCTTTCCATCCTTCGAGCATGGTTGAAGTGCATGCAGCCATTGTCTTGGTCATTGCCTTTTGATATTCCAAAAGACTAGTTAATTAATGAAGCTTATAATAGTGTAACTGGAACGTGGAGGTGTGATTAGAGTAGAAATCCAATAATTAGCATTCTTACACAATAATGTTTGGTTTTCTATTGTGAAATAGAAAACACTCAAAGGAAAAATAAGTTTCCCAAGCAGGCCCTGAATGTTTCGAAAATAAAATTGCTTGTAATGGAAGTGAAAAACGCAACAAGTAACGAAAATAGCAAGTATTTCAAGAGTCTCACAGAAGGTTTTAGAAAGATAAATACTAAGATTAATAGCTGTTAGCCAAGACGTAATTCACCAAAGAATTCAATTCCATCTTGCCTACTCTATTGAAAAAACCACTTGAGGTAGAGTTCATATATGACAGGTGGAACGGAAATCGGTGTGCAGATTTAACCTAGAGGCTCATTGAAGATTGCATGCCATTGAAAGGGTGGAAATCGTGGAATTGACCACGGAATGCAATTCCATCTTGACTAATGGCCCCCAAAAGAAGATGAATTGTGTGGAGGATCTTAATGAAATACAGAAGAAAAAGCTTAGGAAAAGACCACCAACCTTGAGCTTGTCCATGTTGAAAGCAGGGTTGACAGCCCTCTTGTGCTTAGCCCATTCTGATCCTTCAGCCAGAACCAATCCATTTCCCATTAAAGCCAGAAAGGAAGGTTTAGCCTTGGGTTTGGTGTAAAAACCAAACTTGTTAGCCAATACTTCTTTGGCTAGCTGTGGTTCAGATATGCAGATCCTAGGTTGTGCACCAATAAAATACAAGAACTTCTCTCCTGTGGACCCAAAGAACACACTGGAATCAATCATTAGAGCATAAATGGAAACTGTAGAATGTTTCTCAGCATTACAAAAGAATGGATAAAATAAATGACACTGTTGTTTAAAATAATTTTTTGTTTATATTTTTCCTTCCTTCCTTCTTTTTTTTTTTTGTCATTTTGTAATTTGACTGTGGAATTCAATTAAATCCAACATGGATAGCCAGACAACAAATTAAGATTTCAGAACTCCTAATTAGAATCCATGGCAAGGTGTGTCTAACATAGAAGAGGTGAATCAAGAGTGCATCTCACAAACGGTTGGAGACTTGGTAATTCATCACGGAATTCAATCTAATCCCGACTAAGGCCCCACAAAGAAGGCTTGGTTTGTTTTATTTGTTGTATTTCAATTCAGAAGCAGTAGTATTGTCAACTATAGTGGAGGACCCCTTGCCTTCCATGAAAGTAAAAGAGCTAGTGAAAGTTTCAAGAGAAAGTGTTCAAGGAAGCCATTGACTACAGAGAAAGTCATTTGCAAATCTATATGCTGATCATACCGCTAACTAATAGCGATCGAATAAATTTCTGTTCTATATCAAATGGATATCATCCGCAAGATATAGTCAATCAAAAGTCAGAGCCGGAGATTGATTTTCAAGGAAAAAGAAATTCTTCGTGAAAAGTGTTTTACAGCTTGAAATTCGACCGAAAAAGACAGCTGCATGGATAAACATGGCCACAATAAAAATGTCAATTGCTTGGAAGAGGGCTTGACAGTGACTTCTTTTATCGTGTTTTAAATGAGAGTTAGAGGTTTCTCTGGGGAGGAAAGCTGATCTAATCCGCAACCACACGGCTAATCACCGTGTGGGACGCGCCACCTTTTCCATTGAGGGCCAGCCCATCTTTGTTTTTTTCGGCCCTTCTATCTGATTTCTCCAGCTTCTGATATGTCTTGGTAGAAAATACTGTGGGGATTAGATGATCTTGAAATCCAGATGAGCGACTCGTAAGTTGGCAGGAAATGGGAGGAAATTGATTTTCACAATGAAAATGGAGAAATTCTTTGAGGAAGTGTTTTATTCCTTGAAATTGAATTATGCCAAAAACTCAGAATTTTTTATGATATAAAATTTTTTGGTCTTTGACGTGAGTTAGTTTCAAGTTATAAAATACTTTAATCTAGAATTTTTTCAAGTTGTAAAAGACTATTGATTGAAATTTTTTCTTTTTCCGTGGGAATCAATCTACTTCCATCATCAAAAAACCGACTGTTGGAAACTTTGCGCAAGCAATTCCCGGTACTCAAATTTTCTTTTGAATGCTAGAATCATGCAGCACACGTGTTTCAAGCTACAAGATATCCAAAGGCATATATATATATATATATATATATATATATATATATATATATATATATATATATATCCACTAAAACATTTGGGCAGGACCCATGTCGTACCATACTGTAGCATTCTTCGTACGTGAGAAGAGAAGGTACTGTTCTTTCTTAATTACTAGGAGAATAAAATAGCATCAACAAGATCAGCTCTAGGTGTAGAGAAGGAAAGAAAAAATCACCATATTGGGAGAACCATTTGTGGTAGTGAGGCAAAACTCTAGGTGCAATGTCGTGAGAGTGAGTATCCAAGACCATCTCCTCGGCATTCTTCTTCAATCTCTTGATTTCTTCTACAGAACCAGAGATGAATTTGCATGGTGGTCCTCTTACTCCTTGTTTTGCAAACCATTTTCTTGTGGAATAAGGCTTCCACAGCAGCACTGTGAAGAGCTTCAGAAGCCATAAAATCAAAATCGCTGCCAAAAGCTCCCGAAATATGCCTAGAGAATTCATCTTCAAAGAGAATGTTTTCGCTTCTGTAAGTAAGAAAGAGAGAGAATGTTGCTCAAATGTTTGATGAGTAACGTGGAGTGGTCTTAGCGGTATTTATAAACTTGGATTTGCACGTATCCTGCCCAGTGACGTAACCACATGCGTGAATGATGTAGATAGAGGGAATGAGACGCACACACACAGCAACAAAAAGTAGAAGAGTGGAGAGTCGCACAATAATGGACGTGGTTGAGAGCAAGGCAAAAGAAAGGGCGCGTTTGAGTGACATCAATCTAGAAGCAGGAACGCTTGTGGGTCTCTAGAAACTTTAAGAGAGTGTTCACATGGGCAGGCCCAGGGCCGACATTGGCAAATTCAAGGTATTGTTAAAAAGGACAGTCTTGGTTCACGAAGGTTTTGTAAGTTCCAGGAAAAGAGTGGACTATAAGAGTCAAAATTTATTTCTTTGGACTCCTTTCACTTTACCATTTTGTTCCGTGAGAAAAAAGAATTTCTACCACGCAAAGTTTTGCATTGAAAAAATTTACATTTTGGCTTAATTTTTTTAAAATTATTTAGTAATCTAAATTATTCATTGAATTCGGTCTGTCGGCCTAGGCACTAAACATCATCTACTTATATATAACCTTTTTACGATTTTAAAATAGGTAGTTTTAAGTTTTTTTAGTTACACAAGTTTTTTAGATTAGTGAAAAATAAAAGAAGTGGGCCAACATATATATTTTATCAGTGACAAAGATTTGTGTAATAGAGAGAGAGAGAGAGAGAGAGAGGATGAATCATGTTTTGACTTTTGAGTCGCTGAGATACATTGGAGAACTTCTTCTAGACACTTTTGATAGAGACCCTAGTTACAAAAACACATTTCCAGTTGTCCCGATTAATAATTCATGCGGCCGTTTGCAGCAGCTTCAGGGGAGAGTCAGTTCTAGAATCATTTTACTGGTTGACGCCAGTCTTACGGGGTGCAGTCGACACAGTGTAGAGAAATGATTCATGGTCAACACGTTATGAACTGACAAGTGTGGTCTGCTATAAGTGGACGCTCACTAAATATTGGCCATTGACCTATCCCAAACGTTTGGCCTAATGTTTTCGTAGCATAGCTAAGAGGTGTGAGACCTAAAATAGTGAGAAACGTGTATAAAACGATAGAGCAACGTCTACAAACACACAGGAAAGTTTGAGAATGGAGGGAAACCATCTCTCTCTCTCTCTCTCTCTCTAGTTGGGTATGTTGTATACTGTATTGCATATCCAAGTAGTATATTTGCAAAATATAACTGCTTCTAAAGTTGGTTAGGAAGTTTGATGCTGCTACGACCTGCCTCTGCTTTTAACTAGGAATTCTACATAAGTCGTATTTTACATTGGAAATTCTTGGAACTGGAATTCTCAAATGACTCGAGAATTCCAGTCTTCTTCTACCTCTTGAACATGGTCTCCTGCGCTTTGTGAGTGTACAGGAAGTTGGATTCTCATCCCATTTCGGGGATGTTCTTTTTAAAATTACAATCCTTACTATCCATTCCCTGATCCAATCAAATTTCTTTCAAGCAAACTCAATCGAATAGAGTTATTTAAGATTGGGAACTCATGTTTCCCATATGCATAAGAGCAAAACCAATACCATACCTGGTCTGCTTGGCTCAAGATTTTTAATCACATTAGGTGTGTCTCTAGGGGTAGCTTCTATTGAAAACCATAGATTGCAATGTCATCTACAAAACTCATTTATTGCTTTCCTTAAACTCTCATTGGTTTAAGAGGTTTTCATATGGGAACTGGGTGTCCAAGACTGCCAGTAGGCAGAAATCTGGGCACGCCCAATCCCCTGCTCTTATTTTCCCACTAAATTTGTTCTTCCTTGATTTCAATTCAAATCAATTTACATGCTAGATTTCAAATTCAATGTACAAAGAGTAAGACCCAGATTTCTCTTTGTCCTAATTGATTAAAAATCTAAGATTTTTAAGGATGGGAATTGGGGCACTTTGCTTGCATGTATGCAGAACAAGGAGTACGAAATCCCTGTTCTTACTTTGGTGTATGCAAAATCCATAAAAAACCATTGCAAAATCACAACTTGAGTGCACGTATCGCAAGTTAATACACCAAGGTAGAAAACCCAATTATGCTTTTGGAAATAGTAGAGATTTAAGGGGGTAACTAGCATGATGAGCCTCTCTTTTTCACCATGACCCAGAAATGATGAACAACCAGAGAATGATAAATCTTCAACGAAATCAAGATAATTTCAACAAAAATAAAGCCTTAAACTTGTCATTCCTACACAAGAACCATTCAATGATACAAAGCAAGAAAAGAGACCACGAATTTAGGCACGAAGTATTCAATTCAAGGTGAGTATTCTATATTCTTCATGCCTACTGGTTCAACATGCAGAAAACCATAGCATGAAGAGTTGGGGATCAAATCATGTGATTTTTATGCTTGGCTAATCCAAGCCTACATTAGGTTTTCATCCTACATCAAATCCCCTACCTGATGGAGTTTGAATGGCTGGAACTTTCAGTTAATTCCTCCTCTCTTCCTTGTCTTTCTCCTTGATGAACACACATTGGTTCGTTCATCTACACAACCCAAAATTTTGAGGTTTAGAAACATGGTATTGTTACGATTTTGGCTTGGCTAATCCAAGCTTCCATTAGTAACACCATCCTACCAGTTTCCCCTACCTGGAGTTTGAATGGCTGGAACTTTCAGCTAATTCCTCCTCTGCATAGAGCTTTAACTCAAATGAAAACTCAGCTCCTCAGCTCGCCTTTGCTTCCCCAATGGAGTTCTTCTTCCTCTTCTTGATTTCTCCTCTCTTCACTGACCCCAGCTTCTTCTTCTTCTTCCCTCTATCTTTACTGGTTCGTCAATGGCTGAAAGCAGTTTCAGCCTAGGTTGGGTTGATTTTTTTTCATACATAGGTTTATGCATGTTGTTAGTATGACATGTGGGGGCCAGCTGCCCTTGGCTGGTGCTCCCACGTGAATGGTCCAGATTAACTGATCCAGATCTGGATCCACTAAATCTTCCATTCACTTCCACCCTAAGGTTAACTTCTTCCTTCCAATTATATCCTATAAAGTGAACTTTCTCAATTGTACCCCAAACAACATTTTATTCATTTCTAAAATTCCAAGCTATTTAGTTGAAATTTCATTCTAGGATTTTAATGTAGTTTAGCTTAGTATCTCTCCTTATCAATGGGCTAACCATTTCTTTAATTTGACATCAATTTATATTTTATTATTATTTTCTTTTATTAACCAGCTTAAGGTAAAATTTAAAGAAATCATCAAATCCCTCACTATTTCTTAAAACCTTCATTTCTAATGGCTTGTATTAACCTGACAACCACTTTCAACACTTCAATCTAACTAAATTTCTCAACGCGCTCATTGTATTCCTCATTTTCACCTCTAATACCTACCCTAAAATCAACAAAATAAATTTTTATCATATTTTTTTAATGTAGCTTTACTTATTATATTTGTGTAATTACATGTATTACATTAAATAATGGTTGAATGATCATTTAGAGATAAATTAATTTAAAATTCTAAAACTAGTTAATTAGATTATCTAATTAAATGTTAATTTAGGGTTATTTTAGGCAAAATAGAACACTTAACACCTTCCATCTAATTTCTCTCTGCTTCATATCTCTTCAAAAACTGGGAAGGATTAAATGATTCTAGCAAGGGTGTCAATTAGTTGCTCTCAATTGGATTCTACCATAACCATCTAAACATTTAGATTCTTACATTTTTTTGGTTTGGTTCGAATTTTATTTTGGCTCCTATCTTCAATATTTAAACTATTTTTCTCATGTGTTGTTTATTTTTTTAATGTAATTAACTAAAAATAAAATGTAAATTCTCAACCATAACATGCAGAAAATGAAAAATTCCTTAATGATTAAGTACATTGATATATATCCTAATTTACTTCCACATATTTTGGGTCTCAACTGTTCATTGTGTAAAGAAAAAAAGAAGAAGAAAGAAATGTTGCCCCTTTTGTCTTTCATGTACTTAAACAAAAAGGAGTTTATCATTCCAATAAAAGGATATTGTAGCTCGTATAAAATTAGTATTCTATTTCAAATAATGACACTTTTGTAAAACCATACTTTGTTCAAATTTTATTTTTAGATATGTAAAATGATACCCAAAAATTAACCTTTGGATATAATTTAATAACCAAATACTTATAAATCTAGATACAGTGGGATTGGATTTTTGGATGATCATATTCCACTGACAGCCTAGACACAAGTCTAGATTCTAGCATTTAGAGAATTGTATTTTTTTATCATCATAATTGATGTGAAGAGGGGCCACTTCTAGTTGATCTCCCCGTTCAACTTGTTGTTTTGCCCTTGGATAACTAGTGGATCAAACATCATTTAAATTGATTAATCTATCATCTTAGAAACTAAACTTTTGTTCACAAATAGTTGATAAAAACTTTGTATAAACAATAGTCCAAGCATAATTTCCTAAATGGCCAACAAATGTCTAAGAGAGTTAATCCAAACAATTCGGCATCTCCCTAAAAGCATAGAAAAGAAAGGCTCTTGCTCGAACATGTGACTGCGGTATCCCTAGATGAAAATCACAAGATCAACATGATACTATATACGTTTGTTTGATGCTGATTTGATCCTACATAATCTCTCTCTCTCTCTCTCTCTCTCTCTCTCTCTCTCTCTCTCTCTCTCTCTCTCTCTCTCTCTCTCTCTCTCTCTCTCTCTCTCTCTCTCTCTCTCTCTCTCAAAGCGATGCATTCCAATATTTCCATGTGAACAAGGATAAAGTTGGGTTAGGATTAATTTACCACCTCTTACTGCTCCCTTTGCCTTTTTTCAGAATTCTCTTATCATTCGTAATGTCAAAATAGAACTAATGGATTTACAGCTCTCTTCTGTAGTTCCTTCATGACATTCCCAAAGAAAAAGCCTATTCTTCTCGTTAATGGATCCTCACCATTCAATAAATGGGCCATGGCTGATGTACATATGTACATTGATCTTAATGCAGATCAAGGACACTAGAAAGAACATTGCAGATGACAAAAACAACTTAGCTATGACACTTGCCCACACATTCATGTGGGATAGTATAACAAAGAAATGTGCATTTTGTTAATAACAAAGTTCATGGATATCCCAATGCTATCAAATTCCAAAACTGCATATCCTTTTACCTTTATGCCCAAAATTTTCTTTCTAGATCAAGTGCCTTTAGTTATTACTTGTTACTACAATGATATCGTCCTTAAAAGAATTCTCCAGTTTCTATATGTTAGTGTATGTGCGCCTCTTTTTTTTTTTTTAGTGAACCCTCAATAAATGGAATGAATAGTTATATCTTCTTGTAGGTCAAGATTTATGAAGATCTGCACTGTTGACAATATTTTCCTTGCCTTAAATGAGTCAAGTTCCAAAATTTTTGTTCAGTGAATGATCCTGGCCTCTATTTTCTTGAGTTAAAAAATGAAAGATAAAAAAGTTTCATTATTCATTTTACTACTAGAAGTAGTAGTTCTAAGATCATGCAATAGATGAGAATTTTTGTGGCATTACCTATATAAGCCAAAAGCAACATCTCAATTGTTTGGATTCTCAAAATTATCAACAAACTAAATAAAGTTGAGACCACTATTTTGAGGATCACAACCATTCATCTTGTTAAGTGTACTATGGATAAGAGACATAAGTTATGCACCAGTTGATGATTGTAACCTTTGACATGTGTTGCTACTGATTATAAACGTAAACTATTAGTGCATGTTTGGAAAAATCAATTTAATTCTCTGTCGTGGAATAGAAAAGAATACAATAAAAACAGTAAAAGAAAGTTTCTAGTCTATTAGTTGTTTAGAAGGCCATAACAAGAGGCTAGGATTATCAAATTGGTTTGCTTGACCTAAGCACAACCAACGTTCGGTTAGACACACACCCATGAGCAGCCCGTCTAGCTGGAAACCCTGGTCTCCCTTGGATAAAGGCTACTTAGCACCACTGCGTTAAAAGGCCCTAGCTTAGTATCAACGGCTATAGTCAACACCTTATACTACTAAGTTTGTGGAGTTTAGTTTCAAGAGAGAGATATGAGAGAGGATCTATATAAAGCTTGAAAAAGTGATCACACTTGATATGACAACAAATAGGTAGGAGATGTTTTGACTAACCCATGCACCTTTGAGAGCTGCATCACAGAAGTGTGTTTCTAGTGGTCCTTTATAAGTCAGTTTGCAGCAAGCTTTAAGAGATGGCTAAGGCCTTCTAGAATCCTTTTGTTGCTTCTCGAGGCTAGTCTTGTGGCTTTGTCATGGTCCACGCCTGAAACTATAGAGAAACTATTCATAGTCAAGATGATCTGAAACACGAACCTAAGTCAGCTAAAATAATATGCAGGCAAAGTTGTATATAGTTTGTTCTAGTGGAATGAATAGTTATGTGTATTACCCAAAAAAAAGTGAAGTGCCAGCCCAATAATCTTGTCCACTGAATATACTAACCGCTCGATGGCAATGCCTATTGTTTATGGCATGGTTGTGGAATAAACAAATCGAAAACCTAAAATGAAATGAATGCGAAAATGCAAAAAGGGTTTACAAAACGACAGAAAATACCTAAATAAAGGGTTGATCAATGGTCAGGATCCACCCAAAATTAGAACTGGATTATAATTATTTTAATAGAATTGGAACTAAACTAGGATAGAGGTAGGTTCCAAATTTAAGGACCAGAACCAAATTATTCAGTTCTGGTCCAATTCTCCATCTTTATCAGTTCTAGAACTTAAAGTAATTATAATAGTTGAGCCACATGAAGATAGGTGTTGGCAGAGTGAAATTTGAGATTGCAATGTTTGGTAGAGATATGAGATAAGAACATATATTGTGATTATCTATTCAACAATGAGGTTATTTTTCATATAAAAAAAGCTCTAACTGGAGGCTACAAAATGTCATATAAGGGAATAAATGAGTATATGATTATGAAGGCCAATTATGCAAAGTTAATCTAGCTTAAAGAGATGTAAATCAACAACAACAAATGAGAGAAAACATAGACACCAGTATCTCCAATTTATTTGACCAAAAGAGGAGTTGAATGCAAACTACATACTTTTTGTTTTATAAATTGGGACAAGTTTTTGACTTACCTTGTCAAGTAGTTCCTCTACACAAGACAATAAAAATGAGAAGTTTATAAGTACATATATTGATTCAATCCCCTACATGTTAGCTTTAAAGCAATTCCCAATGCTTTCATACTCATAACCTACACTTAAAGATGTGAAAATAAAAGGTATGAGGCTATTTTTGGTCTGGTAAAATTTAAGCTATTTACTCTTAGTTAAAATAAAATTAAATACATAATATTGAGGACATAATAGTCTAATTATTCAATTTTTTTTATTTAATTGCCTATGTGATTTTAGTTCTATCTAGTTTTGTTGCAACCGATCCGAAGCCTGAATAAAAGAGAAGGATTTTGCGTAAGGAGCATAAAACCTTTTGGCAAGCCCATGCATGAATCGATTTGTTACATTCCTTCAATCTAGAGCATTCCTTGTAAGCTGTGATAACCCAAATTTTTAAAACACATTTTTCTAAACATTTGCAAAGGTAGGGCCCTGATTTTGAAAATTTTTAAAATACAAACAACAAAAACATATTTTCTTTGAAATTGATTTGTCAAAAACCCGAGTGTCACCTCAAATTACTTATCATACATATACTTTGGTATAAAATAAATTTTTTATTGAATAATAATAGAAATAATTTTATTAAAATCAGGATCAATCCAGTGGTTCACATACACAGCCCCAGTAGTCATTACATACCTTGTCCAAATATTACAATCCAAATTTCAAAACAATCAATACAATCTTCTTCAAAGTAAATACCCTGAGTAGTAGTTCAGTGATGATTATCTTTAAGTCTTGAGCTTTCATGTCGTTGTAGGGGATTTAAGAAATATAATCAATATATCTCAAAATTAACAATGCTTTATATCCATGATATAAGTCAATTTATACAATTGGATAACCATTTTATCCTTTACTCATCATATAAATTATATGTATATATTACATATAAATAAAACCACTGAAAATCATGAATATATTCAATATCATCAATAATATCTCATTTCCAAGCTAATTTTAATATTAACACTAGGTGTTAATGTATAATCATACCGTATTAGGAATCATCCTCCAATACAACATTGGTAATAACTTTTACCGGGCATCTTATCATGCTATAAAATAAGGCATCTTATCATACCATAACATAAGGCATCTCATCATGTCATAACATAAGGCATCTCATTATGCCATAATCAATTGCATCATAATGAAAAATATAATCAAAGGATTATCATGCTTGCAATCTCAATCCGTACAGCATTTGGATAACTGCTTAATACTCCACTGATACCACGGTGGAAAATATAGATCCATGTTCGTATGCGGGGAACCATGGCTATCATAGTGGTAGCCTTCCCATAATTGCCCCACCCGACATTTTGCCTCTCTTTGGACACGATATCATCATCATAATCAGTTTTGGAGAGCAGGTGGCCAAACCCTCATAACTCTCATAGTATTGGCATCCCCATGCATAAGCCTGTCTTAAAACAAAACCACAAGCCTCTATGCTTATATGAAAAATAATATTTTATACTTATAGACTATGTGTTTGGTTATAATAGGACATGCTTATAACTTATTTCCTTAAGATTTGGGGGTCCAACTTATATAGTTCAAATCTTCTCATTCTACCCATTAAGTAATTTCATAAATATTTAATCAATCACTTTGTATTCATTTCAACATCATTTGTTGATTCGTAAACAATTCGAAGGCAATTATAATCAATCTATAGTTATCAGGATAAGATCATGTGTAAAATACATGTATCATCTATATTGAATATATTCTTAAGGTTTACCTACCTTTACTTTCAACAATCCATCTTCTCATTGATTTTAATCATCATATCCTTCATGTATATGTCAAATCATATATATATATATATACATTCATTTATACTTTCTAGTTGCTCTTTTGATCATCCTTACATAGGCTGATTTGGATCTTTTTCTTTGGATCATATTGATCAAGGTCTAATCTATTGATCTATATTTAAATCTAACATTCATACTAATTCAAAAACATGCATACTGACACAATACTATGTTTCTAATTATTCTTGATCATTCAAGATCTCCCTATAGATCTTGTTTGATTTTTTATTATCTTAATTATCATTTTTATTAAGATTAGATAATTTACTATCCTTTTATGATTTTATTATTATTATTCAACTAGTTAATGTCTTATTGGTTGAAAATAGTTTATTTCTTTCATAATACTAGATGGCTCCTTATTTCAGAATTGATTAAGGCTTACTAGTTAAAAGATGCTCACAAGTGGTTAATTCAATCCCCATGTAAGGAGTCGTTTAGACCTCACAAAAGTCGTCAAAAGGCAGGAAAGAGCAAGGCTCTATTAGAGAACCCCCTTAACCACCATGTTCAGCATTTATTGGGGTGACCTTAGCTCAACCTTTATAAGGTTCCTATGAGTGTTAAACCCTAAGTACTCTTGTTATTTGATTTTAATTAAATCCATGAACATTTAAAATGTCATTCATGGGATTTATTATTCTCCTAATTTGAGCCAAGGATTTATAATCCTTATATCGTCCTACTAACTATAGTCTTTACTACCATTAAGTTCATGTCCATCATTTATTGTAAATATCCATCGATATTTCATTAATTACATTTTTCATATAATTTACATAATAGGAAAGCATAAAGAAGTAAGTTTAGCAAGTAAATCTACTAAGAAAATAAAGACGCTCACAATAATAGTAATTCTAATGCTCATGCTATGCTTCATCATGATCCTCTTTGTTTTTTATTCATTAGATATAAGGTTTTCATCCCATCAAAGGCCTAGATCTTGATCTTTTATATTTTTGTTACATCATCTCATATAATCTCATCTCTAGATCATTAATTGATCTTATCAAATGATCTGATCTTTCTTGATCCAACTAATCAAGAAGATTTTAAACCATTTTATCAAAATTAAGGGCATAGATCTCAATTTATATGAAATTAGCCACATCAAGTTATTCATTTCTTATGATCTTATCATTAGATCATCATCCATATTGATTCACAGTTCTTGATCATCCTTGATCCATCTAATCAAGGAGATTATTATGTATTTTTAAGGATTTTGTTACTTTTAATGGTCAAGATCTTAAGATCTACCAAATTGATTATATCTAATCCATTTATTCAAGTTATCACATCATTAGGTCACTAATAGATTAGAATTCTAAGGTCTAATCATGTCAAATTTGCCTGATCATGGGAATTAGTATCACTTTTTGTGATTTACAGAAATTTCTAGTTAATAAAACTTAAAATTTATGTTTTCATTAGATTCTACTCTTTACCAAGATTTCATAGTTTCTTTTCAGTCTTTATTTGGAGTTAAAATGAGCTTTGAATTAGATTTTTAAGTTTTAAGTTAAAACAAGGGCCTAGGTTCAATCTGGGTTATTCAGATCGATGGTCAATCAATGGCGTGCCCCCTTTACCGGTGATTGTTGGTGTACAGGGAGGGTGACTTGGGATAGGCGAGACAGTCTGATCTGGACCATCGGATCACCCTTTTCCCCCCGATCTCTCAGATATGAACGAGCCATCATCTCAGGTTTCATCTCCTAGGGTTTTTGGATCCCAGGAATCCATCCAATAACTCAAAATATCCAAATAATATTGATTTATGGGAGTTTTCAAGATAGGTCATCTGTACTGGATCCACCGAAGAAACCTTACCGGGAAATTTAGTCCAATGATCTTCTTGCCATAAAAACTACTAGAATAGATAGAGTAAAGGATGAGGAACCTACCTATAGTCTTCAAAATAGAAGAATAAAGCCATAAAAGAGAGATCCATGCCAGAAAATATAGGGTCGCCGAACTTATTATTTTTTAGTGATTTCATTGGAGAATACACCTTCAATCAATCTAGAATCTTAGGGCTTTTATAATGAAGGTTAACCCAAACCCATCCAACGATAGAGATTGAATTCAGACGGCCAAATTTGGATGGCTAATTGAATTAGGATTTTTAGGTGAAAACCCTATTCAGTCAGGGACGGCGAGTTTGCAAATGAGCTTGACACTCCGTGAGGTAATATTCCCTTCGATGCATCCGTAGACGCACTTTGTGACTATAAAGGGAAGAGAGAGAAAAAAGAAAGAAAGAGAAAGAGAAGGAAAGAGAGAGGGAAAGGGAGAGGGAGAGAGTGGAAGCTTAGAATTTTTTGTGCAATTTCGTAGGAATGGTAGGGGTATTTATAGGTTTATTTGTGGATTATTTTAATTATTTTTTATTTTAAATAATTTTTTAACTTTTCTTATTTAATTCAAAAGAGATTCCTCATCATATTTATTCTTCATCATTGATATTCCTTGAACTGGCTATCCACCATCTCACCTGACTTTTGTGGACCCCATACAAAAGTGAAATGACCATTTTACCCCTATAGGTAAATGCAAATTCACAAAATTAAGAAAAATAGAAAATTTTCACCCGAGCTTAGATTTCAGTGTGCTTACAATTATTTTGACTGATTTTTCATGAATAATTTCAAATATCTATGTTTCAAGACCTGATTTTTATTCTAAAAATTAATATTATATTAAATATAATATTCCACCTCGATTTTTATAAAAATTTCAATTGATTCAAAAAAATTGGGGGTTTAACATAAGCGACATGCTACTTTCGATTCTGGATATAGTGGAAAATAGATAAGGGTTGCATCGGATCCCCATTGTAGTGGGAAATAGGTAATAGCTACTAGAGCATTTCCTTGAAAGTGATGTGTTGCATCAGAACCCATGTGTAGTGGAAAGTAGGCATGACTTCCTATACCGTTTGAGAAATACACAAGTAAATAGGCTCGCTCAAGAGAGTAAAATTTGCATCACCACATGAAATATAGGCATATCCACATGTACAAGTTTAAGTTAATAGATATGATGAAACATAGGAGAGTCAAAATCGCTTCTATCTAAGAAATCAAGTGGACATGGGCTAAAACTAGAGAAATTGATGAGTATAAGCTTTGGTCTATAAGAAAGAACAATAATAGAAATGACATATAGATAGTACTAGATAAAGAATTAAAAGATAAAATTATAGATGTTTAAAAACTAGTGATAAAATTATGCCAATAAAACTTGTTCTAAGAGTGAATGTCATAAATGTTATAAGTGCATATGCACCACAAGTAGGGTTAAAAGATAGAATCAAAAGACAATTCTAGGAAAATTAAGAAATTTCCAACATGTAGGTGATATTTATGGAGCAAACTTTAATGGTCATGTAGCAAAAGAAAGGGACGAACATGATAAGGTACATGAGGGTATGTTATCGGAGAAAGAAATGAGATTGTGGAAGCTATTTTAGATTTCTCTTTGGCATATAGCCTAGCTATTGCAAACACATACTTTAAGAAGAGGGATGAACACTTATTAACTTTTAAAAGTGGAATATATAAAAGCCAAATAGACATTTTTCTACTTAAGAATACTAAAGATTAATGTATAAGGATTGTAAGATGATACATAGTGAGAGTCTAACATCATAAAACAGGTTAATGGTTATGGATATGTACATTAAAATATGAGAGAAAGGAAATGAATTTAATAGTTGTTTGAAAACTAAGTGGACAAGCTTAAAGGAGAGAAGATAACATCATTTACAAACAAATTCATAGTAAAAGGAAACTATTAAAATAAAACAAAAGTAAACACTATGTGAACTGATATAGATGAGTCAATTAAGAAAGTGACAAAAGATGTCCTAAGAGTATCTAAAGGTTAGAGAAACTTGATGGTGGAGTGAAAAAGTACAAAATGTTATTAAATAGAAATATGTGTGTTATAAAACATGGCAGATGACTAAAAATGACAAAAACTTTGAAAAATATAAGAATGCTAAAAAGTTTGCCAAGATAGTAGTAAGTGAGACTCAACTCAAGGTGTATGATGATCTCTAAAATAGTTTAGAATTAAGAGAAGGGAAGAAAGATGTGTTTGAACTTGCAAAAGCCAAAAAATAGAAGACTAAGGACTTAGATTACATTAACTACATTAGAAGCAATGAATAAAGGATACTAATAAAAGATGACAAGATCAAGTAAAGATGAGAAAGTTACTTTCAAACATTAAATGACAAATACCTTGAGAATATAGGTATTGGAAGTACTGTAAACCCAAGTAATGCTGACATTATAGCATTAAAATACCTATATTAAAAGAGGCCTTGAAAAGGATGAAATCAGGAAAGGTTCTACAGCCTAATGGTATACTAATAGAGGTTTGATAGTATATGGGAGATACTATAATAGTTTGGTTGACAAAATTATTTAACAAGATTGTAAAATCAAGGAAAATGCTATATGAAAGGAAGAAGAGCTCTATTGTACTAATTTATAAGAATAAAGGAAACATGTAGGGTTGCACTAATTATTAGGAGATCAAACTTATGAGTCATATCATAAAACTTTTTAAAATAGTTATTGAGAAGGCTACGTCATGAGACAAGTGTATTAGAGAACTGGTTTGGTTTCATGCTTAAGAGGTCTACCATAGAAGCTATTTTCCTGCTTTGACATTTGATAGAGAAATATATCGAAGGAGGAAGGACCTCAACATGGTCTTTATTGACTTAGAAAAAGCTTATGATAGAGTCTCTAAAGAGTTAATATGATGGGTGTTGGGCAAGAAAGGAGTTTTACGATGGTATAAACATAATTAATGATATGTATGAGGAAGTGATAACAAATATTAGAACCGCAAGCAGAGAGACTGGTGATTTTTCTATCACTATAGGATTTCACAAGGATTGGCATTGAGTCCACCCCTTTTTACGTTGGTAATAAATGAGTTAAGAAAGCATCTGCATGAGGAGATTTCATAGTTTATGTTATTTGTAGATGAAGTTATGGAGAGATGCATTATAATATAAAGGATTTAAAATTAGCTGTACTAAGATAGAATATATAAAATACAATTTTAGCAAAGACAGAAGCAGAATTAGAATACCAGTAAAGTTTGATAGTGTTAAGTGTTCAATTTTGGTCAAAATATCCCTAATTTAGTATTGGATTAGAGCATCTAGACCATTAATTTTAATATTTTAAATCAAATATTTCATTTTAGCTTTAATTGGCCATCCAACCGTTGAATTATAAAATTTAGTGGTTAAATGACTATTAAAGCTAATGAACAGTTTAGATTGCACTAATTGGGTCCTGTGCATTGCAGATCAATCGACTCAGGCATGGACGCTCCAGATTGAATCATGGAAAGAGACTGAAGACTTTGAAGACTTGCAGAGTTCTAGCAAAATGAGGAAAGCTAGTGGACCCCACCTATCTCCTCTTCCTTCTCTTTCTCCTCTCTTCTCTCTTTTTCTCTTAATGAACTTCGAAGTAGTGTTATCCATTCAATGCAATTCTCTCTCTCTCTCTCTCTCTCTCTCTCTCTCTCTCTCTCTCTCTCTCTCTCTCTCTCTCTCTCTCTCTCTCTCTCTCTCTCTCTCCTCTCTCTCTCTCTCTCTCTCTCTCTCTCTCTCTCTCTCTCTTACGGCTCTTTCCATACCTCTCCCAGCTTTCAACACCCCAGCCACCCCGCACTCCGTTCTCCCTCTCATTCTAAGTTTCGTGCACCCGACTCCCACATCTGTCCCAATTCCATCTTCATCGTTCTAGTGTCCTACCCGATCCTCCTCTTCCACCGGCTGCTCCATCCTCTGTTCACTATCGACCTTTTATCCAGACTGACCCAGACTTCTCTCCACTCCACCTTTCAACGCACCAGACGGCTAGCCCCTCTCCCCATCACCGGTTTCTCCTGCTTCCATCGGTCAGCCCAGCATGCTCCTTGCGTCAGCCTACACTCTCTCACGTTCTCATCCACTGATCCCACCATCTTCCACCACCAGCAGGCTACCATCCAGCCCAGTCCCAGCCTTCTTTCCTCATTCTTTTCCTCTTTAGCACCACTCCTAGATCCACTTTCCTCCTATCATCTCTCTACCACACCGCACAACCCAACTTCACCTCTTGCCACCGGCTCCTACTCATACCCAGAAAACTCGCACGAAGCGGGAACTCTTCCCAATTCTCCTCTGCTCCGATTCCCAGACCACCTCCGGCCCAGGCGTCATCATCCCAGACATCTACACCGGACGACCCAGTGAGGAAAAACCCAGATTGGGTTTTCCTCAATCTTTCCTCCCGAGTGCCCTCCTTTCCTCGTTTTTCCACCGGTCCAACATAGCCCAGATCACCGGACGACCATAGAGAGAAAACCCACCCGATTTCTTCCTCTCCGGCCCCTCCTTCTCCGGCGGTCATTCTTCTCTTCACCGGACGCCCTGGGAGAGAAAACCCAACTCGGGTTTTCTCCTCATCTTTCTTCTCTCTCTTTCCTCTTCTCCTCCTTCCTCTATTCTTCTCCCTCTTCTCCATCTTCCAGATTTCTCCCAAAAACGTGTTTTTCTGGTTTTTTTCGTGAAAAACCAGAACCTGAAGAAATTACAAATCTGCACCTGCAGATCTCAGAAATTACAATTCTATCCTATTTCAGAAATACCAACTGTGTCCCCGGTTTAATTACAACTGCGTCCCTGTGCTATTCTGGTTCTAACTTATCTTCATTCTGACTATTCAGGGACAGTGCAATCCAGGACAGACTATTCAAGGACAGACTAATCCAGAGACAGTGCAATCCAAGGACAAGCTTATCCAAGACGCATTTTATTTTTATTTTTTGTCTTCCTTGGAATAAATATTTGTGAACATTGGAACAATTGAATAAATCTGGATTTTATTTTTTTAGTTGAATTTTATTTAAAACTCCATAATTTTAAATCAAGTCCTCGTGGGATCGACCCGTATTTGCATAGCTATACTACAATAGCCCGTGCACTTGCGGTTAAATAATCAACAGATAGCCAAGAAGTATCCATAAAGTATTACTTTAGATACTTTATATTGATAATTCATGAGAGTAGAGAGATTGAATAGGAGGTTAGTTAGAGAATCCAAGCATATTGGAACAAATGGGAATGTGCCTCTGGAGTTTTGCGTGATCAATGAGTCCCACTCAAACTGAAAGGAAATTTTTTGTAATATGGTTGTAAGGTTAGCCATACTCTATGGATCAGAGTATTGAGTAGTTAAGAAACAATATTTATATAGGATGAGCGTTGCCAAAATACGGATGCTGAGATGGATGAGTGAAAAGACAAGAAAGAATAAAATTAGAACTGAAAACATTACAGCAAACTTAGAGGTAGAATCAATAGGTAACAAAAACAGGGTGATTAGACTTAGATGGTCTGGATATATCCAACAGAGACTGAAAATAACACCAGTTAGGAGTAAGGTGATCCAAGTCAAATTTCTAAAAGGGCAAGGTGAAGGTCCAAAAGAACGTTGATAGAAGTGAGGAGAAAAGATTTAAAAACTTTGGATCTAAATGAAGCCATGACACTTAGTAGAGGGGAATGAAGAAACAAGATTCATATGGTCGACCCCTAATTGAGATAAGGTCTTGTGGTGCTGTTAAGTGTTTAATTTTGGTCAAAATTTCCCTAATTTAGCGTTCAATTAGATCATCTAACCGTTCAATTTTACAAAACTTAGCTTGATTTTGAATATAAATCCAATTGACCATCCAAACCTTAATTTGTCAAAATCAATGGTCAGATGATCATTAGAGTTCATTAGATGACTAATGTGCGGTTCAGATGATTCTAATTTAGTCTTTTCTTTTTCCCTTCCTTTTCCTCTTTTCTTTCTTTCCTTTTCCTTTTCCTTTTCCTTCTCTTTCTTTTTCCTTCTTTCCTTTTTCTTTTTCCCTTCCTCATTCTCACGTACCCAACTCTCTCTTCTTATAGTTTTTTCTTCCTCTCCTTCTACTTCTCTTTCTTCCCATCTTCCTCTCTTCTCCCGCTCTCTCTCTTGTTTCTCTCTACTCCCTTATCTCCCAACGCCCCTCTCCTTCATCGTTTTGTTTGTCATTTTTTTTAACTCTCATGCAACCACTCTCTTCAGCCCCCTTCTCTTCTTTTCGTTTTCCTTCATTGTCTTACTGTTTTACCTTTGGGTTCCATCGTTTTTCTATTTTTCAGTCATTGTCCTTCATCGTTATTTTCCTCTTTTGTGTTGGAAACTGAGTTCTAGTTTCCACCCAATCTCCACCTATCCCCAGTTAGGAACGACGCCCATACCTTCCTTATTTCTTCTCCTGTACCCAGTTCGATAAAGCAACCTCCATAACATCTCCACCACTCAGCACCCTCTCAAACATCTACCCAGTCTCTCACCGCATCAGCCCCCTTCCTATTCTCTACCTCTTACCCTCTCTATTTGACGTCGTTTTATTCTCCTCTGTCACGACCAGTCAATCCTGCGTATCACCGCTTTCCCTACACCTATCATCCACCGCACCACTTCCACGCCCAGCACCGCACAAGCCAGACCAAAGACGCCCTTCTCTCCATCGGCCAAGGCATCCTTCGTAGCATGCCCCAGGCTCCTCTGCTCCAAACGAACCAGACGACGCCCATCTTCTCTGGACGGTACCAGACGACACCCCTTTCCGGCTTCTGTCTTCTAGAGTCCAACCCGTCGATCCTCTGCTCCCTTCTCCAGTCCCCGCTGGACAAGCACCTCCCATCTTCATCATCACCGCCCAGACATCTCTCTCTCTCTCTCTCTCTCTCTCTCTCTCTCTCTCTCTCTCTCTCTCTCTCTCTCTCTCTCTCTGCACCCCCGCGTTTCTGCTTCTCTCGGGTCTGGCTTCCTTCTCCGGCGTCTTTTAACGGCCTTAGGACGGTCTGGGGAGAAAACCCAAAACCCATCTTCCTTCTCTTCCTCTCCTTCCTCTTCTCCCTTCTTCCTTCTTCCCCTTCTCTTCCGGTTTTCTCCTCTTCTTCCATCGTTGTTTTCCTGGTTTTTTTTTTTTTTCTTTTCTTTTTTCTCGTTAAAAAACCAGAAACCCCCGAATTCCACATTTGCCCCTGGAAGATCCCAGTAATCCCATCTGAGTCCCTGTTTTCATTCCACTTCTGTCCTTTATCAGAAATTCCATTTGGGTCCCCTGTTTAATTCCATTTGAGTCCCCGAGTTAATTCCAACTGGGTCCCTATTCTATTTACATCTATGTCCCAGTTCTGTTTTATCATCATTTTAACTATCCAGGGACAGTGCAATCCAGGACTGATCATTTTATTGCATTTTCTGTGTTTTTGGAATAAATAATTGTGTACATTGCAACAATTGAATAAATATAGATTTTATTTTATTGTTAGTTGAATTTTGCTATATTCTTTGTTTTGATTCTTTTATTAATTAGATTTTATTGAAACTCCATCATTTTAAATCAAGTCCTCGTGGGATCGACCCGTACTTGCATAAGTTACCCTACAATAGCCCGTGCACTTGCAGTAAAACATTCAACAAGTTTTTGGCGCCGTTGCCGGGGACTTGCAAAAGAGTTTTCATAAAATTTAATTAAAAAATACAAAAAAATCAGAAAATTTTAAAAAAATCCAGAAAAATACATAAATTTAGGAATTGCAATTTTTAGCATTTTAGGTGCATTTTTCAAATTTTTTTTAGGGCATAATCACCTTGTTTCCTGAATTTGGTACTAATTTCTAATTTTATTTTTCAGGAAATAGAAAAGTGGAGGAATTTGGCAAGTGGATCTTCACCAAATTGGAAACTTCCCTGATTTCCTAGAATAGGTCTTTCTTTTTCCTTTCGAGTAAATCTTGTAGTGAGGATCCTTGTAAATTGCAATTTCCATTTTAAAATTTAAAGGGTTGTATAATACAGGGCAAGTGTGGGATAAGGTGGCCCACACTTGATCTTCATCAGAAACCCCACTGTGAGTTTCCTCACTCATTTATTTCCTAGATTAGGGTTTGCATTTAGAATAATTTGCATTGTTTGGTAGTGTAACTCATATAAAAGCATCTTTTATAATTGTTGCATTTTAGGATTTTGCATTAGTTTACTGCTTTTAATTGCATTCTTAGGGCATGTTTAATGTTTTAAGGTGATTTATATGCTGATCGAATTGCCATGGTGTGTGAAATTAATTAGTAAGGGCACCCTACCCCCATAAGATCAAGGGTGGATTTCATCACCACCTCTTGGCCCACGTAGGATAATCACCTCAAGCGCGCAAACCTTCCTTTCACGTTAATTTAAAATCAATCAGAAGAGACCTGTAGGGCCATCACATGCTCGTAGGACCCTCTTAATAGGACGCGATTTACTGTCAGTCCAGTGGCTTTTGATCACTGTGGTTATTGGGGGTTACTTAATAGAGCCTCGCTCTTCCCCCACCTCCTATTGACTTTTGTTGAGGTCTAAACGCCTCCTTACACGAGGGTTGTATTAACCACTTTGGACAGAACCCAACTAGTAAGCAATAATCAACTTCTAAAGAGAGGAGGAGCGCTAGTCTAGGCTAATAAAAGCATTGTCCCCACAGATAATCAAGAAAATCAAATATATTGCTGCTTATTAGCCTTAGGATTAATTGAGTGTGCTCTTTTGTTTGTGCATCATTCTAGAAGTTAGGTTGCATCATTTAGGTTAGCTTTCTCAAAAAAAAAACAAAAACAAAAAAAACAAAAACAAAAAACAAAAAAAACAAAAAACAAAAAACAAAAAACAAAAAACAAAAAAACAAAAAACGAAAAGAAGCTCTCCTTGTATGCACTTTTGGAGACGCGACAAAACCGGCAGGTTAGTCAAGTACGACCAAAAAGACATATTGCAAGATCAGGCCACATCTATGGCTGATCAACGCTCAAGGGGTAATTCACCCCATGGAAGTCAAGGGGCTCCACTCATCATGAATGAGGACCCACCACCCTTGATAGAAGATGAATATCAACCTCCACCAAGGAGGAATAATCATCAACCAAATAGAGATTGGAGAAGAAATAATAGGGAGTGGGACCAACAAAGTGAACATGGGGATAATAATAATAATGAGGGTCATGAAAACTTTCGTGGTAGAACTTTAAAAGACTACCTTCAGCCTACACGCACCAGCACACCATCCTGTGTAATTCTTCCTCAAAATGCTGGTGCGTTAGAATTAAAAACGGGAGTAATCCAATTACTTCCCAAATTCCATGGTCTAGATAGTGAGAGTCCTTATTTACACCTTAAAGAATTTGATGAGGTATGTAGTACCCAGAGAACTCAAAATATAGGTCTAGATACTGTCAGACTTAAACTTTTTCCTTTCTCTTTAAAAGAAAAGGCAAAAATGTGGTTTAATGCACTGCCATCAGGTTCCATAAGAACCTGGAATGAAATGACTAGGGAATTCTTAAAGAAGTTTTTCCCTACCCATAAAACCAATACGCTTCGCGCAAAATAATGAACTTTACTCAAAAGGATAAAGAATCATTCTATCAATGCTGGGAAAGGTTCAAAGAACTACAACTCACTTGCCCACATCATGGCTATGAACCATGGCGCATCATCAGCTTCTTTTATGAAGGACTAAATTCTGACATGCGCCAGTTTGTAGAGATGATGTGTAATGGCAACTTTCTCAACAAACAACCAGATGAGGCGGAAGAGTATTTGGAATGACTAACTGAAAGTGCACAGACTTGGGCTGACTCGGAAAGAATAGAACATACAGATAGACCTAAGCCCAATAACACCCATGCTAGGGGAGGCATGTATGCTATGTCTGAAAAAGATGATATCAATGCCAAAGTAGCATCCCTAGCGAGAAAAGTAGAAGCCATAGAAATGGGAAAGAAAAACTCAAATAAAGAAGAACAAGTGTGTAGTATTTGTGAAAGTACGTCACATCTTACTCAGGAATGTCCTACAATCCCGGCTTTTCAAGATGTACTTCATGATCAAGCTAATGCACTTAACACATATAAAAGACCTTTCTCCCCATATTCAGACACTTATAACCCCAACTGAAGAAACCATCCAAATTTTAGTTGGAAAAATGGACCTACTGCTAATGTTCCACAATCAGGACAATATCAACCTCATCAACAAAACCAAGGACTTCTTACCTTACCTTATCAAACTCATCAACCTCCTTCTGGACCTTACTTGCCTCCACCTAAAAGGCATGTTGAGGATAATCAAAACGTTCAAAACCAGGAAAGGAAAATTTCTCAATTAGAAAGTCAAATAAAACAAACCAACCAGTCCATGAATGAATTAAGAAACATGATGAGTCAAATGATGCAAAGTATGGAAAAAGGAAAGTTCCCAGCTCAACCACAAGCAAACCCTAAGGGAGTGCATGCGGTTAGCATTAATGCATCTGATGAAACATCTAGCTCTACCATGGAACAAACTAAGGCTGTAACCATTCTTAGGAGTGGTAGAAGAATTGAGAAAGATGAGCCTCAAAAGACTGAAAAGGTAGAAAAATCCACGAAAGTTAAAGAAAACTCTAAACAAAAGGACCCTGTTTTACCTGTTGATCCATGTCCTATTCCTGCTCCATTTCCTCAAAGGTTACGTCAAGCCCCAAAGTCTGCTTCTAATGATGAGATTTTAGAGATTTTCAAGCAAGTCAAGATCAACATACCGATCTTAGATGCTATAAAACAAATCCCATCATATGCCAAATTCTTAAAAGACTTATGCACCATAAAGAGAAAATTGAATGTTCAGAAGAAGGCATTTTTGACTAAACAGGTTAGTTCTATTCTTCAACACCATACACCACCAAAGTACAAAGATCTTGGTTGCCCCACTCTTACTTGCATTATTGGCAGCTACAAGATTAACCAAGCTCTTCTACTACGCTCCAGCTAGCTGATCGTTCTGTAAAAATACCGAGAGGGGTAATAGAGGATGTGTTAGTCCAGGTAGAACAATTTTGTTTCCCTGTCGATTTTCTAGTTCTAGATACACAACCGGTGGTGAATGAGAAGAATGAAATACCAGTCATCTTGGGACCACCATTTTTGGCTACATCCAATGCCTTAATCAACTGTAGAAATGGTGTCATGAAACTGTCCTTTGGCAATATGACATTAGAGCTAAACATCTTTAACATTTGTAAGCAACCTGGTGAAACTACTGATGATTTGCACAGTGTTAACATGATCAATTCAGTTGTGCAAGATCAGTTTCAATCCTCTTCCTTGTCGGACCCACTAGAGGCCTGTTTGGCCCATTTTAATGAGTTTAATGAGGATGCATTAATAGAGGAAGTTAATGCCCTCCTTGATTCTGTTCCTATCATGGAAACAGAAAAATGGAAACCTCCTTTCGAGGACCTTCCAATGAGGGAGTCCACTCCCCTTCCATCATTCATAGAACCTCCTAAGCTTGAATTGAAATCTCTACCATCAGATTTAAAATATGCCTTTTTAGGAGACAAAGAGACTTTTCCTGTAATAATTTCCTCCCAATTAGAAACATCTTAGGAGGAAAAATTAATAGACACTTTAAAAGAACACAAAGGTGCTATAGGATGGACCATAGCTGATATAAAGGGCATTAACCCTTTAATCTGCACCCATAGGATCTATCTAGAGGATGAAGCTAAGCCATGTCGTCAAATGCAAAGAAGGATAAATCCTAATATGAAAGATGTGGTTAGAGCAGAAGTCCTAAAGTTGCTTGATGTGGGAATCATCTATCCCATAAGTGATAGCAAATGGGTAAGTCCTACTCAAGTGGTTCCAAAGAAGTCTGGAGTGACAGTAATAACTAACGCCAACAATGAATTGATCCCTACCAAGGTTACTACTGGTTGGCGTATGTGTATCGACTATCGAAAGTTGAATCTTTGTTACAAGGAAGGACCATTTTCCTTTGCCCTTCGTTGATCAAATGTTAGAAAGGGTTGTAGGACATCAGTACTATTGTTTCTTAGATGGTTATTCAGGGTATAACCAAATAGAAATTGCACCCGAGGATCAGGAAAAGACCACATTTACATGTCCTTTTGGCACTTTTGCTTACAAAAGAATGCCATTTGAATTATGTAATGCTCCCGCCACATTTCAACGTTGCATGTTAAGCATTTTCAGTGACATGGTGGAGAGAATTTTAGAGGTTTTCATGGACGACTTTTCTGTTTTCGGTAATTCATTTGAAACATGTCTTGAAAATCTAAGAAAAGTCTTAACTCGTTGTAAAGAAAAGAACCTAGTGCTTAATTGGGAAAAATGTCATTTCATGGTTCCTAAGGGAATTGTCTTAGGTCACATTGTGTCATCTAAAGGTATAGAGGTAGATCGAGCTAAAGTTGATCTAATTTCCAATCTACCCATTCCAAAATCTATTAGGGACATTCGCTCTTTCCTAGGCCATGCAGGATTCTATAGGAGGTTCATTAAAGATTTTAGTGCAATATCTAGACCATTATGTTACCTCCTCACAAAGGATACTCCTTTTGAGTGGACTGAGGATTGTCAAGAAGCTTTTATAAAGTTGAAAGACAAGTTGACCACCGCACCTATCATGCAGCCACCTGATTGGAGTTTACCCTTTGAAATCATGTGTGATGCCAGTGACTATGCTGTAGGAGCTGTACTAGGACAGAGAAAAGAAAAGAAGCCATACGTCATCTACTATGCCAGTAGGACCTTAAATAGCACCCAAATGAACTATTCTACTACGGAGAAAGAACTCTTAGCAGTTGTCTTCGCATTGGATAAATTCAGGTCTTACTTAGTTGGATCTAAAATAGTCATATTCACTAACCATTCGGCCCTCAAGTATCTTCTTTCTAAGAAAGATGCTAAGCCTAGACTAATTAGATGGATTCTCCTACTCCAAGAGTTTGACATTGAAATAAAAGATAAAAAGGGAGTAGAGAATGTGGTAGCTGACCATTTGTCTCGCTTAGTCCTAACAGAGCCTTTAGATGAGTTGCCAATTAAAGACACTTTTCCTGATGAGCAACTTTTTCATGTTTCCCATCCTCCCTGGTTTGCTGATATTGCAAATTATTTAGTCACGGGAAAATTCACGAACATTGGACTACACAAGAAAAGAAAAAATTCTTTTCCAATGTTAAGCACTATTTCTGGGATGATCCATACCTGTTTAAATATTGCCCAGATCAAATCATTAGGAGATGTGTCCCTGACTTAGAACAACATAGTGTTATCTCCTTTTGTCATTCAGAAGCATGTGGGGGACATTTTTACGCCCGTAAAACAATGACAAAGATTTTGCAAGGCGGTTTTTATTGGCCGTCGTTGTTCAAAGACACACATGTGTTACGTAGAATTATGTGAGCAATGTCAAAAGTTAGGAGGACTAACCCGTAGGAATATGATGCCTCTAAACCCTATTCTTATCATAGAAATTTTTGATTGTTGGGGTATCGATTTCATGGGTCCATTCCCACCTTCTTTTGGCTACATTTATATCTTATTAGCCGTAGACTATGTTTCAAAATGGATTGAGGCTATCCCGTGTAGGAATAATGATCACAAAATAGTTCTTAAATTTTTAAAAGAAAACATTTTTTCTAGATTCGGGACCCCTCGAGCCATTATAAGTGATAACGGTACACATTTTTGCAACAAACCATTTGAAGCACTAATGAAAAAATATAATATTACACATAAAGTTGCAACACCGTATCACCCACAAACAAGTGGACAAGTAGAAGTATCTAATCGGGCCATCAAACAAATCCTTCACAAGACCGTTAATCCAGATCGTAAAGATTGGTCTCTTCGACCGACCGATGCGCTTTGGGCTTACAGATCGCACATCGCACCCCGATTGGTATGTCTCCCTATCGTATTGTATACGGTAAGGCTTGTCATTTGCCCGTGGAATTGGAACATAGAGCCTATTGGGCAATAAAGACATTCAATTTCAATATGAATAAAGCAGGCTCACATCGCAAACTACAACTTAATGAGTTGGAAGAGATCAGGCAAGAAGCATATGAGAGTAATAGGATATATAAAGAAAAGATGAAAGTTTTTCATGATAAGAACATAATGAGAAAATCCTTTACTCCAAGCCAAAAGGTTCTACTTTACAATTCTAAGCTTCACTTATTTCCAGGTAAGCTTAGATCTCGATGGACCAGTCCATATATAGTAAAAGAAGTTTTTCCATATGGGACTGTCGAGATTGAGAATACTAGGACTGGTCATTCTTTTAAAGTAAATGGTCAACGTTTAAAGCCTTTCCTAGATTATGAGAATCCAGAAGTTGAGTCCACAACTCTGGAGGATCCTGTTTATCAGGATTGAGTGGATTTGATCCCTCTGTACCATATTTTGTATTTTTGTTGTTTTCTGCATCACTCATATTCATTTTAGGTCCTAACTTTTAAACATTGAGGACAATGTTTTTGTCAGGTTGGGGGTGTAGAATTCTAGCAAATTCTAGTTTTTATTAGATTTTTAGGTGCTTTCCTTGTTTTTCAAAAGAAAAAAAAAAGAAGAAAAAATTGAAAATTGAAAATTTTGAAAAATTTTAGGTCATTTCCTACACTATGATGAGAATTAGATTTTCTGAAGTATAATCTAGATAACTTTAGCTTATTAATGGAATTGAATATGATTAATTCATCTTTTTACTCATTTTCTAAAGTATTCTATGAAAGCAAAGTCTCAGATCACATCTGTACACGCAGTTGCATATAGATAATCTAGATTGATAAGAAGCTATAACTTAGAGATTCTGAAGAAATTCTGTGGAGACCTATAACCTAAGTGAGTTTTTTTTTAGAGATATTCATCCTTTGTGAGAGGTTATAAATGTTCCTAATTTTCTTCAGTGAGCTTAAAGAAAATTGATCCCATACTCTTAATTTTGGCTAATTACTTGGATAATTAGAATATTACCTTTAAAATTCTAGAAGTTCATTGAATTTGATGGATTATAGGAAACCTAGAAAATGATTTAGGCGATCCTTGTTGTTATAACCTAGAGACATAAAGCCTACCCATAAAATATTGTTACCACTAGTTAGCCAACTTGAGCTTTTAATATAAGACTTTTCTTTTGTCACCAAAATTATCCTTTACCCATATTAACCCAGTATAAATTATCCATTACCCATTTTCTTTGAAAAATGAGTTAGAGAAGAATGAAGAAATATCTTTTAGTTGTAATGAAAAGTGGATATCAAGAAAAGAAATATTCTTCAAAGTGATTCAAAAGTATTGAAATAGTCTGGAAAAAAAAAAAAAAAAAAGGTTTGAAGAATACAAAGAAAAATGGAAACGAAAATATTCACTTTAGAAAAAATCAAAGAAAGGAAGAATTATCAACTTTAGTAGAAGACCTCTACTTATTTTTTTTAAAAAACTTTGAATATCCTTATACTCTTTCTTTGGTACCCTGTCCCAAGCCTATGTTTCGTCTCAGTTAAAGACCTATTGATTCTAGGAGAAATATAGTTTTGATGAGGAAATGAATGGACAGGATATAAAAGAGTGGTATTTCTAAATATTCAAAGGTAATGGCATCTATTCTAAAGGGATCAAAACAATGAAATTCCTTAGTAACTCCCAATTTTCATGAGTACATGTGAGAAAATTTTGCTTTTATTGACTCAACTCATATAATTAAAAGAGAGATATGATTTGAACCCTTTATCTGAGAGATTTTGTTTCTGAGTGTATGTCATTAGTGAGGCTTGAGGTCAAAACATATTTTGGATGGAGTTCAAAAGTTAGAAGTTTATTTAGAGATCAAGATGATTCCATATGTAAACTGTACATGCACACACTCACTTTGAGATTTGAGCTTAATTGGAATTATTTTGGCATATGGGTAGGGTTTTGAATTTTTCAGTCATTTTTATTATTATGATAAAGTTGATTTGATTTATTGAAGATAATTCTCTGAGGAAAAAGAGGAGTTGACTTAAAAATAAAATTTGAAATCTTGAAATTTGGTTTTTCGCATGTTTTGCTCGGGACTAGCAAAATGCTGGTTGGGGGGTGTGTTAAGTGTTTAATTTTGGTCAAAATTTCTCGAATTTAGCATTCAATTAGATCATCTAACCGTTCAATTTTACAAAACTTAGCTTGATTTTGAATATAAATCCAATTGACCATCCAAACCTTAATTTGTCAAAATCAATGGTCAGATGATCATTAGAGTTCATTAGATGACTAATGTGCGGTTCAGATGATTCTAATTTAGTCTTTTCTTTTGCAGATCAACCAAAGGACGCACGGACGGCTGTGATTAAAAGATAACTGTGCAGATCATCTTAAAGGGCGATGGATGGACCAGATCACCCATGGAGATGGATGGAATAAAAATAATGGACAAAATGGAAAGAACATGTAAAGGGCAACTCTTTCCCCCACTTCTCTTTCCTTTTCTTCCTCTTTCCCTCCTTATTCTTTTTTTCTTTCCTTCATTCTCTCTTTCCTTTCCCACTCCTTTTCTTTCCCACTCCTTTTCTTTCTTTTCTTTTTCCTTCCTTTTCTTTTTTCTTTCTTTTCTTTTTCCCTTCCTTTTCCTCTTTTCTTTCTTTCCTTCTCCTTTTCCTTTTTCCTTTTTCCTTCTTTCCTTTTTCTTTTTCCCTTCCTCATTCTCACGTACCCAACTCTCTCTTCTTATAGTTTTTTCTTCCTCTCCTTCTACTTCTCTTTCTTCCCATCTTCCTCTCTTCTCCCGCTCTCTCTCTCTTGTTTCTCTCTACTCCCTTATCTCCCAACGCCCCTCTCCTTCATCGTTTTGTTTGTCATTTTTTTAACTCTCATGCAACCACTCTCTTCAGCCCCCTTCTCTTCTTTTCGTTTTCCTTCATTGTCTTACTGTTTTACCTTTGGGTTCCATCGTTTTTCTATTTTTCAGTCGTTGTCCTTCATCGTTATTTTCCTCTTTTGTGTTGGAAACTGAGTTCTAGTTTCCACCCAATCTCCACCTATCCCCAGTTAGGAACGACGCCCATACCTTCCTTATTTCTTCTCCTGTACCCAGTTCGATAAAGCAGCCTCCATAGCATCTCCACCACTCAGCACCCTCTCAAACATCTACCCAGTCTCTCACCGCATCAGCCCCCTTCCTATTCTCTACCTCTTACCCTCTCTATTTGACGTCGTTTTTTTCTCCTCTGTCACGACCAGTCAATCCTGCGTATCACCGCTTTCCCTACACCTATCATCCACCGCACCACTTCCACGCCCAGCACCGCACAAGCCAGACCAAAGACGCCCTTCTCTCCATCGGCCAAGGCATCCTTCGTAGCATGCCCCAGGCTCCTCTGCTCCAAACGAACCAGACGACGCCCATCTTCTCTGGACGGTACCAGCCGACACCCCTTTCCGGCTTCTGTCTTCTAGAGTCCAACCCGTCGATCCTCTGCTCCCTTCTCCAGTCCCCACTGGACAAGCACCTCCCATCTTCATCATCACCGCCCAGACATCTCTCTCTCTCTCTCTCTCTCTCTCTCTCTCTCTCTCTCTCTCTCTCTCTCTCTCTCTCTCTCTCTCTCTCTCTCTCTCTCTCTCTCTCTCTCTCTCTCTCTCTCTGCACCCCCGCGTTTCTGCTTCTCTCGGGTCTGGCTTCCTTCTCCGGCGTCTTTTTCT
Organism: Warburgia ugandensis; assembly: GCA_035236585.1. Taxonomy (NCBI): domain Eukaryota; kingdom Viridiplantae; phylum Streptophyta; class Magnoliopsida; order Canellales; family Canellaceae; genus Warburgia; species Warburgia ugandensis. The sequence goes on from CP141126.1 coordinate 105,189,859, forward strand.
GCAGCACCGGACGGTCCTGGGGGAGAAAACCCAAAACCCATCTTCCTTCTCTTCCTCTCCTTCCTCTTCTCCCTTCTCCCTTCTTCCCCTTCTCTTCCGGTTTTCTCCTCTTCTTCCATCGTTGTTTTCCTGGTTTTTTTTTTCTTTTTCTTTTTTTCTCGTTAAAAAACCAGAAACCCCCGAATTCCACATTTGCCCCTGGAAGATCCCAGTAATCCCATCTGAGTCCCTGTTTTAATTCCACTTCTGTCCTTTATCAGAAATTCCATTTGGGTCCCCTGTTTAATTCCATTTGAGTCCCCGAGTTAATTCCAACTGGGTCCCTATTCTATTTACATCTATGTCCCTGCCTGCTGTTTTATCATCATTTTGGTGTCCGAGGAGACAGTGCAATCCAGACGAGCTTATCCAGGACTGATCATTTTATTGCATTTTCTGTGTTTTTGGAATAAATAATTGTGTACATTGCAACAATTGAATAAATATAGATTTTATTTTATTGTTAGTTGAATTTTGCTATATTCTTTGTTTTGATTCTTTTATTAATTAGATTTTATTGAAACTCCATCATTTTAAATCAAGTCCTCGTGGGATCGACCCGTACTTGCATAAGCTACCCTACAATAGCCCGTACACTTGCGGTAAAACATTCAACAGGTGCGAAATTAGAGTTGGACCAAAATTAATTCGGTTTCATTAGCAAAATTTTGGAATCTAAACCGCCTATTCCAACTAAAGGACCAGTGCCTAAATTTTCAATTGGTCTTTGTTAATAGCCCTATCTAGGTAAAACATAAGAAACTTTTGAGGAATGAATTGCCTGGGAATATATTCGTAGCCCTACAGAATGCAATCCATGATTTGTCAAAAAATCTCTTTGTTGAATGCTTGATGCCGATGAGCATGGTTTTATTGGTAAGTGATTATATTAATTCATACATAGGATTAAAGACATTGCTTCTATTCTTCAAATACTACTTTTGCTCATACTTACGGGTTGGCTTAGAGAATATTTAGCTAATGAGTTTCTAAGCCACATATGGGGCAATTTAGGACCTCTTTCCTTTTTTCCTTTTTTGAATGACGTTTTTTATATTTGAAATGATGGAAAATTGATTAGCAATGATAACTAAACTATGACCAAAGTGCTTAAGTATTGCTTCCTAAAGGTCTAGAAGTAAAGCTGGTAGATAGATGTTTATGCATAATCATGATTTTTTGTAGAGCTAAGTCAGTCCGCACAATCAGAGTGGCATACATGGGCTACATGTAAAAATTTATGCCAATTGGATGCTTTTGGTTGAGGTTTCTTTGAGTTGAAAAATCAACATCGGCATTTTGCAAAGACCCAAAACCTATGTCCTTAGTATCATCCAAACGCATCAAGTTCTTGCCAGTTACCTAATTTCTATATGAAAAACATGATGAAAAATTCAGATCTTCTAAAAACAAGCTGTTGGGCCAGCATCTACTTTATTAGACACTCGTGAGTGTTTACTTCTGCTGGGACACCTTGCTAGAAAAAATGAAACTTCTTATTTATGAATGATTGACATATTTGCTTTTAAAAGTCATTGAAACAGTGATTAGGGAGTCCAGCAGACGGGTATACGTTCTTTTTCTTGTTCATACAGTTCATGTTCAGAAGACAGGCCTTCCCTCTAGCAACTTTCAACTAATTGCTATATTTCAAGGTGTGTCCCCTTCACAACAACAACACTCATGTCTTTATAAGCCAGAAGTTTTCATGGCTAGAACTTTACTTCAGGTTTTAATTCTTCCTTTCATTTATCTAATCGCCCATTCTAGGATGACCTATACACCAAATTTCAATCCATAGGTGAATTCTGAGCCTCCAATCTGTGTTTTGAAGGGGGCTTACGTAGGTTGGTGTGCATAGCGTGTCTTTATTATTGCTACTATCGGTGAGAGAGAGAGAGAGAGAGAGAGAGAGAATTGCATTGAATGGATAACACTACTTCGAAGTTCATTAAGACAATATTCTAGGACCCTTTTTTATAACTAAAAACTCTAGTTAAGCCAATTACAGAGCCAAATGCCATTTATATAACCAAAAGCAAGTAAACTAATGCTATCAAATCAAGATGTAAATATCCATAAACATAAAGATCCTGCTTCAGTTTTATGAATTCACAGGTCTTAAATGAACCGGAAGGCCATGCTGTGGCTGGAGAGTAAGCTTGTCTATCGGCATATGTTTATAATTGGGGGAGAGAGAGAAGGAGAATCTCTGGAGGATCATAGCAAGCACAACCTTTGCTTCCAACATGGCAAAATTTTGTCCAATGCAGGCTCTTGGACCGATCGAAAATGGCATCAGAGCATTCGGATGTTTTGCTGCTCTCGAGATCCCGTCTGCAAATCGTAATGGATTGAATTCATTCGCATCCTCACCCCAATACTTCTTGTTTGTGTGAATCACTTGTAGCGGAATTGATATAGCGGTGTCCTTCGAGATCATCAAATTGCCCAACATCATATCTCTAGAAGCCTTTCTAAGCAGCGAAATCGCTGGGCCATAGAGTCTCAGAACTTCCTGAAGAACCATGTTCATCTACAAGAGATAGCCACAGTAATTAGGATTGTTAAATATAACCTGTACAGTGCATATTGGTAGTAGTTAGTGAACTCACCAGTTTTAACTTGCTGAGATTGTCTGCATCTGGGATTTCAATTCCACATTCCTTCAACACTTCGTCTCTAAGTTTCTCCTGCCATTCAGGGTATATGCTTAACAAGAAGATTGTCCAAGTTAGTAAAGTAGCTGTTGTCTCATGCCCTGCAAAGAAGAATGTCTTGCACTCATCAATGATCTCCTGCATGTTCAACTTTGGGGGCATTTTTTTTCCATCAGATCCAGTTGGTGAAGTTCCCATCATCAACCCCAGTAGATCATTTCCGTAGTCCTGATCCTTCGAATTTAATCGACTCTCTATGATCCTCTTCAGTGTGTTTCTCAGTCTTCTATTGAGTTTCCACACACGAACATTTGATCTAGTAGGAAGAAACCTGTAATTCGAAAATGTTACTCAAATAGTTACATTAATGTCAAAGCAATGGTTGACCATGGATTAGAAATCCTTGGAAAAGATTGGGAGATGGATAATTACTGGCTTCCGGGGACGGCAATATCGGTTCTACTAGCAGCAGCCAAATGTTGAAGCTCTAATTGTGCCTTGAAGACTTCCTTTCCTTGCTTGTAACTACTTCCAAAGGCAGTATGAGAGATTATGTCTGCAGTTAGCTCTTGAAAAGCCACATTCATTTCTATTTCGTTTCCGTGCTCCTTATCTTGGACCGCCGTATCTTTCCATCCTTCGAGCATGGTTGAAGTGCATGCAGCCATTGTCTTGGTCATTGCCTTTTGATATTCCAAAAGACTAGTTAATTAATGAAGCTTATAATAGTGTAACTGGAACGTGGAGGTGTGATTAGAGTAGAAATCCAATAATTAGCATTCTTACACAATAATGTTTGGTTTTCTATTGTGAAATAGAAAACACTCAAAGGAAAAATAAGTTTCCCAAGCAGGCCCTGAATGTTTCGAAAATAAAATTGCTTGTAATGGAAGTGAAAAACGCAACAAGTAACGAAAATAGCAAGTATTTCAAGAGTCTCACAGAAGGTTTTAGAAAGATAAATACTAAGATTAATAGCTGTTAGCCAAGACGTAATTCACCAAAGAATTCAATTCCATCTTCGCCTACTCTATTGAAAAAACCACTTGAGGTAGAGTTCATATATGACAGGTGGAACGGAAATCGGTGTGCAGATTTAACCTAGAGGCTCATTGAAGATTGCATGCCATTGAAAGGGTGGAAATCGTGGAATTGACCACGGAATGCAATTCCATCTTGACTAATGGCCCCCAAAAGAAGATGAATTGTGTGGAGGATCTTAATGAAATACAGAAGAAAAAGCTTAGGAAAAGACCACCAACCTTGAGCTTGTCCATGTTGAAAGCAGGGTTGACAGCCCTCTTGTGCTTAGCCCATTCTGATCCTTCAGCCAGAACCAATCCATTTCCCATTAAAGCCAGAAAGGAAGGTTTAGCCTTGGGTTTGGTGTAAAAACCAAACTTGTTAGCCAATACTTCTTTGGCTAGCTGTGGTTCAGATATGCAGATCCTAGGTTGTGCACCAATAAAATACAAGAACTTCTCTCCTGTGGACCCAAAGAACACACTGGAATCAATCATTAGAGCATAAATGGAAACTGTAGAATGTTTCTCAGCATTACAAAAGAATGGATAAAATAAATGACACTGTTGTTTAAAATAATTTTTTGTTTATATTTTTCCTTCCTTTTTTTTTTCTTTTTTTTTTCATTTTGTAATTTGACTGTGGAATTCAATTAAATCCAACATGGAAAGCCAGACAACAAATTAAGATTTCAAATCTCCTAATTAGAATCCATGGAAAGGTGTGTCTAACATAGAAGAGGTGAATCAAGAGTGCATCTCACAAACGGTTGGAGACTTCGTAATTCATCACGGAATTCAATCTAATCCCGACTAAGGCCCCACAAAGAAGACTTGGTTTGTTTTATTTGTTGTATTTCAATTCAGAAGCAGTAGTATTGTCAACTATAGTGGAGGACCCCTTGCCTTCCATGAAAGTAAAAGAGAGTGAAAGTTTCAAGAGAAAGTGTTCAAGGAAGCTATTGACTACAGAGAAAGTCATTTGCAAATCTATATGCTGATCATACCGCTAACTAATAGCGATCGAATAAATTTATGTTCTATATCAAATGGATATCATCCGCAAGATATAATCAATCAAAAGTCAGAGCCGGAGATTGATTTTCAAGGAAAAAGAAATTCTTCGTGAAAAGTGTTTTACAGCTTGAAATTCGACCGAAAAAGACGGCTGCATGGATAAACATGGCCACAATAAAAATGTCAATTGCTTGGAAGAGGGCTTGACAGTGACTTCTTTTATCTTGTTTTAAATGAGAGTTAGAGGTTTCTCTGGGGAGGAAAGCTGATCTAATCCGCAACCACACGGCTAATCACCATGTGGGACGCGCCACCTTTTCCATTGAGGGCCAGCCCATCTTTGTTTTTTTCGGCCCTTCTATCTGATTTCTCCAGCTTCTGATATGTCTTGGTGGAAAATACTGTGGGGATTAGATGATCTTGAAATCCAGATGAGCGACTCGTAAGTTGGCAGGAAATGGAAGGAAATTGATTTTCACAATGAAAAAGGGAAATTCTTTGAGGAAGTGTTTTATTCCTTGAAATTGAATTATGCCAAAAACTCAGAATTTTTTATGGATATAAAATTTTTTGGTCTTTGACGTGAGTTAGTTTCAAATTATAAAATACTTTAATCGAGAATTTTTTCAAGTTGTAAAAGACTTTTGATTGAATTTTATTTTTTTCCGTGGGAATCAATCTACTTCCATCATAAAAAAACCGACTGTTGGAAACTTTGCGCAAGCAATTCCCGGTACTCAAAATTTTCTTTTGAATGCTAGAATCATGCAGCACACGTGTTTCAAGCTACAAGATATCCAAAAGCAGAGATATATATATCCACTAAAACATTTGGGCAGGACCCATGTCGTGCCATACTGTAGCATTCCTCGTACGTGAGAAGAGAAGGTACCGTTCTTTCTTAATTACTAGGAAAATAAAACAGCATCAACAAGATCAGCTCTAGATGTAGAGAAGGAAAGAAAAAATCACCATATTGGGAGAACCATTTGTGGTAGTGAGGCAAAACTCTAGGTGCAATGTCGTGAGAGTGAGTATCCAAGACCATCTCCTCGGCATTCTTCTTCAATCTCTTGATTTCTTCTACAGAACCAGAGATGAATTTGCATGGTGGTCCTCTTACTCCTTGTTTTGCAAACCATTTTCTTGTGGAATAAGGCTTCCACAGCAGCACTGTGAAGAGCTTCAGAAGCCATAAAATCAAAATCGCTGCCAAAAGCTCCCGAAATATGCCTAGAGAATTCATCTTCAATAAAGAGAATGTTTTCGTTTCTGTAAGTAAGAAAGAGAGAGAATGTTGCTCAAATGTTTGATGAGTAACGTGGAGTGGTCTTAGCGGTATTTATAAACTTGGATTTGCACGTATCCTGCCCAGTGACGTAACCACATGCGTGAATGATGTAGATAGAGGGAATGAGACGCACACACACAACAACAAAAAGTAGAAGAGTGGAGAGTCGCACAATAATGGACGTGGTTGAGAGCAAGGCAAAAGAAAGGGCGCGTTTGAGTGACATCAATCTAGAAGCAGGAACGCTTGTGGGTCTCTAGAAACTTTAAGAGAGTGTTCACATGGGCAGGCCCAGGGCCGACATTGGCAAATTCGAAGTATCACATGTAAACAAAAATTACTTCTTCGGACTACTTCCACGTTACAATTTTGCATAACGAGAGAGGAGAAATTCTATCCTGCAAAGTTTTGCATTGAAAAAATATGCATCTTGGCTTACTTTTTTCAATTGTTTAGTGATCCGAATTATTCATTGGATTCGGTCTGTCGGCTTAGGTACTAAACATCATCTACTTATATCTAACCTTTTGTGATTGTAAAATAGATAGTTTTAACTTTTTTTTGTTACACAAGTTTTTTAGATTACTGAAAAATAAAAGAAGTGGGCATACATGTATGTTATATCAACGACAAAGCTTTGAGAGAGAAAGAGAGAGAGGACGAAGCATGTTTTGACTTTTGAGTCGCTGAGATACATTGGAGAACTGCTTCTAGAGACTTTTGATAGAGACCCTAGTCACAAAAAGACTTCTCCAGTTGTCCCGATTAATAATTCATGTGGCCGCGTTTGCAGCAGCTTCAGGGGAGAGTCAGTTCTAGAATCCTTTTACTGGTTGACGCCGGTTTTACGGGTTGCAGTCGACACAGTATAGAGAAATGATTCATGGTCAACACGTTATGAACTTACAAATGTGGTCTGCTAGAAGTGAAGTGGAAGCTTACTAAATACTGGCCATTGAACTATCCTAAACGTTTTCCCTAATGTTTTCGTAGCATAGTTAAGAGGTGTGAGATTTGAATTCGGCAACCTAAAAAAGTGAGAAAGGTGTGTAAAACGATAGAGCAACGACTAGAAACACAAGAAACGTTTGAGTTCAACAAGGAAACCATCTCTCTCTCTCTCTGGTTGTGTTGTATACTGTATTGCATATCCATGTAGTCTATTTGCAAAATATAACTGCTTCTAAAGTTGCTTAGGAAGCTTGATGCTGCTACGACCTGCCTCTTCTTTTAACTATTTTGCTCTGCAGAGAGGACAACATTAGCAACTGTTACCTTCGGCAAGTTTTCAAGTTAAATCACAAGTTTTTAAACATGCTAGTTGGCGAGTCGCTTGACATATGACTAGATTAAGAAGCTCCGTGTTGTTAGGAAGTCCTGTGATCAATACCGTTGCTCATACTCTCAGCTACTTTGTTGACTACCTCGGATGAGTTTTTTAAGTCAACTCGTGAGTCTGTAACCTACGCACCTTATCTAAGATGGGGACCCAAGTGATGAATACTCTTTGGATGGCCAAAGAGATGAACTTACCCCATATGCTTCTAGTAACAAGTGTGATGCCAGCATTCTAAGGAGGCTGAAAATGACACGGGAATGGTTGGCCAAAGCCAAGAGTTATCTTTTAAGCATGTTTTTAGACACTTTGATTTATCATGTTTGATTTCTAGCATGAACATTCTATTTATTGTCATTAAAACTTTTGCAATTAATTTTCCTTCATGATTTCTGTTAAATGTTCAATTTTGGTCAAAATACCCCTAATTTAGCATTCAATTAGATCATTTAACCGATCAAATTTGTAATTTTTAGCTTGAATTTGAATTTAGCTCCAATTGACCATCCAATCATTGATTTATATAATTAATGGTTAGATGGTCATTACAGCTTATCAGATGATTAATGTACAATTCAAATGACTTTAATTTGGTCTTTTATTTTGTAGATTAACCAAAAGAAGCATGAATAACTAAGATTAAAAGTTAACGGTGTGGATTATCCTAAAAATCATTGGATAGACCAGATCACTCACAAAGATGGATAAGATAGTTTCCTAAAAGAAAATTGATCTTAAGGGAATGGAAAGTTGCATAATAGAAGGTGACAAGTTTCCAAGTTAAAAAGAACTATTACTTTAAAGGAAAGTGAAGATATGATAGGAAGGGAAACCGTCATCATCAACTAAGCCCTCTCCCCTTAGGCTGGATCACAGTAGGAGGTGGCAGGCAAACTCTCTCTTCCAATCTCTCTCTCAATCCTCTCCCTCTCTCTCACCCTTTTCACCTCTCCCCTTGGCTGATCGTAGGCAGAGGCAGACCCATCACCCTCATCTCCTCTCCTTCCCTCACTCACTCACTCCTTCCTTCTTTATTTTTCCCTCCGTTTCCTCGCCTCCCTTTCTCTCTTTCTATCCGGCAACCACCCTCCTTCTCTATCTTCCTTTATCAAAAATCCTAGAACTAGCACCTATTACTGCTTCTCTATCTCTATCCCCATCTCTCTCGGTTCTTTCTTTTCCATCTCTTGCATCATCCCTCTTCTTCTTCTTCTTCTTCTTCTTCTTCTTCTTCTTCTCTCTCTCTCTCTCTCTCTCTCTCTCTCTCTCTACTATACCCTTCCCCCACTACCCCAATCCTCTGCTTCCATCTGCCCAGACCAAACGTCACTTGCCCAACACGCTCCCATCTCTTATCCTCTATCCCTCTCCCTCGTTTCCGGCTCTGCTCCACCCAATTCTCCTCTTCGCCGTTAGCATCATTCCCAACACCCCTCCAATACTCTCCATCTAACAGGCTTTAGTCCCTCTCCCATCGTCCAGCTCCTCCAGCAAAGCTCACTAGTGTCTATCTCCGGCTAAGACCAGGAAACCCGATCGAGGTTTCCTCTCTTCTCCTCTTCTCCCTTCTTCTTCCTTTTCCCCAACTCCTACAGTTTCTTCTCCTCATCGGGTTTTTGTTTTTTTTGTGTTAATCAGATTTCTAAACATTCCTTCTGTGTCCCATTTTTAATTCCCTCTGTGTCCTTATCTATTCCAGTTTTAATTTATCTGTGTTTTGCTTATTCAAGAATTGCCCAATCTAACCCGATCAATCAAGGCTTAACCCAATTAACAGGTTAGCCTTAATCAAACAAGAACTCTCAATTTCTCCTCAATTTATTTTTTATTTTTTAATTAACTTTTAGATTTCATTCTTAGGACATCCCTAAACTTAATTAATGTCTTTGATCTTTAATCTGAAATCCATAACTTGATATAAACCATCCATATCCCAAAAACACAAATTACTCCAGATCTTTACAATTTTGAGGAATCTAACAAATCCAACCAGCAGATCTTTAATTTAGGACATGCTTGATGAAGGCTGATCAACTCTCAAAAGACCAAATTTGAAGAAATTGTAGTGACTAAGCTGGAAAAGTAGATTTTCTTGTTCTTTAGTTTAATTTTCTTTATTATGGAATTGAAAATTCTATAATTTTTGGAAGTTGAGTAATCTGAACTTTGATTCTAATTCCAATAATTCTAGTAATTTTTTTATTTTTATTTTTTATCAATTAAATTTTATTTAAACTCCCACTTTGTAAGTCGAGTCTCCGTAGGATCTACTTGTACTTGCATTAGCTATATTACAATAGCTCATTCACTTGCAGTTAAGCACATCAACAACTCCTCAAAAAATTACTATGATTTTTCAAGTAAATATCGTAATCTTTCTCAAGAAGTTGCCCCAAATTCAAAATATTATTTTTTAGATGTGGCATATAATATACATCCATTGATCTCCAAAGGTGACATGCCCATTTACTTAATCCATCTCCAAGAACATGTTCTTATCTCTACTCATATGATTATCGCATACTTTTCTCTTCTAATTCTTCTTTATGACTGGGATTTGGCAAGGTGAGCTTCACTTCATCTTTCGTCTCAATGAGATTGGCTTTCTCATTCACATGGTTAGTGCTTCTACATTCGAAAATATAATGTTCAAATTTATGACAATTATAATATCTAATTTGAGACTTGTCATACCTTTAATTTTTGTTTCCTCATCTATGACCTCTTGAAGGTTGTGAGCTTTAGATCCTTTCCTCATTGTTAGGTTGATTGTAGCCACTTCTACCATCTCTTCCTTGACCCTGATCATATCCACAACCTCGTCCTTAATTTTTGTCATTTCCAAACCTTTCTCTTTCTTTGAATGAGATTTTTGAATAAAGTGCTTACTCCAATGGCTTTTGGGCCTTCTTCTTTTTTAACCTTTCTTCATGAGCTTGTAGTGAACCCATGAATTGATCAATAATCATGGAGTCTCTGTCTTTAGACTTTTCTATGGTAACAACAATATACTTAATGCTTAATTGCAATGAACGAATAAATTTTCTCTATCACCCTTATATCATTTAAGCTTTCTTCATTTCTAATTCATTTCATTGACAATAGCAAAAACTCTAGGGAAATAATCAGAAATAGATTCAGGCTACTCCATATGTAGTTTTTCAAACTTACTTCTAAGAGTTTAAAGACGTACATTCTTTACCTTATTGATCCCCTTATGACCATTATAAAGAATTTCCCATGCTTGCTTGGAGGTGGTTGCATTTGCAGCATTCTTGAGCATGCTTTCGTCATGGCATTGAAAAATGAGAGTAAGAGCTTGTTAATCTTTCCTTTTAGCCTTTTGCAAGGCCTCCCTTTGGATAGGAGTTAAAGAGCCATTATTTTGAGGTTCTTCATAACCTTTTTCAACAATCTCTCATGCCTCTTGAAAGCTTAGTAAGGCCTTCATATGAGTACTTCAGCTACCATAATTATCTTTGGTAAGTCAAGGGAATTAGAAGAGAAACCATTCTACTTATCATCTTATTTCTCCACCACAAAATGAGCTTGGCTCTAATGCTAATTTGTTGAAATAGTGGACTTGATGCTTGGTTTATGAGGAAGAGGTTTTTGGTGGAAGAACTTAGAAAGGAAAAGAAATGGAGATGAAAGGTAAGAAGAAGGAACTCGTAATCTATTACTTGGTTTTTGGCTTGGTACAAAAGTGTGAGGAACCACTCCTATTTATACTAGTGACACACTCAAACAATGGTTAGGATTGTACCAACATACTTTTATTCTAATGGTTACAAATGACTTTCTAGATAACTCTCCAAAAATATCTAGCTCTTTTTTCACAAATATCTAGATATTTCTAGTAATATTTTCTAGAATATGGGCTTTTATAATCAATGAGCTTTCTTGAATATGGGCTTGGGCCATAAAATTGATCCACATAGCCTATTATCAAGAATGGGCCTACTCAAGTTTATTCTCCAACCGTCACCATTAGCACAAGCGTAGCTATTGAAGATGGGAATTTATTTTTATTTTTATTTTTACTAGTGCACGATTTACATAACAGTGAATAGCATATAAGTTGGTTAGTTATGTTTAACAGCCGCCTTCTCTTAGGAGTTTGTGGCCTCCGCAGAGATTTATAACATTCATATACCCCAGTAAAAATGGGACCGAATAGACAATTGAGACTCGGAATATGAAAACCAGAACTTTAATGCCCCTCAATTAAGAGCGGAAGTGTTCTTTCTGTTTATTGTTTTGTTATACATGAGAGAGAGAGAGAGAGAGAGAGAGAGAGAGAGAGAGAGAGAGAGAGAGAGAGAGAGAGAGAGAGAGAGAGAGAGAGAGAGAGATTCGTTGAATGACTTGTCACTTATACTACTACATCCGTAAATCAACCTTACATGATTGTCAGCATTAGATCATCTGGTTGACTATCGATTCTATATTAACATAAACATGATTCAAGAATTATATTTGAGATCGTATACTGATTATTGAATTACTATTTCACCTAAAAACTCAAACTGATAGAAAGTGAGCCAACAATGTTTGTGTCTGACACATCTTCTTGTTTTCTAGGCTCTTGTATGTAAACCCAGGTACAAGCTCATCTACCTTGGGTTGGAAATTAATTTGACAAATAAAGGGCCTTAGGATTCAAACTGATGATCTCTTGGTCAGTAAGAATCTGATAGGAAATGAGAAAATTCACCAACAATGTATATGTCCAACACAATACTCTTTTTTTAGGCTCTTGCATGTGTACCAAGTGCATGCTCATCTATCTTGCTTTTAAAAATTAATTTGGAGGTCTTACATCTTACAATTGTTTGCATGAGAAGCTTGGTTTCTGGAAAAGTAGCCGTTGCAACTGAAGAATTTAGCATTTTTAAAGTTGACGTGACAAATCCAAAGCGCGGAACACATTCTGATCAGGTGAAGCAATCTGATCTCTAGCTATCCAAGGTTAATTCGTTTAGTAGAAGACCTTCAGCTTCATCCCCGTTTCCAATTAATTCGTGACTCCCTGCTACGTAATATTAGGCAAGAAATGGAAATGACAACATCAAATGTGAATGAAAAATTCAATTCCTCAATTTCTGTTATGTAGAGTAAGAAAAATGAAATAAACCAGCACAACACTTTCAAGATAGCCCTTGACCACATTCCATGGATTGATTGTAGGATCTTTCAACTTCGAGGGTTTAGTGATAACCGTCCAAACTTTATTGCCGAGCCAATTACCTTAAGATGCATGTCCTTTTTCTATAGGCCTTGTGTGGGTTTCCCGACGAGTAGTAAATTTCTTCTCCGGTAAATTTTCACGCACATCTAACGCTTCAATTGCATATGTAAATGCCTAAATATTCAATTAAATTTTCAGGTTCAGATGCCAAGAAATCAAGGAATCAAAGCACAAAATGACAGTAATGTAAAGAAAATTAATTAAATTTCGTTGCTGTTCCTAAAGCATAACAAAAAGCAAGCAACACATTGCTGTAATACATGCTCTTATTTTTCGTATGCAACTAGAAATACAAGGAAACCCACTTTTGAATAACCAAAGGCATTGAAACTTTTCTTCTTTGGAAGCCTTCGATTACGGCAACTTTTCCTTATGGATGAGAGAATTACAATATTTTCATTTGCTAAGAGTCAATTTGGGTTCTTCAAATTCTTAAAATCGCTCAATGGGATTCAAATTTGGTGCACTCCATCCTCCATAGTTTGGATTACCACACAAGTAGGTCCCACTTATACTTCTGCCTCCATATTTCATCGTCATCATCATCATCATCAAGTCTTATATTCATGCTAAAGATTTGCCAAAATAATTTACGCCGGTTTCTACCTGAAGCAACCCTCCTCTATACGGGTTTAAGACCAGCTGCAAGATCATAAAACTACACAGGCGGAGTTTCTGCCTCCATATTCCTCAAGAAAAATATGGCCATCCACTGTATAAAAACTTGAGGTATACAGTCTTTCCGATAAAAGAGAAGATAGATGTACAAGGATACAAAACCACATAAGCTCCAAGTGGAGAATGGGCATACCAACACATTACCCAATTATTTCTAAGCGGGAACCAGCAACATACAAACTTCGACAGCAATTTGCAGTTTCTTTTGCTTAAAAGATTATCAAACTATTTCTAACTATTGCTATTTTATGGTTTGAAGTGCTCCACTTGCAGCTTCAATACAAAACCATGGTTACAAACAAAAAAAAAAGTGATAAAAGGAAATGGCCAAATCGTGCAGAAAAAATGCTGTTGTGATGAATGTAAACCATCAAACATGACAGAGTTGCATAACTATTAGAAAGACTATATAAAGAGTTACTTAAAATGTATATAAGTAAAACAAATAAATACATGTCCTGTCACGCTTTGAACATATATATCTAGGTAGAAAATAAACTACAACATATGCTACATAAAAGTGTAAAGTATGACTAAGATCTGGCATAAGCTATAAAAAAACTAGTATACTTGTCCGGTGCAATGTTCAGTCTAACCAGTGATTTAAGTGGGGTTTACTTTTAAAAATAATTCACAATTTTAGAAATGTCTAATAAGATTGACTGAGAGAAACCTATTAGCCTGTAATTCTTCGCTTGTAAAAGAAAAACTAATGTATATACACACAGGCACATGTTTCGCCAATGGCATACAAAAGAAACTCAAAGCCTTTATACGGGAAGACACGGAAAAATCTCCTCATGATCACACTCATACACTTGGGAAAACTTAGGATCAGGTGGCAAGGGATGGTACCGTGCTTGAACCTTCTCCTGCAGGGTAAGAGCATTCTCCATGGCAACTGCTAGCTTTATGGAAGTCATACACTATAGAATCAAGAGACTTTAGTCCAACATTGCAGATAGCGACTGCTATTGTTCTTAAAATAATCTTTGCAGTAGCAAAAACTTGCAGATTGCCTCCAGTGTCATGCAACAACATAGAGGAAGATGCATCTGTCGATACATTGCCAAATATAAGATCATATCTAGCAGAACAAATGTTTAGAATTGAATCAATGGGTGGTGAAACCTGCAACAAGAACTTTCAGTCAGAACTGCAACATAAAACTCAGAGGCCCTCCAAAATTGAAAGACTTGTGTTCATAAGCCATTAAGAAACATTGGAAGGGGGTTAAGCTAAATTTGCATATAGGGAAACTGATTGGGATTTGAGCAATGAACAAGTTCGAGCCCTATATTGGCTTTTTGAAAGAAGATGGAGAATTCATCTTCCTTTGTCCCGCACTGACTGTTTAAGGATTCATTCACAGAGGAAGTGGAATCAACCTGGTTCCCAGACGTCCTAACCCAGCCAACCATCTCCTCATCATGGGTATTAGGATTTGAATTGCTGTCACATTATATGAACAATGACAAGAATGTACCTTCAAGCCTTCTTCTTACGATCCATGGAAGTTCCAAAGTTTTTGGAAAAATAATATAAGAAGTCCAAAAAATCGTTTACAATAGCTTCCATCTGTACCTTCCACAGTAATACGCCAATGTTACCTACTATTGATAACTAAATATATTCCTCGACATCATTCAGTAAAACCTAACTCAGTTAATTTGTTGAAACACAATTTGGCAAGAACTCCAACACAAGTATACATGGGTGGATAATGAAATTATTGACAAAAGTTTTTCATTGACAGTAAGATATGACTAGCAATTTTTTAATGGTGACAAGAGATCACCGGCAATTAGATCAACACATTCTATAATATATTCAAGAAAACTCATAAAACCTTTCAATTATTCATGAATAATTCATAAAGAAATCGCAAAGGATTTTTGAACTTCATTAACTTCAACTGAGTTCACAACATTGTAAATCAGTGCAAGAACGTACTTTCAGGAAGTATTCATAGATCCTTGCAGTAATAACAATCCAGAAACATTTTAATTTCTTGAAATGTGATATCTAACAAATTCAAATAAAAATGAGGAATTCATGGGGACTACAAAAGAGCGGTGAGATTGGCCTCATGTAACTGAAAAGATTCTCATAGCCTATTTAGAGTATTTGTTTTCCAGTCAAAGGAGATTCTCAGTTGGATAAAGTTAAAGATAAGATTGCAAGTAAGATGATTGAAGAGTCATCGGATCCCATTTGACATCGACAAGTATCTTTTTGTATATACCAATTTGGCCATCGATCCACTAACGTGACCTGGATTTACATTCTCTCTCTCTCTCTCTCTCTCTCTCTCTCTCTCTCTCTCTCTCTCTCTCTCTCTCTCTCTCTCTTTGTAGTTGGATTTAGCTAATTATGCTCATCCGTTTATGGTCATCATCTGATTCCTTGACAAGCTCTAGCAAATACATTGTCTATTATCCAACTGATGCAGGAACTCCGTCCATGCTAACAATATAGAAGCTGCTCAAGATTTCTTTCATATGATGGATCATCTAAACAGCAGGAAAGTCTATGGAAGGAGCAAGAAGAAAGACCCAGAAATTGAAGAGATGAAATAGTACTGAATTCGACTAAGAGAGAGTATAGATCACGTATTTTCTGTGTAGAAACATGTGTTCTTCAAGTTATCCAAATTTGGGATTGCGGAATTGGAACACGCTTTTTGTACTAATATGACTAGTCATTTGAGTTGGGTAAAGTGTAGTAGAGATTAAATGTTGTCTATTTTGATTAGAACTTGTTCAGAAAGCTTCTATAAAGTTTTTGTTACAGTTAAGGTCAGAGTTTCTATTAGAGTCAAGAGAGTTAAATGCACTGTATAAAGCTCTGGTTTTAGCAGATTGAATGAAAGATTAAGAACATTTATCCGGCGTTTTGTTTTTCTCTTTTTTCTGCTCTGTTTCATGCCCTGTTTTGGGCGTCGGGTTTTGTTACTGGTTTATGTGTGAAACGTGTTAGGTGGGGAGCGACGCACCGAAACAGTAAGAGTGAGTTTTGATACAGACGTCCTCTTTGCCGTTGATTCTTCCTGTGTAGTAGTGGTTTAGTACCCACTGGAGCAGGTTCTTAATTCCAGTATTTCTAGTTGAAACTGTTATTGCACAAGTTCATATTCAATTTCCTGTAAACAGCTTCTAAGCCGTGCACAGTTCGGTCTATTTTCTTGCTATACCAATCCTAGGCCTTATATTGTCCACTTCCAGAATCTTGATGCAGCCCGAATCCTAGTTCCATTTCCACGTACAAGCTTCAACCTCTTCATTACTACCAGTCCACACTATCACAGGTTCTTTGTGCCAACCTGTTCTTCACATGTCCTATTTGTCCCCCGTCCTTCTGGTATGAAAGTGACAGGGGCCCTAAACCAGGGCTCGTCAATCACAACCTATTGAGAAGTCAGTGAAGCAACATGAAAGGTGACGGAAGAACTTCAACATCAAGAATCTAGAAACCAATTGACATGGAGAAAATGCTTTGATGTCCTGAAGCTCGGAGTCGATCAGTAATGGTGGAGATGATTTAACAACTGGAAGCAAGATGGAAGCAAAAACAAGAGGGGGTCTAATTGTCAGACAGGAAGGGATGAGCTTGTAGCCCATCTTGGTAAGCTTCTTAAAATGCCACCTCAACGTCGGCTTATGTTGTCAAAGAGGGAGAATTTGAAGAAGAAAGAGCCATCAGGCTTCTTTACCACACAACAATACTACAAGCCGGCCTCTCGCGTATTAACTTCCCATCTATATTCCGAGAACATCGAAAGAATTAAAAGTGGAGGACAATTAGCGGAAAATCTTATTAAAATTTTGGAATTCATGGGAAGGGTGGAAATGGAAGAGGATATAGGTATCCTGGGTGAAGGAAATCTTTGACTAGATGCAATTCCAACCCCAAAAGGAATTAAGGATGCATGGCCCCTTGGTGGCAATATCTGAAGATCCAGCAAGCACAGTCCTACCAACCAGCCACAGTACATGGACGAGATGAAGCAGATGATGGGACAGAAGTTTCTTCTCTTCACTAGCAGCAAACACTGAGCAGCTTGACAAGTTCCCAAGATTCATGTGCAGTTTCACGGTACGTGTTCTGCAAGTTATTGGCAAGTAAACAGTAGGGGAAAAAAAGAACCTTTGAGACTGTTTACAAAGTGCATGCCGAGGCCTAATCAGTCGAAAATATTGTGAAGATGGGGTCCTTATCTGACTCCAACGTATCCGGCCAGTATTCGCAAGTTCCAGCCCCTCGAGACCATCCTCTAATGCCACAGGGACCCTTACAAAATGTTGGGCAAAATGTTGGGCAGCCATCCAAGGTGCACCCTACTACCACTTCTCCATGACAAAATCAATCAGAATCAGCACCTAGTGACCAGATTGTTAAGTGTTGTTCCCAGTGTGGGAGGCAGGACATTGTGCCTCTCGATGTCCTCACTTGTGGCATGACTTTTGACACAGGAAGAAGAGAATGATGAATCAGCAAGTGGTAGATAAGAGCCCTCTCCTTTCCAGGAAGAGAACTGTGTTGGGCAGTCATCCAATGTGCCCTACCACTTCTCCATGACAAAATCCATCAGAATCAGCACCTAGTGACTAGAATTTTAAGTGTTGTTACCAGTGTGGGAGGCAGGACATTGTGCCTCTCGATGTCCTCACTTGTGGCATGACTTTTGACACATGAAGAAGAGAATGATGAATCAGCAAGTGGTAGATAAGAGCCCTCTCCTTTTCAGGAAGCGAAGTGTGTTGGCAACATTCTTTGTGAAGATTATTACGGTCCTTGCTTGGTGAGTCAATGGCTATGCTACACATCTAAGAAGGATCAGAGTGATGTGGTACCCATGAACAGAAAAACCACCTTGTTTTGGCAGACCTCGGCATTTTGATGGAGGGACAATTCAAAATGGAAGAAAAGAACATGTAAATGTTGTATAAAGATGAAGAGAAATTCACCTTGAAGCCATTCAAAGATGAACAAGAGACCATAAAAGGAAAGAGCGTAGCTTTTTCCAATACATGAATTTCAAAATAAATTGGAGAGCGATCTGATGTTTGCAGGAGGGCAATTTACGACAGCAGCAAGGCGCTCAGGATCTGTCCCCTCATGCGGCACCCATCCTGGAAGATTTGCCTCCTGACTTGCTTCCCATGTGTAAAATCCAGCACCAAACCACATCCTATCAACCTTGAAGAAACTGTCTTAAGATTTCTTACATAGGGGGAATCATCCAGAGACTGAGCCCCGAAATTTGCAGGTGATATTAAGAGTACGGAAATCAAAGATGAGAGAGTATAGACATCCTTTGTTTATCAAGTTCTACAAATTTTCTCAGAATTGATTTCAATCTGCTTCCTACACTAGAACACTCTTGGTACGGATATGGCCAGATGTTCTAGCTAGGAGAAACTTGGCTAAGATCAAATGTTCTGGTGAAGAAGATCAATCAGATACAGGTTCTTCATCAGAACATATAACTGGTGACTACCTCGCTGAACTTCTAATTCATTTGCAACATCCATAATCATTAAGATGAGCTATCACGCAGATTAAGTTATTCATGCATGTTATGTTCTCCCCTGCACTTCTAGCCATGTGTTTATTTCCATCTGCCATTCAGACGATTTGTATGTTGAGTTTCATGAATATGGTTCTTCCTGGGTCCCTATTAATGCTGTTGTATTTAGTGACAGCAGTACGATTTATGTTGCAGGAAACAAGTTCCTTTATCATTTTGGGACATTACCGAGGACCATCATAGCTGAACCGGAGGTAGCCAAAGAAGTGTTGTCAAACAAGTTTGGTCACCAAAACCAAGGGAAGGCCTTCAATACTAGTTATGCTAGGGAAGGGCTTGGAAATCGTTGGACTGGATTGGGTTAGGCCTGGGAGAGTTGTTAGTCCTGCATTCAACATCGAAAAGCTCAAGGTCAGTTCCTTTATTCCTTACCCTTTTCATATGGCTACAGTACTAGAGTCCGTATTTTGTGATGTGGATCAAAAAGTAAAGCAAACAAAAGGAATTGAGTAGTCCGGCCAAGCATTCAAATGACCCGGCTAATTCGCATGAGTTGTAAAGAATGCTAGTGGATTGTGAAGGAGAAAACTTAAAGAGCTGTGATCATAAGCAACAGGAGTTGAATCAGAGTAGAGCATTGTTGCCAAGAGCTTTTAAACAGTGATTAGAAATAATAATTTCCCTTTTCTCACTGGTAAGGCTCATCAATGGAGAAGTTTTGCTATTGGTGTCCGGCTGTGGATAGTTTTCCAGGCAGAAACTTTGTTCGTTTACGTGTCATTAGGATCCAATAACCGTGTGATTGTTGTGCCCAATACTAAGTACATATAAATGCACTCATTGCTTTACCTTTCTATTTTTGCTTGTTTTGTATAATGAAGCTCTTAAGCTTTCTGCTTCCATTGCTTTGCATTTAAAATGTGATGACCAAGAGAATGGTACCCTACACATTGTCCAAGCTCGATCGATGGCGTGAACTGGTGATTCAAGACAGGGAAAGAGATAGAGGTGAAAACAGAATTTCAAGAGCTAACTGCGGACAGAATATGCCATGATGGTTTTGGCAGCAGTTCTAATGAAGGAAAGTTATTGGGTTGATGTAGTGTTCTGATGGAGCCGATAGTCTTGGCAATCCTTATCAGTGATTGTTGGCAGTTCACCCCTTTTCTGCATTCTCACAGCATCTTCCAGTGCCCAGTTCTTTGAGGCACAAAACAAGCTTGAGTACCTAGCTATAGCATCTAGTACCGATATGTTCATCCTTGGCAGCCAGTAATTACCTCAGCCTCACTCCTTTAAAGGATTTCAACTCCTTGGTTTAGACAAGTGCAATGAAGTGTCCACATGCTTGAATTGAGCCATGGTCCCTACACGCAGGCTTGTATGAAGCATGTAATGCATATATTTCACCTGCCGGTATCTTCCAACCAGATTGAGCCTTCGTATACGGAAACTCAATAGAACAATTGGGATCGTCCTAAAGAAAATGATAGACGGTAAGTTTCCTAGGATCAGAACTATGAGGATGATTTACTTGGTTTGATTATGGGAATATCAGCGACTGAATCTGCTGGAAAATGGCTCCAAAGCTGAACATGTAAGAGATTATGGATGAGAGCAAGAAATTCTTCTGCTCAGGACATGAAACCACAGCTTGTTTACTAGGACTTTCTTGTTGAGTATACACTCAGAATGGCAGGAGAGACTCAGAGAAGAAATGTTGAGAGAATGGGAATGGAAATTACGGATGCAGACAAGCTCAGCAAATTAAAATTGGTATAATGACTTCAACTTCTCTTCTTATTTTAGAGCATAAGAATGTTGCAGTCCGATCTCCTACGGTTTGGAGATCTGACGGTAAGGATAAAAGATCTGTAATAGGACAATCTCACACAGACAAAGATAGAAAAGGATTTATGTGGTTTAGTTATCATGCCTACATTCACTAGAGACGAGAAAGTGCACGATCTGGTCAGATTACAATGAGAAGGCTCAAAGCCTCCCTCAACTCACCTCTACTTTTCTACATCTCTCTCTCACTCACATCTCTGAACCCTAACATCTCATATACATGCATATATACGTAAGTGTATTAAGTTCAGCTGTTTCATGCAGGTGCAAGGAACAGGTGACATTTGATTAGCTAGAAAAAAGTAAAAAATAGAAAAAATTAGAGGAAATAGCAGTTAGAAACTTTCTCCTGGCCAATCAAATGTCACTGTACTTTACACCTACAACTCCTTGCTAAAATTACCACTCTTCTACATACATACATACATAAGGATTTCTTTCTTATATGGGTATCGACCACATGTGAGCCCATCTCAACAAAAAATTACACAACCATTATCTAGTAAGCATTAAAAAGAGGGGATGAAAACTAATACCAGTTTATAGTTACGAAACTACAATGTTATGGTTGCTCTCTTTACTTGCATTTGAAACGGTAACTATTTTGTAGGTGAATATGGTTCTTCTTGAAGCTCTGGGGCTCCATTGAACTGTGCTTTGGATGCTTAGAAAGGCGGCCAGAGATATAATGTTAGGAGATTTGACGATTCCAAAAGACACCAATGTAGTAATTTCAATACACATGATTCACTGGAATAAGCAGTACACGGGTGAAAATGTTAATGAATTCAAGCCATTAAGACTTGCAGATGGGATTTTGAGAGCAGCAAAGCATCCAGATGCGTTAGTGCCATTCTCGATAGGTCGAAGAAACTGCATTGGACAGAATTTAGCAATGTTGGAAGCAACGATGGTGCTTGCAATGATACTTCAAAGGTTCTTCTTCACCCTCTCCCCCCAGTACAAGCATGCACCAGCCGACCAGCTTACTCTTCAGCCACAGTTTAGCATGCCTATCATTCTAAGACCTTCGGATGTATAAAACTGAAACTTCCTTCAGTGTTTGTCCAGTAACTTGAGTGTGTGTGTGTGTGCTACATTTCTTCCTCTTGTGCCATGTTGGTGATTATCTAAAGGGCCTGAACATGTATCTATACAATGTCATCCTACTAAAGTTTCACTTTTCTACGTAATGAAATTCCCTTTAGCTTTAAACTGACATTAGACTTGAACAAATCCTGTTGTTGAAGGAAAACTCAAATCAAAGTTCTCTAATGGAAGTCTCCTTCTATATTTTCCCAAAAGTGTAAAATATAGTTAGGCAAATGCAGAATTAGTGGACCTTCCAAATGTTCACCCATCTAACCACACTGTAACAAAAGTGGGCGAATTTTTCAAAAAAAAAAAAAAAAAAGGTCGATAAAGTCTAGCGACTCTTTGGCTTTTTCATCATCAAGCAACTTTTTCATATTACTTACTGATTTTTCTTTTCAAATGAGTTTTTCTGAAAATGTTGGCTATATCATCGAAGAGTCACTTTTGCCATAAACTCTCTTAGATTCTATCTGACTTCAGTTTTATACTTTTACAATAAAAATAATGACAACTTTTACTTTTTCATTACATATTCCATATTAAAATATTATTTGGAAAGCTATAACTTCGATTAGGCACATCTTTAGAAGATCGGAACTATGACAGTCTTAATCGCGTCATAGATTATCTAGACGCTGATAATCTTATCCACCGGGAAACTCTTAACCCTCCATTTTAAAACTCAAGGAAAAAATGGTTAGATCATCCAACGGATGAGATTTTTTACGTATTGGGTCTTGCAAAGGTGAGCCTAGTTATAGGCAATGATTTCTCTACTATGATAACATCTTTAACTATTTCTAATTTTTGAAAAGCATGTTTATGATATAGCAAGGTATCTACTTATATTTCTTAAAACTCACAACTTCTTTTCTCCTGTTTCTTTCTTAATTTTTTTTCACTTTTTCCTCTTTTTAATTCTTTCTTGCTAATTATATAGTCTGTTTCACGAATTTTCCATATTCTTCTGAACCATCTGATTTTCCCTTGTTGAACTTTTTCGAAAACCATGCTCTGTGATTATGACCAGCAGACAGCAGCGCATGGCCATGTAAGTCTACAGTAAGATTTTGAATGGTTGCAATCATTATAAACCTGGGTTCACTTACCCATTTATTCTTTGATCCAAATCACTGGGCCAGCTTACTTATTTAAAAATTAAATAATAATTTAACCGGGACTACTTCTTTAAAAATAAAAATAGGATGAGTGAATTTAAGACTTTTAGTTGTTATATACAAAAAGATATTTCCTTAAAATATATTGTACCTAAAAAGACTAAGCTATACTCTATATCAAGGAAACTCCCAGATAAGATAAAGGAGAATATTACAGGGTTTTCTATTATAAAGGTCGGAAGGATATTTTCAAAATTATGAAAAAGGTGACCCAATCAGTAAATATGAAGACGTAGAAGGGTCTCTACATTGCAAGTGTTGTGGAAAACCTATAAAACTTTTGCCGGCGGTTTGCCTTTTGCTGGTAAAGATTTTACTTTACCCGTAAAAGCTCTATTACTAAATTACAATCAAATGTCACATCCACATGCCAGTTATTAGTAGAAAGGAGAAAAAAACAGAGAGAGAGGCCGATAGATTGATGAAGTTTCCTTCAAAAGCATATACTACAATAAATAAATAAATTTAATATAAGATTATTAAACGAGAATAATTGAAATTAGAAAATGATTACGTTTTTTCATCTGATGTAATATAGGATGATCGTTGATTTGTTATGGTTTTTTAGCAGTAGCCTATCCAAGGGAGAATAAACGAGATGAGTGCCATTTATCAAAGGGTAGTTTGGTGCACGAAAAGCTCTTGTAAATGCGGGACTTTAGAAAGGGACCAACACGAAGTACTCAATTTTACCTTTTTTACAAGAAGTTATTTCTATGCCTCAAGCCCCTGACTTCAAGATCACATGACAACAATTCTACCATTGTGCCAAAGCTCCCCTTCAAATAGCATATATCGTTTAGAAAAAATGCTTAGACATGCCTCAATTAATAAAAAAAAATTTCAAAAATATAAAAGTTTAAGGAATTAAGATATAAATGCCATGTGCCTAAAAATAGATAGTGCATAAAGCAAATCTTTATGGAACCGTTCACCAAAGTATTGACATAAGATAAAAACAAAATAACTAAAAAAATTCAAAAAAGCCTTAAGACGCAAAAAATAAAACGGCTCAAGCTATCCAAGAAAACTATCATTACCCTAATTTATAAATGAATAGGTGATATTTTGTAACCAAACATAGGTAATTCATGTTAAAAGGCCAATTACGGTTCATCCTAGCCGATCATCCATATTTGACAATTGGATGTTAAGTAGGCTCAAAACAACTACGTTTGCTCAAATTTACCATCTGAAAAAACAGTATTTTTGTATCAAACACAGACCGCCGGATTAACGATTTTGATCATACCTAGCATATGCACATGAGGTCACCAGCAAGTGATTGTCACCAAGAGTGTGATAGTACCTTCTTCTTACCATTCTTCTCAAAATATTTCCAAAACTGTGCAATTGCGCATTTTAGCGTTTGGAAGGGACGGCAATAAGCGTCTTTACGTTATAATACGAGTTTGATAGTAAAATCTTATCTAGAATACTACCCCACAACTTCCGGCAGAATCTAGCAATTTGCCCCTTTCATAATGGATTTTGCTCTCTCTCTCTCTGTCTCTCTCTGACCCCCATGACAGCCGACCCAATAATTATGTCATCACATACAGAATCAAGACAAAATTTTAACCATAAATACAGGCTTTATATCATCGTCAGAACAATTCAGCAACTCTCTCTCTATCTCTCTCTTGCAGATGGGTTATCTTGCCATATTGCAGATAGTGGTGGTGGTGGTGGTGGTTCTGATCTCAAGGCTTTGGAAAGTCTTCAAAGAAGTGCTATGGAGTCCTTATGTATCAACAAGATGGTTTGCAAAGCAAGGCATAAGAGGGCCACCATACAAAGTCATGTCAGGCTCTCTACAAGAAATCAAGAGCTTCAGGAAAAGCACCAAGGAGATGATCTTGGATCCTCACTCTCATGATATCATACCAAAAATCATGCCTCACTACCATAAATGGTCCTCCCAATATGGTCACTTTCTCCTTCTTATTTTCATTCCATTAAAAATTGTGGGCTGCTTCTCTTATTCATATTTTGGCCTGGACTGCTAAGTTTTCTAAGGAAACAATTCTAGTTATCTCATATGCTATCATATACTCTTCCGTTTGATCCATGGTTTAAAAACTCGCCTCGACTTCACTCGAAAGTGAGATCAATCGGATTAACTCGGAGTGGATCAATGGGGATTCATTATTAGCTCGAGCGGGATTTTCGTAAAGGTTATTTTAGATTTTATGAAGATGTTAAATTTTCATTTCATACAAAAATTCACCATAACCACTAGATGACTTGGCTAGGAGTTTTTCTGCAGTTTGGGAGGTCTCAAAATCAAAACCCGGTTTAGACGGCAGTAAGTGTATTTTGGTCATTTATGACTCCTTACACACTCAAGAATCTGCTGTCCTTCTAGCAGAGTCCTCTCTGTCTCTCCCTCCCCAACATCTTTTGAATTTTGAAAATTTCCCATTCAGTTTGACTGAAATTGGCAAAATTGCCATTCTATTAATTTTCCATCCTCATTCCTGTTAGTTTTTTCAGAATTCCAATATTATCCTTCTTTATTTATCTCTGTTAATACGTTCTAACAAACCTGCTATTGGGTATGATTTCTTGTTTTTTAATCGATGAAAATCTCTGAAATTTATCTTTCTAGATAGAAGACATTGAGAGAAGAAGACCAACTTTTTATATTTCTAGTTTTCATTCTATGAACAGTAACAGTATTTTGCTTTTGTTTTAAACTTGAATTTTTCCTTAATCTGTTGTTCTTTTTTATTGTTACAAAGCTTTTATTATGTTATAATTTGTGTTAGTGAGATTTTTATATTAGTTTTTAGTGAGAAATCGAAGTTTAAATTGTTGAATTTCATTGAAGAAGATTAAGAGATACTGTTGCGCAGGTTGGTGAACATGGTATATTTACAATTGAATATCTCACTATTAGTTGCTTTTTGTTGAAATCTAACTCTACCATTAGAGTCCTTGTTATTGTATTGTTTTAGATACCAAGTTTCACTGAAACTTTTCATTGGGAAGTCATTGAACTTAGTGGCCCGAGTCGGCAACTTATTGGAATCTGCGTCTAAGAGGTAGCAGGTTTGTTGGAACGTATTAAGAGGGAGAAATAGAGAAGGGTAATATCAGAATTTCAAAAAGACTAACAGGGAAGGAGAAGGGAAAACTTATATAATGACAATTTTGCAAAGCTCGTGAAAATTTAATGGCAAACTTGCAAAACTCAAAAAATGTTAAGACTTTTTTTGTAAAAATGCCAAAATGTGATGGCATTTTTGAATAAACCGGAATAAAAAAGACAAATGTATCAAGTAAGAAGTCAGATCTAGTAACCACGTACTTAGAAGTCAAGAGAGACAGAGGGAGAGAGAGAAGAAAGCATATGTAATAACCATATATTACAAGTCATAGTGATGACAGCTTCCTCGGCCATGCATGGACAGCCATGTACTCTCCCTTGCAAGCCCTTGTTCAAAACCTACAATGTTTATATTATAGAAGGCACCCCACTACTTGGAATGCAATTTTAGCAAGGAGAGGAGTGGGAGTGAAGCACTAGTAAAGATTGATAAACAAGAAGTTCTCGAAAAGATCACTTTCAATACTTGGAATTGATAGTTCATGAGAGCAAAGATATTGAGAGGAATGTTACTTAGATAATCTAAATGGGTTGGAACAAATGGAGATATGCCTATGGTGTTTATGTGATCAGCAGGTGCCGCTTAAATTAAAAGAAAAATTCTATAGGATGGTTGTATGGCTGGCCATGCTCTATGAATGAGAGTGTTGTGGATGAGGGTGTTGGGTAGTTAAGGAACACATGTACGTAGAATGAGAGTAGCAAAAATTAGGATGTTGAGATTGATGAGTGGCAAGACAAGAAAGGATAGAATTATAAATGAAAACATTAAAGGAAACTTAGGAGTAACACCAATAGGTAACAAGATGAGGGAGGGTAAACTTAGATGGTTTGGACATGTCCAACAAAGGCCGAAGACAGCACCGGTTTGAAGGAGTGAGTAGATCCAAATTGAAGGCTCCACAAGGGCAAAGGGAAGGCCTAAAAGAACATGAATAAAAGAGGTGAAAAAAGATATAAAAGCTTTTGGACTAAATCAGGCCATCATCCTTGATAGAAGGGAATGGAGGAACAAGATTCCTCTAGTTGACCCCTACTAGGGATAAGGCTTTGATGACGGGGATAATGATGATGATGATGACGAGGGCTGCTTGGACATGAAAGCAACTTATCATAAATAAGTGCGCTTTATGATGACACTAATTCTCATCAATGCAACTTATCATAAATAAATGCACTCTATGCATCCATGTTATTTTGAGCTTCTTTTAAAAATTGATTATGGATGATTTTCTTGACAGCAAATACACTGGAGTAGTTTTGGTTAAAAACATTAGTTAATTTTTTAATAGCAACAGCTGATTAGTTATCATTTAAATCTGATGTTATCCACGGAAAGAAGATATTTGACAAAAAAAGGCACATTTGTCCATATGAGTCCACACCTCATAACAATGTATTAAGTAACTAAACTAAAGATTGTGTTCATGCTTTCTTCTGTTTCTGCTGAAGAATATCAATCAGAAATAGGTTCTTCATTAGACATAATTGGTGACTATCTAGCTGGACTTCTAATTCATTTGCAGTATCCACAATCGTTAAGATGAGTTACAATTCAACACAATGAAGCTATCAAGTGGAGTAAGTTATTCGTGTATGTTCTTCTAGCCACATGTTTGTTCTTATAGCTGTTTCACATGTAAAAATTGATTGTCTATCATGCAGAGGATTTGTGAGTGGTGAGTTTCACGAATATGGTTCTTCCTGGGTCCCTATAGAGGCTGTTGATTCAGTGACTAAAGTGCAATTTGTCTCACAGGAAACAGGTTCTTTTATCATTTTGGGATACGGCCAACAATTGCCATAGCTGAACCTGAGCTAGCCAAAGAAGTGCTATCAAACAAGTTTGGTTTCTACACCAAAACCAAGGGAAGACCTTCAATATTAGCTCTTCTCGGGAAGGGCTTGGTAATGGTTGATGGATTGGATTGGGTTAAGCACAGGAGAGCAGTTAGCCCCGCATTCAACATAGACAAGCTCAAGGTCAGTTCCATTTTACCATTGTCAGCATTTTCACATGACTACTGTACTAGAGACCATGTTTTATAATGTGATAACAAAAAGAGCGGAATAGTCCAGTGAAGTATTCAAATGACTCTACTAATTCATTTAAGTTGTAAAATATGCTGGTGGGATTGTGAAGGAGAAAACTTGGAAACAAACAGTGTCGTCAGAGTTAATTCCGAGGAGTAAAGCATTGCCTCGAATAGCTTTTACAGTCATTGGATATTCTGTTGGCATCTTGGATAATTTTCCAGGCAACAACTTTGTTCAATTACATACATTTAGGATCCTAAAACAATGTTATTGTAAATGTGCCAATACTAGTTCATATGTTTGCACTCATTGCTTTGTCTTCTAAGCTTTATGCTTCCATTGCTTTGCATTTGAAAGGTGATGACCAAGAGAATGGCAGCCTGCACATTGTCCATGCTCGATCGATGGCTTCAATTGGTGATTCAAGACAAAGGGAGAGAGATAGAGATGAAAACAGAATTTCAAGAGCTAACTGCAGACATAATATGCCATACTGGTTTTGGCAGCAGTTTTAGTGAAGGAAAGGAAGTCTTTGAGGCACAAAAGGAGCTTCAGCGATTAGCCGTAGCATCTAGTACTGATATGTTCATCCCTGGTAGCCAGTAATTACCTCCATCTCACTCCTTTAAAGGATTTCAACTCCATGGTTTAGACAAAGTGCAATAAAGTTCCTAATGCTTGAATTAAGCCGTCCATGGCCATTATATACAGGCTTCTATGTATAAGATTTTTATGCATATGGTTTACTTGCAGGTATCTTCCTACCAGATGGAATCTTCATGTATGGAAACTCAATAGAAAAATAAGGAATACCCTAAAGAAGATCATAGAGAGTAGGTTGAATGCCAAGGATCAGAAATATGAGGATGATCTACTTGGACTGATGATGGGAATATCAGCAACTGAATCTGGGGAGAAAATGGCTCCAAAGCTGAACATGCAAGAGATCGTGGATGAGTGCAAGACATTCTTCTTTGCAGGACATGAGACTACAGCTAGTTTACTAACTTGGACTGTCTTCTTGTTGAGTATACACCCGGAGTGGCAGGAGAGACTCAGAGAAGAATTGTTACAAGAATGTGGAATGGAAATTCCTGATGCAGACAAGCTCACCAAATTAAAACTGGTACTATGACTTCAGCTCTTTCTTGTTTTTGAACATTGAGTACAAACTGATGTTCAACATATAACTAAGGAATTACATAGCCATTCTCTAGTAAGCATTAAGAAGAGTGGATGAAACTAATGCCCTTTTATAATTTGCAAATTACAATGTTACAGTTGTTCTCTTTATTTACATTTAGAAAATTGACTATATTATAGGTGAATATGGTTCTTCTTGAAGCTCTGAGGCTCTACTGCCCAGTGCTTTGGATGCTCAGGAAGGCTGCCAGAAATATGACGCTTGGAGATTTGATGATTCTAAAGGACACCAATATAGCAATTCCAATACACATGATTCATAGGCACAAGCAGTATTGGGGTGAAGATGTTAATGAATTCAAGCCATTAAGATTTGCTGATGGTATCCCAAGAGCAGCAAAGCATCCAAATGCATTAATGCCATTCTCGATAGGTCCACGAAACTGCATTGGGCAGAATTTTGCAATGTTGGAAGCAAAGGTGGTGCTTGCTATGATCCTTCAGAGGTTCTCCTTCACCGTCTCGCCCCAGTATAAGCATGCACCAGTTGACCAGCTTACTCTTCAGCCACAGTTTGGCATGCCTATCATTCTTAGACCTTTAGATGTATAAATTGAAACATGCTTCTGTCTTTATCTGGCAACTTTGAGTATGGAGAGTGTGTATATACTACTTTTCTTCCTCTTCTGCCATGGTAGTAATTATCTAAAGGGCCTTATTGTTTATCCATAAAACGTCATTCTATGACATTTTCCTTGTTTTATTGATATAAGCTCCCTCTAGCTTCATATGCTGAAACAATCCATAGTACTAGACCAATCCTGGTATTGAAGAAAAATCAGAGTTCCCTAATGGCAGGGAGTCTCCTTCCATACTTCCCAAAACCATAACTTGCTTAGGCGGATGCACAATTAGTGGCTCTCAAGGTAGCAATATTTGAAATGTGAATGTTGAAGAGGTCACGTGCAAATACCTTGATTTTCTGAAAAAAAAATCCTACGTATTCAGGTTCACCAGTCTAACCATTACTAAGGTGGATCTGACAGCAGGATAACGTTCTTTCCATTGAGTGTCTGATATCTTCGGTTATCTCCAATTAATAGGTTAATCTTCAGTCATGTTTTAACCGTTGTATACGCTTCTATTGTTTGCACAAGTCTCTATATCCTTTTCTGAATGTTGAACATGCGAACCTGTGAGCTACTAGGTACCATGGGAGAGGTCCTGCTTGCACCACTACGCAAGAAAGCATTTGCTTTTGTCTCTATATTCTAGTCTCTTATCAATAACTCCAACTTATTAATGCTGAAAGGATCAGAAGAATGTTTATGTTTCTACAAGTAGACCGGAAACTGGATCAGCTAGTCATCAATTCAATCATCGGTTAACCAGACACCAAGACGGGTCTGTAACCATATCCAGACCCTCCGTTAAAGTTTAACATCTTTCACACTGTTTCTATGTTCTACTAGTTCCGAAAACAATCTTACTGAGTTGTGATAGTCAACTAAACAAATATCACTTTATATTGCCCTTTTCTTGGATGTTATCTTTTAATTTGTTTGAATAGAAACAACAGTGTATTTTCCTTCCCTGTAAGATTTGCATGCACACTACAGAGAAGGAAACATATGCTTGAGAGAGATTGAGAGAGCTATTCACAACAGAATTAAAATGCCCGTATCTGTTAAATCTAAGGGGATTTAGTCAATATTTTGTGATTAGAGAAGATTGTCACTAACATAACCAAGTGAACTAATCCAGTCGATGATGCGTTTTTCATTCTCGCCTCGTATCCTGCTATTACTTCTTCCTCCTACAGCTCTCTTCTATCTTGTAATGCTAGTTTAGTCATGCTTCGGTATCATGTTGGTATCGTACAATAGATGATAACTGGCTGTCATACAATAAAACAACAAAGTTTCAAGATATGAACTATAGTCCTGTTTATTAAGGGTAAGGAATACTAACAGCGACGAGACTCAGGCAGTCTGAAATGATAACAAGCAGCTAGAAAAATGCTCCCAGTAACAAAAGATGTTCCCAAATGATAATCAAAGAACCCAGCTCAGTGAAATAATTAAGCTTTCTCCATCAAGCCCTATACAACCAAGGCTCATTCCCAATCTCCATGTATAAACAAAATCATACTTGAGTAGCTTTTACTGGAGTTTTGATTCGCCAATCAAATCCAGAATCGCCATGAACGTCCCTTTTCATTTTGAAACCAACTAACAACTGTGAACAAACATGCTTATGATCAGTTCTAAGGTTAAATTGATGAGTAAGCCCAATGTTTGGATTATGTTGCTTTTGCTTGATCATAAGACATTTGGACTACAAACACAATAACAAATCTCTACTAGGCACATATGTGCCAAGACTAATGTAGATTCTTTATTATTAGTTTAATACTACTAAACCAAGAAAAAAAAACTAATAGTTGAATGATTGAACTTGTTTATGTAAACTATTTCCAATAATAAGTTTCTAATTAAGCATTTTTCATTGACTAACTATCATATGACAAAGACGGACCCAAACATTTGTTTTTAGTGTTTGGCTAGAATCTTCTGGTGGCTGAAAAAAATTTTGATCCATTGGTTGATCCTACTCATTGTCATGAATTTTCAGAAGGTAGATGGTAAGACATTACCACCATCCATTTTAAATTCCGAACAACTAAAGGATCATCCAACATTATGTAGGTTCTGTCATCATGTAGACAGTCTCCGCATCATATGGTTCTGTCGGTTCTGTCATCATGTAGACAGTCACTATAGAAATTGAACCATAAATACAAGAAGCCCAACCTCACCAGCAAAACATCTCTCTCTATCTAGGCATCATATGGTTCTGTCATCATGTAGATATAGTCACTACAGAAATTGAACCATATAGACAAGAAGCACAGTCTCACCAACAAAACATTGAAGATGGTCTTGGATACTCACTCCCATGATATCATACCCAAAATTATGCCTCACTACTACAAATGGTCCTCACAATATATTGTCCTTTCCTCTTACCTTTTCTTTGTTAGACTATGACATCATGCATTTCACGACTATCAAACAAGAAATGATCTTCTCCATCTTTTGCCATCGCTATCATACATGTCTCTGTTTGCTTTTATGGGGAAGAACAATGTTTAACTTGATTTTCTAAGAATCATTATGGCTTAATGGTTACTGATTTGCACAGACTTTGTATATGGTGAGTTTCATGAGTATGGTCCCATTTGCAATGTCCTTATGCTGTAGCGTTCATTTATTGTAGTGGAATTTGTCTCACAGGGACCAAGTTCTTTTATCATGTTGGGTCAGTACCAAGAATCTGCATCACAGAACCTGATTTAGCCAAAGAAGTTTTGTCAAAGAGGGCTGTTAAGCCTGCTTTCAGCATAGACAAGCTCAAGGTCAGTTACCCTTTCTCTTAATCAGTTGTTAGAACCTGTCTTTCAAGATGCAAATGCAATTAAAAGGCGGAAGTAAGCAGAATGAATTGACTCAATTCATATGAGTATTTAGGTAACTCGGCTAATTCAAGTAAGTTGTAAACAATGCTAGTGGATTTTTTAAGGACAAAACACGCAAAAAAACTGAACATGTGATCATAAGCAAAAAGAGGTGCTTCAGAGCAGTTTAAACACTATTTGCAGAACAACCATTTTCTTTTCCAAAATTATTTATGGATAATTTCATTGTCAATCTTGCGTCCACCGACTCAAATCTTCCAAGAGTGGATCCTGCAAACTCGCCCAGATGACATGGTTTCAAATTTTCTGTATTTTGCTTCTTGGATTCACCAAGTTTTGCCAAGTCCAAGAACAGAGTTTAATAGGTGGTAATTTCCACTGGTAAAGCTGTTGCTAAAGATTATAAATCAATACGCCATCGCTTTTTGTCCGTGTCAGCCAAATACCTTCCCCATTAAGCCTCATTGCACGGTTTGAGTTTTTAGACCGTGCATTTGGCCACTTTTTGGTCTGCATCTGAATGTTCGCCCAGTGATTACCAGTGTTATTTATGATACAAACCGAGGTGCCTGAGTAGTCAGTTGAGTGGAGCTGAGTCGACTCATTGTGTCACTGCCACAATCTGGTCCACGTCCCACTTTTGAAGAAAGTATGGCAAGGAAGTTAACTTCGAAGAAAATCATCTTAGTTGCATAATAAAAATTTAATCTAACCAATGTACAACGGATCAATGATCTTGTTGCTGCCAACTATCAAAGACCTCCGTTATTTGTGAACCTTTTCACCATATGGCTACTGATCAAAGGGTGATAAGAATGAGACCCATTTTATGATTTCTTAAAGAGTGGCAAGGATAATATCCTGCCTACCAATAGAGCAGATGTGCTGTTGGTGTCCAGCAGTGGATCATTTTTCAGGAAACAACTTTGTTCTTGTTTGATTGTAAATGTGATTTTGTTTTCCAAAAATGGTCTTCTGTCCACACTGAAGCTTTTCTACTTTCATGACTTCTGGATTTTGAAAGGTGATGACCAACAGAATGGCAGCCAGCACTTTGTCCGTGATTGATCAATGGCATGATCTGGTGATTCAAAACAGAGGGAAAGAGATAGAGGTGAACACAGAATTTCAAGAGCTATCAGCAGACATTATAAGCCATACTGGTTTTGGTAGCAGTTTGAAAGAAGGAAAGGAAGTCTTTGAGGCACAAAAGGAGCTTCTGCAATTAGCCATAGCTTCTATGACAGATATCTTTATACCTGGTAGCCGGTAATTACCATGCTCTCAAGCATTCTAAGCTTTTCAACTCCATGTTTGTGACGAAGTGGTATGATGTACCATACCCTAATGACAGAACTAAAAATGCCATGGCACCAACATGAAGGCTTGCATGAAAAAGTATCTGATACATATGTTTTATTTGCAGGTATCTTCCTACCAGAAGGAACCTTCATATGTGGAAGCTCAAAAGAAGAGTAAGGAACATCCTAAAGCAGATCATAGAGAGGAGGTTAAATTCCAAGGTTCAGAACTATGAGGATGATCTACTTGGACTGATGATGGGAATATCAGCAACTGAAGCTGGTGGAAAGCAAATGGCTATAAAACTGAAAATGGAAGAGATCATGGATGAGTGCAAAACATTTTTCTATGCAGGACATAAGACTACATCTAGTTTACTAACTTGGACTGTCTTCCTGTTGAGTATATACCCGGAATGGCAGGAGAGACTCAGAGAAGAAGTGTTGAGAGAATGTGGAAATGAAATTCCAGATGCAGACAAGCTCAGCAAGTTAAAATTGGTACGAGGACTTATGATGCTCTCCTGTTTTTGAACATGCGTGCAATACAAACTGATGATCAACATATAATTACACAACCATTCTCTAATGTGCATCAAGAAGAGAGGATGAAAACTACCAACTACAAAATTTTAGCCGTTCTTTTTAATGACACTTATAATATTGACTATTCTGCAGATGAACATGGTTCTTCTTGAAATTCTGAAGCTCTACAGCCCGGTGCTTTGGATACTTAGAAGGGCTGCCAAAGATATGATGTTAGGTGATTTGATGATTCCAAAGGACACCAACATAATAATTTCAACACATATGATTCGTAGGAACAAGAAGTATTGGGGTGAAGATGTTAATGAATTCAAGCCATCAAGATTTGCAGACGGAATCTCAAGAGCTGTGAAGCAGCCAAATGCTCTAATGCCATTCTCCATAGGTCCAAGAAACTGCATTGGGCAGAATTTTGCAATGTTGGAAGCAAAGGTGGTGATTGCAATGGTCCTTCAAAGATTCTCCTTTACCATCTCTCCCCAGTATAAGCATGCACCAATAGACCAGATTAATCTTGAGCCACAATTTGGCATGCCCGATTAGAGGATATTTGTACAGCAATTTAAAGACCTTTGGATACATAACGACTCAAACACTCCCGATTAGAGGATATTTGTACAGCAATTTAAGATTATAGAACTATATACTAGTATCTCCTGTGCTCAATGTCATTAGTTACCTGGAGGGCCTTACTGCAATCCATACAAAGTCATTCAACTAAGTTTCATTGTTTTGTTAATGGAAACTCTTTTTAGCTTGATAATGGTCCACTGTACTTGACCAAATCCTGATATTCCAAAAGAACTATCAAAGTTCTGTAATGGAAGGGAGTCTCCTCCTGTAGTCCTCTAGATCATAAAATGGTTAGGCAGATAGAAAAATGGCTTTCGAGTTAGCAAGATATTTCAAAATGATGTTGAAGAGGTCATGAGCAAATACCTTAATATTTCTGAGAAGATCCCATGTATCACCTGTCTACCACTACTGTGGTGGGAGTTGATGGCACAACTCCATACTTTTTTTTTTTTTTTGCCTTAAAGTCAGCATGATCCCATTATTTTTGTGATATATTTGATATCTTCTGTTATTTTCAATTAACAGAAAATCATCAGTCATTAGTTTTGTTATGATTCCATTAATTTTTTATTTTTTTTTGGGTAATCAAACAGCCATGTTTTAACTGTCTTTCAGTCCTCATTGCTTACGCAAGTCTCTAATTCTTAGTCTCGTATCAATAACCCCTTAATTATGTTGAGAGCATCAGGCAGAATGTTAAATACATTTCAGTTATCAATCAATCTTCCTGCAACTACAGCATTAGCTGGGTCATTCAAGACAAGCCAATGGAATTTACTCATCCATTCAGTGGCTCATTGTCTGTTATGCAGACATCAAGACGAGGCCATAACCAATATCCAAACTCTCAATTAAAATTGAACATTTTCCCTTATGACATACGAATTCTATAACATGTTCATCATTCCTAGAAGAAATGCTCGGTGTTTGAAAATACTATGGACATGTGGATGACACAAAGGCTGTATTTGGGACATCCCAGCCTGGACCTTTTTCTGTTAAGTCATTCTATAATGGTTGGGTGACTTAGGAGACAAACAAAACAATCAAAACACTGGTAAGGTGCCCTTTTTCCCAAACCGAAGGTTGCAGTTTTCAGGTCCACTTGCCACCAACTTTCAAGAAGGACAAACAAGGTAGAAACTGCCAATTTTTTTACCATGATCTCGGTATCACTTGTTCTGCACGGCAAGATTTGATCAGTACAGGATATGTTCATTGTTATTGCCTCGTATTTTGCTAATACTTCTTTCTCCTACAGTTCGCTTATGTAATGCTGATTTAATCATCTGTATCATATTTGTGCAGTTTAACAAATACCATTGAAAACTAATCCATTGTGACTTTTTTATCGGTATCATTTGTCTTGACAGAGAAGGCAGTCTAATGGATAAATGGCTGTCATACAATGTAACAAGAAAGTAGTAATTCAGTTATGAACTATGGTCATTTTGCTTATGGAACATTTAGAATACAAATGACAGCACCAAAACAAAAATTTCTAGTGGATAGATAGGAATGGGGCACTTGCTAACAGACAGAAATACAATTTAAATTGCATAATATAAATATAAAACTTGGTGTATTTAATCTGACCATCTCCGTTAAAAAAGTGGCAAAAGATATTCTAGGAGTATTTAAAGGTAAAAGACAACCAATAGAGGAAACTTGCTGCTGAAGTGAAAAAGCACAAAAAGTTATTAAAGAGAAATATGTGTGTTTTAAAGCATAGCAAATGCCTAAAAATAACGAAAACTTTGAGCAATATAGGAATGCTAAAATGGTTGCTAAAAGAGAAGTAAGTGAGACTAAACTCAAGACATATGATGATCACTGTAATAGGATTAGGATCAAGAGAAAGTGAGAAAGATGCATTTAAACTATAAAAAATAAGGGATAGGAAGAGTAAGGACTTAGACCACATTAAGTGTATTAGAAGTAATGACCAAAGGGTACTCGTCAAAGATGATGAGATTAAACAAATATGGAAAAGTTACTTCCAAAAATTGCTAAATGACAATTACCTTGAGAATATAGGGATTGAAAGTATAAAACGGGCAGCCCCAGTGCACGAAGCTCCCACCTATGTGGGGTCCAGGGAAGGGGAGGGCCACAATGGCCTAAAGTAGGCAGCCTTACCTTGCATTTTTGCAAGAGGCTGATTCCACGCCTTGAACCCGTGACCTCAAGGTCACGTGACGACAACTTTTACCCTTCATAGGGATTGAAAGTATCATAAACCTAAATAACATTGGAAATCAAATATATGACCGTAGGATTAGAATACCTGAATTGAAGGATGCCTTAAAAAAGATGAAATCAGGAAAGGCTTTGGGCTTTATAGTATACCAATAGGGGTTTGCAAGTATATGGGAGACACTAGTGTAGTTTGGTTGCCAAAATTGATTAACAAGATTGTAAAATTGAAGAAAATGTAGGATGAATGGGAGACAAGCTCTATTGTACCAATTTACAAAAATGAAGCAGACATACAAAGTTGCACTAATTATTGGGGGATCAAAATTATGAGTCATACCATAAAACTTTTTGAAAAAATGATAGAGAAGAGGCTATGACATGAGACAAGTATATCGAAGAACCAGTTTGGTTTCATACCCAAGAGGTCTACCGTGGAAGCTACTTTCTTGCTTAGATAATTAACAAAGAAATATATGGAGATAAGGATAGAAATTGAGCCTGTTTCTTTTTGGGTTAACAAAACATGTGCACAAAGAGATTCAATATTGCATGTTATTTACAGATGATATAGTTTTGATTGATGAGACAAGGTATGGCGTAAACAGAAAGTTAGAGTTATGAAGAGATATATCAGAATCTAAAGGATTTAAAATTAGTTAAACTAAGACAAAGTATATGGAATACAATTTTAGCAAGAAGATGAGAGGGAATAGAGCACCAGCAAGGATTGACAACCAAGAAGTCTCCATAAAAAACACTTCTGATAATTGGGATCAATAATTCATGAGAGTAGAGAGATTGAGAGGGGAGTTACCCAAAATCCAAGTTGGTGGAACAAACAGAGAAGTGTCTCTAGAGTTTTGTGTGATCGGAGGATATCACTCTAATTGAAAGGAAAATTCTATACAATGGTAGTGAGGCTGCCATGATCTATGGATCAAAGTGTTGGGCAATCAAGGAACAACATGTACAAAGGATAAGTGTTGCAAAAATACAGATGTTGAAATGAAAGAGTGGCAAGACAAGAAAGGATTAGTATTAGAAATGAAAACATTGGAGAAAACTTATGAGTAGCACCAGCAAGTAACAAGATGAGGGAGATTATACTTAGATGGTTTAGAGATGTCCAACATAGACCAAAAAGGGCATCAGTTAGAAGGAGTGAGGTGATCAAATCGAAGGTTCTAAAAGGGCAAAGGTAAGACCCAAAAGAACATGGATAGAAGTAGTGAGAAAAGATTTAAGAACTTTGGGGCTAAATAAAGGCATAGCACTTAATAGAGAGGAATCGAGGAAGAAGATTCATGTGATTGACCCCTAATCGGGATAAGGTATTGATGATTATGATGATGATGATAAATATAAAACTTATGTACTAGTACAGTCATATGAAAAAAGATGCACTATGATGCATTGCAAGAACAGTTAATTGCAGTAGGTTGGATACACGTGATCATGTCTGGAATTAACACAGACTTTTCTGCTGTAAGACACTTGCAAAGCACATGCTCCTAGATTAGGGGGCCTTAATGAAGGATGTGGGTAGTGACCACCCAATCAAATTTAAAACTGTAAACTTGACCAAATTCTCCAATTGGAATTCTGAAAGTTCTTAAACTTGGCCATCAACAAATGATTGCAGAATTAGCTTTCAGCCATCAACACTGAACTTATCTGCTACAGTTAAGGTCTTTCATTTCATTGTTGTAAAAAACTGAATGTTCAAAGTGTTCTTGTAAACCTAGTTTGTTAGACTCCATGAAGGAAAATGCATCCCCTTCTTTGCAGTCTAATCATGACCCACCAACCAAAAAGGTGAACGGCACTAACAAAGCCAGCTGTCATGATGTTTGGTGGGTACATTCTATTGTGCACCCCTAATAAGGGAGATCACTTCAACAATATGATGAGATGAACCTCACAAAGGTTTCCCTTGCTGGGGAGCAATGGACCTAGCCACCAAAAAGGTCACTTAATCGCTTTTTAGATAAGCCCAACTCAAGCATCTCTTTTCTAGACACAATCACTTCTCTCATTGTAATAACTTCAAAATGAGGAACTTTCATCTTTTTGCCAAAAATTTGTTGCAAACACAAGCTACAAACTCCATACCAACTGAAAATACAAAATCATACATTATCCGACCAATCAAAGAATGTCTACACAATTTGCTAATTTATGAGCAACCAAAGCACCACTTTATCAGTCATTTCTGTACATTCAATGTAATCTATCGATAGAGGACAAAAGGATCATCCTAAGATGATCATCTCAAGGCAATTGAGAACAAATCAAATCAGATGGTTCTATTTCTCCATATTTCTGACTTGCTGCTGAGATCTAAACTACGATCTCATTCTGAAGAGATCCAATGAAAAAGAACAGAAAGCAAATTTTTGTTTCCAAAAAATGGCTTGTAATGCTGCATCTCTTGCCATATCAATAGCAAACGCCCTACATTTGAGTGCGGTTTGAACTATTAATTTACATAATTGGAAGTAACCAATTAGTTAGGCAGAGTTTTCCACAACATATCAATAAGCTAGACCCATGCTGTGAGTCCTGGCAACCCATTAACATTACGTAAAATACAAAAAATATTTTTATTGCAAACACAAACATACTTTAGGAAAAATAAATAATAAAAAGAAAAAAAAAAAAAAAGGCCTTTGCCCTGAGCTTAACATATATAGAGCAAAGAGCGTGACCTGTACCTTCAGTGTATCTTTCCCCTGCAACTGATAGAACAGCAAACAGAATACCTTCTACATCATTATCCAGTCTGCTATATACACCCATTTGATCAAAGTAGGTACCACACGGCAGAAAATCAGCAAAGCAAGGATGCAAAAACATGCACAACATTTACAGCTTACCTATGAAACAACAACCAAGAATAGATCACATGGCAGATTTAAGTGGAACTAATTGCTCTTCTCACGCCTTCAATTACTTTACTTTTATCTCATCCTTGGCATCCACTGAGACTGAGATAGTTTTTGAGCTTGGAGATTTTCCGATGATAGCTTTCTTTACCTTCACCATAGACTGCTTTACTTTTGACATTATGCTAGTGGAGTGCTTCTTGGTAGGAACCTCCTGCTGAGCCACATCCCCATCTGTTTTTGCATCATTTATTTGTTTTGTAGACTCTGCCAAATTTGATGTATCAGATTTCCCAACCTTGACATTTTTCTCTTCTTCCTTTTCCAATTTAGTTACGTTAGTCTGTGTAGGTTCCTCCACCTTTGCCTCCAACTCCAATTCACTTGACTTCACTACTGATTCAGCTATGGGTGGTGTATCCACGATATCCTTTCCTACCTCCACTTCCCTATCTTTGGAGGACTCTTCCAAAGTTGCTACATCATCATTTTCCACTCTCTCCTTCTTCTCTTCAGTGACCATTTCAACATCTCGTGTAGTTTTCTCTCTCTCAAAAACACTGTCAGTAACTTCAGAAGCTGGAATGGAACCATTCACCTCAGTCTTAGTTGCCTCAGTTGGAGATGGTTCATCTGTTTTCACATTCGCATCTTCCTTCTCTTTTTCAACATTAACCTCTGTTTCCACTGATTTTTCAGCAATTCCACAAGCCACCTCTTCTGCTGCCTCTTTTCGTGATTCTTCAACTACATTCTCACTCCCTTCTTTCTTCACATTGTCGATGTTCTTGCTTACATTAGAATCTCTCTCGACAGTTCCTATTACATCAGGACCAATAGATTTTTCTCCAGCTTCTCCCAGTTCATTAATTTCTGCACTTCCAACAATACCCTCATCTGCTGGAACTTCCAAAGTAGCAGGAACTTCTGCATCCGAAATTTGTGTTGCAACAACCTCTTGATCACCACATGTTTCCACTTTAATTTTGTCTGAATCAGCAATGGTGTTCTCTTTTACAGATTGCTTTTTCTTCAAGGAGTCATCATCCACCTCAGTGTTGTCTGCCAAGGTCACTTCATCTTTCAGGACTTCACTCTCCACACTTTCTTTGGCAACAAGACTCTCACTTTTGTTCTCCTCTTCAGCAGCAACTTCAGATGCTAGCTCTGTAACATCAGATGCCGTTGATTTCTCCTCTGCATTTCCCTCCACTTCCAGCACTGACTGTTCCTTGGGATCATCTTTGGCTTCTGGAACGGCACAACTCTCAGAGTGGTCTGCTGGCGTTTCTACTACAGCGGCTGGTTCTGAAACTTCTCCTGGTTCTTTTGCTACTTGAATTTTTGCTTCTGTAACTGCAGCTGCCTCTGAATTCTCCACTGGTTTGTCTACTACTGCTTCAATTGATGGTTCAGGAACATCTGATAACTCTGATTGTTCAACTTCAATGGGTGTTTTTGGCACAGCACATATAACTGGTGTTCGATCAGAATTCTCAACCACTGCTGAATCAGTTTCAACTGGAACATCTGCAGTAGGAGTCTTATTAGCCTCTTCTATGGTTTCCACGTCTACGACTGGAGGAGTTGTGACGTCCTTATATTCAGTTTTTTCTTCTGGTTCGGTTACAACAGCTTTGGTGGTTGCTGGTTCCTCCATTTTGGGCTTTTCACTATCATCTACTACATCCTTGGATTGAGAAACAGTCTCTTGCTCAACATTTTCGACACTGCCATTCACCTTTTTCTGCTCTGCATGCTGAAAAAATGTACAAATTCATCAACCATGAACCAAGTTCAGCTCGACAACAGATGCAAAGAATAAAATTCAAGAAAATTTTGTTATTAGTTGGAAGGAAAACAAAAGATAAAATAGACAGAGAGAAAAAGGATCTAGATGACTAAAACTGGCGCTAAAGATTTATGGGCAGCAGATAAAATAAACCATCAAATCTAAGAGGCAAATAAAAGATGAAAAAACCAATGAAATGACGAGTGAGAAAGAGAGAGAGGCAGAGCAATTGGATTAACTTCTGCACGAAAATTGATTAAAGACTTATCTCACTTTTATGATTCTGGGTTAAAACCATCTTATGTAGGCTTTAGGGAAGATCCTCATTCGTGAAAGAGGAAATAAAAGAATTTCCAAGCTTTTCACATGAAAGTCATGATTCTATAGATGGAAGCTAAAAAAAAAATATCAAGAGAGGTCTCCACAGGCCTATATTTGTTACAGGAAGACAAAATTTTAGGTTTTTCTGCTAGACTTAGATTCCCTCCATACTACTTCAGAGAAAAACCTTACACAAATTTTTGCAGTAAATCCCTGTTCAGAGCAGTAAAAATCACAAGTCTGGATTGTCTCCTAGTTTTTTCAGTCCAAGCTTCAAAGTACTTCAGAAGAAACCGAAACAGATGCAGTTCCTGTTGGGACTTGAATCCAATCTAAAATGGATATAGGGGGAGAGCATCCTTGTTTATAACAAAAATACACAAATATTAGTTTTTTTCCGTTCGTATTAGATAAATGAAACTCAAGTGAGTAGAAGATCCAGCTGCTATAATCAGGTTCAGATAACAAACCTCGCAGTTGTTTCCCGTCAAATCCTCATTCGTGACAGAGAAAGTGCAGAAATCCAATGAATTTTATAGACCCAGATGCTTTACTACTTCAATGCAAAATCCATGCAGAAATACTGCCTCAGTACTTGTTTATCAGGTCATACTCGTGAACTCATGTATGAATATAAAAAGCATTAAAACCAGATGTTGGTCTTAGTACATGCAGCACGAGAGGACTCATAAAGACCAACAGGAGAGAAAAGGACCTGTCTATTACTCACTTGTTCATTAGCACTTTGATCAGGTACAGTAGTCTCACTAGCCATGGGTTCAACAACAGCCTCTTCTGCCGTTCTTCTTCCTCTTCTTCTTCTTCTTCTTCTTCTTCTTCTTTCAGATTTCAAGGAAAGAGAAGGAAAGAAAAGCAAAAACTAGAACAGCTATAACAACAGAAAAAGCCCACAGGGGCCCAAGAGCAAAAACCAAAAGAAAAAGATAATCACATGAGGAGGGATGAGTCGAGATTCATGAACTCCCAGAACCTCATTCTAGAAAAATGAATAAATATCTCCCAACCGCGTGATTAGATTATAATAATACAGATTTTTCAATAAATAGTAGGAGAATCTTCCAGTGCCTGATCTGTCACGTTTCATGCATTGATTGGATAACGTCACAGATACACAGAGGAGCTTCGGGCCCATCGCTTTCTGCTTTGCATTTTTGCCTTTTGAAGAAC
The DNA here is from genome assembly GCA_035236585.1 of Warburgia ugandensis. Lineage (NCBI taxonomy): Eukaryota > Viridiplantae > Streptophyta > Magnoliopsida > Canellales > Canellaceae > Warburgia > Warburgia ugandensis. The sequence continues at coordinate 105,233,385 of CP141126.1, forward strand.
TTGAAGAGGAGTTTCACGGTGGACTGCAGTAGCGGCCTCCTGAAAACTCGATTCCAGTGTTACATCCTTTCTTTGGAAACTTTTCAGGGAATTGGATGAACCATGCTTTACTATACCAGTATGTATGTATTCACAATCTAAGTTCCAATTTCATAATGTCTTAACGAGATCTCCTTTTTACATTTTTTGGAAAGGCAGATTGGTGAAATGAAAATATATTCTTATGCATATATTAATCATCCTAAAACAATTTCAGTCTAATGACTCATGTCTCCGATCATCGACGAGCTACGGATGGGGTAGCATACCAACCTATGATCATAACTTGTAGATCAACGTCAATTAATGAGTGATAAAGAATACTAACAATGGTTTTCTTGATCAAAAGTTGCCTTACTATTTTCAGAGAGTAACCAATATGTATTAGAATCTAAGTTCCAAATTTAATGAAGTTTTCTTTTCTTTGAAAGGATGGTTAGTGAAACGAAAATATATTCTTATGCATTAATCATCTTAAACCCATTTCAGTCTCATTACTTATTAAGCTGATCCAGAAAACATCAGACGGCCTCGATGTCATCAACAAGTTACAGATGGCCTAGCATACCAGCCCATGATCATAACTTGTACGTCGCAGAACTCGTAGATTAGCGCCTGATTAAGGACTACAAATAATGTTTAATTTGATCAAATGTTTTGTGTGGTTTTTAGCATAATCCATGATATCATTGATGTCAGGAGAAGGGTGAGCACTGACCAGTCAATAACATGGGATTAAAGTCATGAATATATATATATATATATAGTATAGTTTATAAAATCCCTTCATCTACTACTATGTGATGATTCCGACCAATATTCTTAGATATAAAAAACAATGGAATTTATTTGAAAAAATCGAGCAACCGACCGACCGTATTTTGACCGTTAAATTGCCAGATCATAGCAAGAATGCAGTGATTAGGATCTGTCTGTGTTTCTCTACTTGTACACTAATAAAATTTCTACCTATATTTTTCTCATTTTCTACATAAAATACTAGAGGGGAGGGGGACCATAATCCAACTTTGTGAAAAGAAGCCTGAAAAGTGTAGAGTAGTTTTCCAAGCAAAAAGCAAGCACATAACAGTTGTTCCAGAGGGATATGTGTAAGGAGGCATGTTATGTGTCTGACCCCTTTGGCCATGTGCATGATTTGGGTCCACGCCAAAGAGGTTTTGGTTTGCTTCAGGCTAGCCACATGCTTCATTATAAGACCATATCTGCATTCAAAGTGCAAAGAAATTGCAGAACACTAGTAGCTACATTAAAATCCTTTTTACATGATATGTAGAGTTCGAATTCCCTTGGAATGCCGGATCCACCCAAATGTCAGGTCATAATCCAATCCATTACGGAGGCAATGGTTTAATGTGTCGCCTAGTTGTTGCCACATGCGGCATTAGTCCCTGCCACTCAAAGGAGTTCTTCCACTGGCCTACATTGAGAAATTGGCTGTGTGGAAGCAATTGATCTTGTGGGCTATAGGCAAGCCACGTTGCCAACGCGCACACACACTCTCTCTCCGTGGCAAATCATGGAGTCACCCTCATGATCTGCTGCTTTCTTTTGAGCTGGTATGTGGGTCATGAAGGCATTTACTTTGAAGACCCAACTAACTCTTCCCTTTGAAGTGTGGCTTTGGAGACGTTGTCCAGAGGAATCTAAGGAGGGTACTGCCATAAGAGGATGTTTGGTATGCAGATAAATAAATCACGAAAGAAACTAAGTCTCAGTTTCCACCTTATCCACTGTTTTGTTGGTTACCCGATTCGGGAATCTATATTCCCGTTTTATTTTATTATTATTTTTACCTGTTTCCACATTTTATTTAAGAACAAATTTACCCATAATTGTTTTCTGATTGGATTTCAATTCGAAATTATTTTATGTTCAAAGGGTGATCCGTCTTGAAGATAACAAACCATGGATAATTATCTTAAGCCTGCTTTGGCAGCTTAAAGTCATTCTATTGATGTGCTCCTCCTGCCTATTGATGGGGACAAGTTAACAACCCGTGGATAAATTTGTCTGTAGAGTGTTTGGTGCGGAAAAGCCTGCAAGAGGCTGTTTGCCACGGGAATAACAAATTATGGACTATGTTATTCCCTAATGCTGACTTTTATTGCTGATATTTGGAGACTTATTATTTGGATAGAATTATTCAGCCAAAAAATTAAATAAATAAAATGCTTACAATTGAAGAATTATAAAGTAAATCACTCACATAGTCAATCACAAACACATTTATAAAATCTAATTTCCGACAAAGGAAAAGTGGCAACTTGAATCTGCCACCAAATGCATTTCAAGAGAGATATTGAGTTGTCTACAATCAACCCTGATAGATATTTGTTCTTGAATAATTTGATTTATCTTTTAAAACTGCAAATAGCAGATAAAATATTCATTATCCATGATTAATTCACTCCTTGGCTTGTTATTCCCTGCCGAACAGCCCCTAACATTTTACAAGATCCTTGAACCATATGTTTTCTAAGACAAGGAGAGTTTAAGAGTAGATAAAGCTTACCTAAATGTTCCAAAAGGGTTAGACATTAGTCTATTCTTGAGTGAGTGGTTCAACTAACCATTTTGATGATAGGCTTATTTGTTTTGGTTTCTAGTTTGGAGTCCAAATGATGTGAAAGCTTCTTGCCACAATCTTCAATTGTCCTTCAAAGATTACTTTGTGGTTTTTGAGCTAATGACCCTCTTAGGGACCTCCCACATAAAGGGGCAGTGCTGGTGCACAAAGCTTCTGCCTATGAGGGGTTCAAGGAAAGGACGGATCACAAGGGTCTAAAGTATACAGCCTTACCTTGCATTTTGCAAGAGGCTGTTTCTACGCCTTAAACCCGTGACCTCAAAGTCACACGAAAACAACTTTTACCATAAAAGACCTCCCACTTGATGCTGGAAATTCCCTTGCTCATTTAAATCTTCTCCTCTCGCTAGGTAACCCAAAGTAAAGAAAAATCACTTGACTTAGATTGTAGGGTAAAGTCCTTCATTCTACTTTTTCTTCTTCACAAGACTCCACGGGAGAAACTTGTTTCTATTTATGGCATAAATATATAGGCTTCGTGGGACAAAATGTTAGCAATAAAGTTGGGATTTACATACACAAAGAGCAAAATTATAGCAAGAATAATACTAAATTTTTCTTAATTACAACTCATAAACGTAAAACAACTACATAAACACAGCACACTTCGCGATATCGTGAGCTGACCATAGTGTTTTGGCTTTGCTTAGGTCTTTGGCAGCGTGGCAAGTTGCAGTCATAATGTACGGTCTTGATCGATCCAGCATCTTCATCTGATCTTCCGACATTGGATATCTAGGTGTGGGGGCCCATTTCTTGTTAATAAGACTAAAGGATTAAGAGGGTGATTATAGGAGTCATTGTCACTATTTGAAGGGGAGCCTTGTCCCAATGATAGAGTTGTCGTCGTGACTTTGAGGTCACGGGTTCAAGGCATCGAAACAGCTTCTTGTAAAATGCAAAGCAATGGTGCATACTATTGGCTTTTATGGTTTTCTCCTTGACCCTACTCCATATACATGGGAGCTTCGTGCACTATAACTGCCTTTTTTTTAACTTTATACTTTTATAGAAAGTATTTTCACAGACACTGCCACAGTTTTCTTGTTCTTTCTTACTCCTTCACCAATGGATATCTCACGTAATATGACGCATTCAATAATTCTTCTACAATCATGTATTTATAATTCCAAGCACCCGTTATTGAACGGAGATTGGAAATATATATTAAAAATAAATTATTGTTTAATTATGATATTGATTTGAGAATATGTATATTTTATGGTAACCACGTTAACTATTATGCAACAAACTGTTTATCAACGAAAGAACAATATGAACTTTTTGCTTATGATAGTTACGAATTAAATTATAATCAAATTGCTTTGGGTCAGTTACCAATGTCCATAATTGGGGATTATATAATTCGAACAATTATAAATTCAACTCAAACAAAAAAATAATGGATAAACCCTTTAATTCAATAACGATTACCAATTATTAAGATTCTTCAGGAGTACTCATTCCTAAGATTCTTTTTTTATCTAACGAGTGAAGCTTCTCACGTTTTGGTTGGTCAGTAACTACAAATCATAACTATTAATTGGTGAGAACTATATCTTTATATAGGTAGTTTATACATTTCTCTTCTTTTAATTTAGATCAATCAAGTTCTTTATGATATTTTCTTGTCCGAGTACAAACACAAACAAAAAAGATTGACCACTCTCAACTATTCTCAAAACTTAAGTACATAAATCTAAAAAATTAGATATCCTTACTTTTCTAAGATTTTTTTAGTTCAACAGAAGAGCAAATTAAGATATATTTGGGATGTGTTTTTGCAAATTTTCATAAAAGCAGTGGAAGATCTTAGTTTTTTCAGGTTCTCTCATGTCCGTTGAACTTTCATTGTGTTTTAGATTGCCCATAAATTCTTTGTACTTGCAAATATCTCAAACTGTCATACTTATATATTATTATCATCGCCAAATAATTTTTGCACTTGGATATTTTGATACTAAGCTGCTAAAAAAGGGGAAAATTTGCAGAAATTAATATGTAAGACCTCGCTAACTTTTCTAAGAAATCTTCTTCGAGATTGTGATGATTGTTTCAATCTATAACACATGCTTTGTTATTCCTCTTTGTTAGTTAATTTTATATATTAGCAAAAACTTTAGTTATGACCGTATCTTTGGATCAAAGCCACTTTGGAATAATGATATATAATATAGGCACACAATTTAAAGACAAATGATCACAAGAAATGTTTGCCATATGCTATTTTTAATAAACTTATTTAATTTTTGAGAGAATAATTGTCTTATTAGAGTAATTACTTTATGTAATTTTATATGTCTGTATCTTAGTTAAACATTTATATAAAGAAGCCTTGGTGCAACGTAAGAGTTTACTCAATTTGACCTAGAGGTCATGGGTTCGAGGTGTGAAAGTAGCCTCTTGTGAAAATGCAAGGTCAAGTTGCATACTCTATACCCCTTGTGATCTGCTCTTTCCCCAGACCTTACACATGCAAGAGCTTCATGCACCGAGCTGCACTTTTTATCTTAGTTAAACATTGGAAAATCAATGACAGGTCCACAGAACATATTTATATATTTGATTTTTTTACTATGTTGTCAAAAATTAGTCATAAGTCTTTCTTTTTATGCAAGCAATTTGAGGCATATGATGTACAGTAAGAATATGGTCACAATTTCTAACAAAAACAATTTAGTCAAATCATTATTTCTATGTAACTATACATAAATATAGCAAAATAACCTATATAGTGTCTTAATGCTGGCTAAACATGCAAAAAGATCAAATAATTTGTTATAACTTGATATATTTTAATAATGAGTCCTAATAGGTTGCTCTACTTTTATAGGCACTGTCATAAAGAAGGTTTTAGAGATCTAAGTCATTCATCATGTTTATCCTATAGAAATCAAGTAACCATTAAATAATCAATGCATCTGGATAATTTTAACCTCATGCATCGGGTGTTTGAACAATGAAAAAGTTTAGATGGCCTTGATTTTTAACACAAAGAAATAGGATGAATGAATCCAATGAAAATCAAATTTGATCTCGAGCTATCGAAGCCATTCCAGACATGATGTATAATATTTTCACTATGAATGCCAAAGGTTAGACTACAGAAATAGACACTCTTGAGTATCTACTCCTACTGGGATTTTATTATTGAAGCTTTATAAATCAGCAAAATGTGCTAGCCTTGCCTTGCACTGATTTCCTTGTTAGTATAAGCTAACATTCTGTCAGAGATTTTAGGAGGAGAGAGAGAGGAAGAAATACCTCAATCCCTTAACATCCCTATAATATCGCTGAGGCTAGCTAGGAAATTTGTTGTTAAGTTTGGTTAGGGTCAATCCTTAAAAAATTAGGGGCCCCAAACTTTATATCTATAAACTAAAATATCCTTGCATCTATTTTTCTAAAACTCTCTAAGTGCAACGGTATTTTTGGTAATGAAGTGACTAATTAATATAATGTTTTGTGACAAAAAAATTGCTTGATACTTGTTGTAAATCAATTTTTAAATGTAAAAGTTTCAAGTATTAGGGTCAATTAGTGGGCCTTGCTCAAATTGACCCCCACAAGTTAGGATTAGGGCCAACAATTGTTAGGGTCAGAAAATTATGACCTAAAGTTAGCTAAGTTAAGGCTAAAGTCACGATATAAGCATTGGGGTCAGGGTTAGGGTCAGGCAAAATTCTACTCGACCCAACCCCTTTGCCATCCCTACAATTGTCGTGCTTACCAATGTTAGCGGCCAGCGATTGACGAAGTAAGAGCTAGACCTGCATTTCTAGTTTGATGGCTTTGGCTTAGGAAGGTGATGATAAAGTAAAGAACGGCCTGCAATTTACCAATGCCTCATCAATGGCATGACCTAGTGATTCAAGACAGAAAAGGAGAGAGAGAGAGAGAGAGAGAATTTGTAGAGCTAAGCGCAACCTACAAGCCATACTGGTTTTGCTAGCAGTTCTAATGAAGTCTTCGAGGCACAAAGGAGCTTCTGTAATTAGCCATGGCTTGCACCTGCACGCAGACTTGCATAAGTAACTGATGCATATGTTTTTACTTATGGGTATTCTCCCACCAGAAGGGACCTCAAAAGACGAACTGGGAACGCCCAAATCAGATCATTAAATGTAGGTTAAATTCCAAGGATCAGAATATGAGGATGATTGATCTATGATAAGCATGTCAGCGACTGATCTGGTGGAAAGCAAATGGTTCCTAAGCTGAACCTAGAAGACATCATGAGTGGCAGATTTGTTCTTTCCAGAGCATAAGATTATTGCTAGTTTACTAATTTGGACTGTCTTCTTATTGAATATATATCTAGAATGGCACGAGAGACTCAGAGAAGAACTGTCGAGAGAATGTGGAACGAAAATTCCTGATGCAGACAACATCAGCATGGAAAAGTTGGCAGTATCCTCTTACTGTCTTTCTGAACATAAAGGCAGCCCTGGTGCATGAAGCTTCTGCCTATGCGGGGTTCGGGGAAGTGGCGGACCACAAAGACCTATAGCACGCAGCCTTACCTTGCATTTTTGCAAGAGACTGTTTCCATGCCTTGAACTGTAACCTCAAGGTCACACGACGGTTTTTACTGTTGTGCCAAGGCTTCCCTTCTGTTTTTCTGAACATAAGTCCAGTCAAAATTGAATGATGAACACATAATGAAAGCGTTACTCAACCATTCTCTACTATGCATCAAGAACAAGTGATAGAAAGTAATACTGGTTTATAGTTCACGAACGACAAAGATTCAGCTGTTTCTTTTAAGTTTATGGTTATGCTTGAAGTTCTGAGGCTCTGTCGTCCAGTACCTTGAATCCTTGGGACTGAGAAATATATGCTGTTAGGCGAATTAATAATTCCAAAGGACAGTGATCTAATAACTCCAACTAATGATTCATGGGAACAAGAAGTATTGAAGTGAAGATGTTAACATGCTGAAGCCATCAAGATTTGTAGGTGCTCTAATGCCTTTCTTGATAGGCCAGACAAACTGCATTTGGCTTTGCAGCATTGGAAGCAAAGATGGTGATTGCAATGATCCTACAGAGGTTCTCGTTCACCTTCTCTCCCCAGTTTAATCTTCAGCCACGGTTTGGCATGCCCATCATTCTAAGACCCTTTAGTTAGAGACTGTTGATTAGAAGCTTTGGCTTTTCCTTCTCTCTCTCTCGCTCTGTTAATTAAAATTTTACCTTGGATTAAATATAATAATAAATTACCAGCCTTTTCTTTTCTTTTTCTTGAATGTGTGAGAATTATGGCGATGGAGATATGTGTGAGACAATGGGTAAAATAGATAATAAATACAGGAATTAATAATGGTTCTTATTTGAATTACACGCAAAAATGCAATTTGGGCAGTGTTATAGTTGAGAAAAAGGTCAGTTTGTAGCATAATTTAAAATTTTCATCTAAGATAATTGAGAAGTACTGAACCAAAGCCCTGAATAAGGTGAAGGGAAGGTCTGACCCATTCATCTAATTGCTCCAGACGCTCTAGACAAAAATTCACAAGAATTGAATGATTCATCCTAGAAGAAGCACTCAAGTGATAATTTTTCCTAGTTGACCTATCTAATCAGAGTCTAGCGGCCAAGTGATGAACAGGTTATGAGCCAGACCTGCATTTCTGGATATGCTTGCAGCCACTTTAATGCCGAGTTTTAGTCCATGTTAATTAAACTTATTCTGTTGGAAAAGTGAAGTTTTCAGTTTAGTTTATGAAAATAGACTTGTATAGAAATTGTATATCTGATTTACTCCCTCAATCACCGTCGTTGTAGTATAGTGGTAAGTATTCCCGCCTGTCACGCGGGTGACCCGGGTTCGATCCCCGGCAACGGCGTTTAATTCTTTTTATCCTCCTACATTGCTGTTTGATTTTGGCGTCGTCCTGAAAACATATATTTAGTATTTACAGATATAATGTGAGGGGATTTTATAAAGCAATCATTAAATTTGAGATTTTATGTAGGATAAATCTGGAACAAATGCATGTTAATTTGCATTGATAAAACAAAGTAACTTTTGAATTATTTAGAAACAAAAAGTCGAGACTTTTCTTTTTTACATTTGATTATTTGGAAAATTTTGTAACTAGGCATTTTATTAGCGTGGTTCTTTTGTTAAAGAATTTGACTGGTTTGTATATCTGAAAGCCCTGATCAAGCAGATGGAGACTTAGGTCAAGAAAGGATCACGCACGAATTTGCTCACTCTTCCCTTGTCGTGTGGTGCCTACTTTTGGTTGATCCAAACATTGATCTGGCCTCTTGAGCATCAGATGTGTCATAGACCAAGAATCACAGCCATCGGAAGATCCTAACGACCACAAAACTGTGTATTTAGCCATTGGATTCGAACCAATGTTTCCGAAGTTCGTTTTCACCAATCGGAGGCACATTTATGAGGTCCTTCATGCAAAATTGAAGCGCCACACGCAACTTGGGATCAATCAATTGGGGATTTTGTACATCTGAATTCAATATGAAAACTGCTAGAAATTGCTTAAGCCCAGATCAGCGGCAAGGTTATATGACCCAGGTTATTGGATTGTGCTGGATTATTCCATATACGTTCCAAGTTTATGCGATTACGCCGGCCACAATTCGCGGGACAGGGGAAATTAATGGAGAATACTTAATCCTAAGCGCGCAGCACACAAGGATGGGAGCTGAACCCACACTTTACCACGATAGCCCTACTTTTGGTTGGACAGACCAGTTCATTTCATTTCTCTTGTTGTGGATGACTAATCCTAAAATAGTGCTGATTGGTTAAGTCTAGAGAGTGAAATGAATACTTTCAGTCTTAAATATCAAAAAAAGAATGGTCCAAAATAAACAAGATGAAAACAGTGTTTGGATGTTAAAATCATTCAATCCGATGATCTTTCACATATAAGATATCCAGAGTTAGGGAAATCATATGAACGGCCCTGATCCACTATAGGTAGGGCTCACATAATAAAATGGGGGCCATTTCAGAAGAAAATTATTTGCAAGATCGCCTTAAATTCCCCTTACAGAGGCATTGAAAAAGATGAGCCGTGAAATTAAGGGAAATGCTGAGTCTCATTTCAAATAGCAAGAACACACGTTTAGGTGTCAATTGACACTTTTTTTTCAAATGTTAAAAATGCGTCAATGACACCTATACGTTGTGTCCCTGCTATTTGAAATGAATGTTCCAATCAATTCCCTGAAATTAATTGCAGGATCACCCAAACTTCACCCAGCTTATCAAGAAAATCCGCAATATAATTTGCCGGGCACAAGATTATGAGAAAAGCAATGGGTTTAGTCCGTTAGCCCGAGCGATGACAAGATTAATCCTGAGATAGGGGCCATAATTAGGAAACACAATGAGCAAGACTCAAAGACAGAGAAGCCTTGGACATCTATCTATTCAAAGGCAACGCAAGGGCGGTGAAGGTCCTATATAGGACAGTTCCAGCACCACATTTTGCATACAAGGGTGAACCCACACCTTTGGGTGGTCGGATCCGTTCATTATCGATCCAGCTTATGAATGATGGGATGATTCTAGAGTCATAAAACCCATGTTTTAGAAGTCAATTTAACAATGGCCGTACAAAGTTTCCAACCATCCGTTTCCTGCGATCATCAACATACAGTATTTGAGATTTCGCTATTATCCAATTAAACTACTAGTCATCTAAAGCTAGAGAAATCAGATGTGCGGGCTGGATCATTCTCTGTGAGGTTCACTCCAATCATCAACCGGTCATAATCCGATAGTTTGATTCATCGTTATCAAATAATCTACAATCACGACGGTGCCACGCGGCGAGGCGTGCAACAAAAGCTAAAAGAGTTACGAGAATCTAGTTCCCTACAAAACAGCAGTTGCTGTGTATCCGTAAACTTGAACATTCCTTGTCTATCAGGAATTCAATTCCATACAATTCAACTACCAGTAGTCTTTCACACGCAACAAGCAGCCCAAGAAACCAAATTCCAAGTCTTATCTGATTGAGGGTTGAGACTACATAGAAGAGATGCTATCCCGCCTGAGTTTCAGGACACAGTCCGGAGCCTGCCAAGTTAAGCTTCATTAGCGATGATTTAACCTGTCCATCTTGTTAGGCCTTTTTTAGATTGATTAGACACTGATGATTTTAACTATGCTGTTTTGGGTTTTACTTCATGACCTGAAAAAACTAGCAATTGTAAGCATCCAACAGGCATGATATTCAACAGCAAGTCCAAAGCGAGGAGGCCAAACAAGATGATGACTGGGTCAAATCGTCTAAAGGGAAAGCTTAGTTTTGCAGTGTTCAGGGTCAATCTGAAACTCAGTCTGATAGTTAATTTAGGTCACCGAGTCATCAACGAGATGATATTTATTGGATACTTCTAGCTACTAGTTTTTTCAATTAAAATTTTTAATAATTAATTGTTTAAAAATCAAAATGGCAAATTTTAGTGTCTAACCAATTTAAGAGAGGCTGAACAAGATGAATATACTAGATCATCCAAAGAGAAACTTAGCTTGGCAAGGGTGAAGAATCAGTCCCAGGACTTAATAGGGTGACATTTGTTATATACAATGCATATGACCCCACTGTTCCGCTCATACACCAATCTATCCGTGTAATAGCCATATGCTGCTAAGTCTTTCCTGACTCCAAATCCATCTAAAATTCATTTCCATCCAATTCAACTAGAAGAACTCTTTCACACCCAACAAACAGATAAAGAACACCAAAGAAAAATTCTTTCCAGACTCCAATCTATCAGAAATTCAGTTATTTCCATCCAGTTCACCTAGAAGAATTCTTTTCACGGCCAACAAACACCTAAAGAAAACCAAATTCCAAGTCTTTCCTGATTGAAAATTGACACTATATACAATGCATATCACCCCATTGTTGCGCACCTACACCGTCTTATCAGTGTAACGACTATCTACGTTAGCAAGAGAAAACAATTCCTCAATTATGAGTTGTGTAAACCAATTAAAGAGGTTAAAGAAGAGTGGTGCCATTACTAAAACAAGAGGGTGTGAAAAATATCAGCTCATTCACCTTGTGGGAGACTTGCCGTCGAGAAAATGGCCTCCAGATCAGGAGGAACGACGAAGTACTTCTTCCCGGCGGCGAACGGAAGCTTTGGAGAGGACGAAAACCGCTGTCTCCGTTTCCTCGGTGCCGCCGGACATGTTAGGATCGCGGGAATCCGGTTCTCCTTCGCTACCGGCGTAATACAGCCATCCTTTATCCGGTCATCGTCTTCGTTGGCGGTCACGGTATCCATTTCTTTTGCTATGTCCAACTCTTCTCCTTTCTGAAGGTATTTCTGGAAGTCTGGCAATGAACAGGAATCTTCTGCTCTGCAAATGCTCGCCATGGATTCTTCGGAGGAATTGGGATCAAAAGAGAAACCTACTGGAAATGAGTTGGATTTTATCATTTAGCGGGAAGATTTTGAAATGGAAAGAGCAGTGATAGATGTTCAATAATGGCGCGTGTTAGAAGGATTTTCGATATCTAGCGCGAAAGCTAGGGTTTCGAAGAAGGAAGAACGCTGGAAATCCATAACAGATGAATGAAAATCATTAATGGTGAAATAAACTTGAAAATGAGCCAGATTTGGAAAGCAAAGGGCAGAACTTTGGTTTTAAGATCAACAGATACGGTTTTGAGAAAAGGAAGATCACTGAAAAGCAATTGCAGACGGAAGAAACTTCGTTAACGGCGAAAAACACGAAAGAGGAAGCAGAGATCAGAGAAAAACCTAGAATGGAGATCGGATTGCTGAAGCTTCCTCCTTTCCGCAGCGAAAATGCTCAGAATAGATCAAAATCTTCGGAGAACTGGAGAAAACTCGAATGATCCGTGCCTTACATCGGCAAAATCACAGAAAAATGCAGCAAAAAGCTCTGCAAATTCATAGAGGAAGGAAGAAATCGATGGAATCCCCTTCGTCAAAGGAAATATCCGAGTTTTGGAGGATCTCTGAGGATATGAGATTATTTTCAGGCGGATATTGCCGACGAGTGGCCGGAAAAAAAAAAGGAAAATTGGGAGAGTTTGAAGTGTATTTGAAGAGATATATAGGCGGGGAAGGAGCTGCCCGAGGATGTTGCCCTGGCTGCCCGCGGGCAGAATTTCTAATTCTATTTCTTTCTCCGGGAGGAATTTAAGAAGATAGCCGCTCAATTTACGGTTCTTACACGGCTTTGTTTTTTCATTTTCAGAAAGTTGGAAAACAAATTGAAATGCTACCGCCCTTCGCGATTGCCCAGCAAGTCGTTATGTGGGCTCCACTTTTTCATAATCAGGGACCACCTTTTGCTGATCCGACTGCACCAATTATTTTATCTCATTCATGTAGCTCTGCATTTTATAGGTTTACAAACTATGCGGACTACTACTAGACATTATTTAACAACGGTCGAGATTCAATGGGCCCACCTTTGCTAGATCCCATCCTTCCATCTGATCGATCCTACCTTTATATTTAGTTATGTACAAACTTAGCGGGTTGGATGATCATGTCAAAGAAACTAGATTACCGGGTCAGATCAATCAAAGAATGGTTGCTATCTCAGTAGGGCATGATAAGTTATGTCTGGTGGGGCCCATTTTACATGAAGGACCCGACCGTTGATTGATCTATATCTCGTATATTAGATGTTTTGTAGTCCAAACACACGATAACTTTAGCCATTGATTGTACTTCTGATAGAAGAAAGCTGACGGTGAATAAACACCGGTTGACATTTGATAAACGGATCAGATCACAATTCTTCAAAAAAATCTAAATTAAAGAGATCAATTTCTAAAGTTAGATAATGTGATCTTAGCCTTAAACAATTCAGTTTATGGATTATGAAGGATTAATTTAGTAAGAAATAATATTGGCATATTCCAATCAATGGGATAAGCCTCGCTAATCGGGCCCTTAATTAATGAAACACAAGTGAGACGTAAATCATTTGGAAATTACGTGGGCCCCACGTTCAGGAAATGACTTAATTCTAGGCGCATGTCACTTCTTTGCGAGACAATTTCGATCCCCTTGTGTAAGACAGCCTTAAAATGTGGGGGTAATAATTTACATCTCCTTATTTTGATAATCACACCCCTCATCTGTTAGAGGATGATTAGGGTAAAAGAAGTTTGAGTGGGACACACTTAAAAAAGACGTCGTCATGATCCTTCATCGAAAGGCCCTAAGTTGTTGATCGAAATGCATGAGAGTTAATATATTAGAATATCTAAAATGGATAAAACTTGAAATATAGACCCCTACTTTTAAATATCTAGTAAAGTTGGTCACAAATAACTCTGCATTTTTCCTAGAACATTTTTTTTTTAGTCTCAGTTTTTTGTTTAATCAGGGATTAGATATAAAAGAGTGTTAGAGTGATTTACTTTATAATTATTTACTTGCAAAAAAAAAAAAAAACTCTATTAAAAGAATTATTAGAACCCATTGGGTTGGCAGGAAAGTGATTCCACAAAAATGCATTTCTCAAACCAATCAAGGAAAATTTAGTTCAGCTGAAGACTTCCACCTTTCCACCAAGCAATCAAATTTCTAGAATTAACTTCCACTTGACCAAAGCACAAAAGTTTCCAGCCCCAACAGCCAATCATACCCCCAGAAAAGCCCCAAACAACCCCATTGTGATCCCTAAAAGTGCAGCTAATCGCAATGCCCCTGATTCACCAACAAGGCACAGTCAAAATTCAAGTAAAACCCAAACTAAATCCCAATGGGTTCTTTATAAGAAAGAATTATTTCTACGGATCTATAACTTCCGTTCAATTAGTTTATGTGTCTGTTGACGATTTGACTTACTTTGCTCCTGCTATTTAGTGAACAGGAGTACGCCATGCTAATGTGGCTTGAATGAGCGAGTCATCTCTGGGTCAGGCCCCGATGAAGACATTGAATTATTCATGTGGGTAAGAGCCCTCACAGCCTAGATAAACTGACGCAATTATCAGAGGAGTGCTGTGCCACTGAGCTAACAGCCCTGCGGTTAAAATGGAATTGGATTGCATTTGGGTTGCGAGTATTTGGACCAAATCCTATCCATCGACAGTCTAAACTCGCAAAACTCGATTAGGAGTTCCAAAGAAGTGGCAATTTTCCTTCTCATGACAATACTTATCTTCAGTTTAATTCTCTCACTCGTATAAATTATTGGAGCAAAGCAAGAGAAGTAGGAAGAAAATACAAGGGGAAAACATTTATGTACCAAAACAAAGGGCTAGAAGGGCCAAGTCAAGTCTGCTTCATATGGTACCAATGTCTGCCTTGGAATCTTTGGAATGGTCAAGCTTGGCGACTGTAATAGTGTAATGCAGGCCATATAGTATATAATGCCTTGACTCAAGAGGTGACCAATTTTGACTTGGCCACTTCCACGAACAGCAATGTTTTTGTTCTTTATGGTTCTCTTCAATCATGTATACTATTTGTTTGAAGACCATAACAAATTGCTTGCTTAACTTCATATCATGTCGCCGAATTGTCATAACGAGGAGGAAATTAGAAAATATTATCTTCTTTGCATATATTATTCCTTTGCTGATATTGTTCTTTAAGCATTAAAAATATTGACTTATTTACATATATTATAAAAAGGACAGTTTCGTGACCTCAAAGTCACAATGCTTCTCTTCTAAGCATTCTCTCTCTCTCTCTCTCTCTCTCTCTCTCTCTCTCTCTCTCTCTCTCAATTATAAGCTATTGATTAGAATTGAGCTTACTTTTTGATACTCTTTGAATGATCCATCTGTTCACATTTTACTTAGAGAGGGCCTATAGAGTGCCCGTTGGATGAGATTTTTTATGTCCATTTTAGAAGGAGGGAAAATCCGAAGTTAAATAATCAAAAGTATAAAAAAGGGCCAAGCTCTCTCTCTCTCTAGACCCTGTAGTTAGTTTTGTCTCCAAGGCTCCAAGTTGCCATAATAATATTCATAAACACAGTGAATTGGGTATAGAACAATTATTGGCACAGGCCTACCTAGTCCTGTCTTAGTCCTAATCATGATAATTACGACAGTTCAAGTCTGTACTGTTTCAATATCATAATACGGTGGATGACATTATTTAGCGAGACTAAATGACATTAAGGTGTGTGGCCAATTAACCAAATTGCTCCTTAAGCAGAATTTGCGGCTAAACTTCTCCTTGGATTAGAATTAAGTACAGCTTTCCCACTGCTAGAATCGTCCAATTAATACAGTTTTTGTGCTGCTTAATATCAGACACCGGGACTAGATGAACTGCTTGGATCGACCTGGTCGGATGACCTAAGTAACTCGCTCAACTAGGGAAGACCATGCTTGGTCAAAAGGGCAGCTCTGGTGCACGAAGCTCTCATGTATTCAGGATCCAAAGAAAGGGCAGACCACAAGAGTTTATAGTACATAACCTTATCTTGCATTTTGAAAGAGGCTGTTTTCACTCTTTGAACTTATGACCTCAAGATCACATAACCCTTCGAAAACCATGTCTGGTCATATAAACAAGATGCAGAAAGTTCAAAACCACCTTGACTCAGTTAAGTTCCAAGTCAAGTCGACGAGTTCCCATACCATGATGAGTTATCCAACGGCTATTATAGATCAAAGTCAACGGACTGGATCAAAAACCGGTAGGCCCACTTTGTAATTTCTTTGCATTACCAATTTCTGTTAAAGAACAGTTTTATTTTTAGTAACATAAAGCACGCAATTATCTTCCTTCTAAAACTAAAGGGATGTAGATGAAAGCCAAAAAAGAATCTTAAACCCTCGCAGAGATAATAGGGAAGTTGGTCCTAGAAGCTTAAATAGCTGCCCGGCCGGCCTGCCCGTTAGGTTTTGGCGGGAGAATCAACCAACGGGCCTGTTTCCCGCCAAGAGAGAGCAACGAAGCCCAAGCCGCGTTGGGCACAGGACGGCAGTCGACGACAACCGCGTATGATAATACCCACTCGAGGACCCGCTTGTAAGACGCGTCGTTACACAGCGTCTCACTCTTGCGGGATGCATCCTAACCTTTGGATGATCCAAGCCGTTGAGCTTGCCTTGATGGGTCCTCAACTTCGATGATCCCAGCGGTTGAGCTAATTGCCGCCTTTAGATATCTTGTAGACAGAAAATCTCAATAAGAGCATGCTGAAAGCCATTTTTTTTGGACTGAAATTTATAAGGAAGTGATGCGATTGCCTTTCATTTTTTACTAATGTTATGGACGGGTATAATTCCAAGAGGACTTAGATTTCTGAAGATCTGAATCGTTGATATTGTAATTCATGATCTAGATGTTTTGTGCTCCAAAATTCTCATCTATTAGATGATTCTAGCATTTGTTTTTGCCATTAACAAATTCAGAGCACCTAAGTCAAGGGTAACATTACACACAATTTAGATCTTTAGAGATAAAAAAGGGCAGTCTCAGTGCACAAAGCTACCAGCTATGTAGGGTTTGGGGAAGGAAGGACCACAAGGGTTTCTGGTACATAGTTTTAACTTGCATTTTTTGCAAGAGTTTGTTTTCTCACCTTAAACTCGTGACCTCAAAGTCACACGACAACAACTTTACCAGCGTGCCAAGCTCCCCTTCATTTAAATCTTTGTATATGTGGACCCATAATTTTAGCCATCTTAACATTGAGTTAGGACAAATGAAGGCGATCATATCCAACCTGTTGAGCTCATTGCCTCTGCTTTAGATATCTTGTAAATGGCTGTTTATACGAAGTTTTTATGCCGTTTGTTTTCCCGTGATTAAAACTAATTTTTCTGATGCTAGAATCGTCCGTTCCGCTTATTCTTGAACTACAAACATATAAAGCAGGATAAATCAGATGAACGTACTGGATCATCCAATGGTGGTAGGCCCCCATCATGCAAAAGTGGGGATCGTCTGTTCAGCCACTCATTTTGTCTCGGTAATGTGTATCGAGTAATCATAATGTTTAAAGTTTCGCTCTTTCTGTCTAATCCTTTCTTAGGATACCACTTTAGGAGGTCACAGAAAGAATGGTTGTTACCGTGCATAATTTATTATTATTATTATTTTGAAAAAAAAACCCTACCTTTAGATCTCACAATTTTTTCCCGGATAATTCAGAAGTTACATATTTTCAATTTTGTGTGGATTTACCAAATAAAACACGAATTATGAAATTAAAATTAAAGAATAAACTATCAAATTCTCAAATATTATCGGTGGATTTAGCCAAAAACAAACTACGAGATTAAATTCATAATCTTGTAATTTGCTTTTTCCAAATATTTTCTGAAATTTTATCACTTTTTGGTTTGCCAACTTATTCTCGAATCTAAACTTTGCAACTATGATTTTAAAGTGTGATTTGCATGAATTTTAGGCTCTAGAGAAATAAGCATGCAAATGTTGAATTTTTAATGGTGGATTGTAAATGCTAATTATTAGGGTTCAACGAAACATAAACATGCTCTTTCTCCACTCTACAGCGAGGAGTAGGTGCTATTTTTTTTTTAGGCATGATAAAACTTTTTTTTTAGATCTAAGATTTATTATATTTAAAATACTAAATATAAACAATTCATAAGAAATAAATGCATTAGGAGGATCTTAACCACTTGTTTTTTAGCCTAGAAGCTGAATAGCCGATAGTAGGCTGTTAAGTTGCAATAAAGATTTTTCATGGCCTCATCTGGATGTATCTTATTTGCAAGATAAAGTCTAACTGCAGTGAAGGGCTGATGAAACCTTAAACAAAGCTTTTATCGATCATAAGATCAAGGTGAACCAAGCCCTCAGTTGAGCTTCAAAAATTAAGATCAGAGAAATGGTAAGCTCACACTCACTTCACTGTCGCATACCAATTTATGCAGTGTCTAGGCATGTTTTTTAGAAGATCCATGCCACTGACAGTGTTCGCCTTCTCGCATCCATTGGATGCTTATAATCTATCTTATTAAAAAATTATAGCAATTGATTCTAAAACGAAGGGAAAAGAAGAGCTCGAATCTTTTGATTAACATGATTTTTCTTATTTAGACTAAATAAGAAGAAATAATAAGATAAATGACATAGATCGAGGTATGCCTTTAATTATTATTTATCGACCAGATAAATGATTAAGAAAAAGATAACTTTAAAGAAATGATAAACTAAGGTATGCCTTAGTAAGAGGAAACAGTCTAGGAATGTCGGGGCATAATTTCTTTAAGATCTATACCGTTCATCTTGTTGTAGTCTGCTTGTTAAAATCACAGCAATCGAATGATTTAAATATATATATGTATGTATATGTATATCAAACTAACATTCCCATAGTTCTCTAGTGGTCGCCTATACAAGAGAAGCAGAATAAGATAGATGGTACGCATCTTCCGAAAAACATGCCTATACTAACGCCTCACATTGAGGCATGCATCAATTTATCAATTATTTGGGCCTAAATACGCACGATAGAGATCGTCGGGCATTCGTGAAAAATTCTTAGAAATGCCTATTCTATTGTAGTCATGTTCTTGACGATGAGGACCATTGAAATAGTGGGCCCTTTCTATAGTGTAAGGTATCTCTGGTCCCCTTGACATCGGAAGCAATGATATAGTGGGCCCTTGCTATAGCATAAAATTGGCTGTAGTCCCTCGTTCCCTTGGTCTGGGCCCTTTTGCATGACTTATAAAAAAAATGAGGACCATGCATAAAAATGGGCAATCCAATGCATGAAGTTCATGCAAAAGGCCAAAGACATAGGGTTTATGGTATGGAGTATTACTTTGTATTTTTACAAAAGGTTGTTTCCATGCTCAGAGTCTGAGACCTTCAAATCACATGGTAACTACTCTACAATTGTGCGAAGGACCATGTCCATTAGACCCCTTTTATCAATTTAATTTCAAGGCTGTTTGTCCGGAGGAAAATCGTAGACAAAATTATCCAAGAATAATAGCCTCATTCTTTGCAGTTAGCAGCCTGAAACACAGATAAAACTCGGTTAAATCAGTTTCTGGCTGCCTGTACAGGGGGTGCAAGGGAGCAGTATTCATGGATAATCATGCCCATAAGGAAGGTCCATTATTGGTTAGGAAACAGATTATATTCAAGAACAAGGCTTACATAAATCAATCACCATGATAGAGAAACGGTAGAAGAAAGTGCAGCCAAGTCAGCTTCTTCCGGTCCACAAGGAATGAAGAGCCTAGTAATAAACGCCAGCAATCCTTCATGGGTTCGAGCTGATGGTCTTACACAAAGCAAACAAGTCATTCAATGATAGCACATCTCAAACAAGTCACCTAGATGTTGGACGTGCATTAAGAGTAAAATTTTTAAATATAATTAAAAGTAAATAAAAATTATTAAATTTTTTGTTAGAGTAGCTTTAAATCACTCGGGAGTCGCATCAAGTGAATTCAACTCGCCGCTGATGTTGATCGTATGTTAATAGATGCATGCAGTGTTTCGGTGGGATGCATGTTCAGCTGATTGGAAGTGTAAATCTGACTTTCTTATCACTATTCATCTCCAGTAGGTCATCTATTGTATGAAAATTGTAAGACTGGGATTTCTTGGTTAGGCATGAAGGGTCAATTAGAAACAAAGGATGGTTGAATAAGTGTTGCGTGACTCACATGGGATCGATGTATAAGCATCTCTTTCCACCTGTTTGACTCTTGGATGGTCCCACCTGGTTTGATTTTGCTTTCATTTTTAACGTGTGCTATATAAGAGTAGTTGGATATTATGTTTTTAAAAAAAATATTATTATTACTATAAGGGAAGAATTACAAAACAAATTACTCAAGTACACTTGTAAATTGAATCCTTGATCGAAAGAGAAAGGACGACTCAAACCTGGAATCTAAAGTATTTCAGAGGAGATGCCAAGCTGTGTGCAACCAACTACAACTTTTTTATTAGAATGGAATGGATTCACTCATGCATTTTCTCATGTGGGCTCAAAAAGTGCCTTGCTTCCTTAAGCAAGCAAAGTCTTGTTAGGAGAAGGAGCATATATTTCCCTCTTATTGGATATAACTCTAAATGGCCCATATTTCTGGAGATTGAAATCGTTCACAGTATTGTCTTAAGCTTAAATGGGCCACACTTTGAAGCTCTAGTCCGTTTAATAATCTTAACAACTGTTTTCTTGAATTGTAAAATAGGGAATAAAAATATTTGTTATTTTATTATTAATTTTCTAATTAAAATTAGTAGACCCTTGGATCATCAATTTTGGAGTAGGGTCTATCTAAATTAAGAACAGCAATGTAAATGATTCAAATCTTCAGAAATCAAAATTTATAGACATTCTGGGAAATTTACTAAGGGCTCGTCTTCGGAAATCTGCCTTGAAGACCATGTCCAAAGGACTAGTTGGACCTGTCCATTACCAACTGGAGACGGGCCTAGAGATAGCCCATCTTATGGCTGATTACACCTCTTCTTCAGCTTTGCCCACTTTGGATGAGATAAATGGGCCAAATAAGAGGTTGAAATTATATCCTGTCCAATATCATTAACCACAAAAATGGGCAACTTTTGAATGCCGATTTGCGCTGCACTTGGTTGGCAAAAAATAGACGAAAATTAATTTTCATTACTCATGGGAACGCTTTTTTGCCTTAAAAACAAATGCAGCTAAAAAAAAAACAAAAAACAAAAATTTGAAACCATGTAAGCTTCTTTTCCCTAGGTAAGTTCAATTTGGAGGCGCAAAATACTTCCACTAAAAGTTTCCTTTTTCATGAAAATCAATTTCTGTCTGTTTCCAGCCAATCAAACAGGCCCTACTGAACAAACTCAATAATGACAAACATAGAAATTAATATGATTGTGTTGGAAGAGCAATTTGTCTGCCGACACTCCATCATCTCTCGACCAGTTTAGGTGTAAAACTAGCAAGGAACGGCTCTGCCTCCTTCCTTCTTGAATATTTTACGTACTTGAGGGCACATCTTAAACCTTTTTGTGCTGTTACTTTTATGTTTCTTGATAGTCATCCAAATTATATCCTTCTGTCTTGAGTTTGTAAGAGCAAGAGAAGTGTTGAAGACGAAGGGCTCTCTTTATTCCAATGATGGCATTCTTCTCTTTGCCACTCTTTTTTCCTCATTGTGGAAAAATGGGTGCCCACTTTGGAGGAAATAAATGGGCCTTAGAGCCTATGGGTCCATATTATTCTCTTTCCTACACACAGAATCTAATTAACATTCCTTGGCTTAGAAGTCACTAACGCTTGTAATGAGATCACCAAACTTTATTAATCTGATCGAGTGCCATTTTGAAAGAGATCAAATCCTCCTCCCTCGGCATTCTTCTCCCTACTGCCTTTACGTTTAATGTCACGTCGAATGGTGAATTTTCCTTCCTTTTGACTCTAGGAGTTAGTGGTGCTTGACGTGAGATATTCAGACTCAGATGACATGACACTTACCGATGTTTGGGTTGGGATGAAATGAAGTGATATTCCCTCGTCTCGGTGTAGTCCTTGAAATGAGATGAAATGAAAATAATCTTTTCCCACCTCACTGTATTTTGTTTGATATGCATATCTCCTCCAACTTATCTTAACTTAAGAACTCTTCTTAAGTGAAACTTTCAGTCATCTTACTTCATCTCCTGTCAAATTTTGGTCGTGTTAACATAACTCAAATAATTTAAAGCCAGATGTCATCTCCTGCTAGCTTATCTCACCTCAAGCACCATTAACACCGTGTTACTTACTTACGTATGAACAAAAGAAATGGTATGAACTGGTCTTTGGAGATGCAAATAGTTAAATATGAAGAAAAGACTAGGTCTTGGGAGATGCAAACCACTCAACTTCGGATCTACGTCTTACACCATGCATCAATTAAATGATCTTCTCGTTGGATTATCTTGAAGCTACAGTTATTGTAGTGAACATGATAAAAAAAAGCAGCCCATGCACAAAACTCCTGCACATGCACGGTTTGGGGAAGGGGTCTTAAAGGTTTCTAAGTAAGCAGCCTTAATTTATATTTTTGCAATAGGCTATTTTCACACATTGAACTCATGACCTCTAAGTTACAAGGTGACAACTAGACCATTGTGCCAAGACTTTCCTTCTAAATTAGTCAAGTAGTTAACCTTGTTTAATGAAGAAGATTCTTGAGCTAAATAATAATTTCGTTCACCTACCATCTTCGTCTGCGCGCCCCATATTGGGTTCGGGGTTCCCAACTCAATGACGGATTCTAATTGGCTCATCGCACTTGTGCTCCAAAGTGAAGGGGCTTAAACTATCCATGCTACGGATGTGGAAGCGTAAACTCTGTCTCTGTGAATTTACTTTCCAAGAGATTTACAAAATATTCGTGACATTAATATAGTCCATATGATCCAATGTAAGCATTAAGAGCAGTTTATCCAAAGACGTACAAGTCACACTACTTCAAGTAGTTGTTAGCACAAACACATAACTAGAGCCTAGCCACTACCGGAACCGTGGAGCATGGGTTTGAAGAACAGTAATTCTTGAGGCATTAGGAAAAAAGGCAATGCTATACTTGGGCATGAGCGCATGGTAAGTTACAGCATGACTTTCATGTAAGGTTTACCCTTTTTTATACTCCATGTAGTGTTAGAATTGAAGGGGAGCCTTGGCACTACTGTAGAGTTGTTGTCATGTGACTTTGAGGTAAGACTGCATACTGTTGACCATTGTGGTCTGTACCTTCTCCAAACCCTGCATATGTGGGAGCTTCGTACACTAAGTTGCCCTTTTATAATATTAGAATTTGTTTTAAGTTAAATATTTTGGTAGAATCCATCTAAACTAAAAAAGAAACTAGATTATTGTAACGGAAACTAGCATTGGCGTTCTACATGAGAAGAAAACTAGATCTATGTGAATTGAAAACCAAAAATGGTATCCTATAAATGGCAAGAATGAGCAAGAAACTAGCATGACAGGGACCCTTTCAAAAGCCATGCTGATTTGATGCTCTGGCATATGGAAATATGCAATCTTGATCACAAGAAGAAACAGGTAGTGATAAGCTCCAAAAATAAGCAAAACTCGACGTTCCACGGGCTAAAACTTGTCTAGCACACTGGTGCAAAACCAACCTCTGGGTTTGGGTTTGGAGGTTGCTAATGGTTGCGAGTCTCCAACACAGAGAGAGATCATGTTTCGGCATAGATGATACCCTAAAAATGTAGCCGCGCTACACAGCCACTTACTGTGTGGTCGTGCCCTACTATAGCATGCCTTAGGGAAAGGAGAATGTCAATTCTCTAGACTACTCAACGTAATTATAGCTTAGTTGGTGTGAGCTTTCAATCTAGATAGGATAATGCTTAATAAATAAATGGATGTTTGTGGTAAGATTATGGACCATGCCAACAAATTAATCTCCTTATAAGTATTCTTAATTAATTGTCATTTCCCATTAATGGAAACGAGGGCAACATGACATTATTAAACATAGCTGAAGTGAGTGTTTCTTGAATATTTTACCCACTTTAAAGCATGTTATACCTTTCTGTGCAGTTGTGCGTGTCTTGTGGTTTGTAAAGAGAGAGACAATTCATCCTATCGCCTTTGGGAACCTCCCACTTCTTATTTATTTTATTCTGCTGTTTCTTGATGGGCATCCAAATTACATCATCCTGTCCCGGATTTGTAAGGGCAGGAGAACTGTTGGAACTCTAAGCTCTCGTCAATCCAGTAATGGCATTTTTCTAGTTTTCACTCTCGTTTATTTATTTTCTAGCTTCCAGACACAATTGTGCATTGCCCGATGTACAGAGCACTGAGGCTGGCCTGGTCGCTTAATGTGCTCACACGCACGATGAACCCATATACAAAGATACTTACCTCGCATGCTCGCTTCCTTGATTATGCTTGGCTGGATCAGGGTTCCACTTTTTACATGATCCAGTAAGGACTGCTTGCTCTGCAAGTGCACTTGCAATCGTATGTTTCTACTTACAGATGCGCGCCCTGCTTCTAGCAGGTGAAGGAGGCAACGAGCCAAGTACTTTGGGCGGTCATAGTCCTTGTCCTCTATATTGTTCGCTTTGGCACTGTAGCCTGTCTGGTAGAGTTGTTATTGTATGACCTTGAGGTCATGAAAACAGCTTCTTGTAAAATGCAAGGTAAAGCTGCATATTATTGACCTTTGTGGTCTACCCTTTCCCAAACTCTACATATGTGGGAGCTTCATGCACCGGAACTGCCCTTTATTTGTAGCCTGCCCGGACTCAGTCAACGAAACCTCTCGGTTACTTATCTATCTTAAAGAACCTAAAGTTTGATAGACACAACTAAGATTAGGCATGGATAAGACTAACCATTGGCAGCTCCGGAATATGGATAAACCAATTGAACACAATTAAAGTAATTCAAAATCCTAGGTCTTGTTTGTTCTTCTTATATAATAACTTGGGTTAATGGTTCTATCGTAGTTGGTCACAGACAATTTATGCATTTTTTCTATCACTTCTTCCTTTTGGACATGATTAAATTTAGGAGTGCTTGCTAGTAAGAGTGTGGAGAGATTTGCTTTGTAAAAAAAGAAAAAAAGAAAAAACCCGAATAAAATCACAATTTGTGCATAATTCAATTCATAGATTGTTATCCCCAAGCAAAGTGCTCCTTAGGGAGTCTCCAAAGCCTTCTAAGCACAGACGCGGAAAAAGGTTAAGAAAACAAAAGGTACCTTCAATTAAATACAGCTATCAGTCTAAGCAACTTGCAGGATTTTGTTATATCTAACGTAGACTCACCTTTAGATGATCTGACCCGTTCGTTTGATTACCCCAGCTTTCAATATCATCTAAAAACTAAATCAGATTCATTGGAGGAGGCTAGCATCCTAAACTCTGTCCATTTAGAATTTAGACCATTGTTCATCGAAAATTTCTAACCATTTTTTTCAAACAACGGGATCATCTAACAACACATGCTTTTTGGAATAGTACATACCCAAACCAGGAACAATCGGAGACGGGTCCGATCATCCACGGTATGGCCGATCCACTCAAAAGTATACTAAAAGGAGTTGAAAAGTGGGTCCCATCCACTAAAAAAATAACCTAAACCGGTAGTTGTAAGAGTTAAATGTAGACCATTGTTTATTCAACCGTTTCTTTCAACAACACAATCATCCATTAACACAGTTTTTGCACTACGACACGTCCAATCATCCAAAAGTGGGGCTCATTCATTCAAAAGGGTGCGCTTCTGTAGACGCTTATTATATGGCTCTTTGAAGGGCATTTGGTTCAAGACCATATCTGATTAAAGACGTGCTTCCCAATGAACTCCGCACCCTCGATCTCCCCCCATCGAAACTAACGGATCGGATCGCAAATCCCAATATACAGATAATTGAAGTAAATTTACTGGTAAATATATAGTTTAAAAATATTTAAAAATGACAAAAAATACGAATATTTCCTATTTTCCATGGAAGGTGGCGGTCTCTCGCCATCAACGTGTTCTTCTCTCACCCGCCATCTCCTTCTTCCAAAACAAAAGCAGAAACGGAGCCGTGCATGTTACGCACTCCTCCGCCATTCTTCCCATCCCAAAGCCTAAATCTTCTCTTTCCCCATTTCCTTCTTGAATCTTGGCGTCGGATTTCCACTTTCCGAGCGAGAAATGTCGCTTCTGGACGTGAGCACGGGAGCCCAAGCCACGATCAGAGCTCGTCGTGGCATAATCATTTCCGCCTGCGAGGGAGACGAGCAAAGTAGGTTGGTGATGTTTTGCAGCGTTAGGGTTTCTATGCTGCAGTTTTTGGTCCTTTTGGTGCTCCTACAGGAGGGAGTTTGAATTTTTGCTTCATTTTTGGTGTTTGTGTTATTTTTTTGGTGACATTAGGGTTAATGTGCTGCAGTAGTTGATCTTTTTGAGGTGGATTGGAGGAAGTTTGAATTTTTTATTCATTTTCGCGGTGTTTGCTGTCTTTGCTACTGATATGGGAGAAGGCTTGAATTCTTGCTTCGTTTTTGTATTTTTTGGTATTTTTGGAAATACCCACTATTCGTTATTGTAGTAGATAGCAACAACCATCTGTGTGCTACCGTTATTGGTCCTTTTTGCGGGAGAATTGGTGAAAGTTTGAATTTTTTATTCATCTTTGCGGTTTGTTTTGTTCATTTTTGTATTATTTTTTTCCGTAGATTGGTATTTTGCAGCTTTTTGCTTGGAGATTCTGGGGTTAGGGTTTATGTGCTGTAACTTTTGGTCTTTTTGAGGTAGGATTGGAAAATTTTGAATTTTATATTCATTTTGTGATTTTTTTTCCTTGTTGTTTTAGACAAGAGTTATGAGGATCTTTTCACGGTTCCTTATTTGGAAGCAAAGCCTAATGATTCGGGGAATGCGACAGAGATTCGGCAGATTAATAGTAGCTGCAGTGTTTTTGGGAACCGCAGAAGGGGAAGGAGTCCCGCTGATCGGGTATACAAACAGATGAAGAGGTATTTTCTTTCTTCTCTCTCGTGACCCTTTATGTTGAATTCCTTATGGTGATGTTAAGATTCTGAGATAACTGCTTAGAAGATCGTTTTTCTTGTTTAAATGCGCCATTAGCGAGTAATGGTTCTCGATGGTAGAGTTGGTGAAACAATATACAAGGGTTTGAAGATTCAGGAACTTAGTTTACTGAGTTGGCGACTCGATTCTTGTCATTTATATGCAGCCCTTTTGTGGATTATTAAAAGCAGCTTATGCTCGTTTGACCTGTTTGCTCCATTGAAGTTGAACGGCAATGTATTACTTCTAGACTGTTGATATTGATCTCTCATGTTGGCCGGCTTCTTATGGTATGAGTTAAATACTGCCACGTTTAATTTACAGACTGAAATTGTTGGGCTGTTCAGAGTCTCAAATTTCTTGGGAGATTGTTCGGCATTTCTTTAAGTCATTTGCTTAGTCTATGTCATTCTTCTTCTTAAGTCTCTATCCTTTCTTCAATTAAATGACTGTTTGCACCTTCTGGGTTGCAAATTTTCTTAAACACCACAAGCTTCCAACAGCATTTGCATGTCTGTGATAGCATTTGCTATTTGTAACCTCATTTTACTTCACTGGCATGTAGCTACTTAGTGCGTCAAAGTTTCAGTTTCTTAATACAGTACCAGGATGGAAATGAGGAGGATGTGGTTGCAAGCTAAGCATTTTGTTGACAACACCTAGGTAGGGTGAGCCATTATTCTTTTGCTCCCCATCCCTCCCGCCTGAAGAAAAAAAGAAAGAAGAAGAAGAAGAAGAAGAAAATCTTTGAACATCTGACGCCAACTCCACCTTCAATAAAAATGTCACCTTGTTATCTTCATGTGGGCCTTCAGGGGCCTGTTCAGTAGAAAATGCCCACGGTCCTCTATTATAATTTTGTAGGTATCCGTGTACCACAGACATGTTCCCCATTTTTTAGGTTTGATTTGATACTTCTCCTTGTAACCTAAGCTTCCAATATTAACTTCTGAAGACTATGCAGTATCAGGTTGGTTTTTTATTTGGAAAAGCAGGAAGATAATAATTAACTGAAGCAAAAATTTAAGAAGGTATAAGTAAAGAAACTTGTATTTTGGATTTGGCAGAACTGCTTTCAGGGGTTCTCAAGTTTTTAAGGTGTTTTTTTTCCTTTTTAAAAGAATGTATATAGCAATGGTATGTTAGTTCTGTAGTTTTCTATTTTTCAGGTAAAAATAGTCCAAAAGTAACCTCTTACTGATCTGTTACAGTAGGAATTTAGGAATCTTGGAATCTTGGAAACTATATGAACCTTTTCTGGCTCAATCAAGACTTTATTTTGTTTCAGTGGAATCATTTTGATTGTTGTTTACTCCTGCTTTCTGGGACAACATATTGGCCACAAACTATTTTCTTTATGATGACAAGAAACAGCTGATGCTCTTGTTGGTTTAGTTGGAAAGCAACTTGTGATTTGGTTTAGCTTATATTCCTTCCATCATTGGTGGGTTCAACGTAGCTTCTCTAGGCAAAACTTCATTTTGATCTCCTCTGGGACCTCACTTGAAAAAGGAGATTTTAGTAAGATTGTCGTGTTTGGAAGTCCATGAGGTGAATATTTTCTTCATATGAGAATTGTTAGTAACAAGTTATAGAAACACACGGTACTGGCCGTGGGACTATGTTTCCAGAAGTGATACTTATTTGCCTTGGTAGAATAGTTGGGATTCACACTTTCTTTATTGGATTAAGTGTTCAATTGTTGTGTTGGTAAATTATGATGTCCTTACCAATCAGAAGCTAATTCCTTGGTGGATTTTTTCTGGAGGTGATTGTGCCTGCCTCAGTCAAATATGTAGATCTAGAGTGACAATTAGTAGAAAATGTTGTAATTGCATCCATTTGGCCCTGTTCTTGAGAGAGGTGTTGTGATTTGGAATAGTGATGATTCCTACACCAATTTGGAGATTCTTAAACACGACACCAATATGAGGGCTGGGTGTTGATGACAAGACCAAAGTTATGGATGTCATTCTTGCTAGATCAGTGAATCAGTATCTTGGAATCTAGATTTTGGATTACATGTTTGGTGTTGGATGCTCCTATCTTGAGGACCTTTTGGGGAGTTCTTGGTGGCCCTTGATGTCCTTGCTGGATGATTGTGCAGGTTATATTGGAAAGTGCTGAAGAAGTTGGAGCCATTTGAATCCATGTTTAGATGCTACCAGTCCACTATCTTGTTTGATAGAAGTTTGCAGAGATCATTTGATGTTTCAGTTCATGCCTAGGGCATTAGATTTTATGGTTTGCGATACTAAGACGAGTCCAAGAATTTTGAGTTTATATTTTTGAAATTTCTATTGAGTCCATTTATCACAGGATTCTCAAGCTTTTATCATCCAAGAAAGATGAGTGCTGCAAGTGGAATTCTTGGGACACAGGATAGGAGATATATTAGGTTGTTTTGATGGGACTGATGGATTGTTGCTGAACATTGATTACTACTTTTGTATGTGATGCAAGGGAAGTAATGGCATTTCCAAGGGAGAAAGGGACACGTAGCATTCTCTTTTGGTTGTGATTTCAAGCAATTGGAGATCCAAAATAGGTCTAACAATAGGATGTTCTACATCAACCACAAGTGGGGCCTATGCTGTGATAAAGAGATTCCTGCCGTGGTATATTATAGCAACACTAAGCCTATGCTGTCATAAATAGATGTCATATTGGGAGAGTTGGGTGTTTGGACTATTGTTTTCTATTATTATTTTTTAGAAGACTGCTAAGTGGATGCTCCATATAGCATACCACTTCTGCTGGAGTCTACAATTGTATGATCTGATTTGCTCATCTGATTGGCTTCGGCTGTGAATGTTTCTAGATCAGAGAACATGTGAATTGGCTCTGATTTGATGGTGAAAGTTACACCTTTGTTTTCTCAATTTTAGATGCTATAATCATCCAATCCACATGTTTTTTTATCTACACGACATCCATAGCTGGAGCAATCAGATTATCGAGTCAGTTCATCCAAAGGTGGGCCTCTACCAAAAGTGGTATAGTTGGACACACTTATCGAGCATTCATTTAGCATTCCTCTTCTTTTTTCATGGGTTTTATTTTAGATATGGGCCTTCCTTCTGTTTTCTCTCGAGACTTGAAATTTATTTTTGAAGTTTTAATGGCCCTAGTGGTTTGAAACGGTGGTCCATTTAAGTCATTACTCGAATTAAGCAAGTCTTTATTAAGGTATAAGTGTAGGGACCAACATCTGAGTTAATTTTGTTTATGCAAGTTATTCAAGTGAGATTGAGATTAGAAGGGGTTGAAAGCATTTAGATTGTTTCTAGGCTTACATGGGGAGACAACAGATTTTAGAAATGAGAAAAATAATTTTCTTCTAAGAAGCTGTGGAGACAACAATTTCACCATCCTAGTGAATGATTGCTCATTTTCTCTAATTTCCTTCAAATTCTCCCTATCTACAAGTATTGCCCTACATTCTTTCTTAACAAGTATTGCTTGTGGGTTGGAGGCAGTCAACATCTCGCTAGATAGTGATAACCATGGTGTCAAAAACACAATATGGACTTTTAAAAACTTGAGTTGATGTAGCTTAATGCCAGGACTACTGGGTGATGTGGCCAGAGAGCAGCAGCATTTTTTCTCATAATTTTTAGCAACACATTACCAGGGGATAATTAACACTGAAAAAGTTCGTTTCTTGACTGGGCAACACTTGGTGAGTCCAAGAAGCAAAATACAGAGAATCTGAAACTGCATAAACTTGGCCAAGTTCATCGTTGACTGGCCAAATATTTACGTGGTGAGAACTATAAGCCTGTGAATAGGAAGACTCGTGATGGAGTTTTTATGGTAATTGTTCATAAGATATTAAGAAGTTCTATATTCTATTTGTTGTCCAAATAGCCAATAACGGATGACTTATAGTGTTCGTCAACTTCAAAGCTTATGGTGAAGAAGGTCAATTAATGGGATTTTCTAGGATAATTGTTAATAACATTAAGAAGTTCTTAATTCGTTTGCTGCTCATCCAAATGGTTGATGGTGGAGTCAGCTTGTTCATTAAGCTGCAATGTCTTTCTACCCTTTTATGTTACTTATAGTTTCTAACACTGGTTCTTCTCAATTTGAAAACTGTTCTTGCAATAAGAGTGTGGTTTGAGGCAAAACAAAGTGACCCTTGTACAGCAAACTGCATGTGGTGATCTGTTTGCTTTGCCTTTAACAAGATCATAAGTTGAGGTGGTTCTTCTAGATCATGACGAAGTCAATTCAAGCTTCAAGTAGTGATTGAGCACCAAATGTGTCTTAAAGGCTAACACATGGGTTAAACAGCCCAACATACAACTATATGCATATACATAATATATACATGCATGGCTCACAACTTACCCTACTAGGATCCTTAGATAACTGGTAATATTCGACTTTAGAATCAGGATGAAGGTGAAGGATGTTCTTCAGGTGCTTCTGATTGGTCTTTTCTTTTGCTTTTCTTGTTCTATATCTCAAGTAAGGTTTGGTTCATGTTACCTGTATGAGATCTTTTTTTCTAGTCATGTGATGTGACATATCAGACCCTTCTCCTCTGAGACATCTGATCTGTGTTTCTTTCTTAGTCTCCTAATGGTCGGATCATACCATGTTGCTACTTAAATGATTTTATGTTTCTTGAATGACTTGAACCAATTATCTGTTGGATAATTAAGTCAGGTTAAAGTTGGCTGCCACTGAATTAAAATTTTTATGCTATGATAATGTTGATGAATTAAAATTTCTAACTGGAGTCAATGTGAAATGTTTGCTTATATCCTGGGACCCAAGGATCGTAACTGTTATGCTTGAAGCATGTCTGGTCCTTATCACCCTTATATCCTAAGGTTTTGGGACTTAGGGGATATTAACACCGGGTTCCGTATATCATATTGGATTCTTATCCTGGTAACATGGCTAGAATTTTACATCTTTGTTTATGAGGCAGTTGTGAAACACTCCTTTAGGAGTCCATAATAAGTATACTTAGTTCAAGAGTGTTTACGTGAATTTGGTACTTGATGTTGTGATTTTTTGTTTGGTTAACTAGTCTAGTTTAGTTATTGCTTTTCTGATAATGTGGTTGTCATGATGATACTTTTACTAATATTGAGCATGCTTTGGATATGAAGCATAAATAATTTTCAAAATCAATTTAATTGGATATCCATTATTTTCATAACCTGTTTAAGATTGTTTGACTTGGGAGAGTATATTGTTAGTTTCAAGTTAGCAACTATGTCTAGCTATTGGGTGCTTAACATGGGCTGATAAACTCTTGACTAAATGAAATCAGAAACCCAATTGAGCTATTCACATTGAAATGATACTTTGTTGTTTCAAAGAGTTAACAAATTAGTAGTCATGGCTCCAACTAAGTCCTTTAGTATTGGAAAAGTAGGCTTATGATTGAAGTTGGTGTTTTAGGAATTGGGACCTGAATTACATAAAGAAATTAGTATTGTAGTAACTCCTTCATTTGCTATTTATCTGCAATCCTTAGGTAGACTAATTATTTTGGGTACACCCCAGGACAATGCTCCACTACCTCAAGGGAGAAGGTTTTTCTGTGGTGGAGAGTTCTTCTTCTGTGTCTGAGTTTTGCCCTATTGAGTTAAATGAAAAATGACCGCATTAATCATGCAATCCCACCCCACCCCTTAAACAACAAAAAACACCCAACCGATTGACATAGTTTACTGTTCGAGTTTTTAAAACTAGGAATTTTTGCAAAACTTCAATTACAATTTGGCATTTTTGCAATAGTTTTTCAATTTCGCAAATTTGCCATTAAGTTTTTAGGAACTTTGCAAATTTGCCATTTTGTTAGTTTATTGTACTTTTTCCCTGATAATTTTTACTAAATGACAATATTACCTTTATCTCTTCTTGCAACTTCTATTTTTGGCACATTTTTTGGTGCCTCTGTGTACCCTCTGATGTGACTACAGTGTTGCCCGAACCCCAGATCCTCTCGCTGGCGCAACCCAGATTGCACCCCTACTGGCTGCTGCTACCCAAACTGCCCCTCCACCCCCACCCTTGCCTCCCCCCACTCCCAGTTGGTGCTACCCAGACCGCTCCTCCCCTTCCCCGCGCTGGGACAGTGAGCAGATCGCTAATAGATAGCTCCCCAATCCCGGCCCCTGCTCGGTGTCTGCCTAGCTCCCCAGGTTGCAGTCCCTGTTTTTTGACACCTTTGGCAACCGACTGTCTGTCTGATATCTATTAGATAAGGGTAATATTAGAATTTTGTAAAACTTAACAGGGAAGAAGGATGAAAACCTAACAAAGTTTAAAAAATGTTGGATATTTTTGCAAAAATGCCAAAGTGTAATGGTATTTTTACAAAAAACCCTTAAAAGTGTTGACTTTGACAACTACGATAGGACTGCCAAAATGCAGTTTGCCTGTTCTTGATTGTTAAGAAACTTGATCATAAGTTATGATCGTCTTTTATAAGTGTTGTTTCCTGATCAAAAGAACTTCACCATTTATTATTTTGGTTTTTTATTTTATTATATTTTTTAATGATCTTTGTTATTATCATCTAGCATATCATGCTGTGATGCTTACAAGTGTTTATGTGCATCCGGGTGGCAGCCATGACATTTATAGGTCATTTCACTTGCATTGTAGTATTTTGAGTTTATATTTGAGATTCCAAGTAGAAGGAGACCCATGGCACACCTGTTGAGTTGTTGTCGTGTGACGTGAGAGGTCATGGGTTTGAGGTGTGGAAACAGCCTCTTGCCAAAATGCAAGGTAAGGCTGCATGTTATAGACCCTTTGTAGTTGCCCCTTCTCCAGATCCCTCATATGTGGGAGCTTCGTGCACCGGGCTGCCCTTTTTTTAATAAGTGAGATTCCAAATTTCCAAGTGGAGCTGTACCAAAGCACTATTGTGATGCTAGACTTTCAAAGTTCACTAACGAAAATGGATGACTAGGTCATTAGTTGGAAGGAATGCTATTAGTCGATTGAGAAGTCAATAACCTCCCGAGAATTTCATTCTTTTGTAAGCCAAGGCATTAAAAAAAAGAGGAGTAAAAAAAAAGGAAGCCAATACTTAAACAAGAGGCAAATAATTACTGGATCAGTTTCTACTCAGCCTCTACCCAAACCAATAAAGGAACCACCTGGTGGGAAAGAAAAATAGAAGACAAAAGGCAAAGCATTCTATTAACGCATGTCTGGATAAAAAACATGTTCAAGATGGACATCCTGATTATTCAATACATGTGAAACTTTAGATAGGTCAACCCAGTGCTTTGCATGTACAGGTCATGCATTATCATGTAACCTAAAAGTGTGTCATTCTAGCCAACTAAAACTCAAGGAGTGGGAGTTGTTCAGTAGCATATGTGACACATTATGGCTTTGATAGAATCATGGCATTTTGTTTTTGCTGGAGGCCGTATCAATTTCATAAAGTTTAATATTTGAAAACACAGTTGTAGCTTAATGATGGAACCTTACTAACATTGCCACTGCAGTCTGACGTTAGTGATGCTGCCTGGTTACTGCCTTTTGCAGCATGGAGAAATGTGGCTACACAGAAAGGTACTCTTTTCTCTTTTAAGATACATACTTACCTTTTCAAAAAGAAAAGGTAAGGTGTGCTACCATTTATGGTAATAAAAGTGCTTCTATGTCCCATGATATCGAAAGGAAATAAAGTGTCTTCCTAGCGGAAATCATTTCCAAATTGGTCATATGTTTTTTAGTTTGGCGTTGCATGGCCCACTTACTATGCCCCATGTTTTCATTGTATTCAAAATTTTGAACATGATAGTCAAGGCCTAAATTATTGTAGAATCAAGAATAGGATAGGTGGTCATAATTTTGGTGGCAGGTGCATTGAAGTGCTTGTTTTTTAATTTTATAATGTTCTTATTTGTGCAGGTTTTTACTATCTCATCATTTTAACCTACGTTGGGGATATCTTCCCTGTTGTTTTCACTTGTGTTTTTTTATGCCATAACGTATGATTCTATACTATATTGTTTTCTGTCTTTATTTCTCTTCTGATTTTGTATTGACATTTTAGCTCTTTTGCATCAGGACTTTGACATTTGCCTTCTGTTCTTCAATTACCTTCTTTTGTGTTCTCCCAGACTATTTTCTTCCTGAAATGGAGTAATTGCGCCATCCATTTACTTGGCAGTGTTGCATTCTGAACATGCTATCTACAGCGATGTTTTAGGAAGTTGTCTTTTGAAGTAATTAGAGGGTTAAAACACTATAATTTTGGATTAGAGAATTTAGGGTTACCTTGTTTTTGTTAAGGTGTTGTAGTCGGTGGGAGAAATATTCAGAAAAGATAGTGTTCTTTGGGATTGTGTGCTGTGACAACATTATATTTAAAACAGGAATGCTCAATTTGTTTATCTCAGGGTCTCATCTCATTTTGGAACCCAGGGCAACAAGACCACAGGTGAGCTAATGCAGATGATATACTTATCGCAAGATGGAGACCAGCTTCAGGTTCTGGTAGTTCTCAATACCTTTCTTTTTGAGGATTGTCTCTACAGTAGTCTAGTTCCTGATACCTTTTGGTGTGACTTTTGGTCCATTTCTCTAAGAAGCTCGTTTTTTGTTGTGAATGGAATTTTTACAAGAAAGAAAGACTAAGAGCTAATTTCTGGCCACTGTTAAGCTTCTGGAAACTGTTCTTGTTGGACATTTCACCTAGACAGTAGCAACTTGGTAGCACTTCCTGTGACCTTTGGTCTCATCAAAAGAGACAAATACCCAACAAAAACTGTGTGCATAAATACCTTCGAAGTGCTATATAGATCTTATATTTTGTCTTTAGTGAACAGTAATGGCCAATTGGAATTCAGAGCTCAAAATGACAGCTAGGTTAATTTGTGTAGCCTGGGGCTCCTTCGAAGATGATCACGAACACTTTCTGTAGTTCTCTGATCAAAGTTGCATCTGCTAACAGGTTGCTGAGAAACAGGGTCCCTGATCAACAAGCCCGAGAGAGAGGTCCATGTAAAAAACCTGGAATCAAAAGCCAGAAAGTTACAATATAAAAATTCCAAACTAGAAGAGAAGATTTCAACTTTGATCAACGAGAATACCATGGTTCGGAAGGTGAAGCTTTTTAGACTGTCATTTTTGGTTGTTGTAATTCTCTTTTGCTGACTTTTGGAATCCTCAGCTGGTTTCAGTTTCCTCACATTTCTAGAGGATAACAAAGTCTCGTGATTGGCTGGTCTTTATGAACGCAAGACCCATAGTTGATGATAGATGGAGCTTCAAAATGATCAGTCAGGAAACAACCGACTATGAACTACTTTTCTGGTTGTGTTCATGGACGCTCTGAGAATCAATTGAAGAGTGTTTATAGCTGTTGTTTGTCGTTAAGTTCGCATGTTTTTACTCATGTCAAAGTTTCATCTTTAGTTTGAATGTAAAGCCTCTCCAACTACAAACATAGCTTTTTGTTTCAAAGGTCCGATTTCCACGTTTTTGTTAAATGCATAGACATCCTAAGAAAGTTTGAGGACCGTGCTCTGCTCAGCTACGACATTGTCATGCCCGGAAACTCTCTTAACGAAGGTATTGCGTTGACAACATCTGAGTTTAGGAATCATACTTGCAAATCTTTTGATCTTTGAAGAATTTAAAGCTAGTTCTTTATCACAAAGCCGGATTTTCAGTGGCTTGCAGTCGTTGCAGTAATTTTCAATATCATCTGTGTGTATAAGCTGAATGAGAGGGGCAGTACCTGTCCCAGGTCTGATTCATGCTATATTTTCAAGCTTGAAATTGTTTTTGTTGGTGTGTTGCTTTTTTTCTGGCTGTTATCACAGAGCAGGTGCCCGGCTGATACACATTCCTTTATATTGTCTAAGGGGGACCTTTCGGGGATGGGTTTAGTCTTCGAATGCAGCAATAGAATTAAACCCAGGAGCCCATCCCAGCCAATCATAGCCAGTTTTCGATTGGGATTATTGCTGAAAGGTCGTAACCACTTAA
The DNA here is from genome assembly GCA_035236585.1 of Warburgia ugandensis. Taxonomy (NCBI): domain Eukaryota; kingdom Viridiplantae; phylum Streptophyta; class Magnoliopsida; order Canellales; family Canellaceae; genus Warburgia; species Warburgia ugandensis. The sequence continues at coordinate 105,270,508 of CP141126.1, forward strand.
CGTCTGGGATTGTTTTAGATGTGCCATATCGTAAAGATTTGTCAGTTTGAACTCAGAGGATTCGGATGCGTTTATGCATGAAAATTTTAGGTTTATTCTGTCTGAGACAAAGCTGGGCAAATGAGGGATTCTGATCACAGGATTTGGTTGGCTAATCTAGCTGATTGGCAATGTAAGCTATCCGATCATTAGCATGATAAAAAAAATTGATCCATGCAAGCGTTCCACAACGGCTGGAACACAACGAGCAGCTGGAAGTGGCCCATCTGTCCAATAATAATATTAACCTCTTGAAATAGATGGTCCAGTCTAAAAATTAATTAGGATGATCCTATCTTTGACGGTACCGAAGGCTGCTTAGCAGTTGGTCGCAGCCAACGAGGTTACTCTCCTATCTTTCCTGGTAGCCACTTTGTCTTATTTTAGGGTATAGCTTTTAGTAGTTTTCCTCTGTTAAAATAAATAAATAATTTATATTTTCAATGGCAGGATATTCCAGAGTGTGACTTTTCAGACGGGCAGAGGTTGTTGTGTAAAAAGGTGGACCCTACAGTTAGAAAGTGCCACAAAAACCCAAATGAGGTGGGGCCAATGGTTCTAAAGGGTGTAGGGAATATAACGTGCCATTTGCAAATGCTCTCCGTGACCCCTTAATTTCTGAAATCGGCTGATACCCCTGAAGTGTTACTTATTAATCTAAGGGTCACAACTCAATCTAACTTCTCTTTGCACCACGCAATTGACACAGTGATCTGGGGCCGAGATCTGTCCAATCATCGATAGTGCTTGTGCAGGTGCAGTAAGATATGAAATGCCTCTAATAAAGTGTATTGCAGCTGGCTTTCCTCCAGCTTTACCTCGTTTAACTCTCAAATCCTGCTACAGATTTTCTGTGTTTGTGATTAGACATGAAGGATCTTTTAGTGGAGAGGAGAAGTGAGGTGTCAGCTCACACATTTCATTGATGTTCTTGCTTTCCCTATTCATATAGGAATATGATAAAAGATGCTGGCAGTTGGGCCCTACATGGGAAAGCCCTATGTAGAATATAATCTAATAAAATCAATGGTCTGGATGAAACATACATGTCTTAATGTGGGACCCGAAGGTTGATCATTAGACTAGGAACTGCGCTAGTGTTTGCCCATTTGATCTAATGGCTGGGATGTGTCGACACCAATCAGCTGAATAGTCTGCTTAATGGAAAATCTTTTTGTACAAAGAAGTGATCCAAGCTCCGTTACTTGCATCTTTGGTCATGATTAACAATATAAACAGGGATTAATGTTTTATTAGCCAAAAAGCAGCAAAGTTTTTGTGCAAGATTTCTCGAAATTTATCCTTCAAATCACTTCATGTTTGTCAGAGCAAGGAAAAGAAATCTTCTTATGATACCCTTAAAGTGCATTATAAGTCGTAAAAAATTGTGCATAGTTGGTCGCAGACAATTTGGCATTTTCTCTGAAATATGCATGGTCAAATGCTCAGGTCTCCTGGCATTTTCGCTGAAATATGCTTGGTCAAATGTTCAGGTTGCCGCCGCATTCTCTTTCCTCTTTAGTTGGGGATTAAATTTGGGGCATGTGTATGAGTAATTTGCTCTGTAATTATTAGCTTACACACACAAAAGTGCATTATAATCCAGTTTATATGGTTATCGTTGTTTCCATATAATTGAGCGTTTCGAATCACAAAACTCCAATCATATAACCATACTCAACATGAAATCCGTTCATTGATCAACGTACAAGAAGTACATATAAATCCTGCAAATCGATCTCCTACAATGAACAATATCTTGAAACTTCTCTCTGAAATTTAGCTTAAATTTCTAACAAAGCAGCATGAAGGTGTGTCCCAGAACAATGTTCGTATATATATTTTTACACGTAAAAAGCAATGAAGATGCTGATTCTCTTGCAAGGATAAATCTTTGCCACTTTTTCCATTTCTTTTGCTTTAAAATGAGCTTCCAGTTATCATCCAAAAAGAAGAGAAGTGAATTAGAGAGTCCATAATCGGAAACTGATCATATCGACGCCATCTTCGGATCTTTCGGTGTCATATATATATTTGTATATAACTGTCGGCATCCGACAGGGAGAGTTTGAGCTCCAAATATTTACTGTTTAAATCTTAAGTTAATCACAGTACTTTAGTTTTTCAATAATACTCGATGACCCATTTCAGAGACATCTTTTCCGAGGGTTCCAATATCTACAATATACCCACCCAAGTTGAAACATTGTAGGGCAATTTGCGAAGGGCACACCAAGGGCGTTTTGGGACAAGTTGAAATTATGTAGGGAGACTAATAAGATATTGGGAGGCAGTCAAAGTGTGGTTTTCTAACTGGGCACGAAGGTAAATAAATAGGGGGACAAGGAGTTTATGTTAATTAAGTATTCTACTTCTAGGGTTCTGTCTAATCATTCAAATTTATTTTATTTTATTAGTTTAATATATTTTTATGACTGGACATTTCACTTTATGTTAAATTTATGAGGGGCCTCTAGTGGCAGCTTGACACCTTGCTTTATGAGAATGATTTGAGGAGAGGACCAAATATCTTTGTGGGAATCTCAAAGATAATAAAATAAGAGGTGTTTTAGGGGCTAAGTTCCCTCAAAATAAAAGTCAATGATGTAATGGGTGATGAAAGGTGACTATCATTCCCCACTATCAGCAAAAGGGGGAAGGGTAATTATGCAAGGAAGGGGGACAAAAGCAGCATTTCAACCAGACAAGCCCTTCATAATCGATGGTTAAAGGGCTCAAAACCTTCTTCTAGTGTTGTGTTTCTTCTTATTAAAGTCAATTGCCATTATAATTTATAATTTGGGCCTCCTCCCGCCCTCCTTTTTCTTTGCATCCATCAAAAGTTAACACCCTTTCTACAAGCTTACATTAGGAAGCCACCAAGAGTGAAAAATGAGACCTCAAAGGAAAAATAAACAGAGACCTTTCTACAAGCTTACATTAAATATTCCAAGATCCAATTATATTTTATATTTTTTTCTATTCGTGACGTAAATTTATGAAATAAAACTCAAATTTGAGGAACGATTAATCAATTTGTCAAATAATGTCTACAAAAACTAGCAAAAAATCTCTACTTTTTGAATTTTAAGAATTTTTGCTTGGCGGCTTATTTCCGAATATGAACTCTGTAACAATGGTCCCAGATGCCTAAAGTAGCATATGCACATCGGATAGAAGCTGTGTTTGTTAGTCTTTTTCTTAGATCTAAGCCATTATCTTGGTCAAACCCTGATGTTTAGGCTATATATGAAAAATCACGCAAGTCTATTTTCTCAACAATCACTGGTCATGCCTTAAACACACAGAAAAGTATAGGGTAATTTCTGTGTATAGGCATTAATGGAATGGCTAAATAAGATGAACGGATTAGATCTGCATAAAATCGTAAAAAGGCAGCTCTCTGTGCATACAACTGGGCTGGAGCCCAACGGGTGATACGTCAATTGATCAAAGTAGATCCGACTGTTAATTTCGTACTCTTTTAAGTAAGCAAGATTTGTATTCCCAGATTGTGACTTGTCATCTGACAAAAATGCTTAATCAGTTGGAATGTGTCCAATCTTTTGAAGGTGAATTCCCCAAAATCGTGGTACCCAGTTGTGGGGGCGAGAGTGATTAGAGTGGATTCGTCATTAACGGCCCGGATGACGACTTATACGCCTAAAGCGAAACCTCATGATCGACTAATTTGTTGATCTTTCTTTTCTATTAGTTGTGTTTTTAGGGATGAGACTTGTTGTGGAGGGCCGGGAAAAGATGGTTAGGGTTGGGTAATGCAGCTTTTTGTTCAAAGACAGTTTTATTATGGTGTTTGAGATTTCAAAGGACCATTTGATTACATTCTCCCAAATCCTTATCTTCATGTATTTCACTAACTCAAATCCCATCAACCACCCCCCCTTGCCTTTCTCATTTTCATGATTTTTAGCTTTTGCCAAATTAGGTTTCTTCCTCTTTGAAATGACTACACAATTGCTAATGAAAAGACCAAGTGGCCATGAGCCCACGAGCAATGCTAGGTGCAAGCCTGGACTGGGCGCTTCCCTAGATGCACCCTCATTTTATGGATGGGCCCACTTTTGAATGATCCAAACCGTTGATCTCATGGCTCTTGTGTTGTTGTATCTAGTAGTTTAAATGGTGTGTGGATTGGATAATTCTTGCTTCAGAAAAAAAACTACACTCCTTTTGTAGGCTATATTTGTTGGATCATCGAGATTTTTACTTTACCAGATACTCAAGATAGGAGCAATGGAATGAACGGATCCGATCATCCAAATGTGGCATCCACAATGACAAGTGAGAGGCGCTTCCAGGGAAGTATCCTATGGGGCAGTCGGCCTAGCATGCCTCGTGTCCGCATTTGCTAATAACCCAACCTAATTTTTCTCCTCTTTCATGTGAATTGGATTTAAGTTTCGAGTCAGGATGATGTCACAACAATTCAACATTTTTCTTCCCCTATCAATGTGGGCCCATATGTTTGATATCCACACTGTTCATCCTGTGAATGGATCGATGATGCAGGATCCTGTCGATGAAATCGAAGGATTTTTCTTGTCTTTTCTCCAAACGTCGATCGAGTAGGAAACTTCAATTTCAATGGATTGGATCAGCTTGATCTACTGTGTTTTTTGGGGCTACTTTTCTCTCCCAAGCTTGTTTTGGAACGGAAGCGTAAGATGTGGGCCCATACAATCCATGAGCGGCCGAAGAATAATGCATCATTGGTTTAATATCTATCTTAATTGGATTTTCCCCAGGCTTGCTTAATGAAACAAAATGCGAAAAACCAATCAATAAAGAGGAATGATCAAGGGACACGCGTCGTCATCATGGTATAGCATAATTAGGAGCACTTGTTTCCCCTTGAGGGCCCCACTTTCTGATTGACTTGAACTGTTCAACTGCTGGATCCCACCATCCATAATCTCAAACGGCTCATGAATTGCACTCGGCAAATGATTCAGAGCTCAGGGCAAAATTGAAAATTTTGGCATCCAACGGCTATAGGTGCATCTGATCAGGTTGTTAGGATCTCGCCAACATTGAAGTGGGCTCCACCATCTAAGTATCGTATCGAATACATGCATGTTAGCCCATCAAATAATCCCAAAAGTACAGATCAGAGGTTGGATTTTCATTACGGTCAGCAAAACCGCTTATCCTTCCAGATAATTCGGAAAGAATCTACATGAGATGATCTTAACCACTACAGTGGATCGGAAGGTCCAAAACAAAATAGATCGGACAATTGACATCGAGCAACAAATAAGATCTCTACCGGCGGGTCAAAGATGCGTCTTAAAATCCATGAACTCGTCTACATGCACAAACACCAGATCCGTCCGATTTATCGTCTTTTTAGTCGAACATTATCAGACCGTGATGAAATCCGTCTGATACATTGTTTCGAAGAGAACCAGAGGCATAATTGACTGTTATAAGCCATATCAGTAATATATCCATCATCCGGCCGCGGCTTCATGAGTCGCCGTAACGGTCCAAGCGAAAACCTTTACGTATCGGTCATACTGAGCATTTCACCCTAAATGCCACGAAACATAGTCGCTGATACAAAGCCGAAAATTGCACCTACATAACCACTACGAAGGCCATGCGGATCGATAAGGAGGCGATTTCTCGCCCCAAAATTGTATCGCCACTATCTGACACCATTATTTTGTTCATTAATTACCGATATTTTGTCTACTGGTATCCAAATTTCTCACCCAGGAAGATGCCTGCAAAGTCGTTCTCAACATCCAACGTCATCAAGCCCTCAACATGTGGACATCGATTTTCGACCGTACGATTTCTGTACCTCGGCAAGCGTTACGTGGTCCTATTTCAACGGATAAACTTGGGCCACGTAACCAGATGCGGAACGAGTGGATGGCGTAGCTGGAAGTGGGACCGATGAGAGAGAGGCGAGCCCGACGGAAACCTGCAGCTCAGCGATCCGACGGTAGTGGGCCATCAAGGTACGGAAGCTGAGATTTGACGTGGGATTGAAAGCGTACAGTTGGCTGTCTCAATTGAAAAATGGTGGGTCCCGTACGTGTGACCAGTCACACGTGTTTGACAAAAATGGGGATGGATTTTAAAGGACAACTGTCGTCGGCAATCATTAAGTAGTCAGTGGAGGCTGTGGATCGCAACGGCAAAATAGGGGATCCCACAACTTCTCCTCAACGAGTATTTAAGAGATTCATTTTTTATAAATATTTTTATTAAAAATAAAAATATTAGAAAAAACTTAGTAATAACATAAATAGATAACATTATCCTTAAATAATTTAGACATATCCAATAAAGATCAAAAGCAGCACAGGTGAGACAATTCAAGTTGAAAATTTAAAAGGCAAGGAAAATACCTAAAAAAATGTGGATAGAAGTGATGAGAAAAACTTTAAAAGTTTAATACTAAATAAAGAAATGATACTTAGAATGGAAGATTAAGATTCATGTGACACATCCTTTGTTAGAATAAGGTCTTGATGACAATGACGAGCCTCTCTAAATGTTTTCTCCCATTTTTTTAATGATGAAAATACTTTTGGCAATAGTGAAAAAATTGAGATTTTTTCTAAAAATGGTGAACTTTTGAGAAATTACTTATGAAAATATTCCAAAAAAGTTAGAGGATGTCATAAAACTAAGTTTAATATGATAGCAAGTTTTGTTGCTCCTAATCAAAGTACCAGTGATCATTGATCCAGTGAATTTAGAGTTGGTCCGGGCTATAAAGCAGAACTTGGGGCAGTTGGGTGATTGGAATCTTGTGATTAACCAACTTTTTCTTTTTAACCTGACAAATAATAGCTTCTAGAAGTGCTTTGTTGAGATGTTTAGGATTGCTAATTGTGGTGTTACATTTTTTGATGATGGGGCTAGCTGGATGAATAGTGGAAATTATGTCAACTATAAGGTAGCTTCCATAAAAATATAGTTCATTTTTTTTCCCTTTTATCTTTTTTTTTTTATATACTTTTTCTAAGATTTTACTATGAAAATCCTTCACATGACAATTAGTCCCATAATACATATGACGCTTGTGTGTGGTAATCAAGGATAATGCGATCACCCACCAAAGGTTTTTGGTCCCATGTTGAATGGAGACCATATTAGAAATATCAAAGCATATAACAAAAAATATAAGGCGTTCTAAAGTCAATTATGAAAAAGTATATTTTGGAAAAACCAGGGAATGGCCTACATTTATTGTGGCTTCACCTGTTTTTTTAAGGGATAATCAAGGGAGTCAACTAAAAGAATTTTTACTACAAGAAGGAAGATAAATAATAGTAATAATTTTTAACTATATATTTGACTTAGAAACCAATTATTTTTTATTTCCAAGATTGACTAGATCAAGTTGATATTAATTTACTAAAAGATAATATAGTGATAAGTACATTAATTAGACAAATGGGAGAGAATTTTCCAGGCTGGTGATGGGATTGAGAAGAACATTTGAGAATGCTAAAAGGCCCCTCCAGGGGCTGAAAGGTTAACTAGAAAAAGTTAAGGAGGTTTAAAAGTGTCTTATTCCTAATAAATGGACATATAAGTAAAAGAGTCCCACCAGCGAGACGCAAAGGAGAACACCACCCCATGCACCCCAAATCCCAAGCCTCGAATCAGTATGGCCCATCAGTTTGAGCAATGGTAATTCAGAGTTGCAATTTGGCAGTTCCCATGACGCATTGTGTTATCGTATCATTTTCCTAAGAGCAAGCAGATCCCTCTCATAGAGTACTAGCTTTCCAACGCAACTGAAGAAGGGGCTTTCTTGTGCTATGTCAGAGGTTTAAGTTGCTCGCTTAAAAAAAAAAAAAAGGCCTCATTAAGATGAGTCAAAAAAGAATGCCACCCAGGTACTCCAAATCACAAGCCTCAAAGCAGCATGGCGTATTAGTATGTGCAGTGGCCATTCCTTGTTAAGCCCAACAAATGTTTAGTGTGGTAGGTTGCAGATAATTGGGGCATTTCTGCTCAATACTCTTGGTTGAAGTTCAAGTCGCAACTTTCTTATTTGGCTGGGATTAGATTTAGGAGGGCATACGAGTGATTTTCTTTGTAATTCTTCACCTATAAAAATAAAAAAAGAAAAAAAGGACACAAGGATAGCCTTACTATTTAAGCCCATTTGTCAAAACTATATTTTCATAACAATCAACGGAAATGAAAGAGGATAATTGGAATATGAGAAAAGATATATCATGGATTTATCTTTGATATTAATGGAAAGTATTTAAATGACAATTAAAATTGCAACATGGCCAACAATTTGTGACAGGTAGTCTGTGTCTAACACATGAGAGAGGTCCCCCTAGTGGTTGAAAGGCATAGGAACAACTTTTGAGAGGGTTTATGATAACTTCTAAGGTCTCATTTGATGGAAAAGGGACAAAGCTTAAAGGATCTGGCTTTAAGATATCAAATGGATGGCTAGGATGAATTTTAGGCCTAGCTAGAAGAGAAACATTTAAATCCTTGAAGCTTTCTGACCATTATTACACTGCATGCATTGGCTATATGTACTTTGGTGTGGAGAGAGACTGTGACAGTACCTCTGAATGCTGATGGCGGGTCCTCCCTTTCAACATCCCTAGCAATTGGGTTCATGAGAGAATTAATACAGTGGCATGTATCATTGTGGTGTCCAAGTCAAGACTTCCTAATTTAAATGTTATCTTCTTCTTCTTCTTCTTCTTCTTCAATTTTCACTAGCTTATGACAAACTTTACCATGGCTCATAGTTAGGACAGTGGCACGTGTCATTGTGGTGTGTAAGTCACTATTTCCTAGTCTAAGTGTTATCCTTTTCCCCTTCAATTTTACTAGCTTATATAATTTTTTACCATGGTTCATAATTACAAAAAATTCTGAATAATTGAACTTTTCATTTTAGAAAAGTCTGAAAATTTTGTCTTCGGATTTTTTTGCAATAATTTAAAAGTTCTTACACATTTCCAAGTTTAGGTACAACATGAAATGACATCCCCACCTCTTGTTTTTGCCTTACTCCCAACCCTTAATGGTTTTTTGGGCATCTAGTTATGCCAAGTGTTGGCCTTTAAGTTAGGAAACTAAAAAGAGAACAATAAATGCCCAAAAAATTATCAAAGGAGTGGGATTGAGGCAAATCCAGGAGGTGAGAATATCATTTTCCTTTACAAAAATGAAATACAAATTTAATACTTAACTTATGAAATCCTCAAATATCATGTGTGTATTTAGTAAAAATGCAAATTATTACAAAAAATCCAAATAATTGAATTTTTTGAGAAAGTCCCAAAATTTATTTTTTTTTCCAATAATTCAGATATTCTTACACATTTCCAATCTGGATAGATTTATCAAACTAAACATGAATTTATGAAATGGAACACCAGTCTGACGAATAATTTATCAAATTCTCAAATACTATTTCTAGATCTAATTAAAAATAGAAATTCAAATGTTAAATTCATGTCTTGTAATTCCATTTTCAACTTAAAAAAAAATCCTAAATGTTTTTTCAAATTCTATAATTTTTTTGCCTTGCCAACTTATTCTTGAATTCAAACTTTGTAACCATGTCATGTTTTTAGTCTATTTTCTTTCCTTTTTCATTCATCTTTGTCTCTGTTCTCTTCTTACCTTTCCATGCGGATTCTTTTTGGCATTATCCTTTGAAAGCTTTTAATAGATAGAATGATTAGCCAAAGGAACTCACCGAGGGATGCAAGAGAATTGTATATGCCCATCTCATTTATTTACGTATAAATACAATAGACAAGCCTTGGAGCATGGGTCAACTGCCAAGGATATGGTTATATAATGTATTACCTTAGGCTTACATTAGTTCTCATTATTCATGTTCATCTAATTATAGACATCCCTATGTCATCAAGGGACCCCAGGGTGATTGGCGAAGGGACACCCTCCAGACAAGGTCATGCCACATCTCCCTCCCCAGGAAAAAAGGAGTGAACCTAGACAGGTAAGGATCATTTGGAGATAGCTCAACGGATCTTAATCTCACATTGCAGGCCTCTTGTTGGGCCAAATCATTATCCCTAAGAACAACATTTTCACAAATTTTTTGGTCACACCATGGCCACAGAAACACAAAAAGAAGAGAAGCTTCACACATCACATAGTATGACAGTAAATGAAGTTAGATTGGTCAAGTTTAAGCACTAGGGGTGGCTAGTAAACGTCGAAATTAACCCTTGGTTGACTTCACAAAACAAGATCATGTGCTTCCATATGATAAGGTCTGGAGTTTATGATGAGATTTCTTTGGTTTCCAATATCTTTTTGCTTGTGATTAGTTTGAGTTAATCATATTTTAATTGTGTGGATACTTGCCCACAAGAAACATTGCATAGGTCAAGGAGGGCTCATAAAGTGGAATAAGGAGGCAAAAAGGAAGGATTTTATTATCTTTGTAAGAGTTTCCACAGTTCTGGATATATGGGGAAAGAGAAGTAAAAAAGAGGTAAGCTTTGTTGTCGGCATTCCATGCATGGAATATTTGTGCTTCATAACCTAAAGAAAAATCATAGCTTATTGCAATGCATCTTTGTACAATTCATTTAGACACCTTAATTCCCAAATGGCCATAGATAAATAGTTTCCTCAATAATGTTCTTTGATTTTATTTTTTTTTTTCATTTTTCATTTTTGTAGTTTATATATATAAATTTTGTGGGTACCACAGTTACAAAAAACTCTGAATAGCTGAAAAATTAAAAAAAAAAGTCTTGACTTATTGATGATTTTTTTAATATATAATTCAGAAAGTCTTTATATATTTTCCATTTGGGCGAATTTACCATATGAAATTAAACTAATTTATCAAATTCTCAAAAAATAACTGTAGATCTAATAAAAATATTAATAAAATTTTACCTCTATAATTCTTTTTCCTTGATTTTTCCCTAGTCTTTTTCCAACTATTTTCTAAATTTTACAAATTTTGCCTTGCCAACTTATTATCGAGTCCAAACTTTTGTAACTGTAGTGGGTACCCTTAACTTGACTAGGTATAACGAGAGAGAGAGAGTGAGAGTTCAATGGAGGCATCATCGTACATAGGCAGATCTTATTGGCATGTTTATATTATGCAATATTTCTTACTAAATTGAGATCATTGGTCGAAGAAGTATCAGAGTAGAACTGATGGGGTGAAAATGACTCTATTTCCAATTTAATTGGGGTTGCTTTCAGATTTTCATTTTCAGATAGGGAATTTGGCTTCTAGTACCTTTAATCTATGTATTTTGGTCTGACAGTTTGTTAGTGATTTATGTAATGAGATCAGAAAATGAGTCTTTCCATCAATTCTGAGCCCGAGATGTGGGAAATTAAAGGGACTATGTCTTTCTTCACATAAGTTTTAGCCCGTATATATGAGATTCCAAAATATATTTGAATTTATAAGCCATAATATTTTAAGAAATAAGGTCTTCTATTTTCTATGTGGAACAGATTTTAGGAGGGTGCTTTTGGCATTTTGATCTTGGAATTGGACGAACTTTTCTCTCCCTTTTGGCTTTGCTTCTTTGTCGGTGTCCAAGTACAAAGAAAATATTCAGATCAGCTCTTGAAATGGATTGAGCTGCCTATGATTTTCTTTTATGTCCTTTCTCAAGAAGAACCCATGAAACAAAATGATGGCATATTAACAGGAATTTATATGTTTCATTTCATTTGCAAATTCCACAAGGTGTAAGAAAATTTCCAAACTAATGAAAAATGGGAATTCATGACCTTCAACATGCTCTAACTGAGCCTAGCGACTGAGCTTCATCAATCATTTTGATCACTGAGTCAGGGTTGGATTCTTTTCTTGAAAATTATGACACTCTTTTGGCTAAAGTAAATCACTCGGACCCTCTATTAAATCTAACCTCTCCTGCGAAAAAGGGAAAAACTGCAGTTGACGACTTAAACCTGCAACAGAGTATATTTTAGGGGAGATGCCTAGTTGTCCTACATGTTGTTGGAAAAACTTTGACACTTGGTCAATAGCAATGGAGGATTATATAAATCCAACTTGTCATGCATGGATTAGGTTCTAGCATGTGTTTGGTTGGATTTGGCAATTCCTCCATTATTAACAGGGATATGAGCCTCTAATTATATTTTGATTTATCAAAACAAATGCTCATATTCTCTCTCTCTCTCTCTCAAGAGAAAAAAGAAAAAATGCTCATTTTCGCTTGGAGTGAATTCTTGAAAATGACCAGACAAATACTATCACCAAATGCCTTGACAGAATAGACAGCCGCCAAAGGTGACCACCGCGGTGGTGGCGGGTCGGCCGATCAAAATTGAGCAAAGACAATTTACCTATATCCCGTAGCTGAAAATTGATGCACATTATCTTTCGGGAGGGCCGTGTCCTTTCTAGAAGTCGTAGGGGTACATTTGTCAAGATATTACGCAAAGTCACCTCCTAAGTTATGTACATTGCCGACACCCTTGAAGCATAAATTATGTATTTTATATGTACCGTAAAAAACTGTAAGTACAAAATTGGGCCTTCTTTTAAGCATAAATTATTCCTAAAGTCGGAGATGAACATGCGTATAGGTCAAGGTTAGTTTCGTCATCTCATAAAACTCGAAGCACATGGACATTTTTGTAATTCCATGTCCATGTCTTAGTCCCCTTGCAGGCCGTTGGATAATTTTCCAACTTAGTTGTTTTATCCATTCGAGAATGCTACGGTCAGACGCGGCCACATGACAAGTTGTCGATCTACAAGAAGGGACCCACCTTTGGATGCTTAAATCTGTTCATCTGAGCTCTCTCACTTTAGATGTCCACTAGCTCAGAAATAGATCCAATAGGATGACTCTTGCATCTGAAAAAATATACTTTTTGATCAAAGAAAATGGACGGTTCAAAAACTTTTCAACGCTAGAATCATCCAATTCTAGTGAATATTTGGTCCACATGATATCCAATAGAAGAAATCAGATGAACCAACGGTGGAGCCCTCAATGCAAACACTAGCACCACGTGGCAACTTACCCCATGCTTGGGCCGTACTGTAGCATCCTTCCACGATAATATTATCCATTTTTTCCAAGTAAATGTTGAGCATAATACATGAAAAACGCCGAGGTGCTTCTATATATTCCTGTTTTATGAGGGGTCATTTTTTATTTATTTTGTAAGTAGATTCGAGAGCTTTTGGCCAATCGTGGCGGCAGCAGGCAAGACAGCTATGTTCCTGTTTCTTTAATGGAATTGTATAAATATTTTTCCCTGGTTGAATTTGGTTCCATTGGTTTGTGTCATTAGTCCAAGGGTTTTTGAACCAGGATTTACATATTTTATTGCAATTTCTTATTTTTAATAAAAAAATTTGTGCCGGTTTTGTCCATTTTGATTGCTCAAGGGGCCCCCAGATAGGCTGGAAACAGCTAAAACAGGAATTTCTTTGTGGGGTCCAATACCCATAGTAATAATTGAAAAAGAGTTATTGAGAATTAAATATTTTATTTCATTTTCTTATTAAAATCTTTCCTTAAGCCATGAATTATTCAGCATCATAAGAAGTCATGCCAGTGTACACATCTAATCATTGAGGGGAAATAAAATTAATTGCAAGGATAGAATACTAAGTGGATTTAGGAATCTTTTTTCTTGCATGTTTTTCATCCAAATCCACATGATAAATTTAATAAATTGGCAAGGCTTATTTAATCCCGTTTAACAGATCACAATTCGTTTTCATTGCATGGACCTGATTATATAAGCCTCGCCAATGGGTCCTCAAAAAAAGAAGAAGAAGTTATTTCATGAAAAATCATGCAAGGATAATGTATTTAAGCACTAAAACAACAAGCTTACTATCTTCATTAGCTTATGAGCACTTACCTTCGTAAGTATGATCGGAAATCTTGCTTAAACATGCCGAAATTCGCCATCAGGACATGGACGAAATCCGGCGAAGAATTTGGTTTTCTTGGCAAAAGGATGATTTTCCTCGCATTTTTTCGATTCGATAATGGCAATGGAAGAAATTTGTCTGATTTAAGGAACTACTTATATTTGGTTAGAGGCGTGCAGTGGAGGATTTTTGCAGTGTATGCGGCGACAAAGGATGGTCATTTACAAGGGGCAAATGTAAATGTTTAGGGGAGTTTCCAAGACTTTGCCATGGTTTTTTCTAGCAAACAGAAAGATGCCTTAGAAGATGTTCTTGGTATTTTGTTCTTTCCATGCAATTATGAAACTTTTCAAAGTGATCATGATTGTCAAGAATTACCCAAAAAGCAAACAGTACTGATCTTTTCTTGGGGTAATCTGACAAAAAGAATCAGAAATACCCAATTGGGCATTTGCTTCCATGAACAAGTGAACTGTAATGCTTCTGTTAGTTTCCATATGTGTGATAATACTATATATATTGGCAAGACTTTTAACTGAGGATGGGTTTTTTTAGAAATTTTTTTCTTCTAATTTTTTTTTTTTTTGCTTTTTTTTTTTGGGATTCTTGGAATAGAGAAAGTAGGAAATGGGGAGTGCTTGAGATATGATACAAAGTTTAGGGGACCACATTTGTGAATTATCCCATGTTTTTCCTGCCTTGCTGGTTTCTTTGGATTGTATATTGCTATTTGTTACTATTGTATTTACTGACTTCTGTTAGAAGCATGGGGTTTAAAATCCTGCTGTTTTTTTGTTGAATGAAATATCAGAAGGAATTGCCCCACCTTTGCTGCTGCAGACATTAATTCTCAGGGGGCTTGATAAGACATCTGCAAACTCAGGTTATTAACCCTTCTCTCCTCTTCACCTTCAAAGAAACCTCAACTCCAATCACCCTCTTGATAAAGACTTCACCCTTTAGGGCTCTACAACTCTTTAACTCTCTCTCTCTCTGCTTCTAAGCCTTCTCTCCATCTCTTTCCTACATTCCACCGCCGTAGACCGAGAACCCACATCCGAAAATTCATTCAAACCTTTGCTTTGGCTGTGAATTGACCTGAATTCAGCTCAAAGAGCACAATTTTTATTAGTTTTGCAGGCATTGTTGGTGGGTTTGCTGCAAATGGGAAGGCATTCTTGTTGCTACAAGCAAAAGCTTAGGAAAGGCCTCTGGTCTCCTGAGGAAGATGAGAAGCTTCTCAGACATATTACTAAATATGGTCATGGATGTTGGAGCTCTGTGCCTAAACAAGCAGGTGCTTGAAATTCTTTTCATCTTAAGCATTTGTTTTAGTGTGCAAAAACAGGAAAATTGAACTTGGGTTTATGGCCTTCTGTTGGTGTTTGTTAAATAACAGTTACCTTTTATGGCAGGTTTGCAGAGGTGTGGAAAGAGTTGCAGGTTGAGGTGGATAAATTACTTGAGGCCTGATCTCAAAAGAGGCACATTTTCACAACAAGAAGAGGACCTGATAATTGAACTTCATGCAGTTTTAGGTAACAGGTAATTCTCCTTTCTCCTGTTACAAAAATCCAACAACTGCTTAACAGTTCAATTAGCAAACTTCTTCTACTGGTCATTGCCTTTTGGGTACCCCAAATTCTCTGAAATGCTGACGTTTTCTCCAAATTCCATCAGATGGTCTCAGATTGCTACCCAGTTGCCCGGAAGAACAGACAATGAAATTAAGAACTTGTGGAACTCCTGCATTAAGAAGAAGCTGAGGCAGAGAGGCATTGACCCAAACACCCACAAACCACTGTCTGAAGTTGAGATTGGCGAAGACAAGGCTCCCACTAGTGAGAAAGCTTCAGGATCCAATGAACTGAATCTGCTCACTGCAGCATCGATGGAGAATCCGAAGCCACTGGCACCAGACCCAAAGCCTCCGTTACTGGTAGCTGACCGTTTCTCCGTCGAAGGTTCCAACTCTAAGATGAACAGTAGCACCACCAATTCAATAACAACCACAAAGGATTTCTTACTAGAAAGGTTTGTAACTAGCCATGAGAGCTCCACCAGTTGTAGGCCTTCGGAATCAATGAGTTGTTTCCCTCTCCAACAGTTGAATTATGGGTCCAATTGCACTACTCAGGCAGGTACGACTGGGCTTTGCATAAACCCGAACCCAGTTCTCTGGTTTAACCAGAATTCCAGGCCTTTTGAGATTAATTCTGAGTTCAATTTAAATGTGATATCAACGGTAATACCGTCCTTACCTAGCTCAGTGCTTCCGACCACGATGGGTTTTAAGCCGGTTACCAATAACTCTTCGACAAGCTGTGTTAATATCAATGGAGTCCCCTACTGGGAGGCTGGAAGTTCTAGTAACAGTAGTAGCACCAGTGGAAGTAGTAGCAGTATTGAATTGCAAAGTAACAACTCGTTCTTTGAGAACAGTGTTTTCTCTTGGGGACTCGCAGATTGCCGGGTCGAATCGTCAGATATAACATCGGAAAAAGAAGCTCAAATCCATTTGGAAGGCGAACCAGAAGACATAAAATGGCCTGAATATCTCCATGCCCCTTTCTCAATGACTGCCGCGATTCAAAATCAAACACAACCTTTATATAGTGAGATCAAGTCAGAAAGCCAATTTGCTCTCAACAGTCCGAGTACTTGGCATCAAACCCAACAGCAACAATTACAATCCTCGGATTTATACGGTAAGGATTTCCAGAGAATTGCAGCGGCTTTCGAACAAATTTAGTTCCTTCCTAAATTTGCCTTTGAGCAGTATACGAGGAGCCTCTGATTCATTGAGGAAGAGAAAGCAGCATCCTTACAGAATTTCAATTTGAAAGGCTTTGAATAAATGCTTCTAATTTACAGGTGTGTGCCATAGATTTTTCTCATGTAAATAGGTCTGATACAAAAGTCTCAGCTCTTGATCTCTGAATATTTGTGCAGAAACAAGCTTAACTTCACCTTGTTCTTAGGTGAGGTGAAGTCCAAAATAAAGTTTGTACCAGTGTCCCTTTTCTTTCTTGTTCATTGCTTTCATTTCAAATATTGTAATTCTATCTGTAAGCACTCAAAATTTTCTGCTTTGATTTTCTGGGTTTTCTCTTCTTCTTTCATTTTATCTGTCATGACATCCTTCTCAAAGGAATTCCATGGTTCTAGATAGAATATAAAGGGGGCTAATTTTCAGATGGCTGGCTGTGTCTGGTTAGAGATGGAGACTTGTTTAACATGTAGTCACTTAAACATGGAAGGCAAATTGTTTGGAAGGCTTGAATATCTGTCTATCTATTTAAGTGATACTGATCCAGCTCCACCAATCATACTTGAATGGGAAGGCCTTGGAAGCAATAACTGGCCGACTCCATTCCCAAGCAAGGATACTACTTACCCACTAAAAGAAAAGAAGGAAGCATGACACACAATCAAGAAACCTTTCCACCTACTAGTAAGTAGAAGGATAATGACTTTCAATCTGATACTGGCCATTTGTGTTATGTTTTGTAGTCCCCTCAAGTCTCTGGGCATTATCTTAAGAGTCTCCGAAAAGCAAGAGATTTGCAATTTAAGGGACAGCATTGAAATGTGTATGCAAGCAGATGTGATTGGCAAGGCGAATCAATGAAATATGGACCATTCGATCGTCAAGTATCGTGTGCAATACTCTTTGGGACGGTCACCACTTTTAGGTGGTGGGGAGAGAGCATTGTGGTTCTTGACATGGAAACTGTAGACCCCTTTGATGGCTACCTCTTTGATTGTGATGCTTTGGGAGAGAAGAAATGAAAATTCTTGATATGGATGTTTTCTTGGACCCAATTATTCAAAGGGCTTTTAGAGAAGTGAGGAAGAAAAGGAGAGGAACCATGTTAAGAAAATGGGGTGGTCTATTCTAGAGAGAGAATCTTGCCATTGAAGGGCCGTGCCAAAATATGTTCTTCTTTGTTTTTCCATTAGTGCCCTGAGCTATTGCCAATGAGTTCCTTGACATGGTAAGTATTGATAGAGACTAGCCAACTTGCATGTGGATGTGCACCCCCCCCTCCCCCTAGTCATTTGTTATTGATCAGAAAAACAAACATAAGATAAATTCTACCTCCTGAAATTAGTCTCATAAACCCTTCAAATCCATCAATATAGATGGCTGAAATTGGAACTTTGAGCATTGTACATCTAGATGCCCATATTGCACAACTAGGCTTCTGCAATTCTAGGAGTCTATAAGAACCATTTTGATTGGGACTCTCTCTCTCTCTCTCTCTCTCTCTCTCTCTCTCTCTCTCACACACACACACACACACACACACACACTCTCTCTCTCTCTCACACACACACACACACAATGAGAAGGCATCTACCATGTAGGTGCTGATTTGGTTCCTTCGACAAATTGGGTGGCAACGATCTTATTCCTTAGAGTGTGGGGGATTTTAAATTGCTCCTGTATTTGTTTTCTAATGGAAAGCATGTGAGAGCACATTATTGAGTACTTTGTTTAGTGGCCATGCTTTCAGAGTTTGTGTGACTTCATCATACAATAGAAAATGAAATGGAAAAGACATGGAGAAAAAATACAAGACAAGAAGGGTTGACTCACCTAGTTGTTGGCTTTGATCTAGACAAACTAGTTGGGCTCTTTTCTCTGCACCTTTCAGATTGGGCTTGACTCTCATGGCCTAGTGATTAGGACTTAACAGCTGAGCCTTCTTAGTTCACAGTCCTGATCATAAGATCAAGGCATTGAGAGAGAGTACAAAGTAGAAGTATAATAAGCTGGCTAAATGTACGAGTGGGCCCTAGATTTTGGTGGTTTAGAATAAATAATCTTTTTGGCCTTATCTTAGATAGGTCATGCCACAAAATCTCATCCACTGCCTCATTCTAGTGTCTCGTGTTCTGAATGGTAAAATAGACAGCTCATAGTTTCCAAAAGCAGAAATGTAAATCCTTTATGAAGGTGAGAGGATTAGGATCATTCAATGGTTGAGATTTTATGGCATGACTTATCTAAGATTGGACCAGAAGTGAATGGTTTGAATCTATGAAATCTGGACCCCACCTTTTGTTCTCTCTCTCTCTGCATGTGTGTGCGTGTGTAAGAACATAACATACAAGTACATGCACATTAGGATGAATTAATTCCTTCATTTGTTTCA
Organism: Warburgia ugandensis; assembly: GCA_035236585.1. NCBI lineage: Eukaryota > Viridiplantae > Streptophyta > Magnoliopsida > Canellales > Canellaceae > Warburgia > Warburgia ugandensis. The sequence goes on from CP141126.1 coordinate 105,289,612, forward strand.
CTCTTGATGGAGACTGCATCGTCATTCATCCTAGTTCCAATATCTTAATTGTGCAATAATGGCGATAAATAAATATGCATGTCGAAGCAGGGAACCATATTCTATATCTGGTGCCATGACCAAATTGTTAGAGGAATTCAAACCAAATTATTCAATAAACTTACGGCAATGCAAACGGAAGACTCCGATGATGCAATTCATGCCTAACTTGCCATATGTTTTTCATAAGATGTACTTTTGTGTGTATAATGCCTTAATAGATACACATTTACTGCTGTATTATGTAATGTTCACCTACTGCCAAAGCTTTTAAATCACCCTGCAGCATACACCCAAACACATAAATCTACCCTGGTGCATGAAGTTCCAGCATATGCAGGGTCTGGGAAAGGGACGGACCTCAAGGGTCAATAGTACACAGCTTTGCCTGATATTTTGCAAGAGGCTGTTTTCACTCCTTAAATCCCTAACCTCAAGGTCACACGACGACAACTCTATCATAGATCAATATTTGTTGACAAAAAAACATTAATGAGAATGATGGTTACTATCAGTAAGGCCAAAAGGGTACTACATATGATCCCTGTCATTGTGCCTTAAGTCCTAAGACATGTGATTCCTTGCTGACAGATTTCCCTTCAAATTCATTGGAAAAACAGGACCCTTGCCTGGCTGAGAAAGCTTCACCCATTACTCTTTTTGGACCTAGTTGAAATATGTAGGCATTCCACTTGATCTCCTTCCTACTAGTCTTGATCTTGCTCCAAGTACTCCTGCTATTTGTAGTCTTTGGGTGTCTGTATTCGCTCTCAAAGGGACTACATTTCCTCTCCGTCTCATCGATCTTGGTCGAGAGGAGCCGAGTCTGTACAAGTTTCGTAGATCCGATCGAATCTGTTCCACAAACTACAGTGATTAAGTTCACTTGAAGAAGATCTAATCCTCTCAAAGTACATGCCTAATCCATTAAATTCACTAGAAGATATATGAACAGTGTTTAATTTACATCTTATTCCACCAATGGGTTAGAAATTTACAGACCCAGAAATTTTACATGGCATAAATTTCTGAACCTTTCGCGGTATTCAATTTTAAGTTATAAAACACTTTGTACGGAGAATTTTCTTTTTCGTGGAAATCAATTTCTGTCCATTTCCTATCAATCAAACACGCACTAAGATAACGTGCGACCAGAAAATGGAAGTTTCCTATGTTGTAATTATTCATATTCATAAAAACTACTTGAAAACACTTTCATCTTTTTTTGTACAAGCTAAGAATTACAAAGCAAATTATTCGTACATACTCTTAAATGTAATCCTCTGTCAAAGAAGAAAGTGGCAACTTGAACCTGCGACCAAGCATTATATCTCGTTAAAGATGTTGAGTTGTCTGCGACCAACTACCCTAACATTTGTCTGCAACTACTTTTTGAACTTGATAGCTAAGGCATCTGACATAATCTACGCAGATGGTTTCTCTTAGAAAGAAATCCAACGATGTTTAATTAGCACCAAAGATCTGGGTCAGTTACTATATTTTATTCGACCCGACATCCACAAAAGCGCCCAAAGAACATATTACACTCAGCAGTCGATATCACAAGCTCACTTGCCAGGACTAAATAAGGCTGGGTGAGCCCACGAAGTCCATAAGATTGCAAGGGCAGTAGGATTACTACTTCCCAACTTTAGGTTGCAGCTCCAAATCTGCCAACCTTTATCCATTCTGTATGGACTTGAACTTGATCTCCTCGGATATCATGGATGTGAAAATTTAGTTCTCACAATCACCCCGATTGGTGTAGTTTTTCACATCTAATCTAAATGGGTTAGATTTATGGATGAAAATAGGGTGTCTCTTAGTATTATTTTTCATATATTTATGCTATTTTCTTAATTAACATTAAAGAATGAGGAAGTAAACTGTGTTATCTTAATTCCTAAATCTACTTGAAATCTGTGTAACCACGAACCTGCAATGAAGGCACCTTATTCTCTAAGACCAACTGCTCTTGATAGCTTTTGGCTCATAATATTTATTTATACTAGATATTAAAATAATTCACCCTCTTACTCTTCGGGGTCATTAAAATGAGAAACCTAAGGTTTAATAGGTATTACCAAGGTAGGATTTTCTTGCTGTTCCATTTGCCATCTCCTTGTGAATTAATACCACTGCGGGAGACAGGAAACAAAGATAGACGCAGAGATGGAGTTTAGAGAAAAGTATCCGAAACGTTTTGATTTTTAGTTCATTTTAGCATGTACATCTAACTGATATATCTTATAATTATCATAATTTAAATAAATTTAGTGATTATTTCAATTAAAAACTTAAATTTGAATGGTAAACTACCCATGTGGTAGCAGATTCTTTGCTTTTGAGTATTGCATTATCCAAAATTTCGAGCTTTTCAACTCATAAATTAGGATATATGGTGTCCAAATATGCTCTGACAAGATTCCAGATATTAAAAATTGGTGTTTTTAGAAGAATAAATAGAGGTTTCTAATGGAATTTGATGGAGTTTCGTGAAAATAATTTACGGGTTCTGTACCAGTTTTTACGATAAAAGTTTTTTAGATGCATACGATTAGCTAAAAGGAGTTTCTTGGTAATTATAATTAAAATGGAACTCCTCTCTCTCTCTCTCTCTCTCTCTCTCTCTCTCTCTCTCTCTCTCTCTCTCTCTCTTGTTGCAGAATTTTCCAAATAATTGAAATGTTTTCTAAAAAGTCCTGCCATTTTTATATCCCAATTTATTTCCGAATAATTTAAAATTTACCATATTTTGTAAATGTAGTGTAAATTAACATGAATTTATCACATAACATCTCAAATTTCATGATTAATTTATGAAATTCTCAAATGTCAAGTGTAAATCTAGGTATAATTCAACGTAAAAAACTAAAACTATATATAATTTTCCTCCTAATTTTTCCCAACTTTTCATGAATATTTGTCTTGCCAATTTATCCTCAAATCCAAACTTTATAACCACTCCCTATCTCTCTTAAAAAAAAAAAAAAAGGCAAACAAATGGAGCTACACGTGGCTTATGGGACGCAGACTGTTACCCAATTATTTGCTGTCACTTCTCGATGATTATTAACTGCTTAATTATTGCTTAATACATCACAAACTGAAATACATTTGAAAAGACATCTAATTACACATGCATGCACCTAACTTATCATTAGCACTCTATATCATAGATCTGATATCTGTTCTACAAGGTCAACGGTCTTGATCACACGAAAAATCTCCCAATGGTGGGCCTAGAAAGTTGACAACCAAGCTAGATCCCACAATTGTCAATCTTGTGATTGTGTAGTTGGGAGATCATATATATCCTGGTCCACCCACTTGATTTATAATGATCCAAATACGTCATTTGCTAGGCCCACCCGATTACATGACATGACAGATGGTCACAATTATTGGGGGGGATCTCAACTGTCCAATCAATGCTTGCAAAATAAATGCCTAACAAAAAATATATGAACATTTCTATTATTGTTAGGAAATTTCTGGGGTAATGATTTACATGCTACATGCTAACTCATCGAATATGTCGATGCCTCTTAAATGAAGGATTTTGGATAACGTTTGCACCGTATGGGTGTTGCCAAGTACATGCTAACTCTATGGTGAGTTGGCCCCACCTTTGATCGATTGAATTTCGTTTGTAATAGCATCTGAAGAATTGTGGTTTTGGTGGTGGAATGTGGACCCTTGTTTATACGGAGATGTTACATGGATTGATTATGACACATCGTCTCTCTCAGGCTGCTTTCAGCCTTTCAGACGCCGGTAGTCCTGCTAGCAAAGCTTGAAGCCAAATAGAGAGATTATTATTCGTGGATAATCTTGTCCACTGTTTCGTTAAGAATCATCGTGGTTATAATAACTTGTTTAGAGGATAAGCAAAAGAAATTAAGGGCTCCACCCAATTTAGTTAGAATAATCAAATCTAAGTAGTAAATCCTCCAAGACTTTCATCGCATCCTTGTCACATTGTGTTAGAATTTCATCATCCATACATAACGAGAATTGGTCGAGTATATCCATACCACAACATAAGAAAAGTAAGAACTGGAATTCTTGTTAATGCTGAAACTCGGAGGCAAAAAAATGGATTTGTGGATGGAATCAAGTATGCAGTCTTTAGAGGAAAATTTGGGAAACGCATTGCCTCCATTGGAAGATCCCAAACTCATCAAAGACATATATCTGAATTGTTAACTTAATTGCGAATTTGCAGTTTGAAGTTCAAAGAAGTGAGTTTATCATGGCTGAATCAAACGTTTACACTAATGACGTTGAGAATGCAACTGCAATAACAAGGAGTTAGATCCTGATCATGCAACCTCATTGCGTTCCTGCAAAAAGAAGTGTCTTCAACAGAGAGAACGGAAGTGAAGTGATGGGGAATGAATAAATACTTCGCACACAGCACACTTACTTCACAAGACGTCGATCTTTCTGTCCCCCTGGTTGGTAGCTCAGCTTGGTACAGCAATCCTCCTTCGAACGGACTGACAAAGATATAAAAACCCCACCAAACTGGTGGTCCTCGGTGATTAGTTGAAGTTGAGGAGAGCATTCTCAGACGTGTGTTTATGGGCGAAACCCACAAGCAGTTCTGGTGACATTTCAGTTTCTGAGTTGCAAACACATTGAACCAAATGTAGTGACCACTGTTCCCCAAAGACGCATACCACCTGAAATGATTTCTACTCCATCTAGGCAATGTAGTTTAGTCTTTTATGACTCTACTGAGAATCTAGTGATGGCTGGTTTCTCTAAGCCTACTGGGATCAAGCATTGAAACTGAAGCAGGGGTTTTGGCAGTTTATACTGGGATCAATACTTGAAGCTAACTTCCTCGTCTTCCTCTTGTCCTAGAAGGGCATTCAAGCAATGTGATAATATGGAGGTAGATGAATGGTCCTGTGCTGAGGCAGTTTCTAGACAGCATAAAGGAAATCAAAGACTGGCATGCAGCAGTAATATTACTTTTTGCATGTAAAGAAACTAACAAGCATGGAAGTAGATGACCTTCCTCAATCAGGGCGGCAGATACTGGTTGCCAAACATAATGTTGAGATAGAGTGCTTGCTGATGGTGGCATTTGTTTCAGATGTGCTCCCGGCAGTGACTGTAGCCACCGGCTGCGGCTTTCCTTCATATCCATTATCTGCACTCTCAAGAAGGGCTCAACATAGGAGCATGCTCTGTAAGTCCATTGATTTGCAGGCTTTCTACTAGTAGCATTCTCTCCATATAGTCCCCACTATCAAGCTACGAGCATTCTCTATATGTAGTTGCCAATACTAATAGTAACAAGTTACAGGAAACAAATTAAACCTGTATACGTTTATATTGATTTGGTCCTTATGTGACAAGCAGAGAGGCAGGAAAGAATGGGAAAAGCTACATGGAAAGAAAGAGATAAGAAAGAATGGACCAAATCAGCAATAGATGCCACATTCAATGACATCTGGTCCACGATACCTAGTAGTGAAAGGATCCAACATCGACCACAGCAGAGAAAAAAAAGTCGTTAAAAGAACAGACCATACAATGATAACAGTCGGAATCTGGTGCCGGCGAACTAGCAACCCCCTCAAGAATGGATGAAGATGAGCAATCACCCACCAAGCAAGAAACAACTGACAGAACAGCAATCTCCAAGACCCATATCCACTGCTGATAACGTAGACAATCCCAACAACCATACCCCACAAATTGATAAGGATTAGTGTTGTTGGCATTAGCAACAAAGATGACCACTTAAACACGAACAGCTCCATGAAGTCCCCGCGGAAATTTTTGTCCATCACAGATGGAGTTGAATTAGCTCTCCTCATAGCATTTAGCAATCCCTGGAAAACAGCAAACAAGTGGGATGAAACTCCGGCAATCACTGAAAACTGTTGATTTCTCCACTGCTCTTGAATCCCAACCCCACTCCACCTCATTTCAACAACCATCCCGGCCAAAACCGAGAGAAAGAGAAGTGGAACCCAAACACTTGTGAGCTCAGTACCCTGCAAAGTGTTCACAAGGGGGGACCATTTCAGGTCTTATAACACAAAATATGGAAGGACAGAAAAAGTTGATGTGTGTGACATGCATATACTGCACTTGTGTTGATAGACTCCTCTAATGGTTAGTAAGATGTAACTTATCCATTGCCTCTTCTAGTCACACATACCAATGGGATGATAAATCTTCCTGTGAGGAGAGACACTGCAGGTAGAGTGCAGTAAACAACCAGTGGAATGGAAGTAATAGGATATATGGTGGCATTGATATAAGCAATTCTCTCTAAGAATTTGAGCCTGCCACAATATCCATACCAGATTGGACAATGTCGACTCAGAAGAATCTCAATAGAGCCAAGGGCCCAATGGTGCACCTGATTCAAACGATCAGTAAGGTTGATGGGTGCAGATACTCTGAATGCTGGAAAGGCAGGCATGCAATATATAGACCTCCATCCTTGAGCATGCATCCTGAAGCCTGTCAGAATATCACTGGTCAAAGAGCCATATATCCAGCCAACCTGTGAAAATACAACAGTTCTTAGCAAACGGGGGGCACTGGTGATGTTTAACACCAAAAAAATAATAACAACAAAGTACTAGATGAAGGAACTAAACAATGTGGATGTGGGGGAGAGAGGGAAAGTTTGTGGTCTGAAGGGCAAAGGGTGTCAGCAATATCAGAATCCCATTTTTGTGTTGTTATTATCATTTTTCTCTACTATAATGGTGGTTCTTTGGAAGTCAAGTTTAAAAACTCCTGATAAAGAAAACAAATAGAGGTGCCTAAGTCAGAGATTTCAAGTGAACATAGAATAGAAAGTTGTACATTGAAGTACCATGTACCTCTCTTCCCCAAGCCGTTTTGTCTTCATAATCACAACTAATAACATGAATTGCTTCTTTTAGCAGCTCGTCAGAAGGTACAGATCGTGAGAGTCGAGCATCGTTGACAAGAGTAGTTGCAAGAAAAAATGTCGATTGACCAAAACATTTCTCCAAGTTTTGGAAGGTTGAAGGGAACTCTCTGTCATGATTGCACAGTTCAATATCAGGCGAAATTGCACACTCTCTGCCAAGAATTTGATAGTAAGCGCCACTCCCACGGGGATTTCTGTTCCTAGAACCAAACCAGCTCATCCCATGGAAATTTTGTTTTCGAGATGGTCCATAGCCATATAAAGCTTTTCTGTTGAAAAAGCAGCCTGTCCCAACAGAAATGGGTCCCTGTATTCCATCAAGACACTTCAAGTTGATCTGCAGGTAGGAAGGATTACCAAGGCCGCAGAAGACCACCATCAGATAAGATTTCAATCTAACAAGGACAAAGGAAAAAACCAACTGGATACTTTTCAACTTGGAGAAAACAGAAAAACATAGCATATGAAAGTAAATATTTGCATGTAATTTTATGCATATTCATTCCATCGCATAGCTGAATGATGTTTAGTACTTCTAAGCAACATTTAACTTGCAGTATTTCTTTTACCTGACCAATATCAAAGATTAAAAAGGAGGTAAACCATTCTGGGGGCAGAAAATTATAGTTGCAGGTGCATTAATACGCAGTCCACACAATGACATACCTTAGTAAGACATGCACACCATAAAAGATAATACACCAGATCCCTCTGTTCACAGCGCCTGTGTGCATAGTCTTACCAAAGCTACATGCATATCATATTTCCATTCAGCTACGTAGAGTATTGTTAGGTTTCCCTCCTCCATTAGATTATTTTATTATCAGTTTAGCTCAGGCATGCTTGCAAGGGTGCAGACATGTGTACGCTAGACCATGGAAGCATAGGCTATTAAGATCTGGAACCGAGAATAGCATGGAAACAATCCACGCTTTCAGATTATTGCTTCAAATGCTGTCCCAACTCCTAAATTCCGTCAACTTTAGCAATTAATACAATGAAACCATGGAAGACAAGTTCTGTGATAATGGGTTCGTTCATAAATCACACATTCTTGCACTTTTATCTGATGCATAAGTAACTTGGGATTGTGAACAAAACTCAAGCAGTTGCAAAGGAAGAAACTAATCTTCTTGTTTCGCACCTGCATGCCAGACACACCAGAGAGAGAGAGAGAGAGAGAGAGAGAGAGAGAGAGAGAGAGAGAGAGAGAGAGAGAGAGAGAGAGAGAGAGAGAGAGACTCACATCATAGAGGACAGTATTGTGGTTGGCATAGCGATCATTTTTGTCAACACCATCAAATCTCTGGGGAAATTGAACATGGCAAATCTTCTCTGAGATATCAGGGTCCATCATAAAGCACATAGCTTCAAGCAGAACTTTGCTGTGGTGTATATGGTGATTGCAATCAAGATCTAGAATGAAACTACCATTTGAAAGAAGAGCAGAAACTCGAACCTGAATTTATGAGAAGTGAGATCTCTAACCTATTCATCCATAATAGATTCATAATACCTTTGACCAATGATCCAGCACTTTGTAACATACCAGAGAGTTCATGGCACCAGCCTCCCAGTTGTGCTGGATGCCAGGACTTTTTTCACGGGATACATAAACTAATTGTGGTAATTCCTTGCCATCATTTCCAAACAGTCTACCACGGCCCATTATTATCTGAAATAAGAAACCCCAAAAAACACACATCACTCAGAAACCATGGCAGCTACACGAGATAAATTTTCAGTGGATGTAAGTTATATATGAATGCGTGTAACCCGTATAATTGCCTGTAACATCGCTGGATGATTTTGAGTATTATTTCCAGGCCAAGGAGTACCATCTTTCATAGCCCAACCTTCACAAGGGACGGTTTGAGATTTAGCCACAAGGCCATTGATGAAGACTTTGAATTCCTCATACTGCCGCTGCAAACTGAAAGAATATTAGAGCAAATACTTAAAAAATTAATGAACAAGATATAATCCACATAGAAGAGAGTTAAATGCTGAAAAAAAGATCAGGAAGGAAAATTCGATCTTCAAGACAATGAAATGTATGTTACAAAACCAGTTAACTTAATTGAATTTACACTTGAGCTCCAGTCTTGATTGGATTCTCACTTGAACCAGGGTTATCAGCCTGTACACGTAGGTTTCAGCAATAAAATTAGTAAAATACCTAAAGCTTGAAGTCTTTTGAACCTTCAAGTATCTCTTGTATGGCAACTCTCCAAGATTGTACATGACATGTATACACATGCACATGAGAGCGTCTACACAACATTCTTACTGCTTGAAGCTTGAAAAAAAAAAGAAAAGGTATCCATACAATTTATTTTGAATTTAAGTAATGGGCTGTAATTTGTTACAAACTCTACAATTCCATTTTTCAGTTGCTTCGAAATAATAAGATTCCTTTCTTAGACCAAGTAATCTCAAGTAAATGCTATTCAGTGGAATCTCTAAATTACCATGAACAGTAAGAAGAACTAAAAGAAATCTCCAGCTCACTACTTCGCTTCAACTTTTAGTGAAGGATACAATCCATATTTGATGGTTATGAATTGCAAGGTCAATTCCCAACTCTGATACTGTCACAAATCATGACATGAGTTCTCTCAGGACAAAGTATGTAGTTCTGTTTTTGTTTTCTTGGGGATTTATAAGAAAATATCTAGAATTTTTTTTTAAAGGGACTAAAAAGAAACATTCAGAAAAAGAAATACAAAAGGTGGTGAATAGAAAGAAACTACATATTCTAATCTAAACTTGTTCCACTCTAGCTATTTAGTTATTTTCTGGTTTGTTCTTACATAATTCATTAATAGTCAAAAAATCGTCCAATATTTGCAGTTGGCACTCTTCTTGTTGCTCAATTCATGGGCTTGTTAAGTGAACTCTGCTTGTGTTAGCCTTTTTGTTTCAAGAAGCTCCTTACCAAAGGTAAAGGTAGCGATGATAGCAATTAAAAAGTAATACAATCTCGATTTAGCTCAGGTAGAAGATAACATAAAAGAGAGAGAAGTCATTCCCTCCATGGCTGGAATTGTTCTAAAAATGTAAGCATAGATCACTAATAGAACTGCATATGGGGATTTAATGTTCCTTTCTAGCTCAGATATTATTCAAAATATCATATTTTCTACACAGCATTTAAGAGAGTATTCCACATATTTAGACGATATGAGAATTAGACCAATAGAAGGGTAGCCTTGGTGCAATGGTAAAAGTTGTTGTCATGTGACCTTGAGGTCACGGGTTCAAGGCGTGGAATCAGCCTCTTGTAAAATGCAAAGTAAGGCTACCTACTATAGGCCCTTGTGGTCTGCCCCTTCCCCGGACCCCGCATAGATGGGAGCTTCGTGCACCCGGGCTGCCCCCTATGAGGATTAGACCAATCTGCTGCCTATGGTAAGTTAGAAACATGAAAACATGGTTTAGGAAGAAGTAGAAACATATTCTTTTTCAGTCTTTTTAAATCCGGCCATGACCATGTGCTCAATACAAACAAATAATTATCAAGGAATGGCGACTGGTCAACTAAGGTTGGTCATAACCTTATTCATACCCAGAACTACAATAATGCTTGATCTTGTATCCAGTACCAAGTATGATATTCAGAAATTGTTGTGGACAACCCTATCAAGTACTGTTTGCTTTTCAACATTATCCCACAATACGAACAGGAGAAGGACGAAAAGCAAGGCATGCAACATAGAAGATTTACCACCTTGATTGCTCTTCTTTCCTTAGCAAATGTTGGAAATGTGTTGTATTTCAAATAATCAACCTTTTGTGAAAAATAACACTCTGGAAGTCTAGGCTCGATATAAAACTTTTTGCAAAATGGTACCCATTCTTTTGCAAACTCACGGGTAGCTAAGAGGGTTTCAAGCGTCAGCAGAGCTGCCCCATCATCAGAAACATAGCATGAAACCTTTTCTGCTGGGTAGTCCACAGAAAGTATTGATAGCACAGTATTTGCTATAAGAATAGGTGGCTCTTTTACAGGGTCAACAGTGGTAATGAACACATCAATGCAAGCCAGCTGACTTGGTTTTCCTGCTTTATTGTACCTGAAATGAAAAGTGGTGTGGACATGGAACATTCACTCTAACTGAATGAGTAAAAATTTACTTAAAGGAAAAAGTAATAAAGAAAAAAGAAGAGCATCTTAGCAGACATGTTTCACCTCAAACATAGACGTTCAGTATATGTTTCTCTTTTGATGGGATGCCACTTAAGAAGCTGGTCGAGGATCCAACATATGGAAAACCATAATTCACAAATAACCGAAGTTAGCCACAGTCCATATGCATTCCGGACAGGATTTACCAGCCTAGACCTTAAATATAAGGCCACGATTGCAAGCCGCAAGAAGATAGCAACCCTAAAAGGATTGATCTTTGATGGAGGTATTCTCACTTTCCTTGAAAGGGATTGTCGAAATTCACTATCACTAGCATCAAGACAAAGAAGTACACTCATAAGGATTCACTGATGCATGGGACAAGACAACAAATTAGTTTCCAACTTGCTGTGGAAAGAGAGATTTATTCAATTAGTAGAGACTAAACTGGGGATAGTTCCCAGCAAATTTGATTAGTACAAACAAGCTTCTTCTTCTTCTCATATTATTCGCTTTGTGAAATAGTTGGTAAAAAATTCTCCAAACTAACAAATATGCTCACAATTGATGAATGTGATAGAATCAAGTTATTCTCACAAAATCTCAATGAATTTATCTATTTCCTAGAGATATACAATTTATTTTATTCTGAAGATCTATCAGTTCAACTTATAATTCATAATGTACTGTTTATTTACATGCCCAGATGCTGCCAACTCTTCAAAAAGGCAGCTAGCTGTGGTCCATTCTGTGCCATCCCCAATTGATGAATTTCAACAGTAAGCAGCATAGAAAGATGTTGAGTCTGAGAGGAAGAAAACACAAGGTTCTGTCACTCTCTCTTACCGAATACTAAGGTTATATATACCTTTCCTGCAGAAGGTTGGTAAATTGTACCTAGATTCTTTCAAGCAGCTAAGGAGAATTTTGTGCTTGAGAGGACATGTTCCATTCTGAACATTGCTAGCATTGACCATATTTTCTTTTAGTCTACAGATGTTGTTCTTTCTATGAAGATAAACCATTAAACAAGAAGAATGTTTTCCCTCCCAGAGATCTCCATTAGTTACCAATACTCCAGTTAATTTTACTGAGTGAAGATTACACTTTGATCATTTCCATTGTTAAAGTTTTCTTCTGTTTGATTTCTCCATTTCAAGATGAGTTTTTTATGGAATTTCTTCAAGGATGGATCAGGGGAAGGAATTTCAAGAGTTAGTTTGAATAGGTGATCAGGGAAGGGAATTGCAAGAATTAGAGGGTTCAATAGACTCTAGAATGATTAATAAAGATGAATAAGCAAGCATGAACTTGCTATAACTCAGTAGCAATTAGTGTGACATGTCATGCAGGGAATACAAGACGGATACGTGGCAGACTCTGCAAGTATGTAAATCAGAACGAAGACCTTAATTGAGGCCCAATTGCACTACCACCCTTGTTCTTCCCCAAGAAGGTGCATGCCAAGACTATAGATGAGGCCTCAGGGAAATATCTGTTGGCAGAAATGCAATATATTTAAACTTAAATGAGCAGGGTTGCCTTAGTCTTTTCAGAATTCCTATATTTTGGGTTATATTATAACTGTACAGCAACGTACGTAGAAGAATGCCCTCAACGAAATTCATGTAGGTACCTTCAGCCTTGCTTGTGATTTCTATCTTCTTATTTGTCCAATAAATGAAGAAATTTTACATCAAGCCAAATTCATGATCCTCAACCAGTGTACTACTCAGGAAGCAGTTAATCATCCCATCACCAACAAGCTTACCAGGTGGATGAATTATATATTCCTTCTGATATTTTTTAAGCATTCATCAGTGAAGTAATCATGGAGGTATTGATTAAGTAGTTAAAAAAGAAGTACACCAGAGGTAAAAGTTTAGTGGGAGAGAGAAGTATGCTTCCTTCACTTCAATAATATCCCAATAGTGTAAAAAGAATGGGTTTTGATTCTGCTAAAACTTTTAAAGCAAGCTTAGATATGTCTCACTTACTCATAAACCTTGAAGAAGGAAAGCAAACTATTCTCTTCAGGATGAATTTCAAGTGATGGCATTCAAACTTGAAGGGCTTTAGAAATTATTTCAAGGCCTCCCGAGGAAGTCACCTTTGGAGAACTGCAAGATGTTTGCTAACAGAATTCGAGAGAGGGCTACCTTAGAAAACTATGTACCCGATCTCATTGAAAAGAGTTGCCTACAATATCTGTATAGGTCAAAAAGATTAAGCCTATTCCTTTTCTTAAAAAGCATGCTGGTCTCTGCTCTTCAAACATCTACAGGCATGCAATAACTCTGATTGACATCAGAAAAGGTGAGAACCCTCAAAATAATACTAGCTTAAGATCAAATGACTTGGGTCCTAGGAGGAAGTAGCATTTAACTCTTAGGACCCAGCATCTAACTCCATATCAATCAGGAAGCAATAAGATTAAATAATCCTAGCAGGTTTAGAGCAACTTGGCAAAGTAGTCACATCAGAGATACAGCTTCTGCAGTTCCCATGCCAAACAAGTTATAGAATACAAGACACCTCTTTCAGCAGCTACAAATCATATTGCTCCGATTCCAGTATTTACAAATAGACCAAGCTAGCTAAAGCTGATTCCCATTTTTGTGATAGAAGGTCACATGTGGAGGTGTATCTTCCCTATTGGTGAGTTGAAGATCAACTAGAGATTTATTCCAAAACCCTTTCACATGAACTCTGTTCAACACCTTCCAAGTTGGGACAGTAAAATGTATATTCTCCACTTAAAAGGAAGCATTATAACATGTTATGTGTTAAATAACATTCAATTAAGTTGTAACAACTGATATAAGCAATACAACAGTGAGATCATTCTTACATTTTTCCTTTCTTTCACCTGTGTTCCCTTGTTTGGAACCCTAGATGATTTACCTAAGATTAGTGATGATATTGGTCCAGTCTTGGAAGGGGAGCCTTCGCGCAACAGTAAAAGTTGTCGTCATGTGACCTTGAGGTCACGGGTTCAAGGCGTGGAATCAGCCTCTTGCAAAATGCAAGGTAAGGCTGCCTACTATAGGCCCTTGTGGTCTGCCCCTTCCCCAGAGCCCGCATAGGCGGGTGCTTCATGCACCGGGGCTGCCCCTTTTAGTAGTCCAGTCTTGATTGATTGACTAACAAGGAACTTCCTAAACCTGCATAGGTAACCTAAACAAAGAATTGATATTGATTTCTATCTCCTAGTATCCTTGGTTGACAACACATGTTCAAATGCAGCTTCAATCAAGAAGAAGAATAAACGGTCTATAAACCATGTAATCAAATTCAAACAAGCACCAAATAATAGAAATAAAAAGTAACAAAAGAAGATGGGCCTGCTAAATATGTTTGGACAGTAAGAATATATGGACCATTCATGAAGCCTTGTAGAAACATGATGAGGCTGGTAGCATAGCAAAACTTGGCATAGTATAGGCACAGACCATTTCTTCAATGCAAAAAAGAAACCTTTGTGCTTTCTGTAAACATATTTAAAGCTACTGCATTTAAGAGAACACATTATAGCAGATCTCTGGCACATAAACACAACCATAGTTTTTGGTGCATAGTACCTTGAAGGGCACGAATTCTATGCATAGTAAAGTAAGCTAAACTGCTTTCATAGTGTGATCAGTAGCCATGAAAAGAATGTGAATCTATTTTACTTTCTGAAAGGGGAAATCATATTTACTTTGGACACTGAAAAAACTGACAAAGCAAAATATCATACATTTCTAATTGCTCTTCCACTTCCTTGGAAGAAGCACAACTATCCACATCATTAGATTCTTTACTCTTTCTAACTTTCCATGAAAACATTTTCTGCATCAACTTCCACTGTCGAAGCCTTTCCCTCCATGTAAGAGATTTAGAATTGAAGAGAAATGTCAGCTTTGGAGTCTGTTTTTCCCTTCTGTGAACTGTACAGAGAAAGCAGAATTTCAATATTACATGCTACTGTCACTTCCCTTCAAAAGTATTCAAGGAAAAAAGTGGATACATGTGAAATGCATGCCTTTACACTGTAAGAGAAGCAACATATTACATCTACCTGGAATACATGGAAGAGAGAAAGTGAAAATGTGATTTTTCTTCCCACCCCAATATCCAGAAGATGGATAGGAAAGTGTTCGTTTGCTCAAAGGATGTGGGGATGGCCTCATAATAACCTGACAGTACCAAGTCAACATAGCAAAGTCAACTTTGATACGTATTAGAATGCGAAATTGATAATGCAGCTTAAGATAAAGCATCAAGACTCCAGCCAATGAAGACGACACAGGCTACTAACGTAAATGAAAGCTGAAGTACCATTCTGTTTCTCTGAAAATTTGCAAGAGCAGCAACATCCACAAGAGCAGACGCCTTTCCAGGATAGTGACATAACCCATCATCTTGTGCTCTCCCATAAACCATTGAGCACGCCAACCTGTCTTCTGATGTCTGATCTTTTGGAATTTCTGAAACATGGTAAGATTTAGAATTGCATCTCCAATTATTAGCAGTGTACTGCTTTCCATTGCCTGCCAGTGGAGGGCTGCCTGTCAAAAACATAGCAACTGAGTTATATGTCGTCTCACTCGTCATTCTTCTCAGCTTTGACAATTTTTCTTTCTGAAGTCCTGCAGCCCCTGAACAAAAGGCAGATAGTGTCTCTTCCCACAATTTTGGAACCAATAGCACCCTTCCCTTTATTATTAAATAATCAGGTGGAAAGAATGCCTGCTGATAGGAAGAAAGGTGAAACAAACAAGCAGCTCAGCTGAATTACACTAGGCTGAGATTCGCACCTGGAACTTAATTCTTAAGTAAGGAACAAATTCCTAGAATCCAATTCTGCAGATTCCTTTCACCAGGAAAGTCATTTGTTGCGCCAAAGTAAAACACAGGTGACAATCTAAGTTGAAACACCAAAGTGAAGTCTGGTGAGAATGTAAGACTTGAACTCTCCCTAACAGCAACTGTTTTAGTTATAAGATGGAAATTGAATTCCAGCCCCAGGTATTCAATTTGGAGTATTGTATGTGCACAACATTGGAAGCTAATTTCAGGAATTCAATTTCTCAGTTATGAATTGAATTCCAAGTTTTCAATTCTATAATGTAGTCGAGAACAAACACTGAAACAGTAAAAGCAAAAGGCACTTGCCTGAAAACTGAGCTGCAAGCCTCCCATAGCGAGTGTGGCACTTAGGACATGATTGGTTTCCCACTTTGTCAATGAACTCATAGCAAGTTCTACATACTGGAAATGCACACTGACCACAAGCTACAAACACTCCCCCATCTTGATGAAGTCCTATCTGACTTCCGCAAATTTTGCAACTTCCATCATACTTTTTGTCTGAAGTAATGGGCTGAGAAAGTAGAAACACAAGATTAGCCAAGTACACATGCCGCATTGAACTAACAAAGACACAAAACCCAACTGCAATTTTCTGAATGCAGTGGTGATTCAGATCGTATATTCAGAATATGTGGTCTTCTCTGAACAATTACAAGAACCAAGTTTTTAGCACAGAGAAAGAACTGAAAATACAAACAAACGTAAAAAATAAGGGAAGACGATTAACCAAAATCACATACCACAATGAATTAGGAAAAACACAAAACCCAACTGGAATTTTCTCAATGGCAGTGGTAATTCAGCTCCTATATTCAAAAAATCATTTTTTTTCTGAATAATTACAAAGAAGCACTTTCCTCAACATAGAAAAAGACTTGAAAATACCAACAAATACAACAAAGAGAATAGCAAAATACACTATATCATATTAATAAAGACACAAAACCCAATTGGAGTTTTCTTAGTGGCAGAGATAATTCAGCTCATATATCCAAAATAAAAATAAAAATTCTGAAGAATTACTAACAACCATTTTACTTAAGATAGAAAAAAACTTGAAATTACAAAAAAACGTAACAAGTAAAACGAAAGGAACAGCAAAATATGCACCACATTGTATTAACAAAGACAGAAAACCCAATTGGAATTTTCTCAATGGCAGTGGTAATTCAGCTTATATATTAAAACGCGTTGTTTTTGTTCTGAATAATTACTAACAACTATCTTCCTCTACATAAAACAAGACTTGAAAATAAAACCAAACATAACAAGTAAAAGAAGGTGGTCAATTTTCTTACTTTTCTTCTTTCCATGAAAGAGAATTGCAGCTTTGTTACAGAGATAATAATGTCTCCTAACTTCGAAAGATCTTTATTTTTTCTCTACAATCTAAACAACATAGCCACTAAGATAATACTAACAATATCAAACAAGAATAGAAAACTATTTCATTTATCAGACAGTAAGCAACTAAAAAAAGCAATGCCCAGAAGGAAAAACAATACTAAAATGAAGAAATATTGAATTTCTCTTACTGGGTTGTCCGAAAATCATGCTTGAATAGAAGAAAAGGACAAGCTTCCGCTGCATCCGCGGTGTTTGGGCGGATAGGAATGGGTGAAAAGGGAATGTAAGATGAACGAAAGATGTGGGTATTGTTGTTGGAAGGCTGAGAAATTCCATTGAATTCAGATTCTAAGGCGACTGCAGAGGAAAAGGATCCAATTTGCATGGAAATAGGAAATCTGTTTGGTTTCCAACAGGGAGAACAGAAAAACAGGAGAAGCTGTAATGATGTGGCATTTTGGTAAATTTATGAACGAGTAGTGGCTTTTGCAGAAAGGGTAATAGCATGACACGATCAGGGGAGATTTATATGGTGGGCCACGTGGGAAATATATCTACGGTTGATTGCTAAATTGATTGACTGCGGCCTACTTTTGGGTGATGGGCCAAGATTTAGGTGATCTGACCCATTCATCTGATCTCGTAATCATGCACCGAAAAAATTGTATTTTTTGGAGTTCGAATATTGTTTATAAAAAATTTCTGTCTTCTTGTTTCCTCTAAATGAAAGTAGAATTTTCAAATGCTAGGATCCTCAGATCTGAATGGCTTTTTAACTGCTGCACATCCAAAGCCGGAGGAGAAGATTTGAAGTCCACCTTAGTGTTGAAAAGAAAAAAAATGAGAAGTTTAAGGCCTAGTTCAACCAAAGTGCTGAGGGCCACCAGCGGAGTTGGTCAAAATAACTCGCATCTTTTTTGAAATGTGAGCGATTTACTTTATAATTATATCAAACAAAATAAAACAACACAAATCAAAGAGGCAGTGAGGATTCAAAGCCCATTGAGAGTTCAAAAGAAAGTCCAAAAGACCACATCAAGACCTCCTATGGCACATGGTGTGGTGAGTTGGTTGGACTTATGGATACATTCCTCGTGGACCCTAGTTCAAATCTGTCCTTCAGACCTACCATTTTATGCATTGCCTTACAGACCCAAAGGGTTGAGACACCCGATGATATTGCCAGGGAACGAAGTAGCGAAATCATGAAAGTACATGCCCTTATTAGCCACTATGTATCGGTCACATCGTCAATACTTGTCATTTATACCTACGTCCTCTTTGTAAATTTAGTATAGTTGAAAGGCTTCGTGTTTTACACTTGAAAAGTCAAATATTACTACGAATGGGATTGGACAGATAAGTTTTTGTGGTACAGATACTATAACAAACTCGGCCGAGGTCGCTTTGTATCAGCCGACATGCCTACAACGACACCGTCGTTTTACACCAAGAGAGAGACGAGAAGTTATTCCATACATTTACATTTATGTCCCGATATGTTTACTCTCTCCCTCTCTCTCGTGTGCGTGTGCCCTCTTCCCTCCAAGTTTTGAGTGATTCAGTCACTTCATTGAATTTGTTGCCGCCCAAGGTGAGGGCACATGGAAAATGACATCTTCTGAGGACGTTCAAGGTGGCCTCTTTGTGGCTTGCAACTACCCTGTAGACCTTAGCAACCTTCTAAAATAATAGTTTCATAAGCCCCTAGTGTCGGAAACCGCTAGTATTGACTGTTAATGGAGGTAGTTTGGTCATTTTAATAACTCGCTTAACAATCAATATTAACAACTTTCTTCCCAAGGGCTTACAGAAAAATCATTTTGAAAGTTAAAAAAGGCAACTTATGTAAGAAATGAATTCGAGGGGTAGGGCTGATTAGAGCCGAATATGGACGCTAAAAATAGAAAAACTCTCTCTCCTTAAAATACACCTTCAATATCTCTATCACAAAGGACTCGTAGAGGTCAGTAAAGCTAAGATTTGGGATACATATGATGTTGGGGATGGGTAGTCCGAAGCGAATGGATGGCCCCAACACTTTGGAGAACAGAGCCAGCATAAGAGAAAGTACACATCAGTACATAAATGTGCCCAATGAGAAGGAAAGAGTATTTGGAGCCACACATGACAAAGCCTAGAGCTGATGGATTCCAATTAGAAAAGGTCACCTAAGCAACTAGCTAGTTTCCTTGAGTCTGAAATGATGCCCACGGCCATTTTTCATATCCATTTGGATCCTTTCTACCGAACACCCAAGAGGATTAAGCTGGAATGACAACTTTTATGTTTCTCACATCCAGTTAACCTTTGGATTTGTACCGAAAACAACTTGGATAAGGTGACTGCATTGTCTCCTGATCAGATGATCGCTAATCATACAACATGTGTATTAGAAGTGAAAAAATGCCCCTCTCTCTCACACACAACCAAAGCTTTGCATTTGAAGAAATATGCACGTTGAGCCCACTGCCTTTTTTCAATGATCTAAGCTGTTCATTAAATTCGGGATGTACCAAATACCCTAGCCACCAAGCATCTCATCTATGTCATACTTCAAGACTTGTTAATTGGGCCTTTATGATTGTAAAATAGATGGTTTTGAGTTGTTTTATATTACTTTGTCTAATTTCAAAACACGAAACATCAACGAAGCAACATCTTACTTGCACTCAAGCAGATGAGATGTGCCTAATTAGATGAACAACTAATACGTATATAAACTTTGCATGACAGAAACTCTCTCTCTCTCTCTCTCTCTCTCTCTCTCTCTCTCTCTCTCTCTCTCTCTCTCTCTCTCTCTCTCTCTCTCTCTCTCTCTCTCTCTCTCTCTCTCGGAAGCATTGACTTTGTAGGCCCCTTAGACATGCCCCACCCAAAAATCTTCTACATCTAATGATCATAGCCTTTGTATCTCTTGAGTTGCAAAATGAATAATACAAGCTAGTTTTTGTTATTCATGTCACATGTGAGAACAAAATGGAAGGATCATCATATGTATAATATGGATGGGGTTTCCAGTACATGGCCCATCTAAAGATCAATGGTAGGATCATCAGCTGTATAATATGGATGGGGTTTCTAGTATATGGCCCATCTAAAGATAAATGGCTCGAATCACCACCCATTTGGGCACTGCTTCGAGCAAGATACCAATGCAGCCGCAAACAATCACCTGCAATCCAAGCACGTGGGGGTGAGTTCCGGGAGGGACTCGTACTTAGCTCTGTAGAGAACAAACCCAAAGAGTCCGACAACTTGCTGCACTCCATGCCATGCAAATTCGGTACGAGTCAAAGAGTTTTGATCCCATGCTACAAACAGAAAGCTGTATGCACATCAGGACAAGTCATGGGCGGGACTTGAAGTTGCGTCTATAGGGCGCAAACTCATGGCTCTAAGTTTCCCACTAACTCGCCACACTTCGGGCGACCGAGTTCTGGGCCGAGTCTACCAGTACTGATGTTCATTTTCCTTTATGAATACGAGTGCGGAATTACAAAGTAAATCACACGTACTCTGACTCACATTCTTAAATTTAATCCGGCTAAAAGAGCAAGCGACCACTCATAAAATTGCACTTACACACTTAAATCTAATTCCAGTCAAGGAAAAAGCGATAACTCAATTCTTACAAGCAAGTGTATCCTAGGACAGACGTCGGACCTTCTATAGCCCAGTGCGCTAGACATTTGTTGGCATTTTGATGTTTTTTAGTGGGAAGTGTACCGAAAAGAACACAAAAATATCAAGAGAATTCCCCATTAAAATAACTTGAGAGGATTATGGATGCCCCACAAAATCAATGTGGTGGGTAAGATCCTGGATGTGGAGTGATATCACTAGAAGCCAAAGCCAAGCAGTAGAGCTTAGGGACTTGGGCATCAAGCCTAGTCGTTGAGGAAGCTTCCTTAAATACCAACAGCTAACTCTCCCACAATCTAGGGGTCCTAATTTTGGATCATCTGCATCAATCTGCAGTTAAGTAAGAAATTTCCAGTTGCAATTTCAACAGAACAAGTGGACTTCAACACTGGACTAGGTAATAAATGACTACGGGCCCACGAGTTGAATTATAAGCTAAACCGACTATGCCCTAAGGTGAGTTGTAGAAACTTGTAAACCATGAGAAGTTGCGTCTGAACCACGAAACTGAGGGCACAATACAAAAGGCAGAATAAAAAAAAAGAAGGAAAAAGTTATATAAGCCAAAATGTGATTATCACATGAGGCCTCCGATGCTCCAGACCAGACGTTTCAATTTTTATTTATGTTATTTAAGATCTAAGTCGTTCATCTTATTTAACTTGTTATATGAGAAAAATCATACCAACCAATGAAGCATAGAATAGCATAATTTAATCATCGGAACATATACTCCAAAATTACGCTTAAATCGATAGTGCATGCACAGCCGACCTTGTTTACGCATCTGGGATTAATAAGACACTAAACAATATTGCTAATGGCTAATTGTACGAGGAATGGTCCAGTTGGGAGCTCGCCGATGGTAAATTTACGGCGAGGCATCTTGATTTTACTTCATTCGCTCAATCTTGGGTTGATCCATCCCGTTGATTTGATTGATCAAAAGACACTATATTGAACGTTTTAATTAGGATTTCGAAAAGTAATTTTCTCATTGTCAAATGTCTACCGTTGCTTATACAAAGTTTCTAACCGCCCGTATTTGAGGATCAAATGTACGTGCATTTTTCTGGGACGCTAGGATCAACATCGTCTTTGGGCTATTAGATATGCAGAACTAGAGAAACATCAGATGAACGGACTGGATCAACCAAGGGGAGACCCTTTCTAAAGGGCAAAAAACACCGACAGAACTTAGCCTTAGCTTCTATATTATTAATTATACCCTCCGTGATTTATGATTCTTGAGAGTATGGCATAAGTCAAGAGATTTCAAACATGTCTAAACTAATTCATAGCAGTAAGATTAATTAGTCCACATAACCCAATCCCCAATTAGATAGCAAGCCAAGCGCATCAGGCTAAGCCCAGAGACCAAATTTGATCTTGGGTCTAGGGGGCAGTAAGCCGTGACTCCAACCAACTCACCAAACCTCATGTTAGTAAGATGACATATCTTGTTAACAAAGAAAACAACCATAACGGTCCCCGATAATTTCGAAGATGTGATTGGCCATCCTCCATTGGTCTAATCGTCCAAAATGAAGATTTCATCCACAAGATTCAATCCGACCCTAATCAAGGGCTCGGATTGTTCGATCGGGACAAATCTAGATATACTAGTATAAACACATGGCAACGCGTTCACATCTGCCATAATAAGAACGTAAACGCGGTTTTAACTAGGCCCACACGCTTAATTAGCTTTCCACGTGGTTAAAGTTAATCACCCCTTTATTCGAAGTTAATTATAATAATAATAATAATAGTTAATCAAGCTAAAAGTATTTCCCGTCAGAACGGAACGACCAGAACCCCAACACGTCCATGCAAAGCTCAGCCAGCGCCACCTACACAACAAACAAGTAGACGATTCAAAACATGAACCTTGAACTCTGCGAAGACAAAGCAAGGGAAATTCCACACGAAGGAAGCCAAGAGAGAGCATTCCATCAGACGCCCTTCTACACCGTATTTCCAGTCCTTTTCAGACCTCATCTTTGTCATTCACTTCAGTAAACAACACAGAAATGCTATCCTAACTCAGTTTCCAGACTCACTCCGAGGCTCCACCTGGTTATGCTCTGGCTTTGTATGATCTGACGCCATCAACTTGTTCAGCGTCTCCCATTTAGGCCACTTAAAATAAATTATTTTCATCGGATGCTTCTAGCTGCTACCTTGTTCAGTTGAAAATCCAATGATCATTATTCAAATACTCAAAATGGCATAGCTAAAATCATCTAACATTTGAATTTTGACTACTGGATGCCAAACAAAACGAATGGTTCGATCATCCATCGGTAAGGCTTAGATAGGTAAGTTTAGATAATCAATCTAAAAACTCAATTCTGATAGCATTTCTCAAATAACAAAAACCCTAAGATATTCAAATCTCCTCAATCGAATCAACAACTCAAACCGCCTAACGCACACTGTGGGGCTCATCCCCGTGGGACCCACTTGCACCGCTCCATGTACCCTTTGGTCAGAATTTATCGTTTTCTTCGTTATCTGGACCATCATTTCCCTGATTAAACTAATGGTCCCATAAAATCTTGTTTGAACTTTTAATTATGATATTAGCAAGACGACTCTGCGCTTATCGATAACGATATTTAATTAGAGCACGAGCGACACGTAATTACGCGGTCGCCGACACTTTGGGTTAATACAGCTTAAATGTATTGTAATATTTTAGATTAATGTATTATATCATGTGAATTTGTTGTCTTCCTAATGTTAAGTAAGAGTTGGAGTTTGCTGACATTCTAGAAATACTTAGTATGAACTTTGCCTTATGTTTGTATATAATGTTGTCAGTCAATGTTGAGGGTAGATTAGTCATCGGATAATCAACGTCACGTTCTTCTATTTTGACTAATATTTATGTTTAAATTAGTAATTGTGTTTAGCTTATGAAATAACTAAAACTTGTCGGAGACCAGATAATGCCAAAAAAATTATAAAAGTTTAAACAGAAAAATACATGAAATTAGTAATATAGCATAATGAAGAACTTAAAGCTTATGTATATTCTACTATATGTTGATTACTATGGAAAAAATGTGCGGTCTAGATGTTTGGTGATTCAACTGTTGATCTGTTTGACCGCATTTAGGTGGACCATCCACCAAAATATCTTCTATGTTTGATTATCCAAGTTTCCGTTATCAGTAGCGATACATGGGAAAGATCCAAACAATCAAATTGCTAGATGTTAACTAATAGAGATTAAGATCATTGATAATGGAGATTGCCTGACAGTAGCGTGGATTTTTTTTTAATTTAGATTGAAAATCTATTTTATTTACAAAAGCATATTTGGAACGTTGCAAGATAAGCAGGACCCATACTTTGTGTTCTACATATATGAGTGCTAGTGGGGCCATAGCTTTTTGTTGCTAATTGGTGGGCCCAATTTACCATAACATGTTGATCATTTTGTGTTCTTTCCTGTGGTTGACGGATGGTTACTTTTTGTCGCAGTGGTGGCATGTTACCGCGTTGATGACGTGGACAGCTAGCTCTTGGAGTGTTCATATCAAAAGAAGAGCTTGCTAAATTGAAGATAGTCTCGGCTCCAAGAGCTCCCCTTGGTGAGAGAATTCGACATGGATTTAGCGCATTAGGATTAAGTTTTATTGTGTTTCTATTATTTTTTAGTCGACCTAAAAATGACATGCCATATATTATATGTATTCAAGTCAATTTATGTTGACTCGTAATATTGACCCATCTATCTTGCAACCTGTTAATCTATTGGGTTGACACATCTAACTTGCAACATATTAACCTATTGTGTTGAGGTGTTTGACTCGCAACTCATTTTATAGAATCATGTTACATGTGTCATATTGTGCAAACTTGTCTAATAAATGTGTCGTGTTTGAGTCACAAATTCTTGACTTGATTATTAATTGTGTCATGTTTGTGTCTACTCATATACTCTAATAAGTCAATCTCAACATGACTTGCAGGATAATTTTTTTTCCATAAACGAAAAATCAAATTATGAAAAGTTTAAGCAGATCTTCTTCTTAATTACACTTAAAAAATTTCCCAAAATACAAGCTGAAGATCACCCAAGTATTCTCATCATAGGAATCATCATCATCATCAAGACCTTATCTCAATTACGGGTCGGCCACATGAATCTTATTCCTCCATTCCTCTCTATTAAGTACTATAGCTTCATTTAGTCCCAAAGTTTTTAAATCATTCCTCACCACTTCTATCCACATTCTTTTGGGCCTTCCCCTTGCCCTTTTAGAATCATCTACTTGCATTGCCTCACTCCTTTTAACCGGTGATATTTTTGCTCTTCTTTGGACACGTCCAAACCATCTAAGTCTAATCTCCCTCATCTTGTTATCTATTAGTGCTACCCCTAAAATTTTTCTAATATTTTCATTCCTAATTCTATCCTTTCTTGTCTTACCACTCATCCATCTCAACATCCTCATTTTTGCAACGCTCATCCTATAAACATGATGTTTCTTAATTGCCCAACACTCTGATCCATAGAGCATAGCCAGCCTTATGATCATCCTATAGAATTTTCCTTTTAGTTTGAGTGACACCGACCAATCACACAAAACTCCAGATGCACATCTCCATTTGTTCTAACCCGCTTAAATTCTCTGTATAACGTCACTCTCAATGTCTCTACTCTCATGAATCAATGATCCTAAGTACTGAAACTGGTCTTTTTTGGGGATTTCTTGGTTATCAATTTTGATTGGTGTTCTACTCCTGCTCCTCTCCTTACTAAAATTGCATTCCATATATTCTGTCTTAGTTCGGCTGATTTTAAATCTTTTAGATTCTAATGTTTCTCTCCATAGCTCGAGCTTTGTGTTTACAACCTCTCTTGTCTCATCAAGTAAAACTATATCATTATATATAGCATGCACTAGGGAATCTCCTCATGCAAATGTTTTGTTAACTCATCCATAACCAACGTAAAAAGGTATGAGCTCAATGCCGATCATTGGTGCATTTTACAGTGATAGAAAAATCACCGGTCTCACTACTAGTGGTTTGAACATTTGTTACCACTCTCATATATATATATATATATATATATCTTTAATTATGTCTATATACCCCTGTGAAACCCTTTTCTCATCCAACACCTTCTATATTAACTCTCTAGGGACTCTATCATAAGCTTTTTCTAAGTCGATGAAGACCATGTAGAGGTCTTTCCTCCTCTCCCTATATTTCTCTACCAATTGTCTTAGTAAGAAAATAGCTTTCATGGTAGACCTCTTAGGCATAAAATCAAACTAATTCTCTAATATACTTGTCTCATACCGTAACATCTTCTCAATCATTGTTTCAAAAAGTTTTATAATGTGGCTCATAAGTTTGATTCTTTGATAATTAATATAGCTTTATTTATCTCCTTTATTCTTATAAATTGGTACAATAAAGCTCTTCCTCTACTCATCAGGCATTTTCTTTTATTTTATAATTTTATTAAACAACTTGGTCATCGAAAATATCCTAATATCTCTCATATGCTTTCAAACCTCTATTGGTATACCATCAGGCCTCATGGCCTTTCCTAATTTCATCTTTTTCAAAGCCTCTTTGACTTCAAGTATTCTAATCCTATGTTTATATCTATAGTACCTAATGTTATTTATATTTATAGTATTTTCAATCCCTATATTCTCAGAGCCATTGTCATTTAGTAATTTTTGAAAGTATGTTTCCTACCTTTGTTTGATCTCATCATCTTTGATTACTACCCTTTGATCATCACTTCTAATGCACCTAAAATGATCCAAGTCCTTACCCTTCAATTCTCTTACTTTTGCAAGTTTAAACACATCTTTCTCAACTTTTCTTGTTCCTAGCCTATTATAGAACTTATCATATACCTTAAGTTAAGCCTCACTTACTATTATATTAACAACCTTTTTAACATTCTTATATTGTTCATAGTTTTTATTATTTCTAGTCTTCTATCATGTTTTAAAACACTTCTATTTTTCTTTAATGACTTTTTGCACTGTTTCACTCTACCACCATGTTTCCTTTTCTAATTTTCTTTTACTTTTAGATACTCTTAAGACATCTTTTCCCACTTTCTTAATAGACTCAGTAATATTAATCCACATGATGTATAATTCTGTTTTATAGCTTCAATTTTCTTTTACCATCAACTTATTTGTGAATAAGGTTATTTTCTCTCCTTTTAAGTTTCACCACTTAGTTTTTGGATACCTATTAAGTTCATTTTCTTTCTTTCATCTTTTGATATGGATATCTATAATCATTAACCTATGTTGTGAGGTTAAACTCTTACCGAGTATCACCTTACAATCCTTACACATTGATTGCTTAGTATTCTTAAGTAGAAAAAAGTTTATTTGACTTTTATAAAGTCTACTTTTAAAGGTTATTAAGTGTTCATCCCTCTTCTTGAATAGTATA
Source organism: Warburgia ugandensis (assembly GCA_035236585.1). Lineage (NCBI taxonomy): Eukaryota > Viridiplantae > Streptophyta > Magnoliopsida > Canellales > Canellaceae > Warburgia > Warburgia ugandensis. The sequence continues at coordinate 105,317,010 of CP141126.1, forward strand.
TTTGCAATGGCCAAGTTATATGAGAAAGCAAAATAGATGATAATTTCCCCCATTTCATTTCATTCACCTATACAATACCCTTCATGTATTCTATCATATCCTTTATTTTCTTTTTCTACATCACCATTTAAGTTTAGGGTAGCCCCGGTGCACGAAGCTCCCGCCTATGCGGGGTCCGAGGAAGGGGTAGACCACACGGGCCTATAGTAGGCAACCTTACCTTGCATTTTGCAATAGATTGATTCCACGCCTTGAACCAGTGACCTCAAGGTCACATAATGATAACTTTTACTGTTATGCCAATGCTCCCCTTCTTACATGGCCATTTAAGTATGCTTTTATAAATATCCTCTCAGTGTTAGAAATTTCTTACATGACTCTTTCAATATCTTCTCAAAACTGTCTTTTGATTATATCTTTTAACCCTACTTGTTGTGCGTTGTACTTATAATATTTATAATCTGCTCTCTTAGAACAAGTTTTATTATTATAATTCTATCACTTATTTTTTTAACATCAACAAATTTATTCTTTTAATTAATTAATTATTATTCCTACACCATTTCTATTATTATCCTTTCATAAATACCATAATTTATACACATTGATTTCTCTAGCTTTATCTCCTTTCCACTTGGTTTCTTAGATACAAGTGATGTCGACTCTCCTATGTTTCATTGTGTCTACTAACTTCAAACACTTACTTGTTAATATCCCTATATTTCATGTGGCGATATGAATCTTATACTCTGGAGATATCTTATTTACCAGCACCTTTCTTGACCTCCATGGCATGAACCCATGTCCACTTTTAATTGCACCTAAGTTTTGATGCAACGTGTCGCTTCTAAGGAGGTGCAAGAGGCCCAAGTTCAATTCTCACCCTCCTCTTTAACATCTTCTCATCGTAGGAATGCAATCCCATATTATATTTTCCTCACAAAGCTAAGGCCAAACAGAATTAGAACTGGAGGCTAAATACCTATTCAATATCTGGAATTTATCTCTTAGGCCTTTTTGATGAGCATGGAACAAATTTCACCAATTTAAGCCATAAATTGTTGCATTAAGTTAAAGACCCCGAGACAATAACAAGAACATCCCATAACCTTTTGCTCTCTTGGCTCCGAAAGTTGGTGGCTCAGCAGGCTCCAACCTACAACGTTTTGGTCAAGGAAGAGCCCACCTAGCCAGAATACATAAAACCCTAGAATGTGAAGCTTGTAATTTCTCTAAGGATAAATCTTTTTTTCTTTTTATTGAAAGTTAGACACATACATGCAGATCCTAAGTGAGAGACTACTCCTTAGGCCACTGCTAGAAGGCTTTGGTACCTTAAAATACAATAATTTCTGCACAATCAATTACTAAAAATAAGTGTTGTGTGTCATTTTAAAGACAAAAGTTGGTATAAAGCAAGATAGCACCCTAGCAATGGTCAAGCACCTTCACTTTTCCATGATGCCCCTCACGTGTTATTGACCCAAGCCGTTCTTCCGATACAACTGACTTTGGATATCTGACGGCCCAAAAGAAATTCAGTAGCATCTAAGTAATGATATTTTCTTTATAACCCTTATGTCCTCATTCACCTCAAAATTTTCTCAAAAATTCATATACTAATATTTTCACAAACTTAGGTAATTTTATAAGTGGAAGTTGGTACGACTAAGTTTGCTCCCACTCTAAGTCTATATACTATGCTACAAGCTCTTTCATTAGGTCTAACAATCCACACGGTGTTATACCAAACACACCAACCATGCATGGAAGAACTAAAAAGGGTGGAAAATAATTAAAATTGGGGGTGGGTTTGGGAGTAATCGTCTTCCCATAAAGGACCCACTGATCTCGATGTTTCCTCCCCCATTCATGTGTTAGTCGTTGTCTTCAGTTAAAATTTTCTCTAAGAATTCGTGGTGGCAGTCTGTGCCTTGTCCACGCAATAAATTGCTTCGAAACTTCCAAGAAATTCCTCATTTTTGGTAAAATACAAAAATTTTCTGGCACTTTTCTGATATTGACACCAGCCTTGTTTCATGTATATCCTTCCCACCCAGAACTGGTGATAAAGATGGAGTACTATTGAAGTGGATGTGGGTCCCACATTGTCGTGTATCAACTTGCAAAAAAATAAAATAAAAATGTAACAATGGACATTCAGGAGGGGGTGACAATTATCTGGGCCAATGAAATTAAACCAGGATCTAGACCCTTCATTTGGTAGGTCCTATAGGCCCTAACAATCCAATTGTTGGCTTCATGTTCTCAAATCCAGTGGCTGGAAATGCTACTCATAACACTATGAGACCATACCAATAACCAGAAAGCTTAACGAACTAATATCCCCTTAAAAAGAAGCATTTCCTTATCTGAAGAAATAACGACAATCAACGGTCGAGATTTAATCAAGAAATGGACCCAGATCGGCTTTTGCCATAAACTGAACGTGTCTGCCAGGTGAGATCAGTTACAGTTTGAGAAGGTGCATGCAATTTATGAAAAAATCAAAGAAATTCAATTTTCATCCACATAAACTCCATTGTGCCCTAAAAAGCCATAAATGAGAGGAATTCAATTCTCACCCACATAAGGAGGCATCATTTGGTATTCCGTGCAGTTGGTGGTATAAGAATTTGTCTGCTTATCCATGAGTTTTCGCCTAATTCATTAACTCGGCCAAGAAATATCCAAAGAAGGGTATGGTGGACCACTCTTGGAATGATCCAAACCCTTTATCTGCTAATGTGGATTAGCTGAAGCTCGAGATCATCCGTAAATAATCAAGGAGTGGAGAGGAACGTTTTGTGCACAGATCATCCATTACCTAATGGAAGGTTTGGTTCTCAGAGAATTCAGTGGTTTGATATAAAAGGTGGGACCACCTGCTAGGTGATGGAAACCATTGATCTTCTAGGCCTGGTCATGGATGGAGTATGGACAGACCAAAAGTAGATATCATCGTTGTAACATTATAAAACTTCGATTTATGGAGGCTTTATTGGAGGATGTAATCGAATGGCTGTCATTTCCTAATTGACCGGAATTCTACCAGATAATTAATTTAGATCGTCAAATAAGACAAATTAGAAAGGTGAACAAGGCCTAATATGTAAGCATCTTAATTGATAAACCAATTTCTGATTGGATATTCTCCCTAACGTCATTTCTCAATTAGATGGAACCTGTTTTAGTAAATGCACCCTTTTAGACCCATAAATTTGTCATTCTCCTTCCCCTTCTAATCACAGACTCACAACACAAGCACACAACAACTACTAGATCAACTGGATTGACCACTTAACAGTGAGACTTTGCACCCACTGAGCAAGCAATCATGGCTTCTGATGATTCCATGATCGTCCTTTCATCGATGCAAGAAGACGATGAAGATTTCGACGACGATGATCATCACCACAATCGTTACAACATGTCTAGGCTGTCCATGTGTACAGGTAACACCTTTGATGATGATGACGATGATGATACTATGATCAACATGTCAAGTTTATCCCTCGACGATGGGCTTGCCGACGGCGAATTATCCGACGACAAGGAGGCCAAAGACGATTATGGGATGTCGGAGAATTCAGACTCCGATAAGGAAAGTGAGTGGTTTTCGCTGCCGACAACGCCTCGCCGGAGAATCCTAGGTGGAGGGGAGGAGGTTAAGGAGTACTATAGTGAGAATGAACAGAAGGCTGGTAGGGGTCGTGGGTCCAGGAGGACACAGATGAGGAGGGGATTGAAGGAAAGATGGATGGAGAGAGCATGGAGATGCAAGGTGATGGATGATGAGACGGAGGGGGGTGGGAGTATCAATTATGGGAGTGGTGAAAGTGAGAGTGTGGTGATTGCTAGGCCAAAGGGTGGGGGGAGGTGTTTGCGCATGGATATGGAGGAGGTGAAGGCTTGTAGAGATCTTGGGTTTGAGCTGCAGCCTGAATGGATGGTTGAGATTCCCAGTAGGGTTTCGGCATTGACGGTTGATACTGATAGTGGTGGGAATTCCCCCATTGCTACTTGGAGGATTTCTAGCCCTGGTTAGTACTTACTCTCTCTCTCTCTGAATTATCTGATTATGATGGGTTTGCAGACAATGGGTTTCTCTAGTTTTGGCGAAGAAATTCAGAAATTATCGTGTAAATGAGTTTTCAATTGAATTTCTTGAGTTTTCCAAGTGAATCTCTCTCTCTATAGATTATCTGATTGCGATAAGTTTGCGGATAAGGGGTTGTTCAAGTTTTTGATAAAAATACAGAAATTATCATATAAATGAGTTTTCAACTGAATTTTCTTGAATTTCACAAGTGAATTTCTTTATCTTTGGTGCTCTCTCTCTCTCTCTCTCTTCAATTATCTCAAGATAATAGGAGAAAATCTCTGAGCTTATCCAAACGGCCAAAAGCGAAAGTGCAAAAGACACTGACATGGAAACCCTCTAGTTCCTTAATCTTTCTTGGATTTTTCTTACAAATCTTTGATTTTGTTAAAAATTTGGAAACACCATTAATTCCTTGATTTGCTTGGAATTTTCTTGTAAATCCTTGATTTTCTTCAAATTTTTTATTTTTTCTTCTAAAATCTTGATTTTCAATTTCATCTCTCTTTCTCTCTCTGTGAATGTGTATTATCCATAATTGTTCAGTGGCAACCACATGCAAAACCTTGTTTTCTCTTGGGTATTTTTATTCTTTTCACATTTATTCTTTTGCTTAATTTTTCTTTCTTTTACATGTTTTCTCTTGAACTTCCTACTTTTTCTGGTTATTTTCATTCTTTTTCTCATTTTTCCCTTCCCTTCCCTTTCCCCCATTTTTCATTTTTTTTTTTTCTTCCTAAGGCCTTCCTACATCTGTCCTTCAAACAGTGCTTACATTAGTTTTGCTGTCGTATGGACATTGACTAAAATCATTTTGCTTAAACTTTATATATTATTTAAGAAATTATGTTAAAAATTAATTAAAACGGTTCACCATATTAAGTTGAAAGTTAGTGGGGAATTCATCATCAACATATCCTTATAATTGAAGAAGACTCCAGAAAGAAACATCTTTATTTGGGGTGTGTGGCCATCCACTCTGATTTATCATTTCCTACTTTTCTTTCCCTTGGAATTGAATTCTTTATAAGCCTTTGGTCTCTGCTGTAATGTCACCAGATTCAATTTCCACAGATAAAATAGCAACCGCAATGTATTTGGTAAGAGGACGAGAATCTTGGACTATTGGTACTGGCCAAAGACACGTTTTGATCATTAAGATTTGGTTTTGGAATGGACCCACGAGTAATTTTGTAGCTGCAGGCTGTAGGTAATCCAGGTGGGCCCTCTAATTAATGGTTTAGATTGATGGTTCAGATTGATCTAGAGGTGAGGCAATACAATTAGATAAAGTGGTAAGAAAAGATTTAAAATTTTTAAAACTAAATAAAATTATGATATTTAATAGAGTGAAATAGAAGAATAAGATTCACGTAGCAGACCCCTGGCTTGTGGATAATAATAACTCAAGACAGTCAAGGAAGAGGTCTAATCACCTATGGAATTGGATGACCTATCATCACACGTGGTGGCCTATGAACCCACATTTTACGAGAAAAAATGGTTTTGGAATGGAAACACCTGCGTACTATTATGGCTGTTAGGAAATCCAAATGGGCCCACTAACTAATGGTTCAGATTGATGGTGGAGGTTGAGAGAATTGATTTCTACAGTTTCCTTTGATCTTGACACTAAGATAAAGGTCTGGTCATCAGTTTGGAACCAATTGATTGCACAAACTATGAACTCATTTTACAATAAAAATTGATTTTGGAATGGATCACATGAGTACTTTTCTGGCTGTTTGGTAATCCAAATGCGCCCACTACCTATTGGTTGTGTTTCATGGTGGGAGTTGAGGGAATTGATTTCCACAGTCTTCTTTGATCATGATACTTAAGAAAAGAGTTCTGATCGCCGGCTTGGAACCAGCTGATGCACGGCCATCATCACATGTAGGTTTATGAACACAATTTACAAGAAGTTTGGTAGTGTCATGGACCCACATGAGTACTATTTTGGCCGTTAGGAAATCCAAATGGGCCCACTAACTAATGGTTCGGATTGATGGTGGAGGTTGAGGGAATTGATTTCTACAGTCTCCTTTGATCATGACACTGAGGAAAGATGTCTGATCATCAGTTTGGTACCAGTTGATACACCAACCAACCATCATCGTAAGGTGGTTTATGAACACACATTTTACAAGAAAAGTAGGTTTTGGAATGGACCTGCAGATAATCCAAATGGGTCCACTAACTAATGGTTCAGATTGATGATGGGAGTTGAGGAATTTGCTTTCCGAAGGCATTTTCGATAATCACACTTCTTTTCTGTTTTTTGGGAAAGAAAAAAATGTGGTTGGTAGTATATGCGTCCCTTGTTTTTCCTCAAGAGTCTCTTGCTAAATGACATGAATGGTTATTAAACTCAAGTGAACTCAGACTTCTGAAGATCCAAAACATTTGCAATTTTGCTCTTGACTTAGATGGGCTATGATCTAAAATTCTCATCTATTTAATGACCTTGCCACCATTTTCACGGGTTGTAAAAATGTACAGCTAAACTTTTTACTAACCAATTTACAACTACAAGATTCAGCTCCTGGGATTTTCCAATGCATGAGAATTTTGGACCATATCCTATCTAAGTCAAGAGCAAGATTGTGAACGGTTTGGATCTTCAAAAATCTATATTTACCTCGAGAGTCAATAGCCATTCATACCATTTACTAAAAGGCTTGCAAGTTAAAACAAGAGGCACGTATATATCACTATCCAAATATATAGGTACAAGGTTAATTTCACTAATTTATCAGAAAAGGAGTGTTATTATCAAAACAAAGAAATGTTACTTTCATTCCTTATACTCCCCAGAGGTGATACCAACCAAACAGGCTTTTCAATGGCACGTTCTTACTTTTTCTTAGGGAGATACAATCATTCCAAACCTTTTTACGTGGCCTCGTGTTAACCGTCCAAATGCAATCCATCGTACTCCATTTCATCCTGTACCAACGTGCCACATGTCATAAAATCACTGGCTTCCATGGGATTTGCATGCTAAAGCATATGATCCAAGAGTATTTAGATTATTTTTTTCTTCAATTTAATTTTTCTGAATTTGCAAAAAAAAATTCTTCTTGGGTATGGATTCAAATGACTTAAATTGGTGTTGGTTTTTATTGATTCAGGTGATGATCCAAGAGATGTTAAGGCTAGACTCAAAGTATGGGCGCAGGCGGTCGCGCTTGCATCGGCATCGCGCCTCAGCGGATGACTAATTTACGATAATTTCAATGTTTCCGTTTTGAATTTTTGTTCATGAGTGGTGTTCTTCATTTTTGATCCCTGCATATATGTTTTTTATTTTATTTTTCCCCTTTTGTTGTGATTGGATGATGTGAAGTTCATATGGTGTCTTCTGCCTGTAAATATTATGATGGAAGATGAACTGGAAGATAGAAGAGAACTAACTACTACAATGAGATTGAAATTTTTTGTACATTTTCTTCTTCAAGATTGTTGCTTCAGAACAATTTTCCGAGGATAATGGAGCTTTTTGTTGCACAATCTGATTGCCTGTACCGTCGAGTCGAAAAAGTTCGAGCAATATAGGCTGCTGGAATCTTACATATCAAACAATGTAGTATATTTCGATTCTATGTATATCCCCAACTTGGACTAATTTGTAGTGAGGAAGAGATGCAACTCAAGATATGCTGACAATGAACTGCGTTGATTACTTACAAACAGAGTTTAAGGGGCTTTCGAAATATTTCCAGCAATATAGGCTGCTGGAATCCTACAATCTGAGCAATGTAGTATTACTGGATTGTGATTGTCATCAGCAACTCGTACGAAGTTGAATGACGCTAACTGAAGATTAATTGAATTGCGACTGAGCACAGTTTGTTAATGGGGCAGAAGAGGACTTTGGCACAGTGATAGAGTTGTTGTCGTATGAGCTCGAGGTTATAGGTTTGAGGCATGGATACAGCCTCTTGCAAAAAAGCAAGGTAAGGATGCGTGTTTTACTGGAACACGCACATGCTTTACCGTAGCAGGCACATGCAGGAGCATCGTGCACCAGGCTGCCCTTGTAGTCTGTTGATGAGCAAAATGTTTTCGGGCAATCTGCCGATATCATGCTTAATATCATGAGAAATGGATACAATATTGTAAATGTTACTTCAAATCAGCTATGGTTTTCAACAGGCTAGCTGTACCAGCATTGGCAGCGGAGAGTTGTTAGATCAGATTCCAACAGCGGCGCAAAACAGTCTTCAGAGCGGCAGCAATAATGTCATGCTTAACATCACGAGAAAATGGATCCAAATTTGTCAATGCCACTTGGAATCAGCAATGGGTATGAAAGGTTTTGCAGTTTCTCCTTCAATCTGAAAGCTCAAACTACAGTAACTGCAAAGTGTGCAAGAATGCTTAAAATCTGAACTCTACAACCAGAAGCAGGCATGGGATGAACCAATGGTCACACTTTCTTAATTTAGATTCATAAAATTGTACTACAATGGGAATCCTTCAATGGGAATGGGGATTTCAATCTGAATAAAAATAACAATAATTTCCATGCACCTTTTATGCAATGGAAGAATTATATCTACGGAGAATCAGCATGTATAATTGCACACCTAGGACACTACAGTAACAAAGCAAGATGCTTCTAGTTGCCCTCTCTAGCGTCTCCAGCTTTATTGCTGATCAACTTCCTCTGAGCATATAGGAATTCATGAAATGAGAATTAGAGAAGATCGAATGAATAAGCTATCATTTAAAGACCAAATTATGGCATGTCTTGTCGCAGGGATATGGACAGTCCATTAGCTTCACTTCAGATCGGTCAAAGTACCAGTTTCCAACAGATTGAGCAATCCCCTGCATTTAACAACCGATTCACAAATGATTTGCAGTGACTAATAAATTCAGGAAGAGAAATAATACAGAAGCAGAATTCATAGCAGATGCATGCTGAGAATGCAAGATGATCAGTCGATATTTTCTTCCTAATTTCGGTGAAGTTAATCAATGGAATACAGAAGATGAATCCCTGAGTAGACTCTGACATAACATTAGACAAGACACTGATGCCTTTTATGCTTGTATCACCACTCTCTAGAGCTGCTAGTTGATTATATAATCAGTGACTTAGTACTACATTTACAGAGCTCATGTGGACACACTAAGATTTTAGAAATGATCAATTCAGAACCAGTCCTGCAGCTAAATGAGTTCATAAATAAGGCTGAAATGCATGCAATCAGAAGAGCCTAACTCTTGTTTAGAAACTGCACAAATTTCAAACTTAATATTTTTTTGCGCCTTCTCCATTTAGTTTTACCATTTTGAAAGTTCGGACATTAGATAAAAAACAGTTGATCTTGTTATTTTGGTAGTTCAATACAAGATTTATGGCAAGAACAGAGAGCAGTGGCAGCACCAGCAACAAAGATGCACCCAGCCAACTGGGTAGAGAATGTAATAATTGGAAGACAGAGAGTAGAATCCAAGATGAAATTCAGGTCTGTGGTCAGAGGCTGATGGGAAACATAGGGCTGAGAGAGCTGGGAGTGACTTAGTAAGAATATTACCAGTGATAATTCGAATGCATGTACCAGTATAGATGTGGATAGCCCCGGACAATGAACTACATTATGATGCTCTTCTCAGGAAGATTATAACCATTACTTATGAACCATTCTTCCAAACTTACAACGACATCTTCTTATATGCTTCTTGTTTGGTTCTAATGACCCAGGATTCATGATAATTCCTGTAGTATTTCCTAGCTCTTGCTCTTTGCTTCCTTCACTAGTTTTTGGTGCTTCTGATTTCCCCATTTTCTTTTCTTTTCTTGGCCCGGGCTTCCTGCTCCTGCTTCCTATCATTTGCTTCTATTCTAGCAACTCTGGATTAACCTCTTTGACAACAACTCAAAGCTTAAGAGAATTATAAAACAATTTCTAGTGATTGCAGCTTGGTTGAATTCCAAGAGATTGAAGGATAGTAGCTATTCTTCTAGGATAGAGTATTAATAAAGAATCTCAATAAATTTTAATTGATTGTGACTATGTCGACGACCTAGTTGCAATAGAAGTAACAATTTCTAGTGACTGCAGCCAGGTTGAATTCCAAGAGATTCAAGGATAGTAGCTGTTCCTTCTAGGATAGAGTATAAGTAAAGAATCTCAATAAATTTTAATTGATTGTGACTATATCAACGACCTAGTTGCAATAGAAGTAACAGGTCTAGCTTCAAGACAAAAACATAAATGTAGAAAGATCAAACTGTAAACTGACATGTTTCACGTTAACAAAGAAGCTTAATTAGAAAGATGCCTGCACTTATCATAGCACCTGTGCCATGCGTTAATCAATGAGTTGAACAATCCAGTTACCTAGGACTTAAGAAACTACATGTAGACCAAGCAGTTCCGATGCACCACAAGAAAATCCCCCATTAGTGACTGCCTACTGATAGGATCAAATTATCCCATTGCCTAAATGCTTTTCAAGGGCAATCAATTAAGGCATCAACCAACAGTGTCCACAATGAAAAGTTGTTAACAATCTGGAAGGACTTAAGAGTGAAGGTGTAAGGTCCAAGCTCTTTTGAAGAGGAAAGCAAAGAAACATAACTGAAAACAGGGGATATAAAAAGGCAGCCCCGGCACATGAAGCCCCCGCCTATGCGGGATCTGGGGAAGGGGCGGACCACAAGGGCCTAAAGTACACAGCCTTACCTTGCATTTTGCAAGAGGCTGTTTCCAAGCCTTGAACCCATGACCTCAAGGTCACACAACAACAACTTTTACCTTTGTGCCAAGGCTCCAAAACAGGGGATATGATGATGTCAAAAAGTGCCCCACCCAGTTCTATCTTCTACCAGATTCAGAAACCAAAATATTTCTTATTCAGGAGACTTAATCAATTCCCTTTGATTTCTAGGATTGCTCAAAGAGGATTTTCTGAAGAGGACCACTTCATGTGACTTCCTTCCCAAGCTTACTGGTTTTCAGTTGCAGATTCTCTTTATAGCAGGTTTCTTATTACAATAGTACAGCTTGGATTTCATTTTTCTCTATTTTTATTTGTTTTGTTCTTGTTGCACAAATAGGTAGTTTCTTAGGTGCTTTCTTTTTTGTTTTTGGTACTGATTTCTATTTGCTTTCAGTTATTCTTCATATTTGCACCAAATTGAAGCTTGGATCTTTCAGCAAATGCTCTTCCTTGCACATCCAAAACGTTGTTGGTAAAGTTCTAGTCAATTTTACTCTATTTTCTGCTATCTGTTCCAGGAATACCCATCCATATTTACCCAGCATAAATAACAAAAAATTCAAAAAGAATAAGATGATGTCCTTACATCAATTCAGCACCAATAACTAGAAACCAAACTGAAGGAACAAAATAAATTTTATTTTATAGAATTAATTTTTTTTTAAATAATGTTTATTTTATAGAATTAAAATTAAATACCTAAAATAGTCATACCTTGCTTCCAATAAGAGGAGCATTATCTGAAAACCATGTGTCCTGCCTCTCAGATTGGCAATGAGCAAAACACGAATTTATAAACAAACCGTTCTGTCTGGAAAGTGAGAAATGTCTTACAGCATTAAGCATTTGATTCCTGAATCCTGCTTGACCAAAAATCCCATTATACTTCTTCAGTTTGGATTCTTAAGACAGTATCTTGATAAATAATTCAGGACTGGAAATAAATAAAAAGATGAATACCTTGAAGAAGATGGACCTGTGCTCCATCACACTCTGCATGATTTAATTTACATTTACTCCAATGCCCACGAGGATCAGCTCCTCGTGGAGCTAAGCTGACTTGGAGCTGGAAATAGAAACAAGAAGTCAGATTTATTAGGTGATCATGTTGTCCAAATACTCTCAGGCTTTCCAATTCAGTAAGTGATTTGTATTGTCCAAATAGTATTGCATTACTAGTTGAATCAAACACTTTCTTTTTAAAGTAACTGCTAACCTGCCATGAGTCATATGCGGCATTCAAGAGGAACATTGGGGTCTTAATACTGGATATCAAGTTCTGTGGAAAGAAGCACTGAAAACCAGAACTCAAAACTTAGTTTCATTTCCTTTGTTTTACTTCTCTTCATGACTTTTAGTGATGAAAAGTGAATGAGCAGGAGTTACCGAAGTCGCATCCATATGAGAGGTACAAGTATGTGGCAAGTTTTTTGGCACCCCCTGTGAAAGCAATATATATTTCATGAGGAAAATGAAATTCATGGACTAAAATGACCATAAAAGGAAGCTTCCTTGTAAATCATGAGTTTCAACCATGGAGCAGAAGAGCTGCAATATTGTAAAATTTAATGAGGATGGAAAAGAAATGTACATTTACTTTCATAAACTTCTAAAACCACTCCTGGCATTTTCCATCCATAGGAAAAAATTGCTAGTAGAGATTTCCAACAGAAAATGGAAGAAACAATTCATTTGCAAGCAACTCTTTAAAAGTCTTACATTTGACTTTTAAGTCTATAAGAACTAAATAGCAAGGAAATAAATAAAACTGGACTACCCAAGAATCATGGAAATCACGAGAAAATGCACTCCTAGAGGAAGATTTGTAACAGAATGATTACCCACAAAAAATAAAAAACAAAAAAAGGAAAAGCTTAATGGCAAAGTTCACCTAAACTGCATGAGTTAAAAACTTAGATCCATATTATCAAAGTAACATTTTATCATAACTTTTACATCTGAAAATTAGCCTGAGAAAGGAACTAATTAAAGAAAAATTATACGAAAGAAATAACTTATTGGAAAACTTGTATGATAAGAAAATAGCAAGCAGGAAAGTCAAGGGAAAGGATAATTCATCACAAAACTTATTTCATCGAATTTCAGTAACATGAATTGCAACTCCCTTGGACCTCCCCAGGTAATCATTAAATTACAACTTTTAAATTCACAAGATAGTCTCAAATTTTCAAAATAATGTAAAGAGTGTGTCATGGAATTTTATTTCCCTTGTACCTTTTGTGGCTAAGAATTTCTGATTTTAAATTTCACTTAAACATAACTCTAAGCAGGTCTCCTCACAAAGATGTTGCATGGAATTTAATATAACAAATTTTCATTTTTATTTAATATAAACATGATAAAGAGGACTTTTCACAAAATTCTTGAAGATTCAAAATATTGGTCAGTTTAAGCTTCTAAGATTTCTAGATGGAGAGTTATTGGTAATATAGAAGAAATTGCAGACTTGTTCTTGAGATCCTTCAAAGTAAAACATTTGTGAACATTTCCCTCTTTGTAATCCAGTAGAAAGAGCTCCAATGATAGCAATTTGCCAATTTTCACATAAAACTTGTAGTCTTTTCCCATAATGGAACTTATTTTGGTATCAAAGTCAAAACTATCTATGTTCAGATCCCAAACAACAAGATCATTCATTGATATTTTGATACATAACCAATGGAATGTAAAACACTCAAAAAGTCTACATCTTTTACACAGTTACCTGAAAGTTTACTACACCGTTAAACATAGTTCTTAGAGTGCGTCCTCCAGAAACATCAAGCCTATTTCGATAGATTATAAAACAAGAAACAATAAGTACCAACTAAAAGAACGCAAATGGGAATTATTATATATTTCAGGAACAATTTGTGGATCAGGTCATACACATCCATGAATAATCCAGCATCACTCAGGCACTTGACTTTTGTACTTCTTGGAAATAATTCTTGGAACTCATCACAGTGTAATATAGATGCTAAACCCCCAGCAGAGCATCCTGAGAGAAGGGCCTGGAATACACCAAGCACATACCATCACTACCCCATCAGAGATGTAAATAAAAATCTGTATCTGAAGCAATGAAATACCTTTTTCGCATAACGCATTCCCTTTGACATTAGCTCTTCCATGGCAGCCGACCAAATACGTTGTCCTCGAAAAATAAGTTTTGCAGCCTAGAAACAGAATCAGTAGATGTTACTGCAAATTGGCTTAAACATGTGTCACTATTATTTCAACAAATAAATACTTCCAAAAGGAAGGCAAAATTCTAATAGAATTTCTGATAGTAAGACTTATATGAAAGGAATATTAGTAGTGATGACTAAAGAGACACTCGGAAAATGGATAACTTGAGGATTTTGTCAAAGCAATCTTCCTTATTTCTCTCACTCAATTCTGGGAAATCTTATCCTTGCTTTTGCTTGCTTGGCCTCATATGCGTATCTTCTAGCACTGATGTTGCTTTAGGGAGAAAATTACAGAACAAGACTCAAAAATGCACTGAATGTCCAAGCTACCAAATATTGGGTTATCAGGAAAGATACTAAGTTTGCAAACCTAACAAAAGAAAATTGTGGACATATAAACTGTTGGACACAAAAACCAATGCTGTCCAATCAAATGAATCTGTTTCAAGTTAAAAGGTTAGAGACATGTGAAGAAGCCAATGGTGCAGGAATGACATGATTCATGTGGATTAGACAGGGAAGGAACTGAAGAACTTATTTCTATAACAAAGATTTAAGAATTTAGAGGTAAAATCTGACCTAGGATGACTATGATGAAGATGTTTATTAGTTAGAGGACAAAGGAAAGTTTAAGATGGCATGTTCAATCCATTAGTAAAATCAGCCACTGTTTTCCTAGCCAGCAACTTGCAGTAGACATAGAAGTGGAACAGAAGGGAACCCAGGAAACTGCACTTTTAAGAGCACCATTTTCATGGCCTCGTCAAAGAAGGTGTTGTGCCATATCATCCTACAGGGTAAGACAAATTAGAAGAAAGAAGTTTATGAAAGTAGAAATAATAAGTCCAATAGACTAATGCTAGTTTCTTGAAAGGATTGTCTAACAGGAAGCCATATCATGGATAAAAGAAGACTGGAAGGTCCTCCAGAAGTAGTAACTCCTACAATGTGTCATTCAAGTACATCTGTGTGCTTCATTTTCAAACATATCTTGCATTCAGTAAGAGAGTAGCCAATGGCAAAAGGGGGCTACAGCATGCCTCAACTGGAGATAGGGTTTTGAATTCAATCTCTGTATAAAATAATAAGCACATGGAGTGACTGCCAACTACTTTGAAGGGAAAGATCAAAGATGCAATTGACAATACTCAGATAAACTATCTGCTTCTGGCACTGGTCTATTCTAAGACTAAGACCCATCAGAGAAACCAATTCAGAATTGTCTGTATTAGTGGATGCCTGCACCAACTAACCAATGAACTTGCACTGTAGTAAGAGGTGCCAGGAGAATTTATGCATCAAGAGTCTAAATCCGTTTGGCTGGCCATTGTACTATTCAAATATAAACATATACAAGGCTGCAGAATTCAACATCCAAACAACCTGAGGAGGTTTACATAGATAAACATGTAAAAAAGGACCTATAAGAAATGCGAAAGAATATTATATTGAAATTAATTAAGTCTTCGTCCTTAACATTTAATAAATGGAAAGATGAACAAAGTGCACTTGAAACCTCATCATCTTGAGAATAAGGTTGTTATCATAAGGGCATGTAACTGTAAATTGCATTAATTATACTCGTAATATTTGCTTTTTACAGAAGACAGCAAGAACCAACTAATTTTTAATAACCTCATTGTGACCTTCACCACTGAAAGATGCACCATCACAGTATCGAACCTTGACTCTATTCCAATTGAAAAAATCTGCAATCATTATAATACAAACTGAAGTAAGAATAAAATCACAAAAGCATGAGCAAGATCTCTCATTCCTATAACAGAGAAGAGTTATATCCAACTAATGCAAAGGGTGAATAATGTCAACAATTGAGAAATACCAGGATTTTCTTCAGCTTTATTGCTCAATATTCCAGGAAAGGGTATGTACTTTTCCATGTAATTTGATGAACCATGATGCGTTTTCTTGCGATAAACACAAGTTCTTACATCATTGCACCAGCCTCCTCCCTAGCACATCATGAATAAATCCACAAGTTTACAATGCTTTCATAAGGTAAGATAAACGGTTTCATGTGCCAGAATTTGTTCTCTCTCATGATGTTGAAGCTGCCTCACCTCCAACTGGATGAGCCAGCTATTTGCCCCTGATCCATATCCTTTGTGTATATGGTATCCACCTGGTGTTCCATCCAAACAGACTGCAAAGTTGAAAGATAGAGATGGAAGAGTTTGAGATTGGTGTTGCCAAAGTAAACCTCAAAATGAATTTTTACTATCGCATAAGTAGAAAGGCCAACCAGTGTGGACTGTATAACTTCACAAGATTCACACAAGGAAAAGGAAGTTTTCAGAGTCTAATGAGACAAGAACCAATCAAAACTGAAAATTAATCCATGCCTCTCTCCACAGAAGAGTTGTGTCAATGTATTATAGTGAAACCCATGTGAACATTACCACAACTACCCGAACAATTTTGTAACCCCAGTCAATATAAAGTATCAACTTTCCACTAATGCAGCCTCTTGTTCAGTAACATTCAGTGAGCAAACATCTTGAATTATTACTAAACAGGCATCCTTATTTTAACATTTTATCAACAAACAAATTCATCACTCAAGACAGCCTTCAATACTCGGTCTTGGGTAATATGATCAAGTTGAGGTTCTCCTAACTAAGAGCACTATCTCATCAAGTATGCCAATCATGAAAATAAAAAGGGGAAAACTTGAAAGAACAAGGAATTGGCAAAGAAAACAAAAGACCTCCTTCCTACGGAGATAAAAAAAGAATCTGATGTGTTAATTACAATACTCATATGATTTATCAGTAGCTGAAGACAAAGAAATGAAATCCTAGCAATGGACAAAAATGAAAATGGTCAGATAGAGAGGAATGTTAGAGGAGCCACATCTGGTGTGCTAAAGAAGAGACAAATACGCACTGCAGAAAAAATACTGAACATCTTTGGATGTAGATCCAATAACAACTATACTTCATCATCATCATCATAACCCCATATCCTGACTTGCAACTGAAGATAGATAACACAACAATATGGATTGAAACAGAAAGAGATATGCACATGATCATATCCAAAAAAGCGTACGCTGTAGATTGAGGTAATGATTTACAACCATCAACAAGTAATGTCAGAGATTACTTCAAATAAAAATAATAAAAATGGTACTTATTACACAGCAGTTCCTTAAATGGGAGTAAAATCTCAAGGAAAAAAAGAAGAGAAAATATTTACAAAAATCAAAGGTAATCTATCATCAGCATATATACCTGCTCCCTTTGCAGCAGCTCCATGAATAAGAGTAAGACCCACCATCAAAGGGCTACTGGAGACCCCATATCTCTCTGCTGAGAATACTTCAGTGACATTCAACTCTTCAAAACCATTTACCCATCTGCTCAAAACAATCCCAATAAAAGCAAAAGCCAGCAAAAACTTCATGGTTTCTTCCCCTTTTAGCTCCTTGTCTTCACCAGTTTCTGCTATAAAACACAGAAAAGAGTTAAATAAAGGCCTCGGGTTAGATCATAACTCTTACAAGATCTCAATCTAAACCAATGGGGGACACTTTCTGCTAAAAATGGAACTGGGTCTTATATACAAATCTCTGTGGAGGTGAAAGTAACAGGAAAACAAAGAGAACAACAGCTTCAGTGAGATTGCAAAGGAAATATTTACACTTGCAGGAAGTACTGTTGTCGTTTCCTGAGATTTTTCTTGTTTGCCTCCTCTCTCTGTTTCTCTCTCTATCTCTCTCTTAAGTAGACTTCTCAAAAGCATATGTGATTTACAGCTGTTCTCACGAGTGCCCGTTGGAAGATGTTCTCTCACAGACCTTCCGTTTCGCTAATGGGCTCAATAAACGAAAATATTATCAGTTTCTATATTTTTTTCTCCATTATAATCCATTTTTTTCTTCAAATTCTCATTCTAAGAATCAAATGAATATGAATATAATCTAACAGATAGTAAAAGTTCGCAAACATGGAACGAGTTGGATCGGGCGATTCAGGGTTCTGCTTACGTTTATAAACTGAGTAAGTGTAATAGGTCGGATTTTCTCCGTTTCCCTATATCAAGTATTATTATTTCATTGATCTATAAAGTACACGAAACTCTCACCCATGCGGGGTTTAAAGAACAGACGGACCACAAGGGTGTGAACCTGTGAAACCACTATAATTAAAATACCTAAAAAGTATGTGTGGACCAAAAACTGTGATGATCACAGCCGTATACTTACAGGAAAATCCAAATAATCGATGATCCCGACCACTATTAACCTGTAGTGACCAATTGAAGCACGAGAAGGAGCGTCTCTGCTGGGTGATTCAGGTTCGAGGCTGTCATGGGAGTACGTGATCAACATTATGATTATATTTTTTTAAGAAAAAGAGGAAGAACAGAAGCGAAGTAAATTTATTATATCTTCAAGTCATCTTAAGTCAGGGTATTTTGATATGTTTAGTGTTTAAGAAGCAAAATTAGAGTTATAAGAGATGAATTACTGCCGAATGGAACACCTGCTTTATTAGGGTTTCTTCATGCACTCTTTTGACTTTTTAGTTAGAAAATTTCTATCTCCTGTTTATTACAATTATATCAACTTCTAACACTCCTAAATTTAATCGCCAGCAAAGGAGAGAGAGCGGCGACCAAAATATACAATCAAGTGTATTCTAAGAGAGATGCTAAATTATCTATAACTGACTGAATTAGACCAAAATATTTTCTGGGACCAACCCCCAAGGCATAGTGGATCAAAAACTACTTGATTTACTAAAGATCAAAACACAGATCAACGGCATTGATCAATAATATATAGGGCCCATTGTGCAAGAGTTAAGGCGCTCTACAGCTACGATGGTGTTGTCGCGTTGATTATTTCTTTTTTGAAGAGAAATTATTCTAGAGTTCGGATTAATCTTTTTCTCTTTAACCAATAAAAAAGACACATAATTTATTGATATAAAGGAACATGCATTTATACGATCGAGAATAGAACTCATCGATGCTATTATTGTTTCAATTTGGATCCCAGGAGAAGGCTCTAACCCTCACAGGCAAAATGAGAAGCTTCATCTAGGGCCCATTTAAAGATATGGACCCTTTATCCCTACATTGATGCCGCATTGTAGATGGTATAGCTTGGAACTGTGAGACATCAAACTTTGACCATTCGATCAATCACTGCCAATATTTAAACATGAAAAACATGGTTTTTACTTTTATTTTTTTACAACACTTGTAATATATATTTCGTTAAATTAACTTGAAAACAATTCCAACAAAAAAATGACAAACAAGAACAGGATGTCATCATCCTAATGGAGTTGCCTAGTAACTTTGAGCCAAGTCCTTCTTCCTCAGTGGTGCTGGAAGAGCCTCCCCTATGCTTCACTTCCCAGTTCAAGGAACTCGTGGGCTATTAGTCATCCATGTAAACCCAGCTTATATATTGGAAAAAAGGAAAAAGAAAAACGCTACCAGCCAAATCATTTTTTTTTTCCAACTTTTTTCAGATTTTCACTTGACTCGGGCTTTTTAATTAATCTCATGTTTAATGACTTTTATTAAGAAGAGAGCTTTGGAAAAATAGTAGAGTTGTCGTCGCATAAAACCTTAAAGTCATAGGTTTGACACGTGAAAACAGAACCGTTACAAAATACAAAGTAAGGCTGCATGTTATAGATCCTTGTACTTCACCCCTTTCCCTGTACCGAGCTGCCTTTTGTCTATTTAAGAATTTGTATTATGTGAATTATGTGGACTTTTGATCTCAATTATACATCAAGTAAGTCCATCGTGCACCGTTCGTGAGGACAGATGGTTAACCGAGGGATCCAAAGGCATTTCGAACTTACAGATGCTTGCAAATGGACAAATGATTCTTCTTCTTTTTTATTTCTTTTTTTGTTTCATTTTTTGTCGCAATCGATTAGTTTGCTATTACAAGTCAACGTGTAGGATCTTTTGATTCAAAGTCATTTTCACAATTGCCATCTACTTGATGGTTACAATCCAGATCAATTGGTCCATGTAAAAATCATTAGTTCAGTAAGAGAAAGCGAAGGTTTATCCATCTAGCAGGGGGCTAGACTTGCTTCCAATGGTCCATCAGATCAAATTGCCTTAATCCCCACGTAAACAGCTAGGGCCATGCAGAATGCGTGGAATCTTCAATCCTTACACTAAGTAAACACAAAATAAATTGTCTTTTACAGAAATAAAGAAAAGATTTATGTAACTTGGATTAGGACCCGATTACCGCGGCTTATATAATCAGGTTTATGCGATTATGCTAGATTATTTCATGTAATTATCAATGGTTTAAGCAGTTCTGGTCTGTATTGCTGGATGAAGGTGTATTTTCCTTTATCGTTCATAGTTTTTTTGTTTTTGTTTTTTTAATGGAGAGATTCAATATTTGTTACAGTCATGTTTAAAAAAAAAAAAAAACAGATTTATTGGTTACGAAAACTAGTTTCATATATCGAGTGATTTTCCCATTTCATGAAGAATTTCCGGGTCAAGAGCTTGACAAATCAATGTCTTTCGCTTGACCTAAGTCGTTATCTTAAAAAGGCTTGCCACTGTGTACGAAGCTCTCACTTAAAGTACACAGTTTTACCTTGCATTTTGCAAGAGCCTATTTCCACGTCTTGAACCCATGACCTCAAGGTCGCACAACAACTTTTACCATTGCGCCAAAGCTCTCCTTCTAAGTTCATGATCTTAGTTACAGAAAAAATATGGTTCAAACTGGATTCGACTTATTCTGGAAGTAAGTCAAGTTGATGGACGTAATTATCACCAATTGGGTGATTTCTTGTGCATGCATACTGTGCTAGAAAACGGTTGTATAAGTTACATGTATGAGAATTTGTCTTAATTTTCGACCAAATCGAGTTGACTCAGCCGAGTTTCGATTTAACTCATGCTTAATGAGTTCAATTATCTAATTAGTTTTCTTTTTTATGTAACTTCCCCAATGATAGATTCTTTCCACAGAATAAAAGACAACTTCAGTCATTTTCAAGGGAGTTCTTGATTGAGAAGAAAGGGATAAAGGAAGCTACAAAACATCACTTGCAAGCATGGGCAAATGCTACACCAGATAAAGGCCTGAAAGCATATGACTGGGGCACGACCACATGCAGCCCCCGCTTCTTCAAGAAGTGTCCCACCTTTGGTTGATCTGACTCATTGGATTTCAGAAATCTTACAAACCCAAATTCACGACGATGATGATTGGACGTAATAAACGTGAGCTGTTGCTTGTGCAAAGTTTCTCTGCCTGTTAGCCTGAGTTTGAAAGTGAGTTTTTTGAAATGCTAGATTCATCTATTCTGTATGGTTTTTTTTATAAATAGAAGTCCAAAACAAAAAATCAGATGAACGATTCAGATCAACCAAAGATGGGCCTCTCGTGTAAAAATGGGCGACTATACAGCAGCCTACACGTTGTCGAGCCAGCTGTAGATAAGTCAAAAAGTTTTGTTTTTTTCCTGCCGACAGTGTTGGGATCAATGCATGAATATTTTATAAAATATCCTTTTTTTTTAATCTTATTGTATTTTATTATTTGGTATGTTTTGAGATAAATAAGAATTCCGGCATTCTCTAGGGTTTTTCCAAACCTTTGAGCGGGATTTCTTCCTGCTTTTCTTTAATGGGACCAACGAGAAGACAATGTTCAAAGTCTTTAGTCTATTCTGTAACAAACTCAAAGACTTTGGTTTGAAGCTCAAGTGGCCAAAACCCTTAAAAAATTGGAGGGAAGTTGGTGGGCTTGGTAGACTACATCGACTGTGGGCTCACAAAAAGAGTGGGAATATCAATCAATAAAGCGTCAAAGTAGGTATAAATATAAGCCACCTTTTCTTTTTCCATTTAACATTCAGCAGCAATATATTGGCGGATCTACATTGACCCGAGTTACGAGGTCCGCTCATCTGCCAGGCTCTCATAAATCCAGTGCAGGGCCTCGGCATGATCAAATGGTTCTATTTTTCTTAAATAATAAAAGGTATTTTCTGAGGCATCGAAAGAAGTCGTAAACTTCGACGCACATGCGATGCTTACACACATTGTATTGCAGCAATCGTCTGAATAAATGACCGAGTAAGCAAGAGAAAAATAATTAAAAAAATAATGACAGTAATTGTACGAATAATAACAGATTCAATTTCAGCAAAATAATACTAATTAAAATAAAAATAAATAATGGACTTTTGGCTTGGGCTTGGACATGGGCCGGGCGACAAAAGGAAAAGGCAAGGGAGAGTTAATTATGATCTTTGAACTACAGAAGGCATAAATGAGCAGAAGAAGTTGACTTTCCATCTTCTTTTCAGCAAAAAGATCAAGTAAGGCAGCCATTACACATTCTGTAAACCCTACAAACTTGAGTACTGGTAAATCAAAGTATAAGCCCATGTTAGGAATGGGCCCACACTTAGCATAGTTTGCTTTCTATCCATTGTGATGTGATCACAGTGGAGGTGTTTAGTGACTCCTAGTAAACTCCTTAACCTTGAACTAAAATGAAGAATATCACATTGAGACATATTTGTAGATCTAATTAAGGATCTCATGCATTATTCATAGGAATGAACATCGCAGAAATGAGGATGTTGAGATGGATAAGTAGTAAGACGAGAAAGGATAAAATTAAGAATGAAAATATTAGAGGAAATATAGGGATAGCACTAATTGGTAACAAAATGAGAGAGATTAGACTTAGATGGTTTGGACATGTCCAAAGGAGACCGAAAACGGCACCGATTAGAAAAAGTAAGACAATGCAAGTAGAAGGTTTTAAAAGGACAATGGGAAGACCCAAAAGAATGTGAATAGAAGTGATAAGAAAATATTTAAAAACTTGGGATTAAATGAAGCCATGATACTTAATAGAGAGGAAAGGGAGAATAAAATTCAAGTGACTGACCCCTAATTGGAATAAGGTCTTGATGATGATGATGATGCATTATTCGTGAGTAATTATTATGTGAACAACATGAAAAAAATCTTCCCCTAGGCCTACATCAAATCAATGCTGCGTTGATCTGCGCCCTTCATGCAAGGTCCCTCTTATAATGAGATGCTTGGGTAGCTATCTTATCCTTTACTATTACCAGCTCTAAAACATAGATAAAATTGTTTAGATACATATAAAACATATCCATAACTGTATTATAATGTCCGGATTGAGAATAAATTGGCAAGAAAAATATATGAAAATTATGGGACATCTAAATCAAGAATTTCGGAAAACAATGGGAGAGTCATTTGGCACGGAAGCAGGATTATGTGCATCGCCCCAATTTACACCAACTAGTGAGCCTACCGTCGTTGTTAATGCATACGGCGGCCGACGTGGATGGTCCACAATAGATGATGAAGTCGACCAATTCCAATTGTTTTTATTTTGTACAGCTTTCTTGCCTGGAGCTTGTCCTGGTTTTCTACTTCTTTCTAAGGCTAATCTACAATTGGAGGCCAATTTTGGTAGGTCATAATTTGTGTTATTAGTTGTACGATACTCCACCCTATACATTTCTTCGAAACCTCATTTTTTTGGGCATTATAAGTTGCCATGTAACGGAGGACGAAAATTAACACCCCCATGCCTTCAGTGTTGCAGTGAGAGAATTGAACGTAGAAATGGGAAAATGAGATGATTTCTTTCTTGGTTTCCGAAACGGTCATGGTCTGGCTTTCCATGATAACAAACTTAGTCATCCCTGTTTTATGCTGGAAGATAATTTAATATCCTTTAACCTTATTCTTCACAAATTAATGTTGTTACGCATCAAATCCAACTAAAAGTACAAGTGTCACAAACCATGTTTCCTTCTTTTCTTAAGACAAGGTAAATCTTGTTGATTAGATCAAGATGGTCTACTGAGAACCAACTAGAACAACCATTGTTCTAAGACTCTCATGGTAACTCAGAGACTTGCCTCAGTTACTTGACTCCATAACAAATTGAATCACAAAAATCAGATGATCTTCCCATCTAACAGATTCACGACTCTTATCATCATAGCTTAGCACCAATGCTCGATCATGCTGATGAAATGATCCAAACCGCCAGTTTTATGGGTCTAAAATAATCACGTTCATGGTGTGGCGCCTCTTGGGCTTCCATTATTCATTACGAGAGACAACAAGAAAATTAAATTATAAACAAATTCTATCTAATCCCTGGATCTCGTGGCCAAAATAGAGAACATGATTAGCTAGTCCTGGTCACCTTCCTTCCAGGGCTTGATATTAAGAGGGATTATTTCTCCGTCGGGGCTTTTTCGTCGCCGTTTTCTCATTTCATATCCGGGGAGGGTCCGGCATTTGGCTCAGTCTTGGACTCTCCATTGGTTTGAGGAGGTGATTCTTTCATGGTCTTTTCTTCCATCAGAGGAACTTCTTTCTTGTATCTGTACCAGGATGCCCAATAGAGGTAGTTCAAGAAGTTGATGCAGCTAAGGACGGCCAAGAACCAATAAAAGAGGTTCAAATTGTTCTGGCTCGGGTCTAGTCCATGCAACCAACCTTGTCTGCTCTTAGTCATTCTCTTGGTCACGGCATTTATCAGCTCTACAAAGATTGTGCTGAGGTAGTAGCCAAATGCTAGTGACAGCCATGAGAAGGAAGTCGACAGCGATCTCATGCCGGCGGGCGCTTCGCTGTAAAAGAACTCCATTAATCCAACGAGCGTAAACATGTCGGCGATGCCGAATATGCCATACTGGAAGGAGAGCCAAAAGAGACTAATTTTTTTGCCTTCATTGTTAAATGCATTCTTCCTCTTGACCTCTACTATGCCCGCCACACCCATGGAAAGAGCTGAGAGAACAAGACCGACTCCGACTCGCTGAAGGTGCGTTATTCCGGTAGGGTGGCCGGTGAACTTCCGAACAAAGGGAACGAAGAAGAACTCGTAGATGGGTATGAGAATCAACATAAAAGCCAGTGGGATTACCGGAATCGACGGCGGAGGGACGGAGAATTTGCCTAGGTGGAGATCCATGAAGTTCCCTTGTTGGACGGAGAATGTCTGTAGTTGTGCTAAGCACGTGTTCATGATTATGGTACTAAAAATGATAGGCATCATCCTTGTGAGGATCTTGACTTCTTCAACTTGGGTCACCGTACAAACTGTCCACAGTTTTGATTTTGTGTCTCTTGGAATGGCAGCTCTATCCAAAAACCTAGTTTATAAACAAGTTGTTCAGAATTATATGCGTCTATACTTTACATCTACAACTTTACCATCTTCAATAAGGTTTATACTATATATTATATGATAACTCACAAACTCTCTCTTTCTACATGCTATATTACGAGATAACTCTCTCCTCTCTATCCATCATTTAGCATTTCATTGCAAACGATGAAGACAAGCACACAAATGTCCTCATATATCATATTATAAGAGAATTTTTTTTTCTTTTGTTGGACTTTTTTTTTGAAGTTAAAGTGACACTACTCCACGTTTTGGAGTGATCTATGTGTGTGGTGTCTCTAATGAGAGTGGTCCATGTGTAGAGGTCAATTGCTGCAAAGATGGTTCAATGCTACAAAGCCTAACTCTCTTTAGTAGGACCTATAAGTGTAAAAGGAAAGTAGTAGGATATTTTTTAGAAGCTTCAAGACTAAGCTAATTGTCTTGTACACCAAGTAAAGTTACTTGATGCCCAGTCAAAGCTCTATGTACATTCTCCTCTCCTCAAGGGTCTCTAGTTTTTGGCTTTCTAGAGTCTGTCCCAGAGAGACATTATTTACACTCCTTTTCTCTTTAAAATTTGACAATGAGTGTATCTCTCTATTTTTATTCTCTTTCTTAGAGTTTGCTAGTTAGTGCACCACTGTAATTTAGTTCATTTTAAGAGTTTTCCTATTTTGACATCATTCTTCAAGGGCTCATGTAATTATGAAGACCTCTGGTTCTACAGTTTGCCTGTTCTAACATCACTCTCATTTTAGGTTTTTAATTAATCTTGTGAAGTTCTCCATGTTCTCAATTTCTCTTGAAACTCATATTGTTGATCCATTTTGATCTTGATTTCAAATGAATTGAATTTGTAATATCGTTTCTATTTGAAGAATTATTGTGATTTGAAGAGAGATTTCAAAGACATTATTTTATGACATTCATCTTGGAGACAAAAGTACAAACTGATTTTGATAGTGCAAATTAGTTAAGGCATAGGTTAAGTCTGGATTGGTTGAACCCTAGAGATAAAATTGTTATATCCTTTACACTTATTGAAAAGCTTCAATTGTCTTTAAGAAATTGCTATAAGTGCGCCGCTAAGCTAAGGTTCATCATATTTCTATTCTTTTGTAAGATTCTTATATTTCTAATCTTTCTCTGGAAGTCATTCAGTGCTTCTATATGTAGCGGGGAGGCACCAAATGACAAAATAAAATTTGGTCACTAGCCTACTTTTTTAAATTTTTTGTCGATCAGAAATGTTCATTTAATTCGCTGTTTATAAGATAAGTTGATACTAAAAACTCACATTTAATATATATATATATATATATATATATTTGGGGATTTTTTTTTAGCCTTTTTTAATTTACAAATGGATGATTTCAGGCAAAAGTAGCCTTTTTGGTTTTACAATCTTTAGCCGTTGACCATTTTTATAATTAAAAGAGCCTCAAGAATGCATGCCCTAGATACATTGGTTGGATGTGAATTTTGGTACCTAAACAATCTGAGGATGGACAAATCTAATTAACGTCTTAGATAAATAAAAGAAAATTGCCCAAAAAGTGGGTTCACCCTAATTCTCATTCCACCCATTCAGTGCATCCTGCACTTACAGAAGCATCAAATAAACCCACCCCCTCTCTCTCGGAATTGTATGATGGCAAGTGGTCATCGCATCAAAGACATTCTAAACATGGGTTGGTGGTTTCACTTTTATTTTTATAATCTAAACCGTTCATCTGATTTGACTCACCTTAAATATTTTGCATACCAAAGATTTCATGGAATGGACATCTCCAAGTCCTTCATTTTCTGATATTTTAAAGCTAAAAAATGGATGGTATTCTATAGGATGGAGATTTTCTATGTTTCACCATCTATTTTTTGGTATCAAAACATACAAAAATGAAGGACTTAGATATGTACGTCTGATGAAATCTTTGGTAACTAGGACATTTAAGGTCAGCCAAATAAGATGATTAAAAAGTGTGCAGCTAGCACATTTTCAGGATGCCTATAATGCAATTCCCACCCCCGCTCTCTCTCTCACATATAATCCTTGAAACAGAAAGGGCCGAGATGATCAATAATGCAGGGAAAACAGCATCACCTGAATTGGTTTGTGTGTACAATTTTTTCTTCCTCATAAGTTTCCTCTTTATCATAAACTTCATATAGTTCTTCATGGGTCTCTGGTAGTGGTGCCCTTCCATTTCGAACTGCCGCAACTATAACCTGCAGAACCATCACAAAGAGGGGCCCAATAAGTAGATACACGTATAATTTGTCCATGCATGTTAATATATATCCAGTAATATGTTTCATGCTCAAAATCACAATTGAGCCTCATTCTTCTAAATGATCCACTCCATATATCTGCCAGTCCTTGTTATGGATGAGCAATGCACCAAACTTGGAACCCATCCCATAATCTAAGCCTTCGAGTTGTGCCATTAAACTAGACAGGAATGATTTGGATCATTGGAAAAGCAGGCCATACTTGCTATTTCTGCCATGCTTTTACTGTCCTGATCAAAATGTGTCCCTCCATCAGACCCCTGGGGGTATTTTGTTATAGATAATTATTCATACGTATACATGTATGCATGTATATATGTCTATATACAGGAGAGAACTTACCTGTACAACTCTAACAAGGGGACTATAGCCGGGAACTCGGTCCCGGTAGAAGGGCTTTCCAAGGGCGAGAATAGCAAATGCTACAATGGTAGTCACTGTGGAGATGAAGAAACCCCTGTCCCAGCCTTTGTTGACGCTAACATACACAATCACAGTGACGCCGAAAGATGCTCCGACGGTTATCGCCAGTAGAAGAAAGTTAAAAAAGCTGGCTAGATACTTCCTTTCCTTCAAATTTTTGTGGTCGAATTGATCGGCACCGAGCGTTGGAAGCGATCCTCTGACGCCGCCGGAACCCAATGCTAACAAGTACAGTGTTGCATAGAACATGATCTCTATGCCACCGTCGATGCAATCCTTGGCTGTGGTCGGGCAATCAGGGGGTCTTACGTTGGTACGTGATGGCCGTAGGTCAGGGTAATGAGCTTGAATTGTTAACATAATAAACGCCTACAAATGCAAGAAACATTTGTTAATCTGTATTCATAAATCCTCAGTAACGATGCAGGAGCTGACTCGGCTCCACTCGGCAAGACATTTGGGTAACTCGGCCGATTCATGAGTCATAAACATATTATTTTGATAAAAAACCTGAGTTCTATATCATTCTATAGAAGTTATAAGTTGATTAATAGTTTGAAACTTAAATTTGAAAAATCTAAAGCTTCATATTAAATGTAGCTTAGACTTTTGTTAATAATTTATCAAATAATTATCATATATTATTTGTATTTTGTCTTTGAACTGATCTTAATTTGTATAGATAAATACATCTTCCCAAAATATATCATTAGGACACACACACCCTCAATATATAAAACCCCCATTCAGCATAACCACAGAATATATTAGCTTTTGTGCTATTTGCTAATCTAGTTACGATCCATTTTTTAATATATAAAATTTAATATTTTGTTTGCATTCATCACTATGCCTTTTTTTTATACTCAAATTTCTCAAACTTTCACATACAACTCTAACTATCTAACTATGTAATTTTCATTTTTCAAGTGAAGAATTACAAAAGAAACGATTTGTTCCGTCTCCTAATGGGATAGAGGGTGCCGGCCTCGAATCTGTGACGACATCTTTTTGCTAAACCACTGGGCACTGACCTTTCTGGGAATTATTGTCTTAATTTATGTTAGCATGAAATTATGGCGCTTGGCCAAATCGGCTTGACTCAGTGAGTTGATCATTGACTCGGAAACTTTTGAAATATTCTCCAACTAGAAAACTAGGAGTTGTTGAGTGGGAAAACTTGGTGGGTAATTATGCTTACCACTATTTCCAGGCCCCCAAAGATGAGAGCTGTGGTGAACCTGCTTAGAAAGGTGTCTGACATGAAACCTCCAAGAAGTGAAAGCAAGAATGTGGTACCCATGAGGTTTGTAAGAGTGGTAGCAGCATTTGACAGATTGAAAAACATCACCCCCATGAAATAGAGAACCAAGCCTACCAGGTTAGCAACAAAACCAGCGCTCTCCAGCGTCGCCATGACTGTAAAGGAAGAAAAACAAGATACAAATAATCATAGATTATTGATCGATCTATTCCCCATGTTTAGATCCAGAGGTTGTGTACATCGACAGAGACCGTAAACGTAATTTCTTCTCTCGCACGTACTCCTATTTTGATTGCCATGATGCATAGATCCTCTAAATCTGCTTCTAAATAAATTATTGTTACCATTGAAAAAATAGATTATTGGATACAATATCTATGTATATAAAAAAAAGCAATCTTGCAGGAACCCAGTTGTGTTCAGAGACAAATCATTCACAAATCAAACCGCTTAGATCATTGAGATGATAAGATATTGTTTTTGGTGGGTGATACATCCTTAACCACCCTACATGATAAATGGTCTGGATTATTGAAACAGTGGGCCCAAGTTATACTTTCCCTCATCGTGCACCCATGATATAGCAGCCCACCCATCCAAACATATTCTTTCATTTTAGGATGTCATATGATGAATAAACATGCTTCGGCACTATAATAATGGTCCCGATCAACCATATACTTGAACGTTCACCAGACAGGTTCATTAGACCATCAAAGCATAGAACCGTCCGATGGGCGAGGATTTCTGCAGGGGGACCATCCTTAGCATGCCCTGAAAATATCGATGGTTGGGAAAATTTACAAAAGTGGGATGTACTCACCATAAATGAACATGGTAGCTCTGAATCCACCTTTCTTCTGATGCCATAGGTCGAGATTGGAACCTTTCTCAGACGTTTCAAGATCTCCTTCCTAAGAAATAACAAAGGCAAGCAATGTTGAGAGGGAGAGAGAGAGTCATGGAAAAATAAAATAAAAATTATGGGTGTTATGAAAGAAGATGGTGGTAGCTAGCTTGAGAATTACCATGGTTGAGAAGCCTGGAGAGAGAGAGAGAGAGGTGTTCTCAATGGGTGTTGGAGAGTAGAGAGAAGGAGAGGGTGGTACAGAACATAAGGGAGAGAGAAGGCTTAGTACATCTCGCCTTATAACATCAGATACAACGCCTTTTCTTGTCTCCTCCCTTTTATAATGTCTCTCACCAATCACATTAAGAGAGAGAGAGAGAGAGAGAGAGAGAGAGAGATGCAAATTTTGCCCACTTTATTCCCCTTTTAACTGATCCAAGACGTTGATCTGGTTTGGGCTAACTCTAGATATCCTCAGCACTACAAAATCTTGACTATTGGATAGGTAGAAATTCCTGTCTTTAGACTTCATAAAATCATAAAAATGACATAATTCTGTATTTCTAAGCCTTTTATTTTTAAAACTTTTTAGGGTCGAAAAAATAGAGACTCAGAGTATCTAGTATATAAGTGCTTTTGGTGCATTGGGCATCTGATAGAGCCCAAATTTATAAAGGTTTTGGATTACTGAAAAAGGAGAGAAGAATTGGGGACGCCGATTTGCATATTTCAATTTAGAAATTGGTCATACCACCATACCATACCCCTACACTTGCTCTCTCTCTCTCTCTCTCTCTCTCTCTCTCTCTCTCTCTCTCTCTCTCTCACAGTAGAATCTCCTCCTCAGTTGTATCTACCAATGCTTATCAAGGAAGATAATGACATATATTCAAGATTGAGTACTGATGTACCCATAAACAAAATTTACTTAGTTTTTAGCATCTCATAGTTTCCAGTCTACTCTCTCTCTTGCATGCAAGTGCACGTCCCACTCACTAGCTTTTGTATGATTCTGTTCCCTTTTGTCTCGCTCAAGATTATGAGTTTTTGAACTACATGTAACAGCAAAGGAAAATGGCAACCATATAGAAGCAGGGACATGAAGTTTTGCCATTGTCATTTATGGTACGGTGGGACCAACCTCTAATGTTTCTAGCTCCTGTATTTTCATGGGTCCCAGCCATTTAATGACAGAAAGAAGAACCAGTTGGTTAAGACTAGGATGTCAACTTCCTCTGCATCAATTTATAGATAGATGTTCTATTATTGGACTGGAAATAGTTAATAATGTGCAGATGATGAAATTAAGGTGGGAACCATGAAGGATAAGGGATTGTGAACCTTTCATCAAAGATAAATACAAGGAATCTGCCCATAATAAGTCCCAACTACTGCAATGTTCCTCTTATTGGACAAGTTTACATGTGTGGATTCACTATTAGTCTCTCTCTCTCTCGCTCGTTTGCTTATCAAGTAAGAGAATGACATATTGGTAAGATGGTGTGATATGTACCAGTAAATAAATGGGCAGTGGGACCGGCCTCAAGTGATACTGGGCTCCATTGATTGTCATAGGTCCCAGCTATTGCATTAATGGGAAGAGGAACCAGTTACTTGGGACAAGAATTTCAACTTCCTGCGGATCATTCTGTAATTAATCTATGATTGAACCAGAAAATGCTAATAATATGCAGTTAAGGCAAGATGGAACCCATGATTGACATAAGATTGTGGGCCCACCATCAGCATCCCCACTTAGGCTCTAAGCTCTAACAGCCAACTTTACAAGTCAACTCAAGTGAAAGGTACTGACCCATCGACGAAAGGGAGTTAGGGTCCTTAGCTTATTATAAGTTAAGGACCACGCGAGGGACTGATGGATGGAAGCCTGAAATACACGAGGGTCCCACATTTTGTAGATCCAAACCGTTCACAATGTTGGACATGATTTTTATTTTCTAATTTTTTATGATGGGGTTATGTATTTCCACGAGAAAGATACAAAAAGCTGGATGATCAAACAGATCATTCCAAAGCTTGCATCTTGCAAGAGAATTGATAAACAAAAGTAATCATAAAACAGGAAACAGGCCCTGCAACACCAAGAGATGGATAATAGTACTGAGAAACACCTCAGAGCCAAAGTTAGAAATTGAGCCCAAACAGAGGAAGTTCGGTGCTGCCGAAACTGAACTGCGGAGAAGGGGTAGATGTGGGAAGACTAACAAGCACAAAAGGACAGGCGTAGATAGCTCGTGCCTTGGAATCTCATCAACTGGATGATCCTATCATCATATGCTGTCATTATTTGCATTGATAAGATGTGATGATCATGATCATGATCATGATCATGATGATGGGCCAAATGCAAAGATCTCTGTCTCTCTAAAACACACGTGCATGCAAGTGTGCCTTCCTACTACTAGTATAAGAAATGGGGGAACTAGTTTTTATTCTTTTTTCCTTTTTTTTGACAAACAAAAATTTATGAGACAAATCACTTCTAAATCTTATCTCCGGCTAAAGGGAAAAGCAACAACTGAAACTTGGATAAGCATATTTCAGGAGGAGAGATGCCGAGTTACTTACTATCAACTGCACTAAACATTTTTTGGCAAATGAAAGGACAGTGAATTAATCCAATTATCTACATTTCAAGACAAAAAGGAAGACAGTGTGGCACAATGGCACTCGAGTCGGTCTTAAACGAGGATGTCCCTCGTTAGAGTCCGCTAATAAATAAATAAATATTGAAAAGGAAGTTAGAAATTTTATTGGCTGACTGTAGGACCGCGGATTATCTCTTCTTTTTAGTCGTTGGAAGTATTGGGTACCTCCAAAGAACTTAATTTTTTTTTTTAAGGAAAAGCTCCAAAGAACTTGCATTCTTTCAACTCTTGTACAACACTTCAAGCAGAGATTTGTTTGTCCCAATATAAAGGCTTTGAGCTGATTGTATACGAATCTTTGGAAATTACAAAAATTATTTTATATGACGGGTGAAACAAGGTTGCCTATCCACTCCTATTACGTTACCGAGCTGGTGAAAAAGCCAGTAACTTGACGTTATTGTCCTGAATCCAAGAATCCAAGCTGTCCCCGCAAAGCATCTACAAAACTCTCAAAAAACTATGTTGATGAGGTAGAGGAAATCTTTTTCTGGTAAGAGTAATCCATTGTTCACTATTGTACTTGGATGGCGACCCTCCTACCCTGCTCCGTGGAAAAGAATCTCTCTCTGATCTTCCTATTTTAGTGATTTTTCTGATCTTCCAACGATGGCAAGTCGTCCATGGCCAGCTTTCTATGGTTGTACCAGTTTCTACAAACAAAGTTTGAACTTAGTTGATGACAAATTTCTTCTGCTAAGAAATTCCTTAAGTTGAGAAGTTGCACCAAAAATGATCCTAGTGTGGATGCAATTGTGGTTTCTATACTCTCCAGGAAGAAGCACTGGGACTTGGGAGTGATTCTGAGAGGTATAAGGAGGAGAAGGAAGACAACAAAGTGTCTTCTGCAAAAAACCTGATAAGCATTAGGGGATGAAGGTTAGTTGAGAGAGCGCTTCGGCAGAAAAGGGTCGTTGTTGGGAGTGATTTCCTGGTGAAGCTAATTATGACAGTCCCATTAAGAGAAAAACCACAACTAGGAGGGATTATGGTGGGAGTGATACTGCATACATGCACACTCAGTTTCTGATTTTTGTTCAGGAAGTGGAGAATCAGTCTTTTCGGAGTGTACGCAAAGTTGTTTGGGAGCTGAACTCCTACCATAAGGTTAATGTTTGATGCTTAGGATGATATGGAGCTCACTAAAGTTTTGCCTATGTAAGTCAAAGGAGCACCAGCCTTGATCACTCACGACTGCAAAGCACTATTTGCCACCTGCGGAAACAATTTTCACCATATAAAGGGCAGCCCTAGTGCACGAAACTCCCGCCTATGTGAGGTCTGGCAATAGGGCGGACTACAAGGACTTAAAAGTATACAACCTCATCTTGTATTTTGCAAGAGGCTGTTTCCACGCCTTGAACCTATGACCTCAAGGTCACACGACGACAACGTTTACTGTTGCCCCGAGGCTCCCCTTCGTCATATATGAAGCATAATTATTCATGTAACCATTCTCTACGTACACATGCTGTATTAACAGCTATTATTCAAAAAGTTATAGAATACCATACTAACGAATAACTAAAGATCTTGTTAAAAAACATTGCTTGAAACTCATTTTTTCGATATTCACTGCCTATAGACCCTATATATATCACACAGAGAGAACCCACAATGGAGCATTTCAATGAGATGCTCTTCTGCTTCATTTCCTTAATGTTTACCCCTCTCCATTACAATCAGTTTCTTCTTTACTGTAGTTCTGGCATTTCTCTGAAAAAAAAAAATGTGTTCACCTTTCAACTGGTCCAAGAAAATGACCTTAACGGAAGAAGGAAACTCTCAAAATCCCCTCTGAAGTAACTACAACATTTTGATTGCATCAATGCTTACACAAGTTCTGTTGTTCAATGGAGGGTGCAATCCCTGCAATGTGCCCTCAAACTCATACGATATGCTTTTTCGGTTCTCTTAACAATCGTTCGGCAGTTTGTACCAGATCTTATACTTAATTTGGCTTGGCTTTGTGCCTTCTATCAGACTTAAATAAAGAATAAGAGCACAGATGTTCTCTCTTTCAACATGTCTCGTGAATCTCGAACTTCAGCCTGGCACTTTGGTCAGCGATCCTTTAATTCCTTGACAATTCGATATACTCCTGGCCCTGCTGCCATAGCAATGTTAACAAGTGCTCATTACTTAATTCTGGACAGCACGTAACATTTAGACAGCTCATATGAGGAAATAATAGAAGAGGAGCCTTGGCGCAACCGTAAAAGTTGTCGTCGTGTGACTTTGAGGTTATAGGTTCAAGGCGTACAAATAGCTTCTTGTAAAAATACAAGGCAAGACTGCATACTATAGGCCCTTATGGTCCACCCCTTCTCCGAACCTTGCATAGGCGGGAGCTTTGTGCCCCGAGACTGCCCTTTTTATATGAGGAAATAATAGGCATGCTAAGATGACTAAAGATACAATAGGCACATACGGATATTTAAATAGGCCATGATAACAAAGGAAATATGTTCAGTACGTATTTGCTCCTTCGACCAAATTATCTCTCAACAATTGACAGGCTAACTCAAAGGCACATACAACATGTTCCTGCAAAAATGCTCACCACATGGAATCAACTTGTCAAAAGTAATAGAGGGCTGTGAAGCGAATTAGCACGCCTATTAAGAGGAGACCTACCACATCAAAGACATACTTTGGACCAAACAATTGTTGGGGTTTTTAGCCCTACTTAGGTAATTCACCAACTCAACACACATAAGAGACACAAATTTAACATGGTTCGCCCAAAATGCCTATGTCCACGGGAGAAAACTTACAATCCACTATCAACAGATAAAAGTATAATAAGGGAGCGATTATAGAGATTCAATCACTCTCCCTCTACATTTTTGTGGATGATTACAACTGCCCATGATCATCCCTATTTATAGGGATTTTCAGGGCACAATTTCAACAAAAAAATGTTCAAAGTCTTGGGTGGTGGCTGCAACTGTTGATAATAGCAGCGGCGGCAGCCAAGGGTGGGGCCCACCACAGTTGACGTAGTAGGCCGCCACAATTGAAAACCAGCGGCCATCTTTCTTGATGTCGGCGGCCAAATTCAGTGACTATATTTGTTGAAAATGGGACTGGACTAACAAATCTTCCTCTCTAGGCCCATTAATTGAAGGAGGTTTCTTTACATATGGATTTCTAGAATGCACTAAACATTGCTACTTTATTCAGCTCTCCCAAATTTTAATCACAACTTCCATCCAGTCTTTGCACTTTTCAACAGCTCTGCTCCCCCTGCTCAATACTCCATAAAGTGCAAATCACTCATTGAGTAAACTGCAAGCACCACCTGAAGCCTACCAATGCCTCTTGCACCTGCCCTCATGAGTCGCCCTCATAGGGTGCCCTCGTCAGCTGCTTACAAACATAACTCGAAGTGGTCACATCCACTGGTTAAAAGGTTCGCTCATTAAGTTCACTCGGAATTACACTTTTCACCGAGTCATCTCACTACTATTCATTGAGCCATCTTATCATTGTTCACCAAGTCGTCTAACTACTATTCTCAAGTCCTCTTACCACTATTCTTGAGTTGGCCACACTCGCGGTCATCAAGTCCACTCACAGTAGTTACTGTGTCCACCTTCTGCACTTGTTCACCAGATCAACTCATCAGCTGTCACGTACTCCACTTATCATCAATTACCCAGTCTTCTTATCAGCTAAATCTTCTTGAACAGGGGTGTTCTTGGGGTGCATCTTTATTGATACTATTGTAACTCATCTACTGTTGTAACTTTGCTACTGTTTGAACTTGTTACTATTTCAACTCTGCACTATTGTAACTCGAACTGTTGTAATTAGTACATGTTGAAACTCAAACTGTTGTAACTCGCCTTTGGTGCACTGTTACAACTAATTACCTGTAGCGATACTATATCACCGACATAATCGGTCTGTAGCAATATTGCAGTAGCGCTATAGCACAGATATTGTAGACGACATCATCCTGACTATCCTATAGATGACATCATTACATTTAATGTAGCAGTACTGTATTATACTGTTTGACACTATAGCAGAATGATGACGGTTCCTTTACTGTAGCAAAATTATGATTTTTTACTGTAGCAAAAACAGCTTTCTTCTCCCTTTAGCCTACCAGTGTTGCAACCCCGTTTTTTCCCTCTATTTTGCAGCAAAACCTTTAATACCAATTGTTGGGGTTTTTAGCCCCACCCAAGATAATTCACTAATGCAACACACGCAAAGCACCAAATTTAACGTAGTTCGGCCAAGATGCCTACGTCCACGGGAGAAGATCTACAATCCACTATCAACAGATAAAAGTACAATAAGAGAGCAATTACAGAGATTCAATCACTCTCCCTCTATAGGGATTTTCAGGGCACAATTTCAACAAAAAAAAGTTCAAAGTCTTAGGCGGTGGCAACAGATGTTGACAATAGCAGCGACGACAGCCGACGCCGATGGCCGCCAGCCACCACAGTTGAAAACCAACGCCGTCTTTCTTGACGTCAGCGGCCGAATTCGGTAGCTATATTTGTTGAAAATTGGACTGGACTAACAATAATGCCCAAACCTGCCAAACAGAAACAAACTAGAAATGAATACTTATTAATTTTCTCTAGGCATTCTATGGTAGACATCATAATATTGGACATTTAGAACCGTAATCCTTCAAAGTTCATCTCTTGAAAATGGGTTTTCTTTCTGGGTGACATGGATTAAACCCTTGCAGTCCAAAAGTTGTTGCTTGCAGAAGCTTATGCTCTAAGGAATGACCATTTTCTAGTATTCTCTAAATTCTAGAAGCTTCAAAGGAAGATCCCCAAGTAAAAAGCTTCTTCAGGACCAAAAGCATAAGGTGAAACTAAGATTCCTATTGGGAGCAATATGCGTCCCAGCATAAGCCACGCTAAAGTTAGCTCTTGTTAGTTCTCATATCAATCAAGTTCCCATGTGTTCTTCTTTGTATAGACTATAAAGACATCGTAGAAGGACTTGCTGAAAACAACAAAGAGCTAAAATGCTTGTAGGCTTTATGCTTGTTTGTTTATAAAACATAGTAAAAGGTGTGGATCCTAAATCCTTTTGTAAACTATCAAAGGGTTGTAGTCATAGATCTATCTTATATCATGGGTTCTTGCAGGTACTCATGCACAAGCTAAATTCTAGAAGCAACTAAATTCAGGCAAACTCAATAGAAGAAAGATATCAGAATTGCCTCAAACTGTATCGTCTCTGTGTTTCTCATTGAGGTTTGTATGATTTTAAAGTATATAGTCTCAGC
Source organism: Warburgia ugandensis (assembly GCA_035236585.1). NCBI lineage: Eukaryota > Viridiplantae > Streptophyta > Magnoliopsida > Canellales > Canellaceae > Warburgia > Warburgia ugandensis. The sequence continues at coordinate 105,355,026 of CP141126.1, forward strand.
TCACTCCCCTCAAAGGCCTCTGTCGTTGCTCTTTTCTGAGTTCTCCCACTTTTGTCCTTTTAACATATTCTCACAAACAAACTTTAAGAACTCTCCTTCTCTGTGTATTCCTTTCTTTAGCTCTCATTTCAGATTTTCTTATTTAAAATCAATCCATGCCAGTTGCTCTTATCATGCAAATATGCATTATTGGTCTCCACATATTTTACATACTTTTCTTTCAAACTGTACTCATTCTCTTTAAGTTTTCATTTGTTTTTTCTTCATTTTATCATCTTTTAAACTAGTTATATGGAGTTGCATGATCTTGGCTGAACAAAATCCCACATCTGATTACTTGAAACTTTGAATCATTAAACCAGTGCTGGAATAAATTGAAAAGGGTTTATTATTGAAAAGAACCAATAATGATTAGAAATACAGTAAAAGTCCAATAAATTAATGGACAATAAATTGATAACCATGCTAAGATATATAATGTATCCAATCCCAACTTGGGCCAACATGGTAAATTAATAATCTCAGCACATTTATAAGATAATACATTTTTCAAAATTTCCTTAAGGGCCCATTGAATACACAAATTAATATTAAGCTCAAATTTTCTAACAAGGGACATAGTGATAAATTTGGTAGTTTAGAGAGAAAAGGGAAGGAATGAGATTTTTTGACAAAATATTACAAACAAGAAAGATTCAATATCCATTATTTTGTAGAGAATTTCCAGTAAAATAAAATCCCTCTAAGTTAACAGAAAATCTTTGGCCTAAGGCTATTAACTTGTCTGACCTTTATTGTAGGTGCTGCATTAGTTTATACTTCTCATCCCATCAAGGAAAACCGAAGATGCAAATCCAAGAATTAGCACTGGTTAATTAGGACATCGAAAATGAAAGCTATGTGCTTCTATGTAATAACATAGCTAGCAAACCTAGATAAGAAGCAACTGAGCACTTCAAGCAAATTACTCATACACCCTAAAGATTTTTCTTTTCCTCACGGAAGATAAGACATTAAACAAAACAAGCATGGTCGCCAAACCCATAAGAAGAACAAAAGGATAGAGAATTACCTGACTTAAGTTGGATATTATCTTCCCTTTTGTATGGTGGCTGGATTCGAGCCCACGACCTCTTGGTTGTGAGAAAGAGCAATTAACGAACTCAAGCAAAATGCTCAATCCCAAACAAACATCCAATGGAACCCAAAGCCTCTTATTTAAGTACTTTGTTTTATACTACTATGCCTCTTCATGCATTATCAAAACCTCTTACTTAAGCACTGCATTCTACACATTTATGCATGTACATGATTATTATAATGCACACATTCAACTTTATTTATTTAGTTAGAGTGCAACTAATGTTGACTTTGTTGGAAGAAGATGGTATTTTACAAAGGTATGAGGAAGGCTTTAGAAGCTAGAAAAGGATTTACAAATGAAGAATGGACATGAAGGCTTGAGAGGAAGAGGGAGAGCTTGTATTGATTCTCAAATTTGGCTTGATACAACTTGTGACTAACTATCCCTATTTATACTAGTAGCACCTTCTTAACCAATGGTTAGAATTGTATCAACACAACTTTTAATCTTGTGGTTATAATTTGTTATCCGGATGACTTTTTAAAAATATCTAGTTCTATTTTCAAAGTATGTCGATATTTCTAATTAATTTTTGTAGCATCACTTTCTAGAAGATGGGCTTTGATATCTTCAATTTAAGCCTTTTAGAATGTGAGCTCTTACTCAATTAACTTTGGCCCAAATCAAGTTTATATTTCCAATACTATCTCTTAAACTTGATTTGTCATACCAAGCAAGCTTCTCATCTTAATGAAGTCTTCAAACTTCAATGGCTTAGTAAAAATATCAGCTGCTTGATCTTGAGATTTCACATATTCCAGTTGAACTTCCTTTCTAGTAACGTACTCTCTTATGTAGTAATACTGCATATCAATGTGTTTGCTTCGGCTATAAAAGACTGGATTCTTCACTGAGGCCATTGCCGATTCATTATCAACATAGACCTCAGTTGGCTCTTTTTGAGGTATGCCAGCAACCCTCTTAATCATATTGCTTGATAGATGTAAGATGTAGCAACCACATTCTCTACTTCACAAGTAGAGAGGATGACTATTGGTTGCTTCTTTGATGTCCAAGTAAAAGCAGTGTCTCCTATGAAGAACACAAATCCGATTGTGCTTTTTTGATCTCCTAAGTCTCTAGCCCAATTGCTATCATTGTATCCAACAAGTCTACAATCATTAGTGTGAGAATAAAACAAACCAAAGTCGATTGTACCTTTAATGTATCGAAGAATTCTTTCCACTGTCTTGAGATAAGTGGTTGTTGGTGCTTTCATACAACGATTAACTAATCTAACAACATACATGATATTGGGCCTTGTACACACCAAGTAGCGTAGGCTTCTAACCAGGCTCTTGAAATTTGTTGCATCTACTCTTTCTCCTTCATTGTTCTTAGACAGTTTGATTTCACATTGCACCAGCATACAGTCATCCATTTTGAACTTCTTGAGTAGCTCCTTTGCATAATCTTCTTGAGCGATGAAAATACTATCTTCCTTTTGCTTTACTTCAATACCAAGATAGTATGAGATGAGCCCAATCTTAGTCATCTCAAACTCCTTGATAATAGCCTTCTTGAATTTTTCAAACATGCTTGAATTGCTTCCAGTGAAGATCAAGTCATCCATGTACAAGCACACAATCAAGATGTCTCCATCTTTGATCTTGACATACACTAGATGCTCATAAGAGTATCTTGTGAAATCGTTTTGTGAAAAATATATATTTGTTTGACTATTCCATGCCTTTAGTGCTTGCTTTTACCCATAGAGGGCCTTGTTTAACTTGAAAACCTTGTGTTCGTGACCCTTTATTTCGTAGCCTAGTGGCTATTTGATGTAAACTTCATCAAGGAGTCCATTTAGAAAGGCAGGCTTTACATCCATTTGATGAACCTTCCACCCATTTTGAGCTACTAAAAAAATAATTAATCTAATAGTTTCAAAGTGAGCAACAAGAGTAAATACCTCATTATAGTCAATCCCAGCTCTTTGACTATAGCCTTTTGTGATTACTTTTTCCTTGTATCTTTCAATTTCTTCTTTAGCATTCTTTTTTGCCTTGTATAACCACTTTACACCTATTGCCTTGTGCCCTTTCAGTAGTGAAACAAGTTGCCATGCATCATTCTTTATGATCGCTTTGATCTTCTTGTCCATGGCATCTCTCTACCTTTTACTTTGCATAGCTTCTTAAAAATTCAATAGTTCATAATCAACAAAGAGGCAAAATAGAGTGAGATCTTCTTGCCTTTCAGTAACCTTATAGAGCTCTTATAGGCTTCTTGTGCATGGTGTCCTTAGACTTAAACTTTCACTTGATGGTGATGAGTCTCCATGATTGCTTGTAATTGTCGAGGTTGGTGGTGTGATATTCTCTTGTTTGCTCCTTTCATGGTTGCTCGTCTTTATTTTTAGGGAAGAAGTTGCGACTTTCTTTATGAACGTTCCAATCCCACGAGCTTTCTTCATCGAATTCCACATATCGGCCAATAATAGTCTTCTTATTTTTTGGATTATATAATTTATAGCCCTTTGAATTTGAATCATAACCTATGAAGACAAACTTTTCACTTTTATCATCGAACTTGGTTCTTCTTTCGTCTGGCACATGTGTATAGGCTATACTTCCAAATACCTTTAGATGAGATCATAACCGCTCTTATATTGTCGTGGCTAAATTTGATTAATTGTTTACATTAGATTCAATCTTTTAAAAATTCATCATTTGATAGGCATTTTTATGGATAGACCCGACGTGATTAATCATAATGGGGCCACAAAAGATTTGCTTGGGCTAAGAAATATAAACTATTTGATTAATTTACAATGGAATATAACGCGTAATGCGTGTTCATGGTGTGTATAGTATGTGGTCATAGTTTGGCTAATTTATAGTGTAAAGATTCGGTCTTCTATACTATGCTGACTTATAATGATATCCATTTAAGTTAATCCAAGCTTTTACTATATATATATATATATATATATATATATATATATATATATATATATATATATTCAAGCCTAGAAGTACAGTGCACATCACTCTCCCACTCTCCTAAATCTAGTTCTAGGCCAAAAAGAATAGTAGTAACTGGAACCTGCAATCAAGTTGTTTGTGACCAACTGCCCTAAATATTTGTTGACTTTCACATTATATTGTTTATATTATCTAGAAAAAAAGAAAAAGAAAACCACACGGACTTCTCCATTTTCATATAAATATTAGTCAAATTTGAAATTGCTAAAACTGCATTTTTTAGGGCTCTTGGCCAGGTCATTTGGATAAATAAACTTGCCAAAGTGCGACGTACAAATTTTGAATTCTCAATTCTTTGAATATATGAGAGAATGCTAATTTTTCTAAAAATTAGGTATATTTCTATGGATTATAATGGCACACGTTTGACTGGATTAATGTAGTTTTTAGCTCTATTTATTATATTAGCTCTTCCACACACATGAAGAAAACCACACAAAAAAAGACTTAAGGTCTTCCCAAGGATTATTTAATCCGGTTTACGCAATTGTACCAGATTATTCTATTTAAGCGATTATGCCGGATTATTCTATAGGTTGTTATATTAAGCTGTTAAGAAATACTGTACCAAATACGCATGTTTATACTTTTTAAATGACTGTTTGACGACCTAAATTTTTCCTATATATTATTCATTTTTGTCATATAATAGTGGATAATGTGCAAACGATCCTGAGCATTTATCTACAATACGATGGAATTGATGCTTGGTAAACTGCTCATCCAGTTGTACATCTTACAAGATAAACGGTTAAGATCATAAAAATGTTAAGCCCCACTTGTACTTTTGGCTGCTTATATTCTTTGCAAGGAGAATATGCGCACACGCATCACATAAGCTCCCATATGGATAGATATTTAATGTGCCTTCGTAGTTAAGTTTCAGGCCTTACTACACCTCAGCCATGCAAATTGAGGGTGCATGGAATAAATGCACTAAATATTTTTAAATGACATTTTTGCATCACCTTGATCAAGTGGCTAGGATGAGGGCCAAATTGTGCAGTGAGTTGGGCATCTGACGGTGACAAGATCCGAGAACCTGAAGCTGATACATACGTCGAACCGTCAAAACCAATTTCAGGAAGGGAGTTGACACTTCCACTTGGTTGATCCGACTCGTCTACTTGGTGGGGCTCCATCGTGAATCCATGGCCATGCGAAAGCCTAATCAGATGATCCAAGGCATCCATCAAACCGTACAAACCTTTCTTTTCTTATTCAAATAAAGAATTATTTATTTATTTATTTACAATTATGTGGTAGATGATGACTCTGACATATTACCACTTATGGGATGTTGTTCTGTCACGAGAAGTCTTGAGTTCCCGTCTTGGCTGAGGTAATGAAATAAACAATTATCTGTCTTCCAAATTAAAGATACAGGCATCAATGTAAGTTCAGTGCTGAAAACTGCATTAGGTAAACATTACGAACGCTTAATCGGCACAAATTTTACTCTATTAGAATGAGGTCAGGCCTATCCTTATGTTAAGCTAAATGAGTGGGCATGTGTTGACCATTAACTGTTCATAGGCCCATGATACCAAAACCATGATTTATAGACTTCTACTTTGGGAGTCAGCCAACCAAAAGTAAAGGTCTAAACTGGCAGCTGAAACTATAAGTGGGTTGGTAATCGAGGCTATCTTTTAGTCCTGTTCTTACCAGGCCATGCCTCAATAATGTTGAACAGTCTGCAGATAAGAAGTTATACATCGACAGATGCGATTTAATCTTCCAGCAGTTGAATGGTTTGGATTACCAGAAAGAGAAGACCTACTTGTACTGTTGGCCACCCATATCAGCCGTGGTTAGTGTCTCCAACAGCACTCTATCTACAGATCATATTTCTTGAGACTGTTAATAGACACTGAAGTTTTATGAGCTTTTCCCTCTAATGAACCAAATGTGCCCCACAAGACAGGTTCGGTTCACCCAAATGTGCTCCACAAAAAGCCAGGTTAGGTTCAGCAGAAAACAGTGCCTGATGATGCATACTGAAAAAGGCTTTTGGACAACAAAGTATCCGTATTCATTTAGGCGACTCCCCTTTAATATGATATGTATTCATCACCATTGCCCACAACACATCACATGAGAAAATAAACCATCTTTAAACATTTTATACCGTACAAATCACTGAACTTTTGGTTAGATTCTGAGAATGTAGATTGCTTCTAGCTCAATCTGGGACACCCCATTTCTAGTTTTTTGGTCAGAGAATGTCTCAACTGCCCGCCCAAGTTGTGGGGAATTAAGTTGCACATGTTTGATATCACCTTCTAGGAAGAGAAATAGCGTTGAGAGAATGGTGGGTTCTTTTGAGGGATGTTGAATAGAGTGAGAGGGATTACGATTGGAAGCTGACCAGTAACAGAAGACGAGGAGATTAAAAAATTGGGACTTGAAGAGAGAGAGAGAGAGAGAGAGAGAGAGAGAGAGAGAGAGAGAGAGAGAGAGAGAGAGAGAGAGAGATGCTCCCTCTTCTCATGTTACAAGTGTCGCCTCTTCTTCTCATGTTACAAGTGTCGCCTCCAACATTTGCTGAAACAGGTCCTCTTACACATAAGTATAAATAGGCTTCTGTGGGGCAATTGGTTCGTTCAATCCAATTGTAAGAGTGTTTCAAATCTGGAAGTTTGCAAAGGTAAGTTTTTGCTGGTCTCTTACATTTCCTCTCTGAAGAAGTTTGCATTAGTTTGCTTCTTAACCAGTTTGCCTTGCCATTGTCGGTCTTAATGTTTTTCTGTAAGAGGGTCCATATATGAAAATTTGTGGATGAAATGCATTATGCTCCCTCCCTCTCTCTCTCTCTCTCTCTCTCTCTCTCTCTCTCTCTCTCTCTCTGTGCAAGCTCTGTATTTATTTTATTTTATTTTATTCCTTTTTCAGGTTGTTCTTCATGGGTTAGCCTCTTCCTTTGTCACAATACCAGATCTTCTGGTATTTGAGTTCTAGCAATAAAAAAATTTCCCAATGCAAATGAAATTCTAAGGTCTGTTTTCTTCTCTATGGTTTTGTTTATCCACGTTTTGGACTTCTTATTCTGTTTGTATGAAGGCTTTATTTGGATTGTTTGTTTATCCACGTTTTGCTTCTTCTTTTTTTCGGGCATATCCCAATTGGGATTGCCTTAGCCTTTTCTGCTTTGTTTTTGTTTCTTCCTTCTGCCTTTTCAGTTTTTTCATAATTAATTTAAAGAGTTTACAGAAAAGGGTCGAAATTATTCTTTAATCTTTGTTTCTTTCCTTTTTATGTATTACTTATTAGTATTTCTATTTAGTCTGATTGCTTATTGGTTCTCATTAGAAGCCTAGAAAATTTGGATATAAGAAAACAATTCTTCTCCATGTTCAATTGCAGGAAGTTTGAATTCAAAAATGGATGTGGATAGATCCAACAGAAGCAGAGTATGAATGCTTACTTTTCGGTATGTTACCGCCCAAACTTGTAGTTTTGCTGATGTTACTCGATTAGGAAAAAAATCTCTGTTCTTTTCTTAATTTTTTTTTAAATTTTTATAATTTCCATGATTACATCTCATTTGAGTTCCTTGGAAGCAAAAAAGCAAACGACCAAGGCCTTAGCAGATCCATCTTTACCAATTGTTTCCCGTTGAATGATGCTAATGATTTTGTTGGTATTCATTATATATTTCAGACATGGATGATACCCTCCATCCTTTGAGTTCAGGTGTGAACTTAGCTTGTCGGAAAAACATCCAAGGTATGCATGCTTATGAAGAAAGATAACTGAAATTAGTAGTTAAGTGAGTCCACTTGAATGATAATCACTGATGCTAACGATGGGAAAGATATTCTTATTGCAAGGAAAAGTGTTCCAACATCAGGACACCATAATGGAAGTTTACAATTTGTGAAATATTCCCAGATGGTGATAACAAGCCTGCAAAATGGCAAGTTGGATCCACCTTTTGTTGCTGTCTGCTACTACTGCAACTAAATGATGTTTTGATGGCAGAATACATGCTTGATCACCTTCAAATCGAAGAAACGGAAGTTCCAAGGATGTGCTTAGAGTTGTATAAGGAATATGGAACCACAATGGCTGGTCTGAAGGTGAAAATAATCCTTGATCCATGTCTCCATTTCATATTTTTCTTTAGATGTTATTTCTCTAACAAGCCCAGTAATTCACTGTAAATTGTTGAACATCAGGGTTTCTGAATGCCTTACTCTGTCCTTTTAGGCATGGGGTTATGAATTTGACAACGATGAATTTCATGAGTGTGTTCATGGAAGATTGCCATATGAAAATCTGGGGCCTGATCCTGTGCTGCGAAACCTTTTACTTTCGATGCCACAACGAAAGATAGTAAGTCACGATATCCTGCATCCTGATCTAGTACCTCTGTTTCTCTTTAGTTAAACAAATGGCCACAGCCGGACAGCATAAATCTCTAATTTATCAATGGTGTTTTAGGGAATATGTAACCTGTGATTTCCTGCTAATGCCTTGCGCAGATCTTCACCAATGCCGATAAAGCTCATGTAGCCAAAGTTCTTACCCGTTTGGGCTTAGAGGACTGTTTTGAAGGTGTTCTATGCTTTGAAACACTTAATCTGTTAGGGATTTTAGTTCCCACCCAAGATCATACACATAAAAAAAAATGCACCGATATTAATGTGGTTTGGCCAATAAGCCTACGTCCACAGAAGAGAATGATTTCACTATGAAAAACAAGGGTTTTACACAGAGGAATGCGAAGAGGGAAAGGAAATAGCCCATTCCTCTGTAAATCCCCGTGTATTCTTCTGTGTAAAACCCCTATTTTTCATAGTGAAATCATTCTCTCTTGTGGACATAGGCTTATTGGCCGAACCACGTTAATATTGGTGTTTTTTTTTTTTATATGATCTTGGGCGGAGACTAAAATCCCCAACAAGTGGTATCAGAGCGAGGTTTGCCGTGAAACAGAGGCAAAAACTGAGTTGCAGCACCAGCAGTCGAGAAGAAGAAGAAAACTGTTCCTGCTACAGTTGCTACAATAATCATCATTGTTGCTACAGTGAAAAGCACGTTATCATGTTGTTACAGTAAAAGCATCATCATTATTGTTGGCTACAGTGATCCGCTACAGTACTACTATAGTATTGAGTTGGCACAGTACCCCAGAGGCGGGTTCCAACAGTGAGTTTCAACAAGTTCGAGTTACAACAGTACAGAGTTGTAACAGTACGAGTGCAAATAGTAGCGCATTTGCACAGTAGCTGAGTTGAAACAGTAGCGCGTTGCAACAGTACCGGGTTGCAACAGTTCAAGTGCAACCGTAGCTAAGTTGCAATAGTAACGAGTTGCAACAGTGATTCGATTAAAGCAAACCTATTTTTGGCAGGTTTTCAAGGGGGATAGACCAGTTCTTGGCAAACGCAGTGGTGTTCTTAAATTGGTAAGATTTTCTCCTGAAATTGCTGTAAGTACTCTTTCTTTACTTATGGAGGCAAACATGAGCAAAATGATTAGCTTAAATGGTACTAACTATCACAAGTGGAAGGGAAAAATAAAAGATCTTCTTTTTGTGAAGAAATTACATCTACCTGTCTTTGCTATTCAAAAACTGGAGGATAAGTCCGAAGATGAGTGGGCTTTTGAACACGAACAGGTATGTGGTTTTATTCGACAATGGGTAGAAGATAACGTTTTGAATCATATTTAAAATGAAATACATGCTAGAACTCTATGGATCAAATTAGAAACCTTGTACACGTCGAGAACTGGGAATAATAAGTTATTCCTACTTAATCAAGCGATGCACTTGAGATACAAGGAAGGGAGTTCTATTTCCGATCACTTGAACGAGTTGATCGGATGTTTTCAGCAACTATCCGACGTTGGCGTTATGTTTGACAATGATATCATGGGGTTATGGCTTTTAAATACTTTGCTTGACTCATGGAAAAATTTTCGTGTTTCTCTAGCTAATTTTGCTCTAGGTGGTGCTGTGACATGGGAATCTGCGAGAAGCGCAGTTCTAAATGAAAAAATGAGGCGACGAGTTCAAGTTGTCACTACATCACAGTCTGAGATTTTGATCTCAGAAAATCAAAGGAGAAGCAAGATCAAAGGACAGGAGAAGAATAACAGAAGTAGGAGTAAATCTAAGTCCAGATACAAGAATTTGGAATGCAATTATTGTGGCAAGAAAGGTCACATTAAAAGGCAGTGTTACAAGTGAAAAGCCGAGAACAAAACAGAGAATGCCAAGTAGGAGAGAAGAAATGATGAGGGGAATGATCATGTAGCTGCCACTACTTCAGGCCTTGTTGTGGTCTGTGATGAAAATGAAATCAACCTAGCCTCCAATGAGATTGGATGGGTTGTTGATAGTGGTGCTTCTTTTCACGTTACCTCGAGGAGGGAGTTTTTCACCTCGTACACTCCTGGTAACTTTGGAGTGTTGAAGATGGGTAACGATGGGCTGTCAAAAGTTGTTGGTATCGGATTTGTCTATTTGGACACCAACAACGGAACGAGGTTGATTCTCAAGGATGTTCGACATGTACCTGATATCCGGTTGAACTTAATATCAGTCAGAAAGCTTGATGATGATAGGTACTGTAGTACCTTTTGCGATGGACAGTGGAAGATCTCTAAGGGAGCGCTTGTGGTTGCTAGAGGGAAGAAATCATCTAGCTTGTATGTGATGCAAGCTTCGATTCCCATTAACTCTGTGAATGCAGTTGATGTTACTGGTTCTTCAGAGTTGTGGCACAGGTGGCTCAGTCACATGAGTGAGAAAGGACTAAGTTGCCTAGTCAAGAAGAATTTGCTTTCAGGGCTCAAAGCTACAAAGTTGAGCAAATGTGCTCATTGTCTTGCCGGGAAGCAACAACGAGTTTCCTTCAAAAGTCATCCTTCTTCCAGAAAGCCAGGCGTGCTTGAATTGATACATTCAGATATATGCGGTCCTATGAAGGTATGCACATTTGGTGGTGTATTATATTTTGTCACATTTATTGATGATTATTCCAGAAAACTCTGGGTCTATGTTTTGAAAACTAAGGATCATGTGCTTGAAAAGTTTAAAGAATTTCAAGCTTCTGTTGAGCAGCAAATAGGGAAGAAGCTGAAATGAATTCGCACAGACAATGATGGCGAGTACTGTGGACCTTTAGATGCTTATTGTAAGAAGCAAGGGATTAGCCATCAAAGAACTCCTCCGAAGACTCCTCAGCTAAATGGTTTAGCAGAGAGGATGAACAGGACATTAATGGAGAGGGTCAGATGCTTGCTTTCTGAAGCAAAGCTGCCCGGTTCCTTTTGGGGTGAGGCGCTATACACAGCAACCTATGTTATTAACCTATCTCCAATTGTTGCCTTAAATGCAGATGTTCCTGACAGGCTATGGTATGGAAAAGATGTCTCCTACGATCACTTGCGGGTATTTGGGTGCAAGGCATTTGTATATATACCTAAGGATGAGAGGTCCAAGTTAGACGTCAAGACCAAACAACGCATTTTCATCGGCTATGGGCAGGATGAGTTTGGCTACAGGCTATATGATCATGTTGCAAAGAAGTTGGTTAGAAGCCGTGATGTGGTCTTTATGGAAGACCAAACCATTGAACACATCGACAAAGCCAATGTATCAGAAACTCAGAGTTTTGATACTCTAACAAATTTAGATCCAGTTCCTGTTTCACATACGCCAAGTGTAGATGGCACCAATGACCATGGTGGTGCTCTAGTTGATGTTCAAGATAATCAAGCTGGGGTAGAACATAAAGCTGCTGAAGACATGGATGTTTCGTCAGAGGCTGATGATATTCAGTAGGAGGTTCCTACTAAGGAACCACCAATTTCATTGAGACGGAGTTCGAGAGATCATCAACCCTCCACTCGATATTCACCAGATGAGTACGTGCTCCTCACTTACGGGGGAGAGCCTGAGAGCTACACAGAGGCAGCTGAAAGTGAAGAGAATGCAGAGTGGATTGTAGCTATGAAGGATGAGATGAAATCCTTACAAAACAACCACACTTTTGAGCTGGTAAAATTACCTAAGGGCAGACAAGCTTTGAAGAATTGGTGGATATACAGGGTGAAGTATGAGGGTGACACTTTACGACCACGATACAAAGCTAGACTTGTGGTGAAAGGCTTTGGTCAAAGAAAAGGTGTCGATTTCGAGGAGATATTTTCTCTTGTTGTTAAAATACCTTCAATCCGAATTGTATTAGGTTTGGCCGCAAACCTTGATCTAGAGGTTGAGCAGATGGATGTGAAGACAGCATTCCTCCACGGTGACTTAGAGGAGGAGATATATATGGAGCAGCCAGAAAGGTTTATTACTAAAGGCAAAGAGAACTATGTCTGCAAGTTGAAGAAGAGTCTGTATGGCTTGAAACAAGCTCCCAAACAGTGGTACAAGAAGTTCGAGCAATTCATGATCCCACAGGGTTATAGAAAGACTACTTCAGATCATTGTGTGTTTGTGCAGAGATTCTCAGAAGATGATTTCATCATCTTGCTACTCTATGTCGATGATATGCTTATTGTTGGAAAAAGCTCTTCAAGGATCAGTCAGTTAAAGAAAGAGCTGAACAAAGTCTTTGCTATGAAAGACTTGGGACTCGCGAAACAGATTCTCAAGATTTCTATCATTCATGACAGGAGAAATAAACGGTTATGGCTGTCTCAGGAGAAGTACATAGAAAAGGTACTTCAACGATTTCACATGGATAAAGCTAAAGCGGTTAGTACACCTTTTGCTACTCACTTTAAGCTTAGGGAATATGTAACCTGTGATTTCCTGCTAATGCCTTGCGCAGATCTTCACCAATGCCGATAAAGCTCATGTAGCCAAAGTTCTTACCCGTTTGGGCTTAGAGGACTGTTTCGAAGGTGTTCTATGCTTTGAAACACTTAATCCACCTCCTAAACTTGATAACAATGATAAGAAACTGGATGATACTGGGCTCCCAGCTAATAATTACTCAGCTGAGCGAGCTGAAGATATATTCTTCTCTGAAAATGATTTTGAGACAGGAGCTGTTGGATACACCAACTCAAACCAATTGCCACCCAAATCAGAAATTCTCTGCAAACCCTCTCTTGAAGCCATGGAAGCTGCCATTCAGATTGCAAATGTTAATCCAGAGAAAACAGTGAGGACTAACTTTTAACTGACTACTTCTGTTTTCGCTTTATAGTTCAATGTGTTAACCGAGGGGAGTATTCTTCTTCTTTTCAGCTTTTCTTTGATGACAGCATTCTAAATATGGCGGCAGGCAAGGCAGCAGGCCTCCATACTGTCATTGTAAGCTCTTAATCTTGACATTGCACTTCAGTAGGCATTATCTGTCTTTTTGAAATAATACTATGGAAAAACCTTCAAGCTATTCTAACCAAGGATCACAATGTACTTGCAAAATATTACATATGAAAGCGTGGCATCAAGCAGAACTTATTGGGACACGATAGTACCGCATAGACAGGCTTTCCATGCTTAATTAAGTGCCAGGGGATTGGGGTATGCCATCCATTTTTAAGTGTCTGGATAACATGCTTATTGACCCTTGTGGTCCACCCCTTCCTGGACACTGCATATGCGGGAGCTTCGTGCACCAGTACTGCCCTTTTTACTAAATTCTACACCTCCTGTACACCCTCATACACACTCGCCCGTCACAGTTGGACCTGCTATCGGAGTGGACTTCTCATCCCCAACTGGGGTAGATGCCAAACTCAGAAGCCGTGATCTATTGTACAAATGGGGAAGGCGGCCTCATTCTCCCACCAGCTGGGCTAGAAGGCCTGTGGCAAGATGCATTGTTATTACTTTACAAAAATGAACTTATACATAAGATGTCTGATGCAAGTGGGAAGCTCAGTAGTTGTACCAGGAGCAGACATTCCTCTCAACAGCATGCACAACATCAAGGAAGCATTGCCACAGATATGGGAAGGTGAAGAAGGTGAACAATTGGAGCCAGTGCTTCAAGCTACAGCTGTTGAAACAGTACTTGCTTGAACCATCATATTCCTGAGCCCCTTGTGCAGATATCTGGTGTTGCAGAAAGAGGCCATATCATGTCTCAAGTGTACTCGCCCAAATACATAAAATTAAGTCAAAGATAGATAGCTTCATCTAATGTTTCTTCCCGCTCGATCCAATGTTAGCTTCCAAACCATTTCCCTTTGTGACTGGAATATTTCTGCAACGATCGAATGCATGCATCTGCTTCCATTATCTTGAGCTTGATCCAATGTTAGCTTCCATTATCTTGAGCTTGATCCAATGTTAGCTTCCAACTTTCCCACCTTGATTGGAATATTTCTACGACGATCCAATGCACACATTAATAAGCTATGCTGATCTTAGCAAACAGGTGGCTGCATATCGGCAACCGTAAGTATTGGTATGCCGAAAGCCAAAGTTTGCCTTAGCATATGCTTTGCGCTATGTCAATATATAGTTACAAAATTCTTCCAACAATGGAAGCTTTGTTGAAACATTCTCCAATGGGTTTTAAGCTTTGAGAAGTTTTGGATGTATACTTCAGAACATTAGCATTTATTTGACTAAATCAAAATTAAAGAAGCAGCCAACAAATGTCTAACATAGTTGGTCACAAATAACTGGGCATCTTTGCAAAAATAAGATTGGTCGTGGGTTTGAGTCACCGCTTTTTTCTTTGGCCAAAAATTACATTTAGGAGTGTCCAAGTGAGAGTGTGCGTGAAAGTGTGAATGATTTACTTTGTAATTCTTTGCTTATAATAAAAAAAAAAGTTTACCTATTTTACTATTGATCTGAGATACGATCATCATTTTAATGTCTTAGATCAATCTCACTTGCTCGTATTGTTGCCCATGAATGTAAATTTAGAGATGGAATTTTCCATAATACAAGAGCATTTCATAAAATTATTTGAGGTGGAAATTTCCATAATACAAAATCAAGACCCCTCGTCATAATATTTACAAGATAAAAAAAATCACTTTGAAAATTCACGCATTGAATGAGTAAACAATCAAATTAGATTCAGTTGGATAGTACTAACAAAACTAGAGCACTAATTCCCATTTATATTTCTTTTGGTATTAACTGATGAACTTGCTATGAGAAATTTATTTGCGATTTTATAATATTTACAACAACAAAAAAAAGTTTCAATATATTTTTTTATTATTATTGTGAGAATCAATCCTACTTCTCCTGAAATTTCTAAAAGACCTGCGGCCATATTTCACAACCGCCGCCGTCCAGCAACCACCTGCCAATGGATATCTAGAAATCCAAATGGGTAGTCACTAAGCGAGAAAAGTGGGCTCAGATGAACATCTGGGATCATACTGGTGGGCCCAGGTTAACTTTCTCGTAATAAAACCATCACAACATGTACCCTCCAATGCAAAATGTCCAGATCTCTCTCTTACAAGGTACCAATATCATGCAAAAACTTCAAAAAATCCAGGCTCAAGTAATACTTAACGGCTACCCCAACTGGAGGAATGAAGACAACAAGATTTCTGATTTTTACCTGTTTAGGAAACTAAAGCAAGAGAATAAGTAAAGTTGGGTTTCTTAAAAGTAATCCAGAAACTTTTAAATCAACACAAGTTTGAGGTAAACGATTTGATGCTATCCAATTGATTAAGCTCGTATTTATAGGAGTTGGGTACAATTGGTTAGCCAAAATTTAGCCCCATTACACCTTCTACCCAAACAGAATAACTAAATCAAGGTAACTACACCCATTAACTATACTCACTACCCATTACACCAAGTACAGAACAAGCTCCTCTCCTTGTGTGCAGTTTCTGGTGCTGGTGATCTCAACTACGCCCAAGTCCTCTTCAATCAAACTCGAAACCCACAAATTTTCCATTGGAATTCGATGATAAGGGGGCTGCTCTCAAAGTTCATTTCCTCTAGATGCCATTTTACCGGACAATAAAATGATAAAGGAAGCCCATTCTCGTCCTGATAGCTTCACTTTTTCCTTCTTTCTTAAGGCCTGTGAGAAGTCTACATGTGGGAAAAAGTGCAGAGAACATCATGGATTCATAATGCGAACTGGGTATTTTTGGAATGTTACTCTGTGTACAAACCTTGTTAGAGCTTATGTAGGAAATGAATTGATTGAAGCTGCAAAAGAATTGTTTGACGAAGTGCCTGAAAGAGATATGGTTGCTTTGGAATGCTATGATTTCTTGTTATCCTCAGTCGGGTTAGCATGATGAGGCATTGAAGGTCTATGAGAAGATGAGTGTTTGGGTGTGGTTATTGATGACTGTTGTGGCGTTGCTTTCGGCTTGTGCTCATGTGGGTGCTTTTGATACTGGTGTTTGGCTGCATGAGTTTGCTGATAAGAGTGTGTTTGCCAGCAATGTGTTTGTGGGCAATGCTCTGATAGATATGTATGCGAAATGCGGGAGCCTAGGTGGGGGTCGGATAGTTTTCTGGTAAGATGGGTAGGAAAGATGTTTTTGCGTGTAATTCAATGATCATGGGATTGGTTGTTCATGGTTTTGGTGATGGAGCTATCTCAATTTTCAAGAACATGATGAGAGGAATGGAGTCCGGCGGAACTCAATCACCTTCCTTGGCTTGCTATGTGGATTTAGTCATCAAGGCCTAATTGCAGAAGGTGGTGACTATTTTCAGATGATGAGCACCGAATTCGATATCAAGCCCCAGGTTAAACATTACGGGTGCATTATGGATCCGTTGGGACGTGCCAGTAAACTTGATGATGCTCTTCAAATTATTGAAAATTCACATTTTGTTAATGGTCCAGCACTTTGGAGGACTTGGTTGACTGCTTCTAAGATTCATCCAAATGTGGAAACGGGCGAAGTTGCTTTGTGAAATCTAGGTCAGACCAAGTCTGCTAACATGGTGTCTCTTTTTTTATTTTATCTCGACAACAATCTCTACTGTCCACTTTTCACTAGTGAAATCAGTGTCCAAAGGATGTGGATTTGGTTTTATATGATTTGGATATATCATTTCATAGATGATAGATGTAGGCGACGACGTTATGACTAGATAAAGAATTAGAACTTAGATATTGTCAGGGAGATACATGGTATAAGACTCGGACCACCCAGTTCTATTAATTTTGTCAAAGTTGAGTTGCATGCGACCATCCATTTTTCTTGAACCCAAAGCAAGCAAGTGATTAGGATCGTCCAACATTACATTTTTAGTACTCTAAAACGGCTTGGATCTATTACAGAAAGAGAAGCCGCAGCTACTCTATTCACCGTTCCTAGTACATACGTAACTCTTATTCGGTATTTACATCCTCGGCATTCCTTTCTCTACGTACACATTTATAAAGTCTGGAGCTTCATCATTCTCATGCCATTCAAAAAGCCAAATCCAAAATCGAGTTAAGAGGACCCTGGCGTCCACCTCCTCCTCTCTCTTGGTGCTGCTCTGGCCCCGGCAAGAAGACGGTCTCTTTCTGAGCTTTGAAGAGATGTTCCACTTCCCTTGCAGGAATCTTAAAGGCGAGCTCCTTTGCTTCCTTCTCCAGCCCATTGAAGACATTATTTTGCCCTGCAACAACACAACACAACACAACAAACATACTGAACTAAGTAAGCCATCGTTTAAAAACTCGACCCAACCCAAGAAGCAATCAAGCCGAGGAGTTAAATCTAAGCGACTCGTAGGGGAGGCCAAAATACTTGCAAATATTTTTGGTATGCCACTTATATGGATATATATTACTTAGGATACTTGGTTATGATCAATCTCCAACCAAAATTAATATATTTTACTATGCAACCATCCGACTTGAACAAGTTCTCCGAATTGACTAACAAAGGAATCGGAAAGAGATCATGTTTATACCTGCAAGGAAATATCTCTGGTTGTTTCTAGCATTGATCTCAAAGCACAGGAGCTGCAGATTTTGACCACGGGAAGCAACGGCTGTGATTGGGTGACCAGCTGGAGCCACAAACACTGTGCCGTCCGCTGACTCTCTGATAAGTTTCAGGTCCATGCTGCTCTTGCTGGCCCCTCTTCTTGTCTACCACCTGCAGAAGCAATGTGAGGACATGCCATCTCCCAGTGACAGTGCCATCCACCACCACTGTAATCTTAGTTGCCTTTGAATTGTAATATGATGCAATCATGGAAACCCTGTAGTTACAAATGAAGAACTCAAATACCAATACATGCAGAATGCAGTGCAATGCAAGAGCGGATTAAAAGAGACTTACACCGGTGATGTTCGCAAAGGAGACTGCCACGTCGAGATCCCTGAGCTTTTGGTATTCCTCGGCATCAGCTTCATACAATTGACCATGGTTGTTGGATTGGGTGGGCCGCTTATGCAACAAGTTGAAGGTTCCTTCCGTCTCCCCAAGAGGCCAGTGGCTTCCCTTGGAGGAAGAAGCGTGTCGAGTCATCTCTTTGATCTGCTCTTCTGAAACCCTTACAATTGATCCCTGAGTCTGTTCTCTGAAAATCCTTTCAATTCTCTCTCTGGGAGCCTGCCAATACGCAACAAAAGCAAGTAATGTAGTACACCACCACCCAACAGAAAACTATGCACAGAATGAAGGAAATGTCAAGCAATGAAGGAAAGACAAACATTGAAGGCAGCCTGGAGGATCTCGTCGCTGAAAGTCCTGAAAAACGATTCTGGGTCTTTGCCACCGGTCCCAAAGAAAGCCTGTAACACAAGAAATTCAAGAAAAGTGACATGAAAGACCGCTAACTAACAAAGATAGGTTCTAGACATGGTTTAGAAACTCGAAAAATCGACTCTGGAGTACGGCGAGTTGCATGAACTGGACAAGTTTGCCAAGTCCACTCGCGAGATTTAGAAATGTAGTTCTAAATTAAGACTTGTAGAATTGTATCAGAAAGGAGGGACTGGAAGAGGAAAGTATATATATTTCTTTACCCTGTAGCGAGCAGGATGAAACACTGGCTGAAGGAGATTGGCAATATGGAGCTTCTCCTTGTTATCTTTGTTAACGAAGTAGACAGTTGTCCCTGCGGGAACTCTAACGATATCTCCTTGTTCCAGACGGAAGGACTCCCGATGGGGATTTTGCCTCTCCTTGCTCTCCTGGTGGATCATGCTGATTACTCCTCTCCCTAATTCCAGTTAATAATATTAGTAAGTAAATACAATTCCAAAGAAAAGAATTAAGGCCTGTTGAACTACCATGCAACATAAAAGGCTAAAGCTGATGAGAGTGGGCTACTAAAATTTATATGTCCTACGCTCCCTCAACCTAGCTTTGGGTCTCGGCCAGGAAGGCTCTTGCTCTGACGCCGGACTGAGCTTCCGGGAATTGGACTTAGTCCGTGACCCCTCAATTGGAACCACCTTTGGATGATTTGACGCATCCCCCACCTTCACCACCCTCTGGATATGCTACGTGTCCGTTGGTTGCTTCTAAGCTTCTAGTTTTTTTTCGAGTTTATTAGGTTAACAAGTCCAAGAAGACTAGAAGCATCAAATAGACATGATGAATTTTTGGACTTGGCCTAATTAAATGGGAGGATAAATATGAATATGTCAGATCATCGAGGGGAGAATTACCGAGTCCGATAAGAATTTCACTTTAATCGCAAAAGCTTAAAGCTTAAAAGGAAGTAGGCCAACCATTTTTATGTATTCGGCGAAAAGGGATTAGAGATTAGATACCTTGAGCAACATAGAGAACCGCTTCGGCGTCCCAGTGGCTAGGAATAACAAAGCTACGAGGGTTGGCCTGGATGATAGCCAAAACGGTAGTTTTCAATGCCACGCAGAAACTGAGACCTCTTGGTGAATCTCTCGAGCACTCTTACAAGGCCAGCTTGTGTCCTAACGCGAGTCGTAAAGCTCTCTTGGTCGAAGAAGTAAGGATTTTCCCTTGCTTGCTCTCCGCCACCAAGTTCTCTTTCAAGGGCTCTAGACTGTCCTTGTTCTTCTTCACACCGACGCTGGCATTCCAACGATGGGCCGCATCGACGTTGGCATTCTTTCTGTTGCTGTTCCCACTCCAGCCTCTGCTCGCCTCCATGGCCATGTTCTCGTCGCTCTTTTTCTCTGTGATACTCGAGGCATCGCTGCTTGCATTCTCTTTCTTGCCGTTGGTCGAATTGTTGCTGATGGCGTCATTGGTGTATGCATGTTTGTAGCTCCGGATCTTCTTCCCGCGGAGTGAAAGCTAATGAACCAGAGAGAAGACAGAGCAGAAGAATCACCGATAGCAGACCAAGTGGTTTCCCCATTTTGCTTAAAATGCAGAGTAAGCCTTGTGCTGTGGAGAGTAGAACAGGCCAAGCATTGGATTTATAGGGAAAGGGGTGGAGGTGGAGATAGATCAGGTGGAATAAAAAAGAATTCTCGCAAAAGGTGGCAGCAAGGATAACATGAAAATGTGGCGGTTGGAGGTTGCATGCAGCAACATGCCTTTTGACGTGTGGAAATAGTGTGCTGGTGACTCTTCAGGCTGAAGGGACGCATTGTTTTGTTGCTATCTTTAGTGGGAACAATCCTCGGTGACAAGCAGTCTTTATTGTGACGAAACAGGAGTGTCTAAAAACTCCTACTTTTGTATTGTAGGCTTTACTTTTAGTTTATCAGATCCGTTAATTTATTTTTTTACCTTTAGATGACTACTATTTCTGATTAAAACAGCATGGAGAGGATGATTCTAGAATCTAAATATTTCACAATTGGTCCCAGAGATATAAACTGTCAAGAAACACTAACACTATCCGAAGTACGATACAAAATCAACGAGTGAAAGGTACATTCAGATGTTATAGTACATATCATCCGATCACGACGAAGTTTCTGATACAAGATCTTGAGAGGGAAAGAAATCAAATGAATGATCTTATCCAGATGGGGCCCACTATGTAAAAGTTGAGGATGGTACACCAGGTTAGCTCAAAAAAGCAACATTCCTCTATATGCCTAGAGGCATTTTTCTTGAAGATCTACGCCTTTATTGTCCGTTCCTTGTTAGTCTGTCTCAGAAAAATAAAGGGCCGACGCTCCCGCATATGTGGGGTTCAAAAGGGGTAGATTATAAAGATTTGTAGTACAGAGCCTTATTTTACATTTTTACAAGAGGTTATTTTCACACCTTGAACCCGTGAATTCAAGTACCATTGCACCACGGCTCCATTCCTATCTCAAAAAAATTATGTTAGCAAATTACTTTCTTCTGTTTTAGAATCATTAGCTGTGACTTTTTATCCCAATAACATAGGTTGTGATCTTCCAGTAAATAGAGGTGAGGGCATGGATTTTCCAGAAAACATGCCTGGACATGCATCTAGATTGACGCCTCATATTGAAGAATTGCCTCACTTAATCGTTTCTCCCTAAGAATTCTCAATCTCAAAGGACTGCTCGACAACACCATAAAATGCTGTTGTGTGCCCATTTTAACATCATGGCCCCACATTATGTTGATCTGAACCGTTAATCATATTTCGTAAGTTAAAATCTTGTAGCCCCAAGCATTCCTTATAAGAACGTTGTGTATCTCTCTCTCTCTCTCTCTCTCTCTGATCCATTATCACGGCTTCCAGAAAGCAGGAGCATCCTGAGTCGGGCGAACCAGAACCCAAGAAAGCAAACTCACCATCTTCACAGACACAAGTCCTCCGAAACCCCGTGCAAGCTTTCGTTTTTCTTTTTTTTCTTTTTTTTTGAAATCGTAGTTAATTCCATAATTTGATAGGAAAAAGAAAAAAGAAATCAACTGCAGGGAGAGCGCCCTCTTTGCATCACCAATATAGAGATGAAAAAGAAGGAAAGAGATTGAGCTATAGAAGTCGGCTGAAATCAATGAAAGCTCTCGTGACGCTTTCGTGTTGCTCTCAATCCTGCCGATTGCATTATAGATTTCAGTGTAGAAGAAAGTCTCCACGGTAATGCACTGTGTGAAGAGGGGTTTACTTATTGCTGGTCCGATGCTCGCGCAAACGTAGGCATAACTAGATGAAAGTATTGCTTTAGCTGCAGAAGAGCATCTGAACAACCCGTAGGTATGATTGATACAGTTCTAGATCGTCAATCGACGCCATGGGTGTCTTGTGGGCTTCTCGTCAGGTGATGATAATGCTCATAGCCTGAGAGAAACTGCCTAAAGTTTTGGATTGGTTGAAACTGGAGGCTTTTGGAGTAACATGTTGTGTTAGAAGTATGTGAGAAGTTTGGTTTTGGTGATACAATTGCTTGTGCAGCGGATTTAGATAGAAAGCCTTTGGCTTCAATTGGGTTTTTGAAAAATGGCGAGTGGTTGGGGATTGGCTTCCATTGAGTAGTTCAATGCAAAGCATAAGGGTTTTTGGATGGTGATTTCTTTAGAGAGAGTTGTTTGATTGGGAGTTGGCACTGTTTCCTCATGTTTTGTTGAAGAATGTTATGGCCATAGTTCAGGTGCAGTTTAGCGTTGAGGATGGATTGATTCCAGCAGAAGGTAATAAACCTTGAGTTCAGCCATCGAAGATGGAATTTGGATAATGGGACCTTCATCTTTGAGTCCTGAGAATAATGAAGTGC
The DNA here is from genome assembly GCA_035236585.1 of Warburgia ugandensis. NCBI lineage: Eukaryota > Viridiplantae > Streptophyta > Magnoliopsida > Canellales > Canellaceae > Warburgia > Warburgia ugandensis. Next base: position 105,377,669 of record CP141126.1, read on the forward strand.
AGATGATGGTTAGTTTGCCTGGTTCTGCGAAGACAACTTGGCGAAGAACTGGGTGGAGGAGCATCCGGAGAAACGATTTGTTTTGCTCGGAACAGATCTAGTTTTGGATAGATGGTCTTAATGAATCTAGTTAACTGTTGATCTGAGTCAAATTTGTTTGTCGCCTCTTCTATTTTACACCACGTACCAAAATGCTCAGGACTCTGGATTGCCCCGAGCTTCCACTGCTTCATGAATTCGGTTCCAGCGGCTTTTGATATTTTATAAACAAGGTCTGCGAATATACCTTGCAGTAACATTCTTCATCATCAAACAATCGTTTCTAAGAGTGAATGGAAGCATAAATTAGAGGCATTTATAAACTACTGCATGGTAACTTCATGAACTTGATAATCAGCTATTATGCATCGAAATTATGTTTTACTGCCCTCTTAAAAAAAAATACGAGGTAAGGCATGTGTACTATAAGACCCTCATTGGTCCACCCCCTCCCAAGACCCTGCATGCAGGGGAGCTTCGTGCACCAAGCTGCCCTTTTTTGGACATGGTTTTCATTATATGTCACAATAGATTGCAGTGGTTATCTTTGCATAATGGAAACGTTTATGTTTCGTGGGAGATAATGATTTGGAGAAATGAGAATGGAAAAGGACGAGGCTGCTGAAGCAGTAAAATAAATGTTTAAGAACTATACTTGCTAGCTAGCAAAGACATGCCTACTGCAGACGAGCTTTTCCATGAGGTCTTGTTGCCAGAACTGAACAGGGAAGAGGCACAACGACATTTGGAAGAAATGAACTGCAAATGAAACCGTCATCAGACAGAGACTAAAGGGCAGCTCGGTGCACGAAGCTCCCGCCTACACGAGGTCCGGGCAAAGGGCGAACCACAAAGGCCTAAAGTACACAGCCTCACCTTGCATTTTGCAAGAAGCTGTTTCCATGCCTGGAACCTGTGACCTCAAGGTCACATGATGACAACTTTTACCCTTACGCCATCAGAAAGAGACTGCTTACCTTTAATTCTCGAGAGGTTCTTCGTCAGCTGGTGCACATTGGCAGCATTCTCCTTCTCATCTCCCAACATCCACAACATGATCTTCAAATGCCAGAACATAGTAAAATTGCAACCAAGCCAGCGTTATTAGGATTTCCTCCTTTGCCAGAAGGCATTTCCGTAGAGGACCTAACAGAAGCCCTCTTAGTAAAAGACATCTTTCAAGTGGCAGACTCTTCTTGGCTCGTCGTCAAGGAGCTGGTTATTGGCGGGGAGTTCAGTCGTCTTTTGCAGAGTTCCAAATAGGACTAAGAAGCGCACTTGCTCAAAGTCGAGCTAGTGGTGATCCAACTGCTGAAGCATATGACTGGACAGATGACAGTTATGCTAGTCTTAGGCTGTGTGAGATTTTGTTGCACATTTTCTACAAAGAAAAGCAAAGTGACCGGGGGGAGGCACTTGAGGTCCTCAAGTCCTCCTGGGAAAGTTTAAAAATCGCAGAAAATTCACTATATGTGTTTTGTATGGTTTTTACTTTGAAAGTGTTTGGTCACAAATGAATATTGTCACATGAATGGTGCCATCTATCAGATGGAGCAACTACTGAATAGTAACACTGCAACAATTGATGAAAGTAAGGAGGGGTCTCTGCAGAGGTTAATGAAGTCTTTCTTATCAAGAATCCAAGAATGGGCCGATAATATGCTGTGTGATCACGGTGAACACTTTGATGAGGAACTGTAAATAGTGCAACATTTGCCAGAAGACTTTCATCAGAAGTCAACTAGGGATTCAGAAGCGCACATCAGACTTGGAGAAGAAACAGATTGAATCATATGTCTCATCTTCTACTAGAGTTGAATTTTGAAATATAATGCATGATTTAGACAGACTTCTAGATAGAAAGTCTTGCAGAATGGCCAAATAAACTTCTGAAGAGAAATGTCAAAATGTTTCAGAGAATTTTGTCAAAACAGACGGCAAAAGCACCAAGTTTTTCTGCTATTTTTGTTCATGAAGGAGATCTTTAAAATTTAAGAATGCATTCTTGAAGGTATGTGTGATCCAGATAGCTTCATGTGTGGTATAAGGGGAAGTAGTAAGATACACTAACTGCCGCTGATACTCTGAAGGGGTATGTTATTGAAGTTACAGAGCTGACAAGGCTTATGGAGTGAGAGCAATAAGTACCTTCAAAATTATTGACATAGCTTGTGGAGTAAAAACCATAAATCCTACCAAGGGACAGAGTTTACTCCATACCAGAAACAGTTGGCAAGAATGATTGTGAAATATATCGAGTCCATTTATGATCAAGATGTAAAAGGAATTGTAGAGGATATTGGACACATTTGGAGAGTTTAGCATAGAAGCTTTAAGTTTGAGTTCACAAAGGACCTGTTTGGATGGTTTTTGGTGGTGCAATGATTACTCTTGCTATATTCTCAAGGGAATGGAGAGGCACCATTGTTGGATATTGTGGCCTGTGCTGGGTATGCTTTTCACAGGCATGTCCATTTGCTCTTCCAGCGAGGACCTTAGGAGTTGCACCTACCACTTTCTGGTGCCGTGGTCAGGTGCAGTGGGTGTGTTCTTAGTGGAGATGTGATGCAATTCCCCATTTTTCTGGTTTGGTAATGCTGCACCAAAAATTTATCAGTCCTTACGGTCATTGTATCCTCTTTCAAAGAAGTATACAGAAGTTAAGTACCTATTTTTTCCTTTTTCCTTTTGATACTATATGCTCACTACGGTCCAAAACAGTTAATAGGCAAGCATGAAAGGATTGGGATTGAATACAAAACCTCTAAGAAAACAAGGAGCTTCAACCCAATCGAGAGAAACCAAAATTTTGTACAAAAATGAAATTTTAAATATATAATACTGGTGCAAGAATCCCAGTTAACTGATGAACATTAAGGAGTTAAGAGAGTAATGCCAGAAGAATAAATGACTCGTTAGAGAAAATGCCTTCTAGCGTAGCGGCACAAGAAGGGCGGTGCTCATGAGTGTGTGTTTTCACAAGTGACACATTCGGGGAACTACAGATGCAGTCTGATCTCTCTTGCAAATAATTCTTGCAAGTGTAAACAACACACTTAATAACATAGAGAAAATCAGTTGATTACTTATTTTAGCAAGTCTAACAACATCTATAATTGAAGCAAAACAAGCCAAATAAACAAACAGCAGGAGCAGTCGTGCCCTAAGATATGAGTAGGACTAAAATAGTTCACAAGGTTATCGAAGCAAGGAAAAAAGACAACCATATAAGAAATTCATTCAAAACCAGAAGTGCTTCATTATTTTTACTCAAAAGATACCTACTTGTAGCATCAGAAAAAGAAGTTAACTTGGTCACAAACATAATGCAGAAAGGAATATGCACATGTCATGCATGAATTTGAAGCTTTATGCGCTTGACAGATCACTACAGCAGATTATTCCTTCAAAGTGTTCGAAGTTGCCGGCTCATCTTTCTTTGTGGCAGTTGCTGCCTCCAATGTTTTATAGAACTCCTCTGGAAGTGGGGATGGCCTGTGTTGAGGAATGTGCTTGGGAATTGGAGCATCATTTTCAATGACCTCACATTCATAGCCTTCAGGAACGCCCCAAGGGTCCCATTCTGCCACAAATCATTGTAGGTGCATGTAAGAAACAATCTCATCCAACTGCTAGAACGTCTATTGAGAAATTTTCAGCAGCAGGATAAAACTAATATATTATGTAAATATATGAATGTGTGAGCGCACGCACGTGAGCATGTGTGCATGTGTTAAGATACATGCACACATTGGTTATATATAGGTATGTAAAGGTCATATGTACACAAAACATTAGCAACAGTTGAATATTATGATAAATAAGGGCCTTTTGTTGTCAAGAATTCTTGTAGAACTGCAACTATTAGCGAACTGCAAAGAGTTATATGCAAAATGCATGAAATATGTTCATCATCAAAGCCTTTTCCTGATTAGGATAGGCTATTCATGAAATATGTTATTTAACAAAATAGTTTTAGTAAGGCTGTTCACAAAATTGAAGGGGAGCCTTGGCGCAACAGTAAAAGTTGTCGTCATGTGACCTTGAGGTCACGGGTTCAAGGCGTGGAATCAGCCTCTTGCAAAAATGCAAGGTAAGGCTGCCTACTTTAGGCTATTGTAGCCTGCCCCTTCCCCAGACCCCCATAGGCGGGGGCTTCGTGCATCGGGCCTGCCCTTTTAAGGCTGTTCACAAAATTCAGTCAAATAGAGGAAAAGGTAAAATTAGGTCTTCTGAAAGTTTGGTTGTTCCCAAATTTGTAACCTGACAAGCTATGATGGAATAACTGGCTAACCATTTTTGGCATGATAAAGTTCTTATCTAGGTTGAGCATGAAAGTTCAAACTGTTGATGCAAATTTGAACCTCTTTGAACAAACAATCAAGCGATCTCCCTGACAATGGTTACCTCAGTTTCCTCTGTAGCCTGTCTTTAAATTGAAAAAAACCTTCATGAACATCAAATCTTAGCAGTTCAAGAAACTGATACCAAAGGAACAATAATAGCTTAAATGAGAAGCCTACATTTTATGTTGTTATCACCCCTACTATTCCACCCAATGGTTAGACAATAGCATATCTTCTGAAATAAGTACCATATGTCGCATCTTCAGAGTGAACCCAGAAATAGGTAGTCACATTTTCAAATTGAATGGCTTTAAGGCAAATATTTTTTTCCCAACATTTCTCCCTTGTTCTAGAGACTGTCAAAAGACTTGGTTGGAAGGTTTTGCATCTGAGTCCCACCTCTTACTGCCATGATGTGCTTATTCTTTGTCAGCTCATTGCCACAGATCTGTATTCATCCTTCAGTGATTTGAAGAGGTCCGGTGTATCATAGACAGAGTGCATGAGTAAAGTAATAGAGAATGGCCTGCTGCTCATGAAGGTGAGATGATAGTAGGGGCCTTGTAATGCTGATTATTCCCTAGCAATCCCATGAAAAATATTTGAAGTTGCAAATAAATTAAAAGTGACAAGAAAAAAAGATCAAACATATGATATGCCTGGCTGCATCTGTGGACATTTTTGAGGATAAGGAACTTGAACCCAATCGATAGAGGATGGAGAGTAAACACTTACATACATTCTCCCGTGCCTCAAATGTATTTAAGAGGGAAGCATTTGATCCACAAAGCAATAGTTTACTGCACTTCAACAAAATGATATTGATGGCCCTTATTGGAGCTCAATTCTCTGAAAAAACTAGGAAACACGGATTGAGCAGATAGCTATGAAAAGCTCTTTCCCAAACTAAAAGAAGCTTTCTTAACCTAGAGTGGAAGCTTAGGTACGGTTTTATAGCAATCCAGAACCTTTGAGCTTCCAAATCTAACTAGAACCGACTCTTTGGTATTCAAAAAAGGGGCAGTGCAGTGCATGAAGCTCCTGCATATGCGGGGTCCAGGGAAGGGATGGACCACAAGGGTCTATAGTATGCAGCCTTACCTTGCATTTTGCAAGGAGCAGTTTCCACACCTCTAACCCATGACCTCAAGGTGACACGATGACAGCTCTACCATTGCGCCAAGGCTCTCCTTCTAACTGACTCTTTGATAATTAATGATAAAATTTGCCTGGCTGGTTATAACAACATACTCTTTGTTGGTAACAATCAAAAGTGTGCCAGCAATAAACAGTTGAACATTCTTTTTGTTTTCTAAAACAAACAATAAGTAGATTGGAGGAAGGGCAAAAAACATTATGATCAGAGTAATGAATTTTTAAATCTCTTTCAAAGATGAGCTAATCTTATCCAGTTCTAGCCAAGCAATCCGGCTCATGTAACTTTCGAGGACAAGCATTTCAATTTTAGCGAGTCTGGAAACTCAAAACAAAGCTTCCATAGGTTGTCATAGTATGTCTCATCGGTCGGAAGAATAAAATTGCTAATGTTCCATCCATTTTTTCCTATAATGTTTAAAGCTAATGTGCATAACTAAAGTTACCCTGTTTGGTGATCTTTATGGTTGCACACAAAAGCAATCTGACAGTGAGATACTAGGCCATCAGCTAAGACAGAATGGATGGCCATCATCAGCCAGACATGGTCACTGGACTACGATAGGTTCTGGCATTACTGAGGGATCGTCAGTCTTTAAATTTTCAAATTTTTATAGCAACTTATAAATTTTTATTTTGTGCCCAGTTTGAAATTCAAAATTTCAAGCTTGGAAAACTACCACCATGCTTTGGATTGAAGCCAAAAGAACAATATCGGATCAAGACAAGTTCTCATGCAGATCTAAATGCATCCTTGGTGTTTCTAGAAATTACAATTCATTGTATAGCAACTAGGCTTCTCTCACAGTTATTTTACAGGAACCTTCTCCTTATGCTTTGGTTGAGTGATTTCTTGGCAGGCAAGCATTAGATGCATCTATTGACCACATCTATGGGAAGGTTTGTGACTAGTGTTAAAGAACTCAGCGTCCTCATGGCATAGCTGATATACGAGCAGAGCCTATATTGAGCATAAAAGAGTCAAGCAAGGAGATGTATCCAATTACAGGTCTTTAAAGGTAGTAATCTAATGCCTAGTGATTTTTCAGTTTCACAACAATTATCAGATGGACGTATAAAAATTACTCCTGTCAATACGAGTCGGGACTATGCAATTGGAACGTCAAATAAATAATTAGGATCAATAAGAAAATGTTCAGGTAAAATTGGGAGACTGACAGACCGATCATCTTGGCAATGAGTTTGAGCTCATCTTGTGCCTCCTCAATGAGCTCCTCGACCTGTCCACTACCAAGCCTCTTTTCAATCTGCTCCCAGTCCTCCTCCTCCTTGCAGACCAGAAGGCGATGTTTGGTGAAGCTCTCCACGGCCTTACGATAGCCCTCATCCTCAGGGACAGCCTGAATCTCTTTGAGGGTTCTGGTGTAGAGGGAGACGAGCACCTCGCGAGCATTTGGAACCACATCCAGACCCGCAATCCCGGTCGTCTCCTTCACCTTTGCCAGGAAAGGACCAGCAAAACGACGGAGGAACATCTTCTCCAATCTCCACCTCAATCCTATATGCAATGAAAGTAAATACAATTCAAAAGTTGGTTTTAGAAACATGAGATAATTGAATAATAAAAGACAAAGATGCACATAATAGTAACTCATAACAGTCAACGGCAAATAAACTTAATTCAAACAAGATAATATAAATTAAATAAAGTTTAGCAATCTTTTTACATGAATACTGAAGAAATTGGACAGAGATAGTAACTAAATTTCTCTGTCCGGTAAACAAACTCTAGTAGAACCTAAAGATAAACACAGCACAATAAAAATAACTCATTTATTCAACTAACGGTAGAACAACAACTTAGTTATTCAGACAACAGTTAAGCACTGAAATAATGGTAAAGCTTTTATTTCTCAAGTGTACGCAAGGTAGAAGTTGAAGATGATTATGTTATTTCTTTCCTTCTTACAAATGAATATGCATTTGTATATTAGTTTGTAAGGAAGAAATGAAAATCATCTCTAGCTTCTTAAAAGTATGCCAACCCTTGCGTCAAGTGCCAGCCGGTAAGGGAGAAGTTGAAGATAATTTTGTTATTTCTTTCATGCTTACAAATGAATATGCATTTGCATATTAGTTTGTAAGGAAGAAATGAAAATCATCTACAGCTTCTTAAAGGTATGGCAATCCTAACATGACATAAATCGAAAAGTGACATGCCCTCAAGCTAGGTCGCTACCCATAAGCAACGCAATGCGTCAAATCCCAGGTGCGGTAAAAAATGGGCAAGGTGTTTTTCTTTTCCCGTAAATTTCTCTGTCCAATAAACATACTCTAGTAGAACCTAAAGATAAACACAGCACAATAAAAATAACTCAATTTATTCAACTAACGGTAGAACAACAACTTAGTTATTCAGACAACAATAAAGCACTGAAATAATGGTAAAGCTTTTACTTCTCATGAGTAGGCAAGGTAGAAGTTGAAGATGATTATGTTATTTCTTTCCTTCTTACAAATGAATATGCATTTGTATATTAGTTTGTAAGGAAGAAATGAAAATCATCTTTAGCTTCTTAAAAGTATGCCAACCCTTGCGTCAAGTGCCAGCCGGTAAGGGAGAAGTTGAAGATAATTTTGTTATTTCTTTCATGCTTACAAATGAATATGCATTTGTATATTAGTTTGTAAGGAAGAAATGAAAATCATCTACAGCTTCTTAAAGGTATGGCAATCCTAACATGACATAAATCGAAAAGTGACATGCCCTCAAGCTAGGTCGCTACCCATAAGCAATGCACTACGTCGAATCCCAGGTACGGTAAAAAATGGGCAAGGTGTTTTTCTTTTCCTGTAAATTTCTTTGTCCAGTAAACAAACTCTAGTAGAACCTAAAGATAAACACAGCACAATAAAAATAACTCATTTATTCAACTAACGGTAGAGCAACAACTTAGTTATTCAAACAACAGTAAAGCACTGAAATAATGGTAAAGCTTTTATTTCTCAAGAGTACGCAAGGTAGAAGTTGAACATGATTCTATTATTTCTTTCATTCTTACAAATGAATATGCATTTGTATATTAGTTTGTAAGGAAGAAATGAAAATCATCTCTAGCCTCTTAAAAGCATGACAACCCTTGCGTCAAGTGACAGCAGGTAAGGGAGAAGTTGAAGATAATTTTGTTATTTCTTTCATGCTTACAAATGAATATGCATTTGTATATTAGTTTGTAAGGAAGAAATGAAAATCATCTACAGCTTCTTAAAGGTATGGCAATCCTAACATGACATAAATCGAAAAGTGACATGCCCTCAAGCTAGGTCGCTACCCATAAGCAACGCAATGCGTCAAATCTCAGGTGCGTGGGCAAGGTGTTTTTCTTTTCCCGTAAATTTCTCTGTCCAGTAAACATACTCTAGTAGAACCTAAAGATAAACACAGCACAATAAAAATAACTCAATTTATTCAACTAACGGTAGAACAACAACTTAGTTATTCAGACAACAATAAAGCACTGAAATAATGGTAAAGCTTTTATTTCTCAAGAGTACGCAAGGTAGAAGTTAAAGATGATTATGTTATTTCTTTCCTTCTTACAAATGAATATGCATTGGTATATTAGTTTGTAAGGAAGAAATGAAAATCATCTTTAGCTTCTTAAAAGTATGCCAACCCTTGCGTCAAGTGCCAGCCGGTAAGGGAGAAGTTGAAGATAATTTTGTTATTTCTTTCATGCTTACAAATGAATATGCATTTGTATATTAGTTTGTAAGGAAGAAATGAAAATCATCTACAGCTTCTTAAAAGTATGGCAACCCTAACATGACATGAATCGAAAAGTGACATGCCCTCAAGCTAGGTCGCTACCCATAAGCGACGCACTGCGTCAAATCACAGGTGTGGTAAAAAATGGGCAAGGGTTACTAGGGCATTTCCCTAGAAGCGAGATGTTACATCGGATCCCGTGTAGTGAAAAATGAGAAAAGGCTGCTAGAAAATCCCCTCGAAAGTGACGCACTATATCAGAATCCAAGTGCAGTGAAAAGTGGACATGGGTTCATGCCATGGAGGTCAAGAAGGGCGCTGGTAAATAAGATATCTCCAGACCATAAGATTTTTATTGCCACATGGAATATATGGGCATTGACACGTAAGAGTTTGGAGTTAATAGACACAATGAAACGTAGGAGAGTCAACATCACTTGTATCCAAGAATCAAGTAGAAAGGGGCTAAAGCTAAAGAAATCGATGGGTATAAATTATGGTATATAGGAAAGGATATATGAATAATAGTAGATAAAGAATTAAAAGATAAAGTTGTGGACATTAAAAGAATCAATGATAGAATTATAATAATAAAACTTGTTCTAGGAGAGCAGATCATAAACGTTATAAGTGCATACACACTACAAGAAGGGTTAGAAGATATAATCAAGAGACAATTTTGGAAAAATATAGAGGGAGTTATGCAAGAAATTTCCAACACTGAGGGGATATTTATAAGAGCAGACTTAAATGACCATATAGGAAAAGAAAAGGAAGGATGTGAAAGAATACACGGAGGGTATGGTATAGGTGAACAAAATGAGATGGGGGAAACTATCCTCAATTTTACTTTGTCATATAACCTAGCCATTGCAAATACATTTTTTAAGAAGAGGGATGAACATTTAATAACCTTTAAAAGTGGACTTCATAAAAGCCAAATAGACTTTTTTCCACTTAGGAATACTGAACGATCAATGTGTAAGGATTGTAAGGTGATATCTAGTGAGGTTTAACCTCACAACGTAGGTTAGTCGTTATGAATATTTATATCAAAAGATGGAAGAAAGGAAATGAATTTAATAGGTATCAAAAAACTAAGTGGTAGAACTTAAAAGGAGAGAAAATAACTTCATTCACAAATAAGTTGATGATAGAAAGAAACTAGAACTATGAAACAAAAGTAAACACCAACTGGATTAATATTGCTGAGTCCATTAAGAAAGTGGCAAAAGATGTCTTAGGAGTATCTAAAGGTAAAAGGCAATTAGGAAAGGAAACATCGTGGTGGAGTGAAATTGTGTCAAAAAGTTATTAAAGAAAAATGGATGTATTTTAAAGCAAGGCAGAAGACTATAAATAATAAAAACTATGAACAATATAAGAATGATAAAAAGGTTGCTAAGAGAATAGTAAGTGAGGCTAAACTTAAGGCATATGATGAGCTCTATAATAGACTAGAAACAAGAGAAAGTGAGAAAGATATATTTAAACTTGCAAAGGTAAGAGAACAGAAGGGTAAGGACTTAGATCATGTTAGGTGCATTAGAAGTGATGATCAAAAGGTATTAGTCAAAGATGATGAGATCAAACAAAGGTGGGAAACGTACTTTCAAAAATTTTTAAATGACAATGGCTCTGAAAATATAGAGATTCAAAATACTATAAATCTAAATAACATTGGATATTATAGATATGAACGTAGGATTAGAATACCTGAAGTGAAAGAGGCCTTGAAAAAGATGAAATCAGGAAAGGCCATGAGGCCTGATGATATACCAATAGAGGTTTGGAAGCATATGGGAGATATTGGGGTAGTTTGATTGACCAAGTTGTTTAACAAGATTATAAAATCAAAGAAAATGCCTAAAGAGTGAAGGAAAAGCTCTATTGTACCAATTTATAAGAATAAATGAGACATACAAAGTTGCACTAATTATCGAGGGATCAAACTTATGAACCAATCTATAAAACATTTTGAAAGAGTGATTGACAAGAGACTACGGCATGAAACAAGTATATCTGATAATCAGTTTGGTTTCATGCCTATGAGGTCTACCATGAAAGCTATTTTCTTACTAAGACAATTGGTAAAGAAATATGTGGAGAGGAAAGACCTACACATTGTCTTTATCGACTTAGAGAAAGCTTATGATAGAATCCCTAAAGAGTTAATATGGAGGGTGTTGGGCGAGAAAAGGGTTTCGCGGGGGTATATAGACATAATTAAATATATGTATGAGAGAGTGATAACAAATGTTAATACCACTCGTGGCGAGACTGGTGATTTTCTTGTCACTTTAGGACCGCACCAAGGATCGACATTGAGCTCATACCTTTTCACATTGGTTATGGATGACTTGACAAAACATCTATACCAAGAGATTCCTTGATGCATGCTATTTGCAAATGATATAGTCTTACTTGATGAGATAATGGAGGATGTAAACATAAAGCTAGAGTTATGAAGTGAAGCATTAGAATCTAAAAGATTTAAAATCAGCCGAAATAAGACAAAATATATGGAATGCAATTTTAGCAATGAGAGGAATGGAACACCAGTCAAGATTGATAACTAAGAAGTCCCCCTAAAATACCACTTTTGGTACTTAGGATCAATGATTCGTGAGAGTGGAGAGATTGAGAGAGAGGTTACCCAGAGAATCCAAGCGGGTTGGAACAAATGGATATGTGCATCTAGAGTTTTGTGTGATTGGCAGGTGCTACTCAAACTAAAAGGAAAATGCTATAGGATGGCCATAAGGTCTACCATGCTCTATGGATCAGAGTGTTGGGCAGTTAAGGAACATCATGCTTATAGGATGAGTATCGCAAGAATGAGGATGTAGAGATGGATGAGTGGTAAGACAAGAAAGGATAGAATTAGGAATGAAAATATTAGAAGAAATGTATGGGTAGCACCAATAGGTTACAAGATGAGAGAGATTAGACTTAGATGGTTTGGACATGTCCAAAGGAGACTGAAAATGGCACCAGTTAGAAGGAGTGAGGCAATGCAAGTAAAAGGTTCTAAAAGGGCAAGGGGAAGGCCTAAAAGAACGTGGATAGAAGTGATGATGAAAGACTTAAAAACTTTAGAACTAAATGAAGCCATGGTACTTAATAGAGAGGAATGGAGGAATAAGATTCATGTGGCCAACCCCTAATTGGGATAAGGTCTTGATGATGATGATGATGATGATGACAACTACGTTTTTCTCTTGAGTGGTAAAACTCTTTAAATTTCGTTAAAAGACCAAACAGGTCCATATTTTGATACCCTATTCCTTTTGTCTATGTTGTGAAGAGCCTGTTCTTTTGAAATGATCCTTGTCTTCAGTCTGAAAGGTCTGTCTTATTTGATGGTCATCCAGCTATAGCAAATTATGGCATTCCCAAGCAATTTTCCTACTATTCATAAGCATGTTGTAGAAATATAAGATTAGATCACGCAAGAAACTCACACCAATAACAACCGAAGCTTCAGCTAAAGAGCAGAAGAAAACTATGTGCAAGTGATAATATCAAATTAACATAAAGCTGCATGACAAAAGGAGATATAGAATAATAACTTGAAAACCAGTTGCAACCATCAAAGCAATTTCCTCTGCTGCAAACTAGCTCCTTTAAGCAAGTATAACCCAAAAAGATATAAACACCATAAGAATAATCCACTTAATCCTACAAAGAGATTGGAGCTTCATGTAAACAAGTAAAATAAGATTCTACTCGCTCACATATAAATGCCATGAATGTTGAATTTATAACATACGAATTTCCGAAAAGATGTGTACGCGAAATAAGGTGTCTCACACACCCATAGACCTTTTCCAAAGCCTAAATGAGCTAAGGGCTCATGTGAACAAGTACAAAAATGTTGAGGATGTCATCTTATTGGATCTTCTCAGGACCAGAGCAACTATTCATTGAAATGTTCATTGGTACATCTGTGAGACGGTGACCAACTGGAACCAAAACAAGCTAGAACCTGAACTGAATGACCACTACTGCTGCAGAGATCACAAGGTCACTTGAGCATGGAGGAAACAAACAGTAACAAAGGATTTTAGATTTCCAATCAGATGGCAACATACCCAGCCGAGAATAGTTATCGATTCATACTTCAAAGCATAAGCAAGCGAACGTCACCTAAATCAGATATAAAACCCCCTATAATGAGCACCTTACAACATGATAAGATCGCAAAGTTCCAATTCCCCAAGGAAAAAGCCTCAAATTCCCGCTATTAGCTCAGAAAACATAAGAAAATCTGAAGAGAAAACCCCAAAGCAACAAAATCTTAAACAAAAATGGTTATAGCGCAAGAAAATGCAATTCTGGAAGAGTAAAAAATTAATTTGGAGACAAATCAACTCACACAGATGTATGAAAGCCCCGAAATGGCGATCCAGGCAGACCGTCCGCCCCAAGGATTAGACTTCCAAGAGATGGAGGAAGTGCCGTTTTTGTTTTAGAACAAGGAATGCTAGGGGAGCCATTTGTGCGTCTGTACCGCTTTATGACTGGTTACCGGTCTTTCCGATTTTTCTTATCCCACCTTATGACTGTGGTGAGCTTTTAGAAGATCCTAACCGTTCATAATCTTATCCACTCCCCAGATGAGCTTGCACGACCCAAAGAGAGGCTTGGATTATCAATTAAGGAAACTTTCAATGTAGAGATCATCTAGGACGTTGCAAGATTGTGAATTGCTTGGATCTTGTGGAAGGGATCCAATTGAAGTTGTTGCTTGTCAAGGTTAGCTTGCATTCTCTGAAAAAATGAGCACGCAGCTATTAGGTATCTATTTATTGGATAGTGATATATGGGTCCCTTATTTTTTCTCACGAACCATTCAGTAAATATTATAAATATCTTTAGTTCCAAGTGATTCTAATTATTTGAAAATCCAAACTTTTGGTAATATTATCCTTCACTTGGATGGCGCATGATCCAAAATTATCATTATTGGATGACCTAGCCCTATTTTCCTAAGTTGCAAAATGACGTGAGCAGGCCTCACCCTCTCTCTTAGAACTACCAGCAGCAGTTTCTAGAATGATCTCATGGATGACATTTTCATATCATGACCCATCTAAGTTAATCTCAATATTATGGACCGTTTAGATCTTCAAATTAGGCTTATCTAGAGTTATAACTGCTAGCACTATTTAATGAGGAGCTCATGTGAAAAAATAAATAGTCTCATATATTACTACCCATGTTTATTTTGCCACTTAGAACTACCTGCTGCAGTAGCAATAGTCTCATATATCACTTGGATGGCGCATGATCCAAAATTATCATTTAAGGCTTTTCATAACCTCTATTTGGCATATTTCTAAATTGCTGTATCAAAACTAAAAGCATCAAACAAATCTCTCCTCCACATGCCCTTAGATAATACAAATGCATAATCATCTTCTCCAATTCTACAATATCCTCTTTACGAGAAGCTTGAAAGTGAGATGCGGTGGCTGAGAAAATTAGAAGACTTGCCAGTTTATTATTTTTCTTTTAGCTTACAAGCAAAGAACTACAAAGCAAATTACACACACTTTACTTGCACTCTCCTAAATCTAATCTCAAAGGAAAAAGTGACCAACTGCCCTAGACAGTAGTTGCCAATAATTTACTCTTCTTCTTTTTTCTCTTGGAACACTAGTTTACTAGTCCATGCACATGTAGCCTATAGAGCCGTGGCGTTTGATATAAGACAAACTACCATTTAAGGGTTTAATTCATGGAAGAGGCAACTCGTGGAAGTCAAAATGAAAGATAAATAAAAGTTAGAAAGGCTACCTAGTCCACACTGACCAGAATTTAGTATCTAAAAACTGTATTTTTCGCCATTGAATTTGCACCATCGTCATTTTATAACTTGTGACGGTACTTACTGCGTGGTAAAAACAACACCAATTCAGCTACTAGACTCATTCAATCTGTTCGTTTTTCTGATTGCTTGTACATCGGAAGTTGGATAAATCCGATGAACGGATTGGATTAACCTAATGTGGGGCCATTATGCAAAATTGGCTCTTAGGGCTGCATCTCCGAAGATGCAATCCCATTTGGAATCGTAGCTCCCTGTTACGCGTATTCAATTTGTTAGGAGATTTTTAAAATTCATCAAAGCGGTTAGAGTTGAAATGCTTCGATAGGAAAGAGTTCATCCATAGCCAATCTACTATATCTCATATTCCAAAAATAATATGATTTTAGCATTTGAAAATTTATTATAAAAAAAGTTATTGTATTCACAAACGAAAATACAATATTGTAATATGCCAACATTTGTTTTTATTTAAAAGATATCTTAAGTACGATCAAATGGATAAACGATTCAGATCATCCAAAGCGTTTCGAATCAAGCGCTTTGATTTTAGCATTCCTCCTGTGGAACGATAAACGAAACCTTTTTTGAAAGACCAGAAAACATACCAAAAAATGCTGGCCTTTTCTTTCTCTGCATCTCCTTGCCTTCGTGCCCTCTCCCTCTCTCCTTCCACAGGCCAAAACCCTAGCTTCTTCTTCTTCCCAACGCCGATTCTAACCGTAAATACCTCTTCCAAACCCATTCTCCTCTGCAAATTTCTCCCCAAAAGTTCTTCTAGTTCCAATTCTTCTCCCGTCGATGAACCGGTGGCAGAATCTGAATCGGAAGATTCACTTGCTGAATCCATCTCGGAAGTTGAGATTGAGATTGAGATTGAGAAGACTGGTAGAAATTCGAGGAGAATTCGGTCTTGGGTCGGCATTGATGCTGGGCTTGAGACGGTTTGGAATTTGTTGACGGATTATGAGAGGTTGGCGGATTTCATTCCTGGTTTGTCTTTGAGTCAGTTGCTTGAGAAGGGAGAGAATTTCGCTAAGGTTTTTCAGGTATAAATCTTTCTCTTCTTTTGTCTACTCGTTCTTGCTTTGTTGCCTTCTGTAGAGTTTAAGTTTTGTTACTTTATATAAAGGGCAGCTTCGGTGCACGAAGCTCCCACCTATGCAGAGTTCAGGAAGGGGCGAACCATAAGGGCTTATAGTAGGCAGTCTTACCTTACATTTTGCAAGTCAAATTTTGTTACTTTATATGTAGAATCTATATCACAAGTGAGGAATTAAATTCGGGAATTTAGGTTCCAATTGGTTTGCTCCTCCTATAGTCACTTACAATTACATTTCTTGTTATTGAATTCAATCCTCATCTTATAACTAGAGCAATGACATAAAAGGGGCAGCCCTGGTGCACAAAGCTCCCATTTATGTAGGGTCCAGGGGATCACAAGGGTCAATAGTATGCACCCTTACCTTACATTTTGCTAGAGGCTGTTTCCACACCTTGAACGCATGACCTCAAAGTTACATGACAACAACTCTACTGTTGCACCAAGGCTCTCCTTCAACTAAAGCAATGATGTGTTGGTGACAATTTGCTTCTCACTTCCGTATGTTAGAATTCAATTTTCGAAAGGAATTCCACTGAACTGGATTTCATTTCTCACTTAAGCCATAGAATCCAAGTGCAAGACATCCCCATTAATGTTGGAAAAGATGTCGATGTAGACCGAAACTGAACTCAAACTCCAAATGCTAGAGTCAGCTAATTTGATTTAGTTTGGGGATTGGAATAGACTCTTGATTTATGTTAGATTATGATAGTTTGGATTGTGTACAGTAGAAGTGGGAAAGAAAATACACTCGAGGCCATAGACAGTATAAAGTAGGGTAGGAAGAGAAAGAAAGTAAGCTTGCACAAACAGTTTCTTTTCTTTTTTTTTCCTTGTATTCAATCGATTTTATAGTGTATACATATAGGCTATTTGTCAACATGGAACTGAATCTATGGTGAATTTCGTCTTTCTGGAATGCGCTGTTGAATTCACATCTGGGTGAAATATGCCATATTAACAAAGATTACAGCTTTCGTGTTGACTTATCAATTGGTAAATCCCGAGAAATCGATTTAAGTTTTAATTGATCCATAAATGAAATTCGGAACTCAGCAGGAGGCATATATTTCTTTGATACCTGGAAAACCACTCTAGTGGCATTTAGGATCTCGTGATTTATGGATGCGATTTTCCATTTCTTTTCATGAAATAGCTTGTATTCTATTTTCTGTTTTCCTATTTATGTTTACTCTCGTTCTACTTATCACTTTTATGGTTGAGTTCAGATAGAGGGAAATATCTCTAGCTTGACATTCTTCTTTTTGCCTTAAAAATCTGTATATAATTATGTTCCCTGGAAACAGATTGGTCAACAAAACTTAGCATTTGGATTGAAATTTGATGCCAAAGGCATTTTAGATTGCTACGAGAAAGATCTTGAGCATCTTCCATATGGGAGGAGGCAGGATATTGAATTTAAGATGGTTGAAGGTGACTTTAAGACTTTTGAAGGCAAATGGTCCATATTAGAGGTACTATTTCTATTCTCCTGCTTTATTGTTTCAGCTGGTCCTCATCTTGATTCTTGCAGCATTCTGGCAAACTAAACTATGTCCACCAGAACATGGAAAATGAAAGGAAACCTAAGTTGTGACACCCTGGGTTTTATCAACCTGTTATCCCATATTTATACTCAAATAATATTAATTTATTTATAGAAAATAGATGGGATTCCAGAACTTAAAACTCATGTTTTAAAACTTTTTGCAGCGTCAAGCAAATACCATTTAAGAAAACCCCGAGAGTCATTTCACCTCAAAACCACACTGAAGAATAGAATCAAAAGTAGACATTTTGAGCATGCTCACAAATTAAAACCACGATGAAGTTTTTGCAATGGCAAAGATATGTAATAGTGAAAGTTCCAAAGCTCGAGGGTCTGTCCAAGATCACTACATCATCCATGTATAAACACATAACCACTATACAGTGATATAGGTCTAATCTATCAATATATACAATGACTAAAGAGAATGCCAAAAAGTCAATACCAGTCCAACCAAAAGTACACCACTCTATTGGTATCTGACAGTCTCTATCCTCAAGCCCCCGTCCAATTCCACGCTAGTCCACCTTCTTTCCTTTCTGACTGCCGCGCTCTGATTCTTAGGCATTGCAAAACAAAGTCATGCTTGTGCAGGTGATATACATTCAAAATAACTCGATAAAACAAAGTATATAACGCAAGGCATAAAAATCATAAAATGATCAAACATAATATAAAGCCGCCGCAAATCACACGATAAAGGACATACCATGTCAATGCAATAAATAAGATATCATCAACTACGATATCAAGACATGCACAATTCGAGAAAATCTAGAAACACATAAATGCATGTCAAAAGTATCAACATTATACACAGTCAAGCCCTATGAGTGTCTCACATACACTCACGGCAATGTGGGGTCAGCTCTATGCATCATTCGCTTTCACCCTTGCACCCTCACGAGTACTCAGGCACTCACGGGAATTACGCGCACTAGTTTCGCTTTCACTCTTTCACCCTCACAGGCACTCAAGCACTCACGAAAAGTCGCATTGCACACCTGCTTTCACCCTCACGGGCACTCAGGCACTCACGGTGTGAAAAATCGCATCCTACCACAGGATCAATAGTCTCAAATATCAAGTCAGAGTGACTCCCACATGTCAAGAATACCAACAATCAAGTGAATATCACGAAAGATATAAAAAATAGTGCATGCAATAACCTCCAGAAAGATAGCACGCACCTGAGAAGCTAAATGCTGAAATCAATCTCATGCATATGCAAGGCATAATCACATGCCTCAATAACTCAAATCACCAAATCACTATTTGAGAATCATGGAAAAATTGTGAATGAAATCACCTATCTCAGTTCCACAATATCCCCAAACAACACATAACCAATATCAAGGGGTATGCTCTAATGTACCTGTCATGTCATAAATCATGTCATGGTTAACACATATAACCAAAATCTAAAGCTTGATCATCTATTGATCAGCTCAGTCTGAATCATCTAATAGCATTTAGTAGTTTTGCTATTAAAAAGTTACTCTAAACTAGATTTTTATCTTAAATCTAGGTCCGTCTTGTTGAGACGATCATAACGCTTCTTTCGGATCGTGATTTAGACCTCTATAGCTCATAAAATCAAAGTTTAAAGGTTTAAAGAGTCAAAAAGACCAAAATCCTGAAAATGGGCCTGTCGCACACGTGCGCACAGTGTGTGGCGGGCGCTTCTGTGGAAGCGCTTCGCGTCAGAACCCGCTCCAGGGTAGCGGGCACTTCTGTGGACGCGCTCTGCGCGTGGGGGACAGAACAACGCGTGTGGCACGCGTGGCACGCACGAGTCGCACCACGTGCCCTGCACGTGGCGCTCCCTCATCTATGCGTTTTCTCCTATTCTAGTTGCCGTTGCCGGAGACGACGACCGGACTGGTTTGCCATCGCCAGCGACCCTAGGTGCTCCGTTTTTTGTGATTTTTACACCCCTAAGTCCGGTTTTTCACGTACTTTCCATTTCCACCTTCAATTTTCACAAATCCCTCCTAAATCTATCGTTTTTTTCACAATTTTTTTCACATTTTCAAAAACTTTCATATTACGGTTTTTTGTGTTTTCCGGTGTCCCTAGCCGTCTGATTGTCACGAAATTTTGTGGGTCCTTTCCTCTTCTCATCATACACAATGTGAACGGTCCAGATCTAAATCTGACACCGTCTCATCCAATTTTTTTTGTGCAAAATAGTAAGCACAAATTTTCGGTAAATACTACATGTTCATGCCGTTTTTTTGGCGTTTACAAGTGCATAAACCTTGAAATTAACACAAAAGGGAAGGGTGGAGTAATCCTACCTTGTTCCTGGCTGTTCAAGGGTGGAGAAATCCTCCTCTTCGGTGCGTGATTGTCCACATGAAACAGAGAGACTTTGAGAGGGAGGAGCACTCTCTCTTTCTCTTCCTTACCTTATATCCTTTATTCATTTCATTTCATTTCATTTTATTATTATATTATTTATTTATTTTCTTTTTCTTAAAAATATAAGAATATTACATCCTACCCACCTTATAGAAAATTTCATCCTCGAAATTTAAACTATGCATACCTCACGAGAAGAGCTCTGGGTAGGTACGCCTCATCTCATCCTCCAACTCCCAAGTAGCCTCCTGTGTCGAGTGATGCTGTAAGAGGACTTTGACTAGAGGAATGGTCTTAGTCCTCAACTCTTGGATCTTGCTATCCAAGATCTGTATGGGGCACTCCTCGAATGTCAAGTCAGGCCGTACCTCCTGTGGTATCTGCTCTAGCACGTGACATGGGTCCGGTATGTACTTCCTCAGCATAGAGATATGAAAAACATCATGTACTCCTGCTAGCTGTAGGGTTAGGGCTAACTGGTATGCGACTGGTTCGACTCTGCGCAAGATCTCAAAAGGACCAATGTATTTGAGACTGAGTTTCCCCTTTACACCAAACCTCATCACACCCTTCATTGGGGAAACTCTAAAAAATACATGCTCTCCAACCTCGAACTCCAAGTCCTTCCGTCTCCTATCCGCATAGCTCTTCTGGCAACTATGGGCTGCAAGTAATCGTTTCCGAATGAGTTGGACTTTTTCTGCACACTGCTCAATCAACTCTGACTTCATGATCCGTCTCTCCTACATCACTCCAGCACAAGGGAGACCTACATGGTCTGCCATATAGTGCCTCATATGGTGCCATACCAATGCTCGTATGATAGTTATTATTATACGCAAACTCCACAGTGGCAAATGCTCATCCTAACTACCTCTCCAATCCATGACACAAGCCCTCAACATATCCTCCTCGATCTGGATGGTCCTCTCAGTCTGGCCATCTGTCTGGGGGTAGAAAGTTGTACTGAATCTCAACCTCGACCCTAAAGCCTTCTGTACACTCTGCCAGTACTTTGAGGTAAACCGTATGTCTCGATCTGAGATAATCGTCAATGGTACTCCGCGAAGGCTCACGATCTCCCTGACGTATAGCTTCACCAAGCTGTCCACGGTCTGAGTCTGTCTAATAGGGAGAAAATGGGCTGACTTTGTCAATTTGTCAACTATAACCCATATCATGTCGTGCCCACTGGCCGTCCTCGGCCAACCCACTATAAAATCCATAGTGAGGTGGTCCCACTTCCACTCTGGAAGATCTAAAGTCTGCAAGAACCCAACTGGTCGCTGATGCTCCGCCTTGACCTGCTGACAGGTCAAGCATCGTGTTACACACCAATATCCCTCTTCATCCCATTCCACCAAAAGTGTCGTCTAAGGTCTTGGTACATCTTCGTACCTCTAGGATGAATAGAATATGGGGACTGGTGCGCCTCCTGTAGCAAGTCATGTCTCAACTTATCATCTGCAGGTACTACCAATCTACCCCTATACCTGACACCTCCATTGAGCCCTCTAGAAAAGTCGGCCTTATCGACCACGTTCTGCGTCTCAGCATCGCTCACCTATGCCTGAAGGATCCTGTTAAGAAACCTGGATCAAGTCAAGAGATTAGCAATCATCACTCTCGACTTCCTACTCAAGGCATCAGCTACAACGTTAGCTTTCCCCGGGTGGTACTGTATCGTAAAGTCGAAGTTCTTGAGGTACACCATCCATCTCCTCTGCCTCATGTTCAGATCGCTCTAGGTGAAGAAATACTTGAGGCTCTTGTGGTCAGTGTATACCTCAAAATTCTCGCCATATAAATAGTGTCTCCAGGATTTCAAACCAAACACCACTGCAGCTAACTCAAGATCATGTGTCAAATAATTCACCTCGTGCGTCTTCAACTGTCTCGACGCATAAGCAATGACCTTCCCAAGCTGCATCAGCACTGCTCTTAGACCTCTACCTGATGCATCACAAAACACTACGTAACCACCTAATTCTGAAGGTAGGGCAAGTACTAGTGCAGAAGTCAACCTCCGCTTGAGCTCCTAGAAGCTCTCCTCACAAGCATCAGTCCAAACGAACCTGGTGTCCTTCCTAGTCAAAGTGATCATGGGCAAGGCAATCTTCGAGAACCCCTCAATGAATCACCGATAGTAACCAGCTAAATTGAGGAAATGACGAACCTCTGTCACCGTCGTAGGCCTCTCCCAATGCAAAATTGCCTCCACCTTAGCTGGATCTACGGCCACACCATCCTTGGACACCACATGCCCCAAAAACTGCACATGTCCTAACCAAAATTCACACTTACTGAGCTTCGCATACAAGCGATGACGGCGAAGTGTGTCCAACACAATGCGAAGATGCTCCATGTAGGCCATATGGTTAGGAGAATATATCAAGATATCATCCACAAAGACAATCACGAACTTATCCAAATAAGCTCGGAATACCCTATTCATCAAATCCATGAACACTGCCGGTGCATTCGTTAACCCAAAGGGTGTTATCAAAAACTCGTAATGGACATACCGACTCCTGAATGCAGTCTTAGGGATATCCTCCTCTCTAATCCTCAACTGGTGATAGCCTGAGCGTAGGTCGATCTTAGAGAACACTTGTGCCGACTGCAACTGATCAAACAAGTCGTCAATACGTGGTAGAGGGTACCGATTCTTCACAGTAACACTATTCAGTAACCGATAGTCTATGCACAACCTCAATGATCCATCCTTCTTCTTAACGAAGAGGACTGGTGCTCCCCAAGGAGACCCACTCGGCCTGATAAAACCCTTATCCAGAAGTTCCTGCAACTGCACCTAGAGCTCTCTCAACTCTGCAAGGGCCATCCTATAAGACGCCTTAGATATAGGCAGTGTACCCGGCACCAAGTCTATCTTAAAATCAATCTCCCTACGTGGAGGTAGTCCTAGCAGCTCGTCTGGAAATACATCCACAAAATCTCGTACTACGTCAATCTCCTCAATCCGTGACTGCTCCCTGTCAGCCATCATGACGCAAGCAAAAACACTCGACAACCTCGAGCATAACATCGAGCTGCTCTCATGCCAGAAATCATACAAAGGCCAATATCACTCCTATCCTGGACTACAACCACTAGTCGACCCGGTACACTACACATAATCTGCTTCTTGTGGCAGTCTATAGTAACCCAAAACATAGCTAGCCAATCCATCCCCAAGATGACATCAAAATCCATCATGTCTAATAAAATGAGGTCGGCATCCATCCTCATACCGGATATTTCCATTGATACCCTCTCAAGGTACTCAGTAGCCTCCACTGTCTCTCCTGATGGCATCGACTCATCTAACCCAAATGCTAGCTTGCTCATAGGCAAGTCAAGGCATGATGCAAATGTACATGCAATAAATGAGTGGGTAGACCTCGAATCAAAAAGAACTCTGGCATGTCTATTAGCTACCAGAAAAGTACCTTCCACCACCTGGTTTGAGGCCTGTGCCTGCCCTGAAGTGATGGCGAAGACGCGACCATGACTGCGTGGCACTGCCTCCGCGGTGGCATCAGTCCTCGGTGGTCTGTCTCCCAAACCTCTCGGGCACTATCTAATCATGTGTCCCATCTCACCACAGCCATAGCACCTGAATGGCTCGATTAGCCGAAAAGGCTACTGTCGCTACTGCTGCTGATACTGATAGGGCTGTTGTGGGCCCTAATGCTGACAGCCCTATATTGGGCAAAATTGCCCCACGTGTCGGCCCTTACAATTTAGGGCACACTCTCCGACCCTGATCTCTCCTCTGTCTAGGAGGGTACCGCTAATCATGTCCCCCCTGAGATGGTGTGGATACGAAGGGCCTCTTGCCCTTGAAGGGCTGACTCACCTCTCCTCTACTCCGTCTCGAATCCCTCTCTAACATCGCAGCCCGATCTGCCGCCTGTGTCATTGTAGTCGGGTATGCTATCAATACTTCGTGCCTCAACTGTGGCACTAACCCGTCGATGAATCTATCTGTTGCCTCCTGTTTTGAGGCAAAAGGGGTATCTGCAAATCTGCGTAGCCTAATAAATTGTTTCAAGTACTGCTGAACCGTAAGGCTCCCCTGTGTCAATGCGGAGAACTCTCTCTTCATGGCGTGTAGAGCATGAGGAGGGAAATACTGTGCATCAAATATCTTCCGAAAATCCTGCCAGGAGAATAGCGCTGAAGATGGGGGATGTATCTGTTGATGGGTCTTCTACCAAAACCCGACTTCTCTGACCAATAAGTACGAAGCCAATCTAATCTGATCGTCAAGTGCAATCTCCATCCCCGTAAAGGCCTTCTCTACCTTGAATCGCCATCTCTCTGCTGCGGCTGGCTCCCCTTTCCCATGGAAGCTAGGAACCATCCTATAAAACCTCTCGAGCTGCTTGGCTGGTGGAACATGCATGCTCGAGGATCCTCCCTCAGCAACTACCTGTGTGGGCGCCAACAGTGCTACATGGGACGACTGTCCTGCTAAGTCCTCTGGGACTGCTGCAGTCGCCGTCGGGTGGACAGGGTGTAAGGCCTGCACCTCTGCCCAAAGCTCTGCCCGAACCTGCCTAGAAATATGCTCTGTGAGGCGTGGTAAGAGGCTCTCAACTACTCGAGCCGCAATGTCTACCTCCTACCCCCCTTGCTCTAGTGTAGCGGGAGGGGTAACAGGGGTGGCAACTGGTGGAGCGGGGGTAGACCTAGTCCTTCGTCGAGGAGCCATCTGTTAACAACACATAACCCATGGTATAAGCATTTCTCCTAAGAAAATAAATAACTAAATAATATAAAATAATATGATAAAATGAAATGAAATGAATAAAGGATATAAGGTAAGGAAGAGAGAGAGAGAGAGAGAGAGAGAGAGAGAGAGAGAGAGAGAGAGTGCTTAAACGCACTCTCCTCCCTCTCAAAGTCTCTCTATTTCACGTGGATAATCACGCACCGGGGAGGCGGATTTCTCCACCCTTAAATAGCCAGGAACGAGGTAGGATCACCCCACCCTTCCCTTTTGTGTTAATTTCAAGGTTTATGCACTTGTAAACGCCGAAAAAATGGCATGAACATGTAGTATTTACCAAAAATGTGCTTACTGTTTTGCACAAAAAAAATTGGATGAGACAGTGTCAAATTTAGATCTCGACTGTTTACATTGTGTATGATGAAGAGAGGAAAGGACCCACAAAATTTCGTGACGATCGGACGACTAAAGACGTCGGAAAACACAAACAATCGTAGTGTGGGAGTTTTTGAAAACGTGATAAAAATCGTGAAAAAATGATAGATTTATGAGGGATTTGTGAAAATGGAAGGTGGAAATGGAAAGTACGTTAAAAACTGGACTCAGGAGTGTAAAAATCACAAAAAACGGAGCACCTGGGGTCGCCGGTGACGGCGATCGGAACAGGAGAAAATGCACGGACGAGGGCGCGCCACGCTCAGGGCACGTGGTGCGACTCATGCACGCCACGCGGAAAGGCTAGAACGTGCTACGCACGCGACACGCGGTGCTTCGAACGCGCGCCACGCATGTTGTTCCGTCCCCCATGCACAGAGCGTGTCCATAGAAGCGCCTGCTACCCTGGAGTGGGTCCTGACGTGAAGCACTTCCACAGAAGCGCCCGCCACACATAGTGCACACGTGTGCGGCAGGCCCATTTTTGGGATTTTGGTCTTTTGGACCCTTTAAACTTTGATTTTAGGAGCTACAGAGGTCCAAATCACGATCTGAAAGAGGCGTTATGATCGTCTCAACAAGGTGGACCTAGATTTAAGATAAAAATCTAAGTAACTTTTTAATAGCAAAACTACTAAATGCTATTAGATGATTCAGATCGAGCTGATCAATAGATGATCAGGCTTTAGATTTTGGTTATATGTGTTAACTATGACATGATTTATGGCATGACAGGTACATCAGTGCATACCCCTTGATATTGGTTACGTGTTGTTTGGGGATATTGCGATGGAAGAAGATGTCTTAGGTCCGCCAAACACAGTTGTTGCCAACTTTTGCCTTCTACTAGGGATCAAATCAATTTGACATTTCCTTCTGAAATTGCAACCAACACCTGCAATTCTGTTCTTTAAGTTTCCCAAGATGTTTATTGGTTGAGTCATTGTTCTTGAGCGTAGATCTTGCCTCCAAGTAATGTTAGCTTTTACCTTGTTACTCTATCTTGGTTGGATATAGCACTATTTTCCTTTCCTTCTTCTTTTCTCATTTTGAATGGTAAGAGGTTTTTAGAGAGAGAAAGAAAAAGGTTCAAGGTCATGATTGAGTTGGTTAAAGTTATGTCACAAAACAAAAGTAAAGAAAAGGCTCCCTCTTCGAATTCTCTAGAATACATGTAGAATAGTGTTGAAGCTTGAATATGAATTACATTCTTTCTGTATGCACGTTATTGGGGTGTTCCTCCAAAACTTTGGAATAACATCTGTTTCTATTAACTTACTAAGTCTTATGCTGTAATTGTCACCGTCCTCTTAGAGTTGCAGTTTTATAACTATAACAGTTGTATTGAGTTAAATTTAAAAAATCTGCTTAGAGTAGAATATTAAAATGACTTGGTAGGTGTCTGGATGCTACTATCAATAAAGAAAATTTACCTTAATTCCGGCTATGCATCAAGGGGGAATGCATACCTGTAGAAATCCTAATATGCCATGTTCTGAAAGTTGATAAAAACTGTACTGTCTGTTTGCCTTGTTTGTGCTCCTTTTATTCCAGAGTCCACCCTAATCAACTAAAGAAATCTTTCTATTTATCGCAGAAACTGATACATCTTGCATCTGTGATAGATTGATAGGTTGGAAATTATTATTGTTGTTGTTGAAAAATAGTAGCAAATTGGAAAGGTAGATTCGATAGATTGATCTACAAGGAAATGGACAGAGTTGGCAGTATTCCACATAATTTCTGATATTCCAAATATATGCATGCATTTAGGCATTTATATTCTAATGCAGTCTGATGAAGAAAAATGCAAAGATGGTGAATATTCCGAGGATGTGGACCAAGACTTTCGAACTTTTCTCTCCTACATCGTTGATGTGGAGCCTAAGTTATGGTTGCCAGTCCACCTTGTGGAAGGCAGGCTCTGTAAGGCAATCAAAGTGAACCTTCTCAGCATTCGCGAAGAAGCTAGACGAGCTACAGTTGATGCTCTTTCATCTTGCTAATACAGGTAGCATCATGGAATATGTAATTGATGTAAGTCAAATGTCATGTAAAATTTGTTTTGTAGTTATAATTATGGTTATACAATTCTTTAATTCTTGGCTTGCATGCAGTTTAAATTAAATTGGCAATCTTGTAGAAGTCCATACCCATTGACATCCTCTTTCTCATCCTAAGATATTAAAAAACATCGGTTAGTAATTGGATTTGACATTGTAGGTTTTAAGTATTAATTGGTAAGCTTGCTACAGCAATTCAATCTAGATACTATTATTATGAAGGGAATGATATATCTGCCCCCTCTGCTTAACTTACGCTCGCTCCTTTGTGGGTTTTTGGGTATTTGAGTTTACTTTTCACTTGTTATTTAACTGGTTGTAAAGCTTACAACAACTAAAATACCGAAAAGGCCACAAATAGGTGGGGAGTAAGTTAAGTCGAGGGGGTGGATATATCGTTTCCCTTATGATGCATGTGTTGCAGAATCATGATCCGTTGTTCTAAGTACCAACAAGTGATATTAAACCTACGGAACGATGGAGCAGGAGAAGCTAAATGCCATCATTACGTACATTATCCACATCCAGTCAAATCCTAAACTTTAGCCACTGTTGTACTCCATTGATACTAACACATTGTACTGCTTACTCTTTTCACTACAGAGAATCTATATTGGTCAGATAAACTGTGACTCTGTGAGTGACTCTCTTAGGATATGATTTTCTTTTGTGTCATGATTCGTCATTATCTGCTGGATCAGATCCTGGATATTTTTGTACTGGTATGTCTTGCTAGTGGTGCTGAAGATGGTTGTGGTGCTCTTCTAGAACCTGCAAATGCGAGGAATCTCTGCAACTTAAAAGGGTAGCCCACGCATGAAATTCTTGATTATGTTTCTACACTTCGAACCCGTGACTTCCACTCACACAACTACAAGTTTACTGCTGTAACTATCCTTGCTAATATTTGTTTTCTCGACTTTTCCATTGTATCTCCTCGACTGCTTGCATTATGTTCTGATTTCAGGGGTTGTCGAATGGGAAGCCTGTTCACGGGTTATTAGTCCTCTTGACTTGTTTCTAGCTGTCCATCAAGTAAGTGGTCCTTTTTAACAGAACATTTCTTGGGCCGTGAATGAAACGTCATATTTTCTTCTGATCTGAATATGGCTTGAGGTCACTGTGTGAGGTTCGAGGTGACAGAATAGGTTTGTGACGTTATTATACGATCTCAGTGACTTCTGCGCTATTTATCCATGCAGCAGTCTCGTCTCTTCAATTTTCCTATAAATCTTTCCAAGTGTTCACATATGAGATGCTTTCTGCTGTTTCTTGGAGCTCTAATGATGGTTTTTTCAACTCAGTTCTATATGTAGACACTTATTTGCTTTGTTGGAATCCTGTCAAGCGTATGTTTTGTACTTTTTTTTTCCTGGTGAAGCTTTGCATTTCCCTCCTTGCTAATTGCCCAAAACAGCTTTCCCTTCTGGTAATGGGAGATTAGCCAGTTCATGGTGAAGCGTTGCATTTCCCTCCTTTTCTCTTTGTTTGTATTTGGTTAGCTAGTTGACTGTCTGATTCTAGCCAATCTCCTCAAATTCACTTTTGCTTCTTGCAATGCATTTGTTATTCCCAGAAGGTAGTAAGATGAAACTGTTAACATATAAATGAAGATATGAAATAGAAATGATTCATATAGCAGTCGATTTGGAGAGGATTTCTTCCTGTAGCACTTCTACGGCGTCGGGAATACTATGTGTGAATTTCCTTCTCTATTAGTCTACACTATTTTCAATGACCCATCGAATTTGACGAAGCCTCTAATCACTGATACTTTCACGGAGACCCCAATTTCCCTTGTTTTCAGATGTTGAAATTAAGGAACAGCTTGGGGTCGAAATGGGGAGATAAAGCATGATTAGTGTGTCAATTTATTCACGAATATGTATTTAATTTAAGAAAATTTGGTGTAGGGAGAGAGAGAGAACCACTAGTACAAGAGGAGAATGGGTGAGATGGCTTTGACCTTAAAAAGTGGGTTAGGTTTCATTCCTTATCTTCTATTGGAATTCATGCAAGGGAAGGTTGCTGACAACATACTTCAATTTCAACATGCTATCAGTAGATTAGTTAGGTACCTACTCTTACTTAGGATATAATACTTATAAAATGTTTCTCTAAGCATAGGTCTTAATAGAGATATTTACCTAAGCTCACTGCCATCTCTTTAACCATTGTCAACAAGTACAAGTGGTTGTTGTCATTACTTTAAGTAGTCAAGAAACATTCGAGGCCTGTTTGGTTAGCAGGAAACCGAAATCCATTTCCAGGTGAACATTATTTTTTTCTTGTTGGGTTTGACGTGGAGAGCCTAATCCAGCTGCAAATTTAGGTCCACATGTAAATCAATTGCCATCTTAATTCTTGGAAAGGTCATTCACGTTCCAAGTTCTCATACCAATCAACTAACCTTTCCAGGGAGGTGATGGAATGGAAATTGATTTCCTCAGAAATGCATTTCTGTGAAAATTACTTTCTTCCTAATCGAATGAGGCCCTTGTGGTAACAATATTAGGCAGAAATATTCTCTCTTGGTACATCATTTCACCGATTGATCAGGACAATGGAGAGTGCATCATTTCCTGATTAATACGACATAAGAGTGCATAATGCTTTGTCCAAAATTAAAATATAAACCATTCCAAGGCTGGTTATTTGATGCTAGAATATATTGGAGCATGAGCTAGTGTGAGATAAAGAAGTTTCCTCTTATTTCAGGGGCTTCTAAAACCAAACTTCAAAATCTTAAGCGCCCACTAGGTGTTTTTTTATTTTGATAAAATTAGACATGCACCCATCCAGGTGAAGTCTAGAACCCTGGTAACCCAGGTGAGAGACTCTTTGTGCCATTGCACTAGAACTACCTGATGCAAACACCTACTTCTGGTTATTTTGCCTCTTTTCCTATTTTTATGGTTAGTGATATATGCTCCTGTTGTCTTTTTGCATGAGCCTCTTACTCAATGGCAGGGAGTGCTATAACTCTAGATGGACCTAGATTTTCAAAGATTCAATCCATTTATAATATTGCCCTTAACTTAGTTGGTTCATGATTTAAAATTCGTGTATGTGATATTGTCCTAAGAACTTGTGATGGTAGTTCTAAGATAGACTGTGAAGCATTTTGCTCTCTATTTTGCAACTTCAAAAAGCAATGGCTAAGATCACGCAATAGATAAGAAATTTGGGTCATGGCCATCTAAGCCAATATAATATTATGAAAGGTTTAAATCTTTCAAAATCTGAACCCACCTAGAGTTATAGCTGTTTTTAACATTTAGCTAGGGGCTCATGAGAAAAAATAAGGGGTCCATATATCAGTACATTATTTTTAATTTTATTAACCAGAAAAAAAGAAAAAAAGAAACTTTATTATTATTATTATTATAAACAAACAAGCTTAAGAAGGAATGAAGGTATATATGCCCATTTTTTCATGCGAGTTAGAACTTTTTTGGTAGATCTAAGCCGTTTATTATGTTCATAATGCCAAAAGCAGACAACCCATGAGAAATCAATGTGTTTGAATGATTCTAAACACTTGTTTCGTGTCTTCAAAATTTTAATACAAATGTGTGATCATAATTTTTTCCTTTATATCCATTTACTTGAACTTTTATTATTATAAATTTATTTTATTTATGCTCAGATGAAGAATTATCAAGCAAATCATTTACACGTTCTCTTAAATCTCATTCCTAGCCAAAGGGAAGCGGCAGCTTGAAGCTGCGACCAAGCATATTCCATGCTCTACATTTGTTGGCAAATCCTTTCTTTCTTTTTTTACAATTTTTAAATAGAAGACGAGAAACCTATCCTGCCTGCAACTTCTAATTCAATAAAGTTGGTGTAAATTGCATCAAAGTCCTTGTTGTTCTTTTACGCGAAGTTTTTGCCCTTTTTGCTTGTGCATTTTGTTCGTGTCAACTTCTGAAAGACTGGTAGAAAATATGGTTTAGGTTACACCTTCGTAGGGAGTTTCTATCGTGCAATGCATTGCACAGATCTGCATATGATAAGGAAGCAAGCAAGGGAGGAGAAGATCCAAACCCTTCACAATGTTTCATAGCTTTACATATGATACTGCGGCTAAAATTCAAGAGGGGCAGATATATTCTGGAAGATTCGAACCATTCGCAATGTTAAGTACAGTTTAGATAACTCATGCCTTGAAAAACCTTATCCATAGGATCATCCTATCTATTATTTTTTAGAATGTAGACTCCTACTAGCAAAAGAGAACCCAACGTTTAGAAAGTAGGGCTTAAAAATCTTCCATCTTTTCCAGTTTAATACATGAATAATAAACAACCAATACTGGATTTAGTAATACCATACAAGGAAAGAAATGGACGATGATATTCATTTTATATTCAGATTTCATCTCTCCTACAGAGAGAGAGAATCTTTGTTAATGACAATAAGGAACTGTTTATAACTGTTGTTATATAAACAAGTATACTCATCTGAGCCGCGAAACATGTACACGAGGAAAATGAGAATTTCCACTATGTTGTAGATCTGGTAGTGCTGTAAAATGGATGGTAAATAATTTCATTTATTCACTTTCCAACTAAAATCAGCATATGATAAAGATTATCTAATAGATGGGTTGGTACATGAACCATCTAACATGGGGCAAATATTGTGAATGGTTTTGATCCGCCTAAATCTCAGCCCCGCTTGTGCTTCTAGCTGACGGTACCATATACACCCAGTTGATAAATACATAACGTCTTCTTTCTCCTCTCTTTTTATGGTGAAAGTCATCTCTCTCTCTCTCTCTCTCTCTCTCTCTCTCTCTCTCTCTCTCTCTCTCTTATTTAGTATATTTAGAGAATCATATTTCTAGAAATAATAGAATCATCTTCAACTTCTCCCTTGCCGGCTGGCACTTGACGCAAGACCCTCCTTTTTTTATGGTGATTTTTCTGTCACTGTCGGATTGCACCAAGGATCGGCATTGAGTCCATACCTTTTCACATTAGTTATGGATGAGTTAACAAAACATTTGTATGAAGAGATTCCCTGGTGCATGCTATTTGCAGACAATATAGTCCTACTTGATGAGACAAGAGAGGGTGTAGACATAAAGATAGAGTTATAGAGAAAAGTATTAGAATCGAAAGGATTTAAAATCAGCCGAACTAAGACAGAATATATGAAATGTAATTTTAGCAAAGAGAGTATGAGTAGAACACCAGTCAAAATTGATAACCAAGAGGTCCCCATGAGAGACCACTTTCGATACCTAGGATCATTGATCCATGAGAGTCGAGAGATTGAGAGTCGAGAGGAAGGTTACCCAGAGAATCCAAGTGGGTTGAAACAAATGGAGATGTGCATTGGGTGTTTTATGTGATCGGCAGGTACCACTCAAACTAAAAGGAAAATTCTATAGGATGACTATAAGGCCGACCATGCTCTATGAATCAAAGTGTTGGGCAGTTAAGAAACATCATGCTCATAGGATGAGTGTCGTAGAAATGAGGATGTTGAGATGGATGAGTGGTAAGACAAGAAAGGATAGAATTAAAAATGAAAATATTAGAGAAAATTTAGGGACAGCACCAATAGGTAACAAGATGAGGGATATTAGACTTAGATGGTTTGGACATGTTCAAGGGAGACCAACAACGGCACTAGTTAGAAGAAGTGAGGCAATACAAGTTGAAGGTTCTAAAAGGGCAAGGGAAATGCCCAAAAGAACGTGGATAGAAGTGGTGAGGAAAGACTTAAAAACTTTGAGACTAAATGAAGCCATGGTATTTAATAGAGTGGAATGGAGGAATAAGATTCATGTGTCCGACCCCTAATTGGGATAAGGTCTTGATGATGATGATGGAGAAAATCATACTTCTCATGCACAATAGAGTTGTCATCGTGTAATCTTGAGGTCACAGGTTTAAGGCGTGGAAACAGCCTCTTGCAAAATGCAAGGTAATATTGGGTACTATTGACCCTTGGGTCTGCCCCTTCTTCGGACACTGCATACGCAGGAGCTTCATGCACCAAGATTGCCCTTTTTATACTTCTCATGTCATGAGCCCACTCTTTCCTTTTTTTGAACAATCAATTTTGTTCATCAAATTTGCTACCTCTCAAGATGGGTGGATGGTACTAAAACTATCATCATGTGGTTGAGAATTGGATAGTATTTAAGGAGAGGGTTCTTCCATGCTTGCCGTCCATTTTCCAACTACAAGAGCCTGCCGTAGAGTTCCCCGAAAGATGAGAGTTTTAGTGGGTGAATCGGATGAATGGACTAGATGACTCAAAAGATGAGAGAGGTGGGCCCCTTTATCCCAAAATTTATTGAATAACTTCACCCGTCCCAACTCTTTCTCGCACACGTATACATATCACTACATGGGTAGTGATATATTGCTCTAGGTTTTCCTCGTAACCCTGCTAAATGTTACCAACAGGCATAATTCTAGGTGAGATCATATTTTTCAAGATCCAACTCATATTACCCTTGATTTGGATAAGCCGTGGTCTAAAATTATCATCTAGTGGATGATTGTCGCCGCTGTTTACTTGACTCACAAAAACGGACGGTATAAAAGATTTCACAGTCCATCTTATAACTAACTACAAGCACGGTTTCTATTTAGGTAATTGGCAGTAGTATATATAAACAGTTTCGATGTTCAAGAATCTGGGCCTAGCTGGAGTTAGAGCTGCTTGTAGCAGGTGCATAAATATATGTACGTGCAAGATGTCGTGCATGTGCGAGAAGGCATGCAGGCACGTGTTTTTTCAAGGATTTTCTTCGAGAGGAGAGAGGTAAAAGGGGAAGCAGACAGAGGCTGATGTAACCTCGATTGCTCACGGTCAAACCTCATCCCCCGTAATCAACAACACCACAATTCAAAAGAAAAGAAAAGATAAAAAAGTCTTTAATATAACATTTCTTTGGTGTTATTCTCAACCCACATCCCCGTACCAATCCATCATCTTCACCGCCAACACCCATAAAACAATGCCTTTTCTCTTTTCCAAATGCCTCGCTTTGTCTTTACAAGGGTGGAGGAATCAAACTACACCTTTGGCACCCCTCCGTCAAACCCTCAAGCTATGGCTCTAAGACTCACAGGTTGACTAAAAAAACTTGTCCAAGTTGCTCGAATCTTTGGCAACTTGACTAACTTAATAACACGACTCACGAATGGTAGCCTGGTGCATAAAGTTCTCGTGCAAGCAAAGTTCAGAGAGAAGGGATAGACGATAAAGGGTCTATAGTATTTAATATTTATTTAATATTTTTGCAAGAAGTTATTTTTATGCGTCAAATATATAACCTCTATCTGTGTCTTAAGTCGACTTACAATACAATAAAATTGCCATATTTGCACTGAGATTTTGAATCAATTACCTCCCAACAAATAGTTAAATATGCATGTACATTGATATTTTCAAACAGCAATAAAATTTAATAAAATAATATTAAAAGTTTCACTTGAGTATTTTCGAATAAACTATAAATCAGTTCAAGTTAACTTAACTTACCCACTCTCAGGTTGAGCCCCAAGTTTTTTGTTTATACCCATTCTCACTTGTCAAATACCCCAACCATCTACTTTATATTTGATTATCCAACGGATGGAAATACCAAATGGAGTAATTTTCCTACGATCTAAGGGCACCTAGATACAAGTCTTCGGATGAGTAGCGCATCAAAAGCCCAACTTGGGGGGACACAATGTGATTCAAACCACATTTTGTTGTTCCCAATCGACCAATCTCAACCATTAATATCCATGTCTGATGATCGAAGATCATAGAAGACAATAAATTTTCTCGTAATCTGAGGGGCCTCAGACTTCAAACTTATGCTGATATCATGTGGGGTGGGGGACAGATGAAGCTTTCTTCTCATGGAATTTGGATCTATTCAATATGACAAATTTGTTGCATTTGGTTGAATCTAAACTGCCCGCCAAAAAGATTACATGGGCATATTTCGATTTGGGTTAGAAGTCTGGCGGTGCCCACTCCAACCACCTTCTCTATGTTATATTTTAAGGCTTATGTTTTGTCCACTGCCCCTTGAAATTGCTTCTCTCACAAAAAGAAACGTTTTGGGGGTTGAAAAGAGAACATGGGTTCGTAAGGGTGTCCTTTAGTGGATCTGGTTAGTCAAAATCTGATGGATTTGGTGCTTGTGGAGTAGGCCTTGCGTGGGCCCACTTAGATGTTTATGCCTCATGGCTTCGTACGTATTATGCACTAGAGCTATATAGTCTAGGACTGCATGTCATCTGGGACTTGAGCTGATCTTGATTGCACGACCCCATGCATGGACAACCAACGTCATGGTGGCATAAGTTATGTGTATGGGGTCATCTACGTGACTTATGGTCGCTTGATTAGAGCAAGTGGAGCTAATCTTGCATGACTTTGTGTGCATTTTAGACAATCATGAATGGCCCAAGTCAAGAAGACATGATTGTGCATAGGGGTGATGAAGAAGGTCATGTGCATGTTAGCTTGCATGCATGCCATTCAGTTGTTACTACATGTTTATGTGATGTGTTTGGATGCCCATGTGTTATAAAGCTTGGTTTGTCTTCTTCTTCGCCCTTCGTATGATGTTGGTGCAGTCCATGTGATGTCTTTCATCTAAACTGGCAAAATATTTCAATGTCAAATGGAATCTTGACTTGTATTGTAAGAGAACGATGGGGGAGGTGACAGAGAGAGATGTCATGTCTTTGTTTTCTTAGAGGAGAGGTTGTTTTCTATGCTCTCAACAAGTACATTTCTTACTTAAACTAGTTATTACGCATAGCAATTGCTCTCTCTCTCTCTCTCTCTCTCTCTCTCTCTCTCTAATAAATAAATATGCAAGAGTATATATGCATGCATTCATTACTTATCGCAACGATGAACCTGGGTCACTCAAGTGAGAGATTCGTCACACCACTTAAATATATACATTGCACATATACATCTATTGTATACAAATACATGTGTGTTATTTAAAGGGCAGCTCCGATGGATGAAGCTCCTACGTATGTAGGGTCTGAGAAAGGAGCGGACCACGAGGGTCAATAGTACGCAGCCTTATCTTGCATTTCGCAAGAGACTATTTCTACACCTTGAACCTGTGTGTGTTATATATAGATGTGCAATCAGGCACATGCATACATGTGTTGGGAACTAGCTTCAGAGCTCTTAGTGTGTTTTTTGAAGCCATTCAAGAAATATAATAAGAAGCATACTAAGGGAAACATATTATAAAGTAGTGAAAGAGCATAAAATTTGATACTTTACTTATCTAAGCTGTGGGTAAAGTTAGAGGCAATTAAAGTGCACTTGGATTTATCATTCCTAGTATAATAATAATAATAATAATAATAATAATAATAATAATAATAATGTGTTTCTAAAGGAAATAAGACTTATCACTATTAGACAAATAAAAAAAAGAAACACATAAAAAGCCCTTTTGTAGGATCTAAGAATTGGATTTCTGGAGCTAGTGGTTGTTAGTCGTCTATTTTTGGGCATCTCTGTCTTCCAAGGGGAACCTTAGCTCAACAGTAAAGTTGTCATTGTGTGACCTTGAGGTTACGGGTTCAAAGGCTAAAAACAGCCTCTTGCAAAAATACAAGGTAAAGCTTCATATTATAGATCCTTGTGGTGCGCTCATTCCCCAGACCTTGCATAGGCAGGAGCTTCATACACGGGGCTGCCGTTTTTTCTGTCTTGTTTTATGTGTTCCCAGTCTGATTCTCCCTGCTTGGGGATTGGGCGCGGGCTTTTCTAAATTCTTTACGTATGTTTCTTTGGAGCTTCTGGGAGTGTTTGTTCTCTAAGGATGCTTTGAGAGAGAGGTCTTGTTTCAAAGTCTTGTATGAACTCCCCCTAGATGGTGTACTTAGTAAATCAACTCTATCGTAATCAATAAGCTACCATTCTCAAAGCAAAGGAAAAAAAGGAAAAACTTAAAGAGGGGCCTATTTGCAAAGGTGAAAGAATGATACATTGGAACGGTTTATAACAATTTGTCTCAAATTTCAACTGAAAGGAAATAATCTTCCAAAGGTGACATTTTCATATCAATAACAAGCAACGACTCTTCGTATATTGGGCCTTCTTTTAGGCAGATAATAGAATGGAAGTCTTCACGCAAAGGCAAAAGTTGTTGTTATGTGACCT
The DNA here is from genome assembly GCA_035236585.1 of Warburgia ugandensis. NCBI lineage: Eukaryota > Viridiplantae > Streptophyta > Magnoliopsida > Canellales > Canellaceae > Warburgia > Warburgia ugandensis. The sequence goes on from CP141126.1 coordinate 105,415,190, forward strand.
TGAAGTTATGGGTTCCAAGGCGTAGATCCTTGTGGTCTGCCGCTTCCCTAGACCCTATATAGGTGGAAGCTTTGTGCGCGAGACTGCTCTCTTTTTTCTTTTAGGCAGATAGTCCCCTTTAGCAAGACATTCTAACTACTAGGTTTGTAGGTAAAAGGCGAATGGGAATAAATATTGTGCTTACCTTACTGCACGCAAAGTAATAGAAAAAAAAAAAAAAAAAAGTACCACCATGTAAAACTGTACATGATGCATCGGGAAACCCTAATGCATAGTATATTAGTAAAAGATGAGACACTACTAAAAATTGGCTTGGTTAGATCCAATTAAACTAAGCTGCCAAAACTTAAAATGTAGACATTATTAAAATGAGTTGACTCGGGCTTAATCCCGGGACTACTCAGTCCCAGGAAATGGAGAAAATATAAAGGGGGCCAGCTGCTTTGTAGGAAGCTCTCACGTATGTGGGGTTTTGGAAAAGGGTGGACCACAAAGGTTGATAGTATGCAATTTTACCTTGCATTTTACTAGAGCTTGTTTTTATGTCTTACCCGTGATCTCAAGGTCACACAAGGACAACTCTAGCATTGATCCAAGACTCTCCTTTAAAATGGAGAAATTATAATTAAATATTGAGAAACAAATATGCATGTCCCTCCTATTAAACCATAAAATAAATCTTAAATGCCTGAAAAACCATTGAAGGAGGAGCAGCATTCAATAGAGGGGGCAGGAATATCATTTTTCTTAAATATTGTGGTGGACGTATTTGCCCGTATGACTACTTTTCCTTGTGTCAGCAAACATTATGGTTAGAACCATTTAAACTAAGACGCCAAAATGTCTAACACTGCATAGACTGGGCCAAGTTTTGAGCCCACTCGAACTTTTTGCTACCACCACGATTTAATCTGTGGCCTAAACAAGTGTACCTAAGCCCTTGACTATGCGTAATTCAGACATACAAAGAGATCTGTTAATCACGTTGGATATGCTTTAGCAAGATTGGGCATTAGTTGTGACTCTCTTATTTACATGGGGTGTTCCATTGCGTAGTGATTTTTCTTTCTTTTTCATATTTTGAATGGTTACAAATCTACATATTTGCCCTAATCTGGATCACTAAATAAGAGCTCATAACACAAAAATGATGATCATTACTTATGTTATCCAACAATCCAGTAACCAAACAATCAATATCTTACACTTAAGTGTGATTTTCTCCTATTATAATCTTCATGGGGTGTCCACCAAAGCCAATTCAAGAGCACTGGAAGATCAACATTTTCTATTGATGATATCCCCCTTTAAATATTGTAGCACTAGAAACTACAAAGTAAATGGTTCTAGATTTCTTAGAACAAGTTAGTGCTTCTGACAATGTTTTCAAAGTAGTGGACTCCCTTGGAATTTTCTTAACATTTCCGTAAGATTCATTCTTGTAACTTTCTCTTATTTTATACTTAAGATGGGGACTCCCCGCTCCTCCCTGTGTTCTTTTTATTGTCGATGAAATGCTAAGAGGATACACCTTATGAAGCGTGTCTTTGTAAACACCCAAGTTTTTACTTGAAGGGGCTCCACCTTTGAATGATCCAACCCACTCGCTTGACTGCCTTAGCTTTTTATAGCAAATCACGTCCATTGGATGATTCTAGCATCCTAAAGTTGTATTTTTGAGAGTCAATTACCATCTTTTGTGAAGTTTCAAACTGCTGATTTTCTGTGACGGAAAGTACTTCTCAAATACTAGAACCATGCAATCTGCGCGGTGTTTTTTTTACTAGTAGACATGCGGGGACAGAGTAATCAGATGGAACGGTTGATCATCTGGAAATGGGCGTCCTTCCTCAAAAGCTGGAGTTGGATGATTCTGCATCCCGAAAAACTTTGACAGGAGTTTATACAAAGTTTTAAACTGTCCATTTTCTGTCATCAAACTTACAACTTTGTAGACGTTGGAATCATCAGATTTACACTGGTTTTGGACTACTAGACAATCAAAGATGGGGCAATCAGATGAATAGGGATCGTCCAAAAGAGGGGCCCTCAAAATGTTTAGACTTGACGATTCTAGCATATCCTAACACTTAAGTCGTCATTTGTACAAATTTTCAAACTAACTTTTTCTAATGATCAAAAGTGTACAATTTTTGAAGCACTAGACATCCAAAGGCGGAACAATTAGATGAACGGTCCGATCGTCCAATGGTGGGCTCGCTTCTTCAAACTCTTGGATGCTTCCACACACCCCCCCTTATAAGGTGCTTCATGTCTGTCCCACTTGGTTTGACTCATGGATGCATGAAAGTCCACCCATCCAATCCATTCCATGTGCTATGATGATGGCAATGTCTATGGTAATCACGATGATGATGGTGATGATGTTGATGTGGATCACGGTGCTTACGAATTTTGACTCCTAGCACCATCAACACCACCAATCATTCAAAAAATAAAACTTTGTGACTGTTCCAACTTTCAACTCCATTTAATTTCCTTTTACCCTCCCAAACCATTTGAAAACCCCAAGAAAGAGACCTCCTTGATGAACTCACATAGATTGATCAACAAGGCCAAACCAAAACCCCATTTTCTTCCCCTCTGCTTCTCTCTACAGCTTCTCCCGATATTTGCTCACTTCACACCTGAAATCCCACCTGGATTCTACTTTATTTCCTTATTCCTTTGCTCTCCCCATTTGGGTACTTCCTATTTTTTATCTAATTTTCTTCGCTCTGCTTTATTATTATTTTTTTCCTCTCATCTGGGTTCTCCTTGTTCTTGTTTTCTTCATCTGGGTCTTATCCGGTTTCCATTAACTCAGCTTAGTTTCTCCGTTTGGGATGTTCCAGTTATCATCTTTTGTCACATCGCAGCCTTAGATCTGTTCATTTGGGGGCTCGATCCAGAGCTTGAGAGATTCTTCAAAAGGTTAGATGATGACTGCTTTTGCTTCTTTATATTAGCTGGAAGTTATGGATATTATACTGAGACTGTATTTAGTTGGAATGATATTGCCACCCTTGTTGGATTTGATGCATTAGTTTGAGCTATTTCATGATGCATAGTTACCAGAAAATTCATTGGGTTGAGGGGTTTTCAGGATTTTCTAGGTGGACAATTTGTTTAAGTTCATTCCTTCTGTACCTTCTCATGCTGCAGAGTCATAGATATCCTCCATTTAATAACAGAGCGTTAATTGGCGCTGCCATGTTTATGTAGTGTAAGAGAGTAATGGGCAGCAGCACTTCTCGTGTTGTTGGGTGCTTAGTACCATTTGGTAATGGAAAAGAAGTTGATTTAGATTTTTTGGAGCCATTAGATGAAGGATTAGGCCATTCCTTTTGTTATGTTAGGCCAGTGATCACTGACTCACCTGCTATAACCCCATCCAATTCTGAAAGGTACACGGTTGACTCGAGTACTATGGATTCAGAAATGCAAAGCAGTTCGTTTAGAAGAGAGATTGTAGAGGATTCAGTAGGACTGCCAAGATCCAACAAGAATTATCCCGAAACCACTTTTAAAACGATATCAGGTGCCTCAGTGAGTGCTAATGTCTCTACTGCTAGGTCTGTTAATCAGAATGCCCTTTTGACTAGTGATGCCCAAGAGCCCGCTGCTTCATTTGAAAGCACTGCTTCTTTTGCTGCTATTCCTCTGCAACCTGTACCTCGTGGATCTGGTCCTTTAAATGGCTTCATGTCTGGACCTCTTGAGAGAGGTATTGCCTCAGGGCCTTTGGAAAGAGGGGGTGGTTTTATGTCTGGGCCTATCGAAAGGGGGGCTTTCATGTCTGGTCCTCTTGATAGCACAGATAAAGCCAACTTCTCTGCTCCACTTGTGTATAGTCGACGAAGGGCAGGCTTTGGGCATCTTGTTAGGAGCATGAGTAGACCCATGCGGAATGCATTCTCACGAACCTTTTCAAGACATTCTACGGGGTCTGGTTGGATGCGACGGTTCTTTTTGCACCCAATGACCCAGTTTGTGTGGCATCCAAAGGAGGCAAAGTTTCGACCTGAAGTTCCTAGAAACTGTTTTGAGGTTGGCCCTTCTGAAAGTGAATATAGTAATTCACGAAATCTACAGTGGGCTCATGGAAAAGCTGGCGAGGATAGAGTTCATGTTGTGCTATCTGAAGAGCAGGGATGGTTGTTTGTTGGGATATATGATGGTTTTAGTGGCCCTGATGCACCTGATTTTCTCATGAGCAATCTCTATAGGGCTATAGATAAAGAATTGGAAGGGTTGCTTTGGGATTATGAAGATAATCCTAGAATAGACCCACCAGTATCCGGGGTTCTTGAAAATGAGAAGGGTCTTACTCTTTCAGGTGGCACTAAAGAGCATCATGGAGTTTCTCAATCCTGTGAAGTGGTTATGCAGGATGGTTTAGAACAAATGTCGGGCAAGGACACTGTGGATAATGGTAATGTTCAAATTCAATCTAGCTTGAAGAAAGCTTCTGCACATGAATCAGTAGAACGTGTTAAGCAGCGAGGTCTGGAAGATTCATCTTGCATGGAACCTATGGATGTCCATCGCAATGGGGATGGAAGTAACACTAGATCTGGTTTGGAGAAAGCTTCTGTTTGTGAATTGGTAGAAGTTAAGCTGGATTGTATCGAGCAATCATCTTCTGGAGAAACTGTTGATGTCCATCCATATGTTGGAGGTAGTAGCAGTGAATCTGGTAAGGAGAAAGCTTCTGTAGATGAATCAATAGAAGGGGGTAAGCAGGACGATTTTGATGAACATTCTGGCATGGCAGCTGTTGATGCTCATCCAAATTTGGATGTGAGTAACACCGAATCTGGTGTGGAGAAAGCTTCTCTGGATGAGTCATTAGAAGCAGTAAAAAGGGATGGTTTAGAGGAACTATCTACATTGGAAACTGCGGACATGCAACCAGATGCTGATGATAGTAACAGTGAAACTAGAGTGCAGAAGACTTCTGTTGATGAATTAGAAGCAACGGCTGAAATAGTTGAGGAGAAATGTGATGCTGGTAAAACCTACCAGGACCTTTGCACTAGCCTGGGTGAGAAAATGGTCAGATCAGAGGCTGTTAACTGTTCAAGGCAGGCAGCTTCTCATGTTTCAACCGAAAAATTGGTGAGTCATGGGAGGAGAAGCAAGCGTCTCTATGAGCTACTTCAGATGGAGGACAGTGATATAGAATCGTCACCCTCTGTATCAGAGTTTGGCCGCAAAAGAGCCTCATGGAATTTACAGCCAAGTGTTGAAGACTTGTGCTCAAGAGAAGAATTCCTTGAGGCACAACCTTTGTCATACCCAACAAACACCAATGACAGTGGTTCAAGCCCCCAGTTAGATGTCAGTTCTCGACAAGACACGGAGGTTGCTGTGGAGGAACCCAAACATGGTACTGTGGCTTCTTTTCCTGTTTTGGGGAACAAGCACCTGAAGAGATCTTTAATTGGATCAAAACTGAAAAAGATGTACAGAAAGCAGAAATCCTTGCGTAAAAAACTATTCCCATGGAGTTATGATTGGCATAGAGACCAGGTCCGTATTGATGAGAGAACAGTTGATTCATCAGCACCCATTCAAAGATGCAAGTCAGGACCAGTTGATCATATGGCAGTCATGGAAGCAATGTCACGTGCACTTGAAACGACAGAAGAGGCTTACATGGACATGGTGGAGAAGACACTTGACAAAAACCCAGAGCTTGCACTGATGGGATCGTGTGTTCTAGTGATGTTGATGAAGGATCAAGATGTATATGTGATGAATCTTGGTGATAGTCGTGTTATCTTGGCTCAAGAAAGGCTGAGTGACCGTCATGCAAATCAAAATATTGCCAAAGATGATGTTAGATTCCGGAACAGGTCTAGAGAGTCTCTTGTCCGAGTGGAGCTTGACAGGATATCTGAGGAGTCTCCTATGCACAATCAAACCAGCAGAATGAGCAATGTGAACAAAAGCAGAGAGATCTCCATTTGCAGATTAAAGACCAGGGCCATTCAGCTATCCACCGATCACAGCACAAGTATTGAGGAGGTAAGTAACATAATAGATTAATCATCGGATCTTCTCTTTTTCACTGTTTCATTTTACTAATGTGAAGTTTTTTCTCTACTATGTTGGATTTAGTTTCCTTTTACTCTTCTTTGAAATTTTTTTGGAATTCATAGACATTTTGACCATTAGTTGTTGGAAAAATATATAAAAGATCTTATTAATGCTGCAAAAAAATGCGGCTGTTGTGTGTTGAGTAGCATAGTGCTCCTTGTTCTCTATCAACTAAGAAACTTTGGCACTTACAGATACATACCTGTAACACTCCATTGAGAATCTTACATCATGCTGTCATTTTGTTCACATTGAAGATAAATCTTTCAGATGAATCCTGCCATTTAGTGTTTGTGCCTGGAAGAACCTGAAACTGTGGTATAAATGTCATACCACAAAAAAGAAAAAGGATTTTAGCTGAGATTTTGTCTTAATGGAAACTGGAAGTAACAAACGGTCACAAGGGATAAATCCCTAACATTGTAGATGGGACTTCTAGAATTAGCTTCAGAAGTGAATGGCACAACATTCTATTTCCCAACTTCGAGGTTCACATTTATGCTTCATCTAGTTTTGGTTAGCAGTGACTTAATAGCCAAACTTGCAGTTGGCTTCTTTTTGGTTGCCTGCAACATGTTATCTCTTCATATTTGAAGTTACATAATATGGGGAATCTTAATTTGTGCCTGCATTTTGTATTCTGGATTTATTTTTTCTAGGAGCTTTTTCCTGTGTAGTCTGTCATTTTGAATTAATTGTTTGTTCTGCTTCATGCTCTTTCCTATCCTCCATGCTAGATGCAGATTAGCATTTTTGTATATATTAGTGTTCATTATGGATTCTGTTCATTTTGTTGCAAGGAAAGAGTCAGTTCTCATTGATTTGATTTGGGTGAAGCAGGTAATATATCAATATTTGTTGGAAGAAATTATAACTTACTGGCAGGATCCTACATGTTCAATGTGATGGTACTCTGTCATTTTCTTCCTACCTTGCATAATCAGTTTCTAAATCTTAGGATTACATTTTGTTATGCGGCTTCACTCCACTCTATCAAAGGATTTGTCTTTTTGGGGCTTGCAACAAAAGTTTAGGCTTTAGACAGTAGCCTAGTCCAATTGTTGTTATACTTCGTGAGATTAGGTTTCACTTTTTCATTGTTTTCTCTTACTTGCCTGCACTCTGTGCCAACTAGACAGAGTTCAGGCATTTATTGCCAGCAATTTGTACAATATTCTTTTTCTTCTTGAGATTTCAAAGTTTCAACTGTTGTCACTTACTGCACTTTGCTTGTTTCTTAGTTAGCAGTAGCTAGTTCACCTGGATATCAAATTCATTCAGAGAAAGGGAGGCTAAATTCACCCCGGTAATGATATTCTACCACTCCCCCTCAAGATAAGAGCACTTGATTCAGGCTACCTGAATCATCAATAACATGATGTGTTAAACTTGTATCCAGTATCCAAAAAGGTTTCTAGATGTTAAGCGTCAAACCATCCTATTATGAACCGAGCTGATAGGGCCAGAAGATAGAAGGCTGGCAATTTAGCAATAGGTTTATGGCCACAACAAAGTTGAATAGGAAGGATTCAGGGCAAGAACATAGCATGATAGGAGGTATCAGGACTCAGGTGCATGAATAATACTAGGGCAAGGCAAAGGCAAGATACAATGATGATCCAGAAGGAGAACTGCACACAATTTGACCTGGTTGAGTATGGTAGTCCTTTCAACTACACCTTGAACTATGGAAAGTAAGGAGTTTGATGTTGAAAGAGCGAATTTACTTTTTCCCCAAAAGAGAGGATATCTTATAAAGAGAACTTGGCCACATCTCCACTGACGTGCATGTCCATGTCTACTGCTAGAGAAAGATGAGTAATACAATTATATGGCTAGAAACATTGGCCAGTACATATATATAGCAGTGTCTAGTAGATATGAAACCTTGATATCATTTCAGGTTTGCTGATATAAGCCAAATTGGCTTGGTAGGAGACTTATATTGACACAATGGAAAGAAAAATATTTGAAGTGTAAATTGATGGATTGAAGCTGGAATCAAAATTTGTGATTTTTCCATCTGAGGTAAAAGTCCTAGTGAATCTGTGGTTCTAAGTTACAAGAAAATTTTATATTTCTCTCCTTTACAGTAAAAAAATGTAGTTCCTCTTTAGCTTTTCACTAATTAGTTGTGGCATATAAGAAATTATGTCAAGGAGAAACAGTTACTTATTCATGCAATAATTGGTTTCTTTAGTTTTGGTATTGTTCTTACCGATCCATCTTTTCTTGTTTGGAATTGATTCTGCTTTTCCTTTAAGTACTTTTATACAATGATATTTATTATTTTATTGTCTGCTTTGTTCAACACATTCTATGTAATTTCATAGAGCTAGATTTACATGTTTGGAATCCAATATCATGGGTTCAATGTCAGAGAAGTATGTGACAATGGAGAAACCTTTCCCATCAATCTGCTGATTAATTACTTGTAGTATTTGTGGATCCTTTGTATTGCCAAAAGAATTTATGTCCATATGGTTCTCAGCATGATTCTGGGAATGTACATGGTTAGGCTTTTGATTGATATTATGGAGTAATATCACCTTCTCATGGTTGAAGGAGTTTCCTGGACGGGCTTTTGATTTATATTATGGTGTAATATTACCCTAACATGGTTGAAGGAGTCTTTTCTTATAGATAGCTTTTGCTTGATTATCTTATGTTTGTAAAATGGAGTGCCTTGTCCATTATCTACCCTTGTGTTTCAACAACATAAACTGTGATGTCTCCCATTAATATTGATTACTTTAACTGCTGATTGACCAGAATCTGCTATAGGAAAAGGTATGCTGGAAGTAATCGTGCTATAAAAGATACAGGTTCCACAATTGATTAGAAAAAGAAGAAATTGAACTCCATCTAATGTCCATATGTTCAGTCTTTAGTGATCATTGGATGAGTAAAGGCTTAATTTGGGATTGGTAGCTGAAATTTTCATGTTTAAAAGAAACACTGACTGTTGAATAGAAACAACTAATGATAAATCCCATTGATATTCGGAATCATGAACTTTTTGTTCTTTATTAAATAGGCTGGGAAGTAATGAGGGTAAAAGCTGAGATCCTGATGATAACCCAAACTAAAAGAAGCCTTGTTTAAACATAATGAGCTAGTGAATGCCTTATTTTACTATCGGGAGCTGAATAATTTGATGCTTAAATGTTATAAAGTCTTGACTGTGATGTAGAAGCAGCAAGCCAATGTTATTCTGAAGCATGATAATTTAGTCTTTATTAATTGATGCAGGAAGTAATGAGAATAAAAGCAGAGCATGCTGATGATAACCAGGCCATATTAAACGATAGAGTCAAAGGACAATTGAAAGTCACTCGAGCTTTTGGTGCTGGGTTTCTCAAGAAGGTCAGTTAGTTACCATGAGTGGAAGATCATGTTTGGTAACTTATTTTCTTTCCTTTGGTATGGCATGTCACTTTAAATTTCTTATATGATTAATGCTCATATCTTCCTTTGGAACATTTTGGGCTGGCAGAAGAACCTGTGCTCCTGTTGGTTTAATGATCCTAATCATAATCTTGTAGTGTAGCAGATGAGCCTTAAAACAAATTTCAGCCCCATCTCACAATTGTAAGCCCCTGATTCTTGTTTCTATATGGACGGCTCTGAGTGGGTAGGCATGGTATTCATTCATGAAGAATGCCTCCACAAATCAGAGGCTTAGAATTGTCCCAAAAGGGAGAGTTTTGATAGATGGTCCATCCACTGGAGGCATAATGCATCAAAGCTTTTGATCATTGAACAAGCAGGTCTACTTCTATTCTAACTGCTAAATGCTAATTTCTTGGAAACATGTGTTCAGCCATCATCTACTAGCTCATAAACATCCTTCTTCTGCTGAAACTGCTGGAACGGTAACACCCTTGCATGTTCTGGTTATCTTCTGGAAATATATGTCAGCTTTGCACCAGTTAAAAACAAAATGCAACTTCAACGCTCTAGGACAAACTCTTGATTCTTTTATTTTTCTATCAGACAAACACAAAAAGCTCAAGTGGAAGTACACTGGCTGCACAAAATGACCCTCTTGCTATCCTAAATGACTAAAGGGTGCTAGAATATGATATTTTTTGTTTATGTATTAGTAATTTGGTTCCTGATGTTACAAGGATATTTACTGACTATGAGATTGGCTGACATGTATATTATATCATGGACTATTTCACCAGATGTGCAGCTTGTAACAAGGACATCTCACGTCATTCATCTGTTCTACCACTGTAGTATACTCTGCCTATCATTGTATTATGTCTTTCAAATGCACGGTTTTCATTATTTTTTACTTTGTTCCCATTGACTATGATGACATCTTGTTGATAGCTAGTGTTCCCAAACTATCAACAAGGATGGTTATAACAAATAGTCCCTAGCCAATTCCTCCATAAAAAACTTGACATCTGCTGCTATCAGTCTATTTTCATTGGAAAGTTAAAAAGACTGGAAAGCAAACAAGATTCAGGCGTTGTTGGGGCTGCCCCAGAATAGGTATTGCTTACTAACTCCTTGCCTGGCTGACAACTGGAGACTTTTACACATTAGGCATACTCTAACTAGTGCATATGGCATGTCAGTACTTGGAATAACAAGAATGAGACACTTCTCCAGTAACACTCCACCTACACTAATATTCTGTGGATCTTCTTGATTATGCTCATTTGCTCTTCATCTTTAAGGATTCCGCTTGAGAGCTTCTATAACAATTGGGCGTACGACTTTTCTATGGGTTGGTGTAAGAGATAAGATTAACCCCAGGAGTTTCCAGCTTGGGCATGTCGCACAAGGATTTTGATTACATGCCATGATTACGTTAGCAGATGATACTTCACTGGAGATAAACAAATGAGACTTGGTTCCATCATCAGGTTCTGGATAACTGTATTACCGGGAAATTAACTGGATTCCTCCCTTAGTTGTGACCTTTGCTTTGACCGTTGGCAATGTTGCACATTTGGGATAGTTAATTTCTGAAAACACCCAAGAGATTACTTGAGACAGGTTAGCCAGCATGGCAATTTTGTGAAAATCAACCATTTTCAGGTGAGCCTTTAGTGGACACTCTAGACTCCAATATATTAAGGGTTAAAACTGATAAGATAACACGCATATACATACAGTTTTTTATTTGGGTCCACAATTATGTTTATGTAATATATTAGATATATTTATCTATCTTTGTTAGGATGCTTGTTGTCTGAGATTGACATATATGCACGTTTGAAAATATTGTTGCTCAAATCTTCATCTTATTTCAGCATCTCCAAGGCTGTTGAGGAGATTCTAAACTACCGAGCTGATTCCTTCCTCTTCAAGAGTGTTCACTTCTTCATAAGAACGCTTGACTTCATTGCTGTTTCCACATTAGGCCTTGATAGGTGGAGATTTACTTTCTGGCTCTAAGGTGCTATTGTTGAGCTGTTTCTTAAGATGAACAGTAATGAGTGACCTGACTACGCTTGATATTGCAATTGTCACACTAGGATGTTAAATGCTGTCATAAGAGGAAACTGATCGACATGATAGTAGATTCCAGTAAAGTCACAAAAGCAGAAAGGAGAATTGCTACATTTCACAAAACTCACAATCTGTTGATGAGACAAACGAGCCTTCTTAAATTTTGAATCCTTTGCTTTAGCATGTGTATTAGGATACTGCTGTAATTAGCTCTGCTGGGACATACTGCTTTTCTTCGGCTTGTTTTTCTTCAAAGCTGCTATAGCTTGTTTACGTCTTATTGCTGATTGCAGCCAAAGTGCAATGAAGCTGTGCTGGAGGTGTTTCGGATTGATTATGTAGGAGACTCTCCATATCTCAGCTGTATTCCTTCTGTCCTTCACCATAGGCTTTGCTCAAATGATCGTTTCTTGATCCTCTCATCGGATGGGCTTTACCAATACTTCAGTAATGAAGAAGTGGTTTCTCATGTTGCGTGGTTTATGGAGAATGTACCTGAAGGTGATCCTGCACAGTACCTAATAGCGGAGCTCCTCTTTCGTGCTGCAAAAAAGAATGGTCAGTTACCTTCTTTTATCTTGTGGATCCGTCATTTACCATCTTGGTCACTGGTTTATACTACCTTAACGAGTTTTGGACACAGCTGCAAATCACTTTCTTCTTCTTCAGAACTACTGTCCATTGCCAAACTCGTTTCTTGTTTTGTAGGGATGGATTTTCATGAGTTGCTGGATATTCCTCAGGGCGATCGCCGGAAATATCATGATGATGTTTCAGTTATGGTCATTTCTCTTGAAGGGAGGATTTGGAGGTCATCAGGATGACTATTTTCCATACCGAACTGTCTGCCGCCTCGGCAATGTAACAATTTTCAGCAAGGAGAAAAGCATCCATGTTTTTCCCTCGTCTAGAATGATGGAGCTTCTGTTGATGTTTCTACCCTTCTTTTTCCTTGTCCTTAGCTTTTGGCCCTCGTCCTGCATTGCTTCTTCAAACTTGCTACAGAATGAGCCTCCCCTGAAACAACGATTAAAGGAAATAAGCGAAAATATTAAAACTGCTGGAAGCTTATATTTCATGAGAAGTGCTATCAAACTTCAAGTTTTCATGACTGGTTGTCATGGGATTAGCATATACCGGGTACCCTTATTGTCTACAAATAAGCCTTTGGAGAAACGACTATCCCGGGTTTTGGTAATTTAATGACGAGGAATAGGATGCTATCCATGAAAAGCTATTTCCCTGCCAAACAATCATTAGGATGGCATTCCTCTGGAACTTCACTCTTGAGTTTGAGAATACAAGGATGATTTCATCATCTAACGTTTGGTCAGCTGTAAAAGCATTGAAACTGATGGAAATGGAAATCCAATTCTAGCTAGAAATTTGATTTAACAATCGGTCATGGTCATCTAGAAAGCCGCTGCAATCATCAAACCGTTCCAACAAGTATGGTACTTAAAAACAGACGACGAAATCCAACCACAGATCATGCCAACGTTTGAGAATGATCCATCGATGCGATATGATGAAGATGAACGGTTGTGATCATCAGATATTTTTCTGCCATGAAGGGAGTTGTGTAAGTATTTCATTAAATGGAACCGGTATCGAGCTTCACACAAACTTGGAAGACATTCACGGTTCTAAGGAAGAAATAGATGAAATATTTGGGGTGTGGAGATGAAGAGAAAGCTCTTATCGTCGTGTCGAATGTGAAAAGTGCTGCTGGGTCCATTGTGCGAAAGAGTTTGAGAGCGTAATCGGGGTTGCTGTGAGTGAAAACGGCTGAAAATTCGAAGAGGGAACTGAGGGCGTAGGAATTGTGAGAAAAGCCGGTGCTAAATTAGATGGGCGTGGGTTCGTTTGAGTTGGTTTATGGATTTGCATGTCTGCAGGAGGAGGAGGGGATAGAGGGAGAGAAGATTGGTGTAGGAAGGTGCGGAGAGCCATGCAGGCTGCACAGTGTATTACATGTTTGATTGGTTGTTTTGAATTTCCAAGTTCCAGGTTTCCAATCCGAACCGTTCATCCGACTGCTCTAATTCTGGGTGTCTCCCGGGTCGGATTAGCGCCTAACTCTCATTTTCTCTGCCAAGAGGCTAGGATCATTTGAATTTCATCAAGCAAATCCCAAAATTTCCAAGTGGGAGTTTTATCATTTGCTCTTGTCTCCTTCACTGTCATTTTGTCTAAAGCCATAGTTAAATCATGAACACCAATTGGCCCAGCAAACTCCAGAATATTGTTGCCCACATCATCTCTTGGCATCCCACCTACCCCAACCGACCCCACATTGCCAAAGATTCCAACAAAGACTAATTGCCCAGTACTTCCACAGAAGTTTGTTCTTCTAACAGTTCCAATGAGGTTCTATTGGGAGGAAGCCATCTGATGGTATTTAGCCTAACCCAATCCACTTTGAACTTGTTGATAATGAAAATCCAGGTTTTCTCCATCTCTTGACAATAAACAAATAGATGATTTACTGATTCAACATGCTTTGAGCACATAAAACACACTTAGAAGGCCGATTCCATTTTTTTAAACTCAGTATGCTAAGTATTGAGCTTTTATGCGTCTCAAGTTTAAAGGTAACAAAATATTTAGTAATACCTCGAGTTCAAGCAATTGGAGTCACATTTAAAAACCTCGAGAACTTGACTTGGAAGTGAGGCAAGTTGAAATAACTCAAAAGTGATACATAGGTGACTTGAAAATACCTGAGTGAGCTTTTTAATAATAATTTGTTTGTTTTGAGTTATATATAAAGTTTTCACTTTGTATGCACAAGTCAACGCTAATGTAGTTGGTTAGGATATTATCCTGTCAAGTAACTTGGACTAGTTTTCCTAATTGACTCACGAGTTTTAGAATTATGCTTCAAGTGGTTTGATTAAAGAGGCGATCAACACATTTAATTTTAGAAATCATTGCAGTTACTATTATTTTTTAATGATGGTGATTTATTAGTAATAGAAAAGATCATATGAAGATCTAAGTGCAAGAGTTCAAAGATAATAAAAGAATTTCCCTTATACTTTACTTTAAGCAAGCTCATCAACTTCTCAATTAGCCTTTATATATGCTGTGAAGGCCTAGGTATCTTGTAGATGAGAGATGGCTTAGGATCAGAGAGTTAGTCCTACATTGCTAAGGGAAAAGTTGTTAAGTTATTGATAAGAGTGGTGTGTGACTCTCCTTACAACAAGGCCTTTTTTTCGAGAAATAGAGAAAGAACAAAACTATGAAGGAGCTGGTTGTATGGGCGCTCAGTTTCCCAGAGCGAACAATATTGTTGTATGTGAGAGCCACCAGGCTGTTATAGATGGTATCAGAGCCAACCCTTGATATGATGTGTGGCTGGCCGCATACGGGCACCTGGTTTTGTGGTTAACACGCAGGGACGCATGTTCCCTAAAGAGGGAAGATGTGAAGGCCTACGTACTCCGTAGATGGGAGACGGCTCAGGGACAGTGAGTTAGTCCTACATCGCTAAGGAAAAAGTTGCTGGGGTATTAATAAGAGCGGTGTGTGACTTTCCTTACAATAAGGCCTTTTTCTTAGAAAACCGGGGAAGAACAAAACTATGAGGGGGTTGGTTGTATGGGTAGCCAGTTTTCCAGAGCAGACAATATTGTTGGATGTGGGAGCCACCTGACTGTCACATATGGTATCAGAGCCAACCCCTGACTCGGTGTGTGGCTGGCAACATGTGGGAGCCTGGTTTCGTAGTTAACACGCGAGGACGCGTGTTCCCTAAGGAGGGAAGATGTGAAGGCCTAGATACCCTATAGATGGGAGACGGCTCAGAGACAAAGAGTTAGTCATATATCGCTAAGGAAAAAGTTGTTGGGTTATTGATAAGAGTGGTGTGTAACTCTCCTTACAACAAGGCCTTTCCTTGGGAAATCAGGGAAATACAAAACCGTGAGGAGGCTAATTGTATGGCGGCTAGTTCCCCAGAGTGGACACTATTGTTGTATGTGGGAGCCACCGGGCTATTACAAAGACGATCTTAGCTGGAGGATCCTTTGCCCCTTCATCTGCAGTTTGACAATATAGACTGTTCGTTTGCTTATGTTTCCAACCATCCATGCAATACTCACCTACTAATTTGACAGGCCTAGGTATCCTGTAGATGAGAGACGGCTCAGGGACTGAGAGTTAGTCTCATATCGCTAAGGGAAAAGTTGTTGGGGTATTGATAAGAGTGATGTGTGACTCTCCTTACAACAAGGCCTTTTCCTTGGGAAATCAAGGAAGAACAAAACCGTGAGGAGGCCAATTGTATGGCGGCTAGTCTCCCAGAGCGAACAATATTGTTGTATGTGAGAGCCACCGAGCTATTACAAAGACGATCTTAGCTGGAGGATCCTTTGCCCCTTAATCTGTAGTTTGACAATATAGAATGTTCGTTTGCTTATGTTTCCAACCATCCATGTTATACCCACCTACCAATTTGACAGGCCTAGGTATCCTGTAAATGGGAGATGGCTCAGAGACAGAGAGTTAGTCTCATATCGCTAAGGGAAAAGTTGTTGGGCTATTGATAAGAGTGGTGCGTGACTCTCCTTACAACAATGCCTTTTCTTCGGAAAATCAAGGAAGAACAAAACCTTGAGGAGGCTGGTTGTATGGCGTCTAGTCTCCGAGAGCAGACAATATTGTTGTATGTGAGAGCCACCTGGCTATTACAAAGACGATCTTAACTGGAGGATCCTTTGCCCCTTCATCTGCAGTTTGACAATATAGACCGTTCGTTTGCTTATGTTTCCAACCATCCATGTAATACCCACCCACCAATTTGACAGGTGGCTACTACTACCAAGTTCTCCACCAGCTCCTCCCGAGCTTCCCCTTGAAATACAGCTTCTAAACATTTCCTTGGCCTTGTGAGCTAGAATTCTATCACCATTATAGTGCATCTAACTCAGATCCTCCACAACCTCCCTCTCTCCATCTTGCCTTGCTTGTAAAATCTCCCTTCTTTGTACCTTTGTTCCCTCGCCTACAGAAAAAGTTCCAGTCCTCCATTATTTAGCTTCTTCACCTAGTTACTACCAAAAGGGGAGCCTTGGCACAACAATAAAATTATCATTGTGTGCCCTTGAGGTCACAGGTTTAAGGTATAGAAACAGCTTCTTGCAAAAATACAAGGTAAGGCTACTTACTATAGACCCTTGTGGCATGCCCTTACATATGTGGAGCTTCGTGCACTGGGACTATCCTTTACCTATATCACCACCAGAAGCCTCCCTCACCATATTGACATGTATCTCAATTACTCCATCACATATATCTATTTTTCATCTTCAATCACCATAGCCAAAAAGCAAATGAGGCAATGGTTGCAGGATAAAAAAAACAACAAGGATGATGAATACAAATAACTCCTCTACTTAGACAATGTTTCCTCCTTGGAGGATTCCCCTTCCTTCTTGCCATAGCTTGATTAGCTTGGAGGTGATGCAAACACTCCCATCCATAGTAGAAAAGATGTCAAATGAAAACTTTCAGTAGTCCAGCTTTTGATTAATTGGCATTTGTATTCCATTTAAGTTTCCTTCAGTGGGTGTAATTCAGATTACTAGCTTGCACATTCTCATGCTTACCCGAGTTTCATCTTGCTTTTGTAAACATATCTTCCATTACTTCTAGATACTATGGCTCATTCTACAATCATTCAACTCATTCATTGGCACAAAACAACCATAGCAATCACCATATCCCATTTTACTATTGTTTCTAATATTCAAAATTGAATGCTGGTAAGATATAATAACAGCTAGCAGTCTAATATTGACATCCCTCAAGCTTTCAAGTAGCTTAGTTTTCCTCATCCAGTAAACATCTTATGAATAGATCACATATCCTGTACAACATTTTTCAAAAAAAAAATTTCTCCTAGAGCAACTGCAACGATAAGTCAGACATAAACAACGAGAACTTGTATTATCTCCAAGAAAAGGTCATTCATTAAAATGATTTACCATACCCAAACAATCACAGCCACAAGTTTATTTCAATAACCATCATAGTGCTCTTGACATCTTAAAATTAGGAAAACTAATAGAATGCCAAGTGTCTAGAATGACTTTCGAGAATGATTAGCTAATGGGGAGGAAATTTAATGCAAACAACTGAAGAATCGAAATCTCAACAACATCATCAATGACAAATTAAAATGCAACTTACTTTGAATTGCTGGCCGGTATGCCTAAACTAGAGCCCTTGCCATTACTTGAGTCCTCATTATAGCTAGCTGGGTAATAATTCTTACAGCCTGAGAAAGCAAGAAATGCAATTCATTTGCATATCCAACTATAATCTCATAAGGGCCAAGAGAAAAAATATCAGCAGCCAAAAAATGCAACAAAGGGAAAGAACCAAACAAAAACATTTCAAACAACAAATTAATAAGTGGACAACTAATAATCCCCTTAATAAAGGTTAACAGTGATGATGTCCATCCCCATTATCATGCTCGAAGAGTCCTACAAGATAAGGAAATTCGGTTAGATGTAATCCTAATCTGATTAGGAGTCCTAATTAGAGAAGGAAAAGGAAAACAAAATTAGAGTCCTTCTAGGAAATTTCTACACTGCCTATGGCCTCTATAAATAGGACCAGAGGCAGAGCCAAAAGGCATCGAGCAAAGACGGGTTGTAATCTCTCTCTCATAGTGAAGTTGTTCCCCCTCCTCCTCTTGTGGACGTAGGCTATACACAGCCGAACCAAGTAAATCTTTGTGTTTCTGTGTGTTTATGTGTGCATGTGATTTTGATCCTAAACTCTACACCTAACAAGTGGTATCAGAGCAGGTGAACACAGAAGAAGAAGACTGCCGAAATAGAACTAGTGACACAAGAGATTGACCAAACTAGGGCCAAGAGTGGCCTAGATCCACGTTCAGAATTGGGCCAGGTGTAGCCCATATCCATGTTTAGACTTGGGCCAAGTGCGGCCCAAATCCACGTCCAAACCCAGGCCAAGTGCAGCCCAGCTCAAGTCTAGGCCTAGACAGGTGTGGCCTAGACTATGTTTGGACCCAAGCAAGTCCGGCCTAGATCGTGTTCAGATTGAGTGTAAGCTCAGATCACGGGGAAACCCTAGATTTGAGGGCTCAGATAGCTCGACCATCAATGACCCAGATCATTCAGAGAACAACCTAGATCACTTAGATCAAGTGATCCAAATCAATATATCTAAGACTGACCCAAGATTAGAATTTGCTCAAGCCAGAGAACCCACTTTCCAGTAAGTTTTCTTTGTTAAAAAATCTAAACAAAAAAAAGAGGGGGGTTCTAGGGTTCCAGCCGGCAAAGAAAAATTTGACCAGAACCCTCTTTGTTTTTGTAGCCGGCATAGAGGAAAGCCAGCAATCTTGTTGCTTAAAAAAAAAGAAAACAAAGAGGGGATCTAGGGTTTCGAATGGTGAGAGAGAAACCCAACGAGAACCCTTTGGTATAGTTGTAGAGGGAGAGAAAAGAGGACTATTGCAGTCGGCTCTTCCAGGAAGAATACCAGCCAAAGAAGAAGAAGAGAGAGGAGAAAAGGGTTTCAGCCGGCTAGTGGAAAACTGACCGAAACACATTTTCGGCAGACCCGAAAAGAAAGAAAAAAAAGGGGGGCAGCGTTGACCTCCTGGTTTCTGGGAAGAAGAAGAAAAAAAGGGGAAAGAGGAGAGGGGAAGCTGGTTTTTGACTGGCTAGCGAAAATCGACCAAAACCAACAGATCTGAAAAAAAAAACAAAAAAAAAACAAAAAAAGAAACAAAAAGAAGGAGAGAGGGAAAGAAACAAAAACTCTTATCTTCTTGGAGACACGTCGCAGGCCGACAAGAAAGGTTGTTTGCCATAGATTACTGCAGCAAGAGAAAATCTAACTTGCTAGAGAACGATCCACCCGAAAACGCAGCAAGAATGCTGCCTCAACCAAGGGAAGCAACAGGACACTGCCTCAACCTCAAGAAGCAATGTAGTAAGCTGCCACATGCCACACCTAGAGAAGAGAAGAGGAGAGGAGAGGAGAGGAGAGGAGAAAGAGGAAAAAGAGGTTAGGGTTTTTGAACTTGTCCTTTTTATATTGTGCCCTAAAAACGAAAGACCTCCCTTTGATATAAACACCCTTCAATGGCTCGAAATAGCGCACTAGAAAAATTGATATCGCCACCCCTTCCACGGTTTGAACCAGTATCACTTAAAATTACAGAGGGCACCCCTACGTGCTAAATTAGCACCCCCCAAATTGATAAAGACACCCATGAACAGAAAATTTAGGGCACCCCTCAAATTGTCAAAAATACTCTTCCTAAGGTTTTTTTACTATTCTGGATTCATCCGTAGACTCCATTCTTCTCAATTCTACTAAAAAAGAGTAGAAATAAAGTTTGAAACCATGGAGGAGACCAATTCTGGTAATATCGTGGCTGGAGCCATGATAAAATTAAATACCACTAATTATACACTGTGGAAACCTAGAATGGAAGATCTTTTGCACTGCAAAGATTTTTATGATCCTTTAGATGATTATGGGAAAAGACCTGAGGGAGTTTATGAAAAAGGCTGGATAAAGATGAATATGAAAACCATAGGTTAGATCCAATAGTGGATTGATCAAAGCGTATTTCACTACGTTGTTCAAGAAGAAAATGCCTATATTCTCTGAAAAAAGTTAGAGAATATGTATCAGGCTAAGACTGCTCAAAACAAAGCCTTGTTGTAAAAAGGCTTGTCAATCTAAAGCTAAGGAGAGGAATGATTGTGGCTGAACATACCAGTGAATTTCAAAATCTGGCAAATCAACTAGGAACAGTGGCGTTACAACTTGGAGATGAATGACAAGTTCTACTATTGCTAAGCTCACTACCTGAAAGCTGGGAGAAACTGGTAATTTCACTCAACAACTCAGCACCAGAAGGAAAGTTGACCATGGATATGGTTAAAGACGCGCTATTCAACGAGGAGATAAGAAGGAAAGAAGCTGGCATGGACTAGGCACATGCCCTGGTAACAAAAAACAAGCACACTGGGAGAGACATACACAAGAGGAGGAGCAATAACATACCAAGGGGGAGATCGCAGACACGCAACAGATAAAAAAGTCAACCCAGAGGATAGTTCAAGTGTTATCACTAGGGCATTCCAGGACATATAAAGAGAGATTGTCGAAAACTAAAGAGAGAGATGGGTCACGGTAAGCTAAGGGAGGACAATGGTGAAACACTAGTCACCATTGCTTAGGACATAGTAGTGCTCACTACTAAGGAGGAGTTATGCCTACATGTAGTCAAGAGTGAAGCAGAGTGGATGATAGACATAGCAGCTTCTTATCACGCCACTCCACACAAAGATTTCTTCATCACTTACAAAGAAGGAGACGTTGGTACTGTAAAGATGGGGAATGACAGTTCCTCAAGAAGCTGGCATAGACGTTGGTACTGTACAGATTGTGGGACTCTGGGATAAGAAGAATCATTCGAAGCAGAGATGTAATATTTTAGGAGAATTAGTTCTACAAAGATCTAAGAAAGGCCAAAGATATTAGCACTCTAGCGCTACTACTAGAATCAACACTCATACAGGTTAACTGAGAAGTTGCACCAGAAGTTGAACTAGAAGCAGAGGAGTTCGAGTAGGGGGAGCATCAGTCCCTTATATTAGAAGATGTTGTGACATCAGATGTTGAATTGTCTCTTCAGCCAGAAGCAGAAGCTCAGCCAAAGATGTCAACAAGAGGACTTATTCTGATTCCATCACAAAAATATTCTGAATTAGAACATATCATGCTCACTGATGAGGGGGAGCCAGAGAACTTTCAACAAGCCCTGGTGCATGCAGAGAAGTTCAAATGGGTGCAAGCTATGCAAGAAGAAATTAGCTTATTAAAGAAAAATCAAACATATGAGCTAGTGACACTTCCTAAAGGAAAAAGAGCACTGAAGAACAAGTTGGTCTTCAAGGTGAAAAGAAGAGATAATGGAGAACTAGTCAAGTATAAAGTGCGACTGGTCGTCAAAGGCTTCGAGCAAATGAAAGGAATAGACTTTGACGAGATCTTTTCACCAATAGTGAAGATGACATCAATTAGGATTATACTCGGATTGGTGGTAAGACAAAACCTGGAGCTTGAATAGATGGATGTCAAAACAGCTTTTCTACATAGAGATTTAGAAGAAGAGATATACATGGAACAACCAGAGGGTTTTGAAGTTGAAAAGAAGAAGCATCTGGTATGCAAGTTGAAGACAGTGGTACAACTCGAGCAAGCGCTAAGACAATGGTACAAGAAATTTGACTTATTCATGATAAGTCAAGGTTTTAAAAAAATAGCTGCAGATCAGTGTGTGTATGTCCAGAGATTACCTGAGGGTAAATTTGTATTATACTACTCTATGTAGATGACATGTTGATAGTTGGATCAGATATTACCATGATCAGCAGGTTGAAGGAGAGTTATCTAAGTCTTTTGACATTAAAGACTTAGGGGCAGCTCAGCAGATTTTGGGGATGAAGATTACTCGTGACAGGAAAGCAAGAAAGTTGTGGCTGTCACAAGAAAAGTACGTTGAACGAGTAATCAAGAGGTTCAACGTGGAGAGCGCCAAGCTAGTCAATACTCCACTCGGCAATCATTTCAAATTAAGCAAGAAGACATGTCCCTCAAAACCACATGTAATGACCCCAATTTTTGTAATATTAAAATCCCATGAAAAGTTCAGTTTTGAAGATAAGGGCATTTTGGTCATTTCACTATTTGTCTTGACCGAACCCACAAACTTGGTCCTAAAAATAATACCAATAGATACTTCTCGGAAAAAGGAATCCAACAAGACCAAAATCACCCAAAACGGAGTTAAAATGAGCAAGTTATGACCCTTTGAAGTTCAGGGGCAAAACTGTAATTTTTACAAAAACGGATTTAGGTGCAAAACACAGGGGCCCGTTTTGATACAGGCACCCTTCGTCTTCCACCTCTTAGAGGGTTCTAGAACGGCGGTGATTGGAGGTGAAATCACTACCATTTTGGAGGTTTCTTCACCACCATTCAAAGGTGGTGAGAGCCCCCTCCAGAACCCTCTCATAGCTCTATAAATAGAGCTCTTGGGAGCCTCTAATGGCAGCCCAAAAGGTTGAAGAAAAATTGTTGTGGAGGAGTGACCTACAGGGGAAACAAGGAGAAAAACCCAGCAACAAGCCAGGTATGCCCAAGATCCCTCAAAACCCATCTTCACAGTAGTCCTAGGATCAATTTCCTTAGGTTTTTGCATGAAAAACTATGCAAAATGGAGCCCTGGAGACTCACCAAGGACCCAGGGACGTTCCCTGGGCTGCACTGGTTCGACAGGGTCGAACCAGGGTGTCTTGAGGACGCCCCGGTCCCCCAGACGACGAAACGTTCCAATCGGAACGTAACACGTCGTTCCTATTTGAAAAACCAAACGGGCGCGTCCGGGGACGCGCTCGCAAAAGAGAGAGTCAGGTGGGAAAACCCAGCGCATCTGCAGACGCACAGCACGCTAGCGCTACAAGATTTCTTCGTTCCTTAAGGAAGCCGGGGCGCATGCGGCGCCCTAGCATTGCGTCTTTTCATTCTTGAGACCCTTATGTACGTGCGACACTAAAATGCTTATAACTTGAGATCTAGAGCTCCGATTGAGACGCCGCAAAAGGTGTTGTGTCCGTCTCGACGACGCCGACATACCTAAACTATAAAATCCCTGATCAAGGCTCAATAAAAGGTGGGCATGACCCTTAGAATAGGATGGTAGCGCGTGGCCACTAGACCTTTGGAAAACTGAGGATACCAAGGCCCAATTAGGACCTTAGGACACCCATATGCATTGGGATGGACCCCTAATGTCTAAGTAATAAGACCCAACTACTCTAAAACCCATAAAAGATGGGTCAAACTAACCTTGAGTCCCCAAACCATGTTCAAGAGCGTACGAGGACAAAAGGGTTAACGGGACCTAGCAAAGTAGGTGCTCTATCACTACTAGATTCTTTTAAAAGAACTATTATTGTTTGAGAATACTTGTTTTAAGTATATGACTTGTTTAGCATGACTTAATTCAGCATGCATGTGATAAATGCTTTATGCATAGACATGTTTTGTAAATAATTGTATATACATTATGCATATATATGTTTTGCAAACTATTGCATACATTGCATGATTTGCAAGCATTAAGTTCTTGCAAAAATTGCATGTCCTTGAGGGTTGCCAAAAGACGCTGGAGTGCCGAGGGTCAGGCAGTTGTGAGGAACCCAAAGAGGACAGGTTTTGAAAAAGAGATTTTTCACTTGTTTGATCTTATGTGATTTGGGCTAGTAAGCTCGTGGGTGCTATGCCGAGGGGTCTGGGTTGGCCACCCGGCCTCTAGCACTATTAGGTGGATGGGTATCACGCCCAAAAAAAGGCAATGTCCCTACGTCGACTGCATGTGGTACAGGGGGCTACCATTGGTGTCACGACACTGGGTCGACGTGTCATAGGCCCCGTGGAGGCTATGACCGAGTGTCCTCAGGTACCTGGGGACCACACGGCGAGGAGGTCGTGGGCATAGTTGGATCCTATGGTTTATGGACTTATTTGCATTGCATATGGCATGATATGAGGTTGGTCGATCATACCATACTAGAGATCCATGAGTTGGATTCAATGAAGCAGCTTATGCATATCATAATGTTATGATATATATGTATATGATACTTTCGATTTTGGATTATGTGATCCTTTAAATCGTTAGTATTTCAGTTTAACGACGGATTTTTATATCAATATTGAACTTGAGTATTCAGACATGCACATGTTTTGGAAAGAGCATATGATTTTAAAACATTGCATGCATTATAAAACTAGTAGTGATAGACTCCTACTAAGTATAGTATATACTCACCCTATCCTTAACATTTTTCAGGATAATTCTACTTACAAATAAACGACGCTTCAGGAGATATTAGTGCTACGAGCAAGTGAAATAAAAAAGAGATAGTTATACATGTAAGTAAACTCTCAACCCTTTGGACCTGTATTTGTATTTATTTACAGTTTGGCTGTGTGCTGTGACTCGATAGACCTAGGGAAAAGCATTTATGATTTCTGAAGTTTTTCAAAAACTACTTTGGTTGTTGTGAAGGCAAATGACACTTGGGGTTTTCAAAAATGAGTTTAAAACTAAAAGGTTTTTCGCTACATTGCATGATTTTTATAAAATAGTTTTCAAATAGGGATACATCCCGCCTTAGGAAATTAGATATTGCATTTAAAAATGCATGAGAAAACCTTGATATTGCCTATGCAGTAAGAGTCGTGAGTAGATTTCTTTCAAACCCAGGCAAAGATCAATGGAAATCTGTGAAGTGGATACTACAGTATATGAAGGGTACATCTAAGCTGTGTCTATGCTTTGAAAGTACAGATGCACTCCTAGAAGGTTACACATATGCTGATATGGTTGGAGATTTTGATGGAAGAAAGTCAACATCATGGTTTATTTTCACTTTTGCAGGGAGAGCTGTATCATGACTATCCAAGTTGCAGAAGTGCATAGCTCTATCAATAACAGAAGCTAAATATATTGCCGTAGCTGAAGCAGGCAAGGAAATGTTGTGGATAAAGCGATTTCTTGAAGAACTTGGTATCGAAGACTACAAGATGTATTGTGACAGTCAAAGTGCTTTAGACTTGAGCAAGAACTTAATGTATCGCGCGTGCACCAATCATATTGATATGCGGTATCACTGGATATGAGATGTAACAAAAGAACATATGGTAAAGCTAGAAAAGATTCACATTGATGAGAATCCTATAGATATGTTGACAAAGGTGGTAACCTATGAAAAGCTCCTGTTATGTAAAAATATAGCAGGAATTTGTTCAGACTAGTGGAGTATGGTATGGGGATGGAGGGGGAGGGGGAGAATTGATGATGTCCATCCCCATTATCATGCCCGAAGAGTCCTGCAAGATAAGGAAATTTGGTTAGATGTAATCCCAATTTGATTAGGAGTTCTAATCAGAGAAGGAAAAGGAAAACAAAATTAGAGTCTTACTAGAAAATTTCCACACCACTTCTGGCCTCTATAAATAGGATCAAAGGCAGAGCCTGTGATTTTGATCCTAAACTCTGCGCCTAACAAAAGGCTCCAAATGAGCATGTGACTTAGGCCAGCAGACTCCTAAGAAGCACCCCATCTAGTGCTGATGTGAGACATCCACATTATATTGCAAATTAAGCCAAGTCCCTCGAGAAGAAGGGGAGCCTTGGCGCAAGGGTAAAAGTTGTTGTCATGTGACCTTGAGGTTATGAATTCAAGGCGTGAAAATAGCCTATTGTAAAAATACAAGGTAAGACTGCATACTATCGGCTCTTGTGGTCTGCCTTTTTCCCAAACCTCACATAGGTGAGAACATCGTGCACCATCACTGCCCTATTTGTCATAGTCGAGACTTTGTTTTGAGCCGTCCATTTTAAGCACATAAAATACTAAAGGCAAGGATCATTCCAGATAGCTAGCCTACCTAAGATGAACCTCTCATAATCCAAAGGTGGGCCCCACCAATTCCGGGCCCATGTCAGGAACTTTATGCGTAGATCCAGCTGTTACACAGGTAGGATGGACCTTGTATGTTTCATCAAGGGTAGCCTCCTTTTCCTCGTGAGCCGGAGATTTGGATGAGGTTTTATGGAAATTGATTTTGATGGATTTGTACATATATTAAAGGTTTTCTAGTGTAAAACATAGAATTTTACATGGATATTTATCCGGTAGTGTTTTTCTTGGGATTAGCATACTTTTTATTCGGTAGTGGTTTCTTTAGATATTAATAATAAATATATAATTTTAAATTTATGATATTCTAAATAACAATAAAAAAAACAATCAGACAATTAATATAATTGAAGTTAGCTTACTTAAATTTAATAAAAATATTATTGATAAATTGAGTTTTTCTTTTTGAGTTTTCATTTCGGCTTTTATTTAACTCTTTTTGGGACTTCTCTTTGGCCCTTTTGTTTTGTGAGCTTTTTCTTTGAACCTAGGTTGGATCATTACAGGATTTTATGACCCAACAATCAATAGAGTCATGTGCATATTTTCTCACACGAACATAACAATGTAACATTTTAAACCGGTTTTCTACATTGGTTTGCTTAGACTAAGTGAGTGATTTTTGTTGGACTAAAATTTATCTTGCGGATGAGAGAAGTGGGTGTAGAACCACAGGACCATGTGGGTCGCATACTCATCTGTTGATGCTCCAATAGTTCAACAATCTCCATAACATAATAAATTACAAGTAAAGATTATCTCTTGATGATCTAAACCATTCATTTGCGTCACCCATCTTAGATAAATCATAGGCCCATGCCCAAAAATAGTCTCCATTAAAAGATGACGCCTTTACTGTTCTATTCTTTTCAAGCAAAGGGTACCGTACAAAGTTAAAGACGAGGATTATCTAATCAAGAGCTCCGTTACATGACACTTTTGGCTCTCTAAGGCGAGTTTTCACACATTGGGTGCCCATAATTCATTTGCAAGCAAATAACCAAGAAGAGTGCAAGGTTCAAGTCCTATGAATAATACAGCTAGACAACAAGGCATCTCCGCTGAAATACGATAGGTAGCAGGTTCAAGTCTTATCTCTGGCTGGGAATTAGATGCAGCAGAGGATGTGAATGATTTGTTTTCTAATTCCTTGTTTGCGATAGGAGAAGAAAGAAGAAAGAGAGTTAGCAAGGGCACTCCTTTTTTTAATATGCAAAAAATTCTAGAGAAAATCATTCACAAGCAAGAAAGTGACCAGGTGTTCGTAGAGTGATGTCGAGTTGTTTGTGACTAATTGAACTAAACATTTGTTGGTCATCAACTTATCCATTTAAATCAATCTTGGTAATATTTCAAAAAAATTTCAATCTATCTCATATCAAAGGGTTCCCTGCTTTATTTTTACTTAATCTAGTACCCCACCAAAAAAAAATCATTTTATATCAGTTGAAAATTGAGAACATAAACCCTAATGCTAGGGTTTCCGAATATACTATACAATGTGCTAGGTTTTGATTAGTGAGAAAATTCTAACAGTGTCCCAAATCAAATTTAAGTACTATGTAAGGATCCTACTTAAGTCACAAGTATTTATAAAAATAAAAATAAAAAGTAAAAATGTCAATCATATAAACCCTAATGGTAAGGCTTTTGAACGTAGACATGATTAATGAGCTATATCCTAATTAAGTCACTAGTATTTATACTAAAATAAAATTCAAAATAAAATAAAAAGGAAATAATAATAATAATAATAATAATAATAATAATAATAATAATAATAATAATAGTTTCCTTCTTCAAGGTAACACATTTCAGGATAACTTCTAAGCAGCCCAGGAACAAAAAGAGATTTCTCTTCATCTTCTTCTTTAAACCCTTTGAAGAAATTCCCCCTGTTCGTCTTCCAAAGCCCTTGATGAATAGAAACCCATTTCAATTTTGACCTTATTTCTCTCCGCGGAACTAGGACGCGTGAAGAGGTAGAAATGTTCCGATCATTTTTTCTATTTTTTACGATTTTCTGGTCTTTTTATAGAATTTGTTTAGTCTGCGTTGGATTTAAGCTACGCGATTAGGTTGATTAATCGAAGGAAAGAAGAAATGCTTATATATAGTTATTTCTTTACTAGATTTTCCGATGATTTGGTGAATTTTTTTGCAGAGTTATTGCGGAATCTGAGCGATGTTTGGTTCGAGCAGTCGTATGTTACCCTCTGGATCCTTTTGTAGCATTCCTTTTGCGTTTTTGGATTCGAATTTTGTTTTCTGCTTGTGTTTCTAGAGTGGGGATTTTGGGGTGAATCTTCAGTGTTTTGGGTTTTGGTAGAGATAATTAGTGCTAAAGTATAAATTTTTCATGGATTGGTTGAATTTTCTCATTGGAAGTAGGCCATCTTGAAGTGTTTTTTGTTCTGGGTCACTGCTTCTGTGGATTCTGGCAGCGAGAAACTTAGGCACGAGAAAGTTTCTTGTTGTTCCAGTGTTTCTATTTCTGTTGCTTCCGTATGTTGGATTGTTTTATGGATTGGATGGTTTCATCTTTGGAATTAGGTATGTAAAGTCTTACTTAGATATGGAGGAGTTTCTCAGTGCTGGAATGCTTCTTTTTGTAATATTGGATTGGTTATAGTCTGAAAGTATGGTTTGATGGGTTAACTGGATTCATGTTTGGGCATTGGGACATTCTAAAGCCCAGTTCTGGGTTGTGGGAGCTGTTTTGGGATTCTGGAATTGGCATATTCAATTTGGAGAATTCTCATTCCCGGAAAGTGTTTCTTCTTGGATTGTTTATTGTCCATGAGTGTTGTTTTTATGAGTCCATTTTGGTATGTGATGATTGTTTTGGAACAGAATTACAATCTTACTTGGATTTATGGCGATTCATCGTGGTTTCCTATTTCTTTCTATTTAAGTTGTAGCTTATAATCATGGTTTTGGGCCCGTGGATCTTCTGTTGGTTTCTTTCCGAATCTATTTATGAGAATTGTAGTTGGATGTTCTAGTAGTCAATTCTGTTTTTCCATGTATTTTCTATTTGATTGAATTTGTTGTTATTTAATTCAACTTGTGGCTTCTGTTTCTTGTTGTTTGTTCTTAAATTTGTGTTGTCATTTACTACTAAATGGATTTATGATTTCCATCAGGATCTTCATCTTATGTATTTTTCGGTATTTTTTATATACCATTCATCTCTGTTCTCTTAATATCTATGTTCTTAGGCAATCTTATTGAGTTTTTTCTGCTTCCGACAATAAGGTTAAATAGAGCATTATGAAGTTGCACATTGATAGTTTCAACTTG
Source organism: Warburgia ugandensis (assembly GCA_035236585.1). Classification (NCBI taxonomy): domain Eukaryota; kingdom Viridiplantae; phylum Streptophyta; class Magnoliopsida; order Canellales; family Canellaceae; genus Warburgia; species Warburgia ugandensis. The sequence continues at coordinate 105,444,631 of CP141126.1, forward strand.
AGACTTTGGGGATCTAGCAGCGAGATTCTCACTTAAATAGTGGTGTGTGAAACTAACACAATTGGAAATGGCATTTTTGGGTTGTGTTTGTGAAATCAAGCCTAAAAACACAGGTGATAAACACCGTTTTTAATAAACTAAAAGAAGGATCTTTCAATGGCATTTGTTGCTCATTGATAGCATTTATTGCACTTCCATTTTTCCGTTTATATGCAATAAACATAAACTCTGAAAAGAATTTCCAGCTGGACCCTTAAGTCACTGAGTTTTATGATGGTTATCAGGATACTTTGCCATTTTCATTTTCTTTGCATATGGTATAAGTTTCTGAACCAAAGCATAGTTCTCAGGCATGATCATTTGATGTCTATCTTATTCAGTAAACTTCTTACTCCAAGATTGTTCTTAATTCTTCTGCTTAGCTTTGTTTTGGTATATACACATTTTTTTACATTGCATATCATATTATATATGTATAGTTCCATAAACATAAAAGCAACCATGTGGTCCTTTGTTAGCTCAAACAACTTTTGGGTTTTGTCAATAACTTACACTTAGGTGTTGTCAAGACCTTGCCGGTTTTTATCCAACATCTGACGGGTTAAATTGTTTCATTGCCTGTTCTGCACCTTTTTCTTAAATATCATTGTTTATTATTTATTTATTTTTCATATATATATATATATATATATATATGTATGTGTGTGTGTGTGTGTGTGTGTGTGTGTGTGTGTATATATAGTATGCTTCACAAATTTTCTAGATGATGTATTTTCATGTTATATCTTGGTCTTTTTCCGTTTTAGACCTTTAAATCATTTCGGTCCCTTTTGCTCCTTTAGATATCTTATGCCTATGATGATTGGCCTGGTTTTATATTGCCACTGAACAGCATTTGCACAATCTTCAAGTAGCTCATTTGGAAGCCAATCTGTTTTTGGGCAAACGAGCAATGCTGGCAACAACCCTTTCACTCCAAGACCCTTTGGAAGCACTAATATGTTTGGTAATCAGACAAGTAGTTCCATATTTGGTGGCACCTCAACTGGTGTCTTTGGAGCTGCACAATCTTCATCATCTCTGACTTCTGCACCTGCATTTGGTGCTTCATCAACCCCGACTTTTGGGAGCTCAGTCCCCACCTTTGGGGCATCATCAACCCCTGCTTTCGGTAGTGCTTCTTCACCCTTTGGTGGTGAGTAAACCCAACCTTTCTATTACAAGATGATTCTACTGTCTCGTCTTGGTAGTATTGGCTGCATGTTTTTTATTCCTATGCTATTTATTGCCTATAATTATATGGTCATTATGCATCTGTTTGCTCATATTTGGATTTGATGAAGCAAAAGCACATATCTGTATGTCAGTATCTTTCTTATAGTTATAATTCCCATATCTTACTTTACTGCTGTCGTTGACTGCATCTTTAGAAGACATGAGCCTTGCTAAATTCTTACAGGCCATTATCTTTTGGAACTATGTTATTCGGAATTTTTACAAGATAGGGAATGTAGAGACTCTACATGCCAGAATATAAATAATCTGCTTGGAGGCGATGTTGAATCAAGCTATGATTCCCTGAAGCTTTCACAAATGTAAAAAGACAACCTGCTGCTTTCTTGCATGTTTGAGTCTGTCCAGAACAATGGTAATAGATACTGGATGTTAGGGACCTAGGAACTCTCAAACTTGTCCGCTATATCACCTGGATATCCACAGTTCATCAAAAAGATCCAAAACACAAATGGGTATAAGAGACATATTTTCGCATCTTTTTAACCCAAATATGGCCAAGCTAGAGGTTCCTTTTGAGGTAATGGGAACAGATCCAATGAAGATGGCATGGAGCTTGTAACTTTGAGGATTAGAGCACATGGCAACAAACCACAGTATGGGGGCTTCAAATTCCTCCTCGCCCATGACCACCTGAAAAGGGAAGGACCTGGAGACATCCTAGCTTTATTGTTGCTCCATTGGTTGTTTCATGTCATTTGGCTTTTCCGAGGCACATACTTCCTCTGACTCTGCTTTCAGGTGCTGTTATATCTGTTATAGGTTAAATGATTCCTCTAGAAACGGCCTATTTCAACAAGAAGCTATGCATGGATCAAAAGGTGATTAGAGGAAAAGAAAAAAGAAGGTTTTTATTTCTTTATTTATTTCTCCTTGGAAGGCATTTTACTTATGATTCTTTGTAACTCACTGTGCTCAGTATTGAGCTTTTATCATCTCAAGTTTAAAGATAACAAAATAGCTGCCTCAGCTTAGACTAATGAGGCAGTTCAAGCAGTTTCAAATGATCTAATTAAATAAGTAATCAATACATTTTATTTTTTATATCATTGCCGAGTTAACCAAATCCAGCATGAACTTTTTTTTTAGCTTGTGTCAGATAATTTTGGAAATCATTGCCTATGTAATCAAATCGAGCATGGCCTTTTTTTTCTTTTTTTTTTTATCCTAATGGTGATGATTTATTAGTAAGAAAAAAGATCATACCAATGCTGGTGGTTCAGGTCATAATTAGAAACTTGGGATAAATTTGAGAGCAAACCAATTGCTAGGGAAGGAGACTTGCTAAATTCAATTAGATGGCTTACAAATCAATGATTCCCTCCATGGAGGCTCAGGAACATCATTGATAAAATTATTCACAAGTTCCTGAAGTTACTGAACATTATCACTAAACTTACTGATGTCTCCCTTCCATAAAGTTTCCTGATTTAGTGCCTCTGTGGAGAACTAAGCTGTTTGGATGAGGTTGGAAAATGACTAGGGATCAAAGGTCATTGGAGGGACTTATTTAGCACAATGTTTGCTTGCTTTGTACTTCACATGACTAGGTGTTTGCTGTATCATATATATCTATTCTGGTTCTATAGAAACATATTAGGTAAACAAAACCCTTACTCTAAAAATTTCTTATTTTCAATGGTAGTGGAACTTTATGAAGAAGAGCTGTGAATATCAAGCCCATTACATGAAGCTGGTCTTAGATTAAGTAGGATACATCTTCTAAAGATCATCAGCTTGTTGTCATTGGCTATTTTTTTGGCATCATGCCTGTGCATCACCAGTGTATGCTCCATCATTGCCCAAGAACCTCAAGTTACTCCCTAAGGCAGCTAGTACAAGAAAAGTAGCACTCTAGAGTAAATTCAAAGAATGTTTTCTATCACTTGGTTTCAAAAATCTTGGAACTCTCTCACTGATTTGCAACTGAGGAACATCACGAACTTAAGAGGCACCTCCCCCCTATATCAGTGGCTGAGATGGCTAGATTTCCAAGTGTCATACATCCATCTTGGTTTGTGAATTTTGAATAACTGGCGTGGTTTCTTCCTTTTGAAATTAACTGATGATTTAGATTTCTGATCTTTCATTCTCTTTTGGCAGTGACTAGTTACCACTTGCCCTATCTTTTAAACAATTTTCTGTCCCTCACTCCCTCTAGAAGGAGAGCAGCTGTGAAGCTGCTGCTGCTGCTTGTTATTGTTCTTCAACTCAAAGAATTGACTGACTTATATCATAAATTCCATGCTGCTGCCACATCTTCATTGAACTGCTGACCTATTAAGTTGCATGTAGCCGAACCATCTATGCAGTGAACTCCAAAGGTATATCCATTGGGAGGATCACTTCAGTCATGGGGAATCATTTGCATTGGGCAAACCAGGTAATGTATGAATTTTCCCCTGGATCAGCAATAAGCACCAAAAACTGCCGAGGCAAATAACCTGTGAATATTTCCATTGTCCTTTTTACTCCTTATCCTCTAGACACTAGTAAACCCATGTAAACTTGCACATTCTGCAGTCTGGATACAGCTCCGTGCTTGTTACTGGGCTAATGCCCCCAACATTAGACTCTCCGTCATTTACCCATGTAAACTTGCACAAATATTGCATTACTGATGCTGAGACTATTTGCAGGCTTTCACCATGAGGAGCTCATCAATCTCCACTGGCCAACATGGTTTGGATGATCAACATCAAGATCCAACAGCCTCACAATATTCCTTAAAGATGATACATAAACCTTTAGGACAGCTTCAAATTATGTATTTGATAACACGATACCAAGTGATCAACCAAGGAACATTAGGGGTGGGAATCTTTGTTCACATATCTGATTGAGCTATTCAGCCTGTTTATGATTCTGTCTATGATACATGGAAGACTGTCGTGTACATTGGCACGTGAATTGAAAAAGCTTTGGAAGTTTCATTGTATAAGTATTCCACTCAAATACTGGTGTAGGCTTATAGCATGAGTATACAATACATACTTTCTTACTTGTGAAACTTACTGTTTCTTTCTTTTGTTGTTGTGTTTGCTTCCAGATCAAGATAGTCTGTATTGGTTTTTTTTTTTGTCTCTTGAATATCATCTGAGCAGGGATTTTTGTGCTCAGGTTCTTCTGTATTTGGTCAGAGACCAGCATTTGGAGGCTTTGGATCGACTCCCAGTCAAACCAGTCCATTTGGCAGCACATCTCAACAATCACAACCAGCATTTGGTACGAACTTATTTGGCTCCACCACCCCATTTGGTGCATCCAGTACCCCAGCTTTTGGTGCAACGAGCACCCCAGCTTTTGGTGCAACGAGCACCCCAGCTTTTGGTGCTACAAGTACCCCAGCTTTTGGTGCAACAAGCACACCAGCTTTTGGGAGCACAGGATCTGCATTTGGGGCATCAAGTACACCAGTATTTGGTTCCTCCGGTACAAATGTATTCGGTGCTTCAAGTACACCTATTTTTGGTTCTTCAAGCACACCTGCATTTGGTGCCTCTAGTACACCTGCATTTGGTGCCTCAAGTACTCCTGCATTTGGAGCTTCAAGCACTCCATCCTTTAGTTTTGGATCCAGTCCTGCCTTTGGTCAATCAACTTCTGCATTTGGGAGCAGCCCATTCGGAGCCACCCCATCTCCATTTGGTGCCCAGAGTTCTCCATTCGGTGAGTTTGCTATTTTCCCTCTTCCGTTGAGATACTCAGAGCTTTTAATGCAACCTGTTCTGTTATTAATTGAAGAAAAAAGATTTATTCTCCCCTTCCATTCATGCTTCATTGGAACTTTTTGCAGGTGCACAAACGACGACCCCAGCTTTTGGTGGTAGCCCTGGTTTTGGCCAAACAGCTTTTGGGGGTCCACAAGGGGGCAGTAGAGTTGCGGCATATAGCCCAACACCTGAGGCCGATGGCGCCAGTGGTACTCAACCTGCAGGAAAGCTTGAATCTATATCTGCCATGCCCATATACAAAGACAAAAGTCACGAGGAGTTAAGATGGGAAGATTGCCAACGGGGAGATAAAGGTGAGTTTTTGATGTTACATGCTTTAAAGCATCAAGTTTTATGGAATTAATGTTCTTGGTTTTTGTTCCTTTTACCCGTTGATATCTTAATCTTATTACGTTGTAGAGGTAGTAACTACCATGATGTGCTTGTTTTCAGTAATTAAGGATGTTGCAAAATCTTCATTTTATTTGTGATCTGAAAGAAGTGTGTAAATGGAGACTAATTATGGTTAGAACAGCCTCTAGTATGATGTATGAGCACACCTTGTCCTTGGAAAATGCCGGTAGAAGTACAAGTGGACTACAATTTTTCAATGACCTTTGTATGTTAGGCCTTATGAAATTGATGGTTTGTACAGGAAAATTTCACCTCATTAGATGATTCTAGGACTTCCATTTTTGGAGGTTTTACTGATGAATGCAGATGCTTCTTCCCTTTCTTGCTATCCCCTTAGAGCCACTGATTTCAGGTTTAGAATTGTTCAGTAGGATGGGACTTTGGTGCAGGGCTTATTCCATGCATGGTCTGGCAAATTCATGATTAGAATATCGAATAATTGGCTTCGGATTTGTGCTTCCATCTACTAATTCTTCAAAGAAAATATGAGTATCCATCGGCAGCCCCTTCAATAACATGCCTAAAAAAAAATGAAAGTGCAAAATTGAGACATTTTTTACAATTGTTGTAAATAAATAAATATCGTGTTCAGTTTCCTGTTGGCAGCTAATCGTGCAAATTGTGTTCTCTCCATTCTCAATATGATCTTACTCATTATGTGAAAGAAATAATAAAAAATAGCACATCTGTTGGTGGAAATAATTTTTTGTTCCCTTCTGTAACAAGGATCATCTCTTAAATAAATAGTGCATGATGTACACTGTATTGATAAATGGTATTACTCCAATGTATTACTAGCTATCTGATAAAAATTTTCATTATTACAATTATATCAACTAGTAGCTATGCTAAAGACTCATAATGTATCTTTTAAAATGTTATCATTTTACTGTCCTCTTTTGAGACAAGGTTGCTGGCAGCACACTTCTTGACATTGCATCTCCATGCCTAATAATCTTTGTTCATCTAGTTATATGTGGTCCATTTTCAGTCAATTATCAAGACCTTATCCCGATTAGGGGTCGGCCTCATGAATCTTGTTCCTCCATTCCCCTCTATTAAGTATCATGGCTTCATTTAGTCCCAATGTTTTTATATCTTTTCCCACCACTTCTATTCACGTTCTTTTGGGCCTTTCCCTAGCCCTTTTAGAACCTTCAACTTCCATTGCCTCACTGCTTTTAATCAATATATATGTAAATGTTTAGATTGTTTATGATTACGCAAATTGCCAGTTACTGATTTCTTTGTTTTCCTTCACAATTTTAAATTTCAGGTGGCCCGAATCCTGCAAGTCAACCTGCTTCTGGGCTTAATTTTGCTCCACCATCTCAACCTAATCCTTTTGGTGGAGCAAGCACATTTGGACAGACAGCTGCAAACCCCTTCTCAACCTCTACATCTTCTAACCCTTTTGGTCAGAGACCAACATTTGGTACTTCTTCTTTTGGTACCTCTTTAACTCCTAGTTTTAGCTCACCGTTTGGTGCATCAACATCAAGCCCTTTTGGAACAACAACCTCTTCCACTGCAACATCCATATTTGGGGCAGCATCAACCCCTGCATTTGGGGCCAGTTCCTCATCGCTATTTGGTGCATCAAGCACACCTGCTTTTGGTTCATCACCCTCAATTTTTGGTTCTTCTTCAGCACCAGGAACAAGTACTGCATTTGGTTCAACTTTTGGCAGCACTCAATCATCTGGATTGTTCCAGTCACCGACTCCTTCCCTTGGGCAGACGGGATCTGCTTTTGGGCAGACCACCCCTGCATTTGGACAAACAGGTTCTTCCTTTGGTCAGACAAATCCATTCAGCACACCATCTACTGGGTTTGGTGGAAGTCTATTTTCAAGCTCTGCTCCATCAATGCTTAACATGAATAATCCTGTGGGGTTTGGCCAAACAACTGTAAGTCATAACTAAAATAGTTATTATCCTTATCATCGACCTTAGGTGAATGTTTTAGTCATACTTCATCTAGTTTCTGCTAGATTATCATGCTTCCAGTGTTTTTTCCTGGTTCTGTTTTAGTTTCATTTGTTTGGATAAAATTTGTTCTGAAATATACCCGTATAATGCAGCCTACCCTTTCGACTCCCTTCTCCATGGTGACCCCTGCTCAGTCAACAAGTGCTTTTTCCTTTGGAAACTTTGGTCAAACACAACCTGGTATTTAATATTGTAATATACATTCCATTTTTTTCAGTTTCTGTTTGCAAGTTCTATTCTTCTGGTGCTGACTATTTCTGGGGACGTTTCAGCACCTTCAAGTGGTTTTGGGGGTCCATTGAATGCCTTTGGTCAGAATAACTTTGGACAACCGTAAGTTTCACATCATGCTTATCTTTCTTAGTGTTGAAGCTGAATGATTCAGATTGATACAGTGAATAGCATCTGGAACTTTGATATGCTTGGAAATTCAACTGTGTTGAATGAAAGGTGGTGCACTTTCCAAGAAAAGAATGTTAGAACTTTTTTTCTTGAAAACGCATTATTATTTATAGCTGAAATGATCTGCAGCCCCCATGGGTACATTGCATGATCCCCTTCCTGTTGATTCAAAAATGAGAAAATTTTCTAAGGTGTCCTTATCATTATTTGTTAAAGGACTATGAAACAGATGATGAATCTTGGATGTTTCTCTGTTTCTAGTTAATGCTTTACATGATTGTAGTCAACATTCCATGTTACGACCCGTTCTTTTCTATTATGGTGTCGAGTCCCTGAACATATATAAATAGAACCGAGGTTATAACACTTGCTTTGCATGTTCTGTTAAGGCTATTATTTCTAATTTTGTTGTGCCATTCTTCTGTATACTTATTTGTGATTTCTACTGGTACATCTGTTTTATCTGTCAGAAATGCTGCCAGTCAGAATCACATTGTTGCACAACCAGTGCCGGTTACAAACCCTTTTGGGACACTTCCTGCAATGCCTCAGATAACTATTGGTCGTGCTGGCTCTGCTACATCTGTTCAATATGGAATTTCCAGCATGCCGGTAAGTCTTATAGCTTTGTATCCTTGTTTTTTATCCACAATGGTGGGCCGAATATAATATGAACAGGTAGTTGCCTTATAATGTATTGTGGCTATTTTCAGAGAGACCTACTCTGTAAGAATCAAATCAAACTTGGACAAGTTTCTTTTGTATGCTTCAAGTAGTGACTCCAAGAACCTACTGATGATTGGTTTGGGGTTGATTGATATGGAAAAATTGAAAGAATATTATTGAACCAGCCAAATCGAATCAGAATATAAGGGAATAGTTTCCCCGTCTTGCTTCATTTTAGTTTCTCCCTGTATTTTTGGTGTACTTTTGACATACATATTAGTGGGCCAAGATCCTTTTATATGTGCATTGGGTTGACTTTTGACTCTCATCAGGTGGCCGAGAAGCCTGCACCTGTCAGAGTTTCCTCCTTATTGACATCTAGACACTTGTCTCAGAGAAGGATTAGGTTTCCAGCAAGGAAGTATTATCCAAAAAGTGATGGTCCAAAGGTGAGACTGATTTCCTTTGAGAAGACCAGAAATTTTGGGACACAAGCTCCTTGTTGTTATTGTGGCATGTAACAGGAACTACGTCAGTGTTCAAGTCTAGCTGTTTCCAGAGAGTTGTAAAAAATTTTAATGTCTTCTTTTCTCCATATAGGTACCCTTCTTTAGTGATGATGAAGAAACTCCGAGCACACCAAAGGCAGATGCTCTTTTTATCCCAAGGGAGAATCCTAGGGCGCTGGTCATCCGTCCTATGGATCAGTGGCCTTCAAGAGCTAGTGCAGAAAAGCAGTCTTCGTTGAAAGATGCATCTACTCCAGTTCATGACAACGGTATTCTTGATCGTCTTAAACTGGTCTCTTTAAATGGTTTCTTTTGCTTGTTCTCCCTCTGATTGCTGAATAACAAATATTGTATGATAACATGATCCAAGAATAAAAGGAAAGGAGAAACTGGTGACCCTAATATACAAATTAGTGCTGGGTTGAATAATAACTGACTGAAATGAGCTTTCAGTTTAATGATCTGGTGAATTCATTCATTAAGTATTAAGCTCATATGCTTAGGTTACCATCATCATGTGCTTACCTCGTTATTTGGTGGAACTCCTGTCTTCTATGAGGCTTTCCCAATCAACTTATTTTCCAAGTTCTTGTCAGGACATTGGACCTTAATTATAGCTTAACCTGGTGTACTGTGGGGAGGATCTGCTTTCCCTGTCACAGTGATCTTCTCCAGCCAGAAGGGTCAAATGCTATAACAAACTCTGCATGTTGGGATGTCATCCTCCTTTGATGATGCTGTAATGAAATCCAGGCTACTTGCTCTTTTGCTTTGCTTAGTGAACCTAAATGCGACGTTTTTAAACATAAGGAGTCCAAAAATGTGGTAATTTTGCCTGGTCAGGGCTATTACATCTCCGTCGTGCTTAGTTTTCCTTGCCTACCAGACCAATAAGTTAGCTTTCACTGCTACGAGTAGCAGTCAAACTTCCTTTAGTTTGGTCCTGAATACTGAATTCTTTCAGCATTGGCCCCATTATCTCGTGATGTCTCAGATTTGACTCTTGCTTTTACTATGAAAAAGCCTTCTTTTTGTGACAATTCTTTCATCCTTGTAGTTCTTACTCAAATTCTGTGCTAATGAGGTAAATATTAAATCAATCTCTCAAAGCACACCCCTCTTTCACCTCATCAACAGTGGAGGTGCTTTAGTAATGGGGGCTGCCGCATTCTACTGCTAATCCCTTTCTGCAGTGAACTTCTAAATTTAACTGAGGGCTCACACAATTGTCTGTTAAATCCTCTTTAAATATTCAAAGAGTATATTATAAGTTGGTGCAATGAAGAAACACTGGTTTGGTTCCTTTGTTCATATCTCTTGCCTCTGTATGGATAAGATTCGAATCTCTAATGTCCATCCACTCGGTACTGTGTATGACTCACTGAGGCTACCTCCCTGGTCCAAGAATCTGCATCATTTATAGGTAATGCAGCTTACACCGAAGTGTCATGTTGACAATCACTATACACTGAATGGCAGTTCTCTCACTGGTACCATGTATTTGACTGCAATGCATGTATCGAGCATTTCTGAGTTAGTTTCTTGGCCTTGGTCTGTTTAGCTTATATACTGGTAAAATCGGCTGTCTAATTTGTTATATATTTTCCTTCTCATTTAGGTAATACATCTGGGGAGGGCTCTGCTCCACCTTCAAATGGTTTCACTGCTGAGGATCCCGAAAGTAAGTTGTCTTGGACCAAGTCCATATGCCAGTTCTGTTTCCTTTGAGTTGAAGTTGGATTATCTTGATCGCTGTGCTAATTGACTTTTAATTGGCTCTCTATGTAGAAAGTCCATCTGAGAATGGACAACATAAACCTCAGAGTGCTTCTGCAACCATACCCAAGCAGAAGTCAAATGGGGTCCATGAAGATCACGCCTCAAAAGGTGACTCATATATCACCCTCTCTGGTCACAGAGCTGGTGAGGCTGCAATTGTCTATGAGCATGGTGCTGACATTGAGGCCCTGATGCCGAAGCTCCGGCATGCCGACTATTACACAGAGCCTCGAATCCAAGAGCTGGCTGCAAAGGAGCGAGCTGAGCCAGGTTACTGCCGTCGTGTCAAGGATTTCATTGTTGGAAGGCATGGCTATGGAAGCATAAAGTTTTTAGGAGAGACTGATGTACGAAGGCTTGATCTTGAGTCACTTGTTCAGTTCAACCACCGAGAAGTGATTGTATACATGGATGAGAGTAAGAAGCCTCCTGTCGGTCACGGCCTCAACAAGCCTGCCGAGGTGACCCTCTTAAATGTCAAATGCACTGACAAAAAGACAGGTCAGCAATTCACAGAAGGCCCGAAAATTGAGCACTATAAGAAGATCCTGAAGAAGAAAGCTGAAGACCAAGGTGCTGAGTTCATGTCGTTCGATCCAGTCAAAGGGGAGTGGAAATTCAAGGTGGACCACTTCAGCCACTATGATTTCAGCGATGATGGGAAATATTTCGACCGTTCAAAATAACATAGAGAGAGATATGGTTGGTGTGATCAATGATGAAAGGAGGTTCCTTCCCCTTGTGCCAATGATTATTTTTCTGAGCTGTATGTTTTTTTGGTTGGGGCTGGGGAAATGCATTATGCCAATAGTAGGCAGATAGCGAATATTGTATGGGTTTTCTGTTTGATATTTTTTTATGGGTGAGCTTCCTTTTTGTTGTTCTTTTCTGTTTTGCTTCAATCTGGGATGGTAAAATCTCCAAGTTGCGATGGGTTTTTCTGTGAACGGGATTATCTTGGGAGGGAATGGTTTGTCTGAAGTTGTACTGAAAGAACAACTCTGTGTAGAATTTGTGGGGTTTTAACTGCTGGAGGAATGGGAAGTTGTTATTTTTTGCTATATTGTTCTCCTAGGGATCATATCCAGAGGCTCTGAAAGGAGGAGGGCATGGAAGATACAGGTAAGACTAACAAGCATATGACGATGTTCAAAGAGGTGGCTTACAAGTTATGAGAGAAAATAACGGGCCATTCTGGGGCAGCTGTGTCAAACTGTGGATTAGTACCCAAGTAGCGATTTGCTTTCATGCTGTTTAAACTTGGCAGCCTTGTTGCAAGGAAATGAGTCATTTAGATGCCCGTGAGCGTCCAAGGAAGAAGACTGCCTTTTCTCATTCGTGTTGTTATTTTTTGGTAAATTTAAGCCATTCATAATGTTTGGAATAGCTTGAGCTAGAGATCAAATTTCATGACTATTGGATATGCTCTTAGCCTTTTTTTTTCTCTGTTTCTTTAGTGGAAAATCAGAACCATGCATTTCTTTGTGTTTCAAGGACCCAAAACAAGTGGTTAGGATGATTCGAATGCATTGTTCTCTCATGGTTTAACTTTAGGACGCAGAACATGATCGACAACTTACAACTTGCAAATATTGGCTATGGGGAGGTCCACCTCTGATTATCCAATTGCTGCAGAGATTGACGATTAACATCCTGTAAAGAATGATCAATATTCAATGACCGAAAGGCATGTTTTAAGGATGCTAAGGCCTCATTCATTGCTTAGTAGATATCCAGACTCTGAGGAAACAAATGAACTAATCCGATCATGCAAAAGAGGGTCCCTTAATGAAAGGTGGGTTAGGCAGAAATTTGCCATGTGGGAAGGCATAACAGGTGGCCCACTGCTAAAGTTTGGAGAAGCTGCCGAATGAAGGTGTGCTCCATTGTCGAAAAGTGCTGGGAATTTTCTGCATCTCTTGGTACAACATTATTGACATGTTGTGTTAATGACCAATTTCCTAACCAATGATCGTGCCATACTAAAATTTTAGATCATTTACTCACTAACTAATGCAGTCCTGAATATAGAAAGGGGCATGGCATGAGAATAGCCTTCCAAATTGGGTATTGTCTACGGCTTGGCATGGTTTGGGCAAAGGTCGTCTTCCGAAGGTAATTGGCACATATACAACTATGAGTTGTACCCAAAGAGATTCAGGACTGGAGTAGATTGACCAGGCCAACTAGAAAGCTCGGTCCAGTAGGCTGAATCTGCATAGGCCCAGATAACCATGAAATTTACCAATGCAAATTCCTTCCCAATTGATCCGATGGGACGAGCGGCAGGAATCAGAAGCTCGCCATAAGAAGTGCCGATGACGCTGCTCGCAAAGATTTAAAATGGTTTGGGGAACCGGAACTGCGCTCAGTAGGTATTTAGGCATGCTAGATTTGACATTTCTTATGAGTCTCAGCCTGCCCGCACAATAGAGGAGGTTTTGTTTCCAAGTTGCAGGTTTAGTGTCAATCTTATTAACGATGAAAAAAAGGTCAGCAACTCGGAGGATACGCTCTAGGAGATGCATTCCTAAGTAAATGCATTAGGGAGAGTTCTTAAAGTTATGTTGCATTTTTGTGCGACTGTGAGAGAAATGAATTGCAGATTTAGAAGGGGATACTTGTAGACCCGCCTGTGTAGGTGGATTGTCTAGACAGTAATGGTTATCGGGGGTGAGAAGTTGGAAGGTGTTAAGTGTCCAAGTCTTGGGTACTGGTGGCCGTGAAGGCTTCCATGCAAAGAACAAGTAGGGAGATACGGAAAACCCTGGTCCTTTGTGTGGTTTAAACCACTTGGAAGGATAGCCATTGATGAGCATGGCAAACATGGGAGAGGATATGCAATGTTGAATGAGGTTGATACTAGGTTGGGGGAAATGCATCGTGTGAAGGACAACCAGAAGGAAAGGCCAGGGAAAAGAATCATAAGCCTTTTGGAGGTGGGCCTTGAGGGCAAAGAAACTGGGTTGTTTAGAATATATTTTGATAGTGTGTAAAAATCTCTTGAACCAACAGGAGATTGTCTTGAATAGACTGTTGAGGAATGAATGCTCATTGGGCTGGGTTGACAAGAGAAGTCCCACGGACTTACATTGCGAAGCCTATGACCAAGGTTTGCAGGCTCTAGGAAAGGCTTTCTTAGAGTGTGGACTTGGCCTAAGGGATTTAAGCCCATCGTTGAAGACGTATAGTAGATGACCTAATTCTAGAAGGCCTACGTTCTGGAAGTCTCCATGTAAATATCTAGAAAGAGGGAAAGTTAGAGAGTTGTGTAGAATTTTCTAGATAGAGTTCTAGAATAGTCCTCAACCATTTGATTGTTGACAATTGTAATAATCCATGTCATCCATTGAGGAGGTAGATGGAGAAAAGTAAGTATAAATAAGTGTAAGCTCCTTACTTGTAATCAGCTCAGATCATCTCAGTTTTGGGGACTTAATAGAGTGGGAGAGTTTCCTTTCTTAGTTCCTCTCATTGCATTAGTGGATGAGTGAGTATAGCCCTAGCAAGTGAGAGTTTGGGGTTGAAGGCTGAACTTGGCCTTGGTGCCTTGAGTGCATTACAAGACTAAGTGCCGCATGGGAGTCTGAAAGTCTAAGCCCGTGACAGAAGAGAGCAAAGGACGTATGCGAGAAGCCAAAACTTTCGTTGTGATTTCATAGATTACAATACAGAGCCCAAGGGGCCAGTAACGGTCGCAAATTTGAGCATTGGGGTCTTTTGTGATTAAGGTGAGGTAGCCACGGTTAAATTGGATGGGAAAAGCTCCAGTAGAGTATGCTTGTTGAGCTACTTGTTGAATGGATTGTTCTATAGGGTACAAAGCATGCTGGTAGAGACCATAGAGAATAAAGCGCAACGGCATTCCTCAAACATGATGAGTTTGAGAAGGTTTGGTTGACATTAACTACTGGGTGAAGTCGCGATGTTGTGAACGAGGGAATAGGACTCCGGGGCCGTGCTAATGGTGGTTGGGTGGGAAGAGTGGTTGGAAATATCTAAGAAATCTGTTTGCAATTGTCTCATGAGTTGTATGAGCGACTCCCGTGGTGTCTTTGATGAGGAAGATTCTATTAAGTTGTCTACGATGATCGACCGTAGAATGGTAAATTTTCGATTTAGTATATTCCTGTATAAGCCAATCTTTGCGCGCTTTTAGCATCAGTGTATCTCTTGAAGATTGAGAGCATTATGGATTCAGGCTTGTATGTTCTTCTCTAATAAGAAGTTGAAAGTTTGTGTTGTTTGGATATGATGGAGTTGGGTTTGGAGGGAATCATCTTGGGTTTTGATATTACCATCGGTGGTGCGGTTACACAATTGCAGGCAGTGGGTGAAGGTGTTAAGTTTATGGAAGAGTTGGTGCCCTGTTGAACCTCGAATGGTGATATTCCATGCTTGGTGTAGAATATGAATGAAATTTGCATGAGCTTGCCACATATTTTCAAAGCGAATAGATGATTTGGTAGGGGTAGCTTGGCGGGAGAAGTGAAGGTGTGAAAGAGGAGCAGGTGTTCTGAGAATTGTTTATCATTGGTCATTCTAGTCGTTCTAGAATGAGCCATGGGGCGCGTTTGGCCATTCGAACATGCGTATTTCGGTCCAAGAAACACTTAAGTTCTTGAGTTGGAGGAAGTCTATTGCAGATTGCAAATCAAGGTTACAAGGAAAGTCCCCTCCGCTTTTCTCATATGGGTAGAGAAGGGAATATAGGTCTCCGTTGATACAGTAAGTTTGGGACTCATTTTGGAGGTGAGAAATAAAAAAGTTACTCGTGTGGTGAGATGGAATGGCTTAGGGCTGGCAGAGATACATAAAATGTTGAGTGAGAGTCCAAGATGAGCTTTATCTTGGATAAGGAGGTGGAGGAATCGGGAGTGCGTGCTGAGGAATTGTAGCAAGATGTCCTAAGTGTGGCCTCCTATTGGCCATGGGATGGGATGAGGTGTTTGTTAGGAAACTGCTGACTGAGTTTGCCTAAGACGGGTCGTGTTAGTCCTGGATTTTTGTCTCAGAGAGAGAGAGAGAGAGAGAGAGAGAGAGACGTTGTCAGGCTGCATGGTTCCGATAATTGAGATTAGAGTAGGCCAAAATGCCAGCCAGAACACACCCCTGGTATTCCGGCCAAGACATTTCTATGTGAAAGTTGGTAAGAGGATATACCTACTGGGAACCGCCTGGCCTCCATGAGGCGACGAAAGGCCTTAAGCCATCGATTGTCTCCTATGAGTTCAGTACAGTGTGCGCCAACGTCTTGCAAAAACAGGTCTGGCACGACCCTGACGAACCATTTGTGCTCTTTCTCTGGCTTCCGCGATTAGGAGAGAGATCCTGAAGGGGATCCTTGCTGTGTGGTTTTGTTGGGTGAACTCCAGGTCGGGGTGGTCCACCAAACAGTTCATTAAAGTACCAGAGCATTTACTAATGCTTTGACAAGTCTGGCCATATGTGCGGGTGGTACCGGAGGGATTTAACAAATTGATTGGCGGCACTTCTGGGTCTGGGTATTGGGCTGAAGGGTTATCGCGAGGAGGGAGCTCATTGAAGGGTGGAGATGGAGGTTAAGGAAGAGCCATCTCTCCGTTTTCAAGAGGTAGGGATTGCGGTGGCGATGGAGGAGGAGGAGGAGAGGGAGATTGAGGTGGTGATGGGCTTCATAAAATGGCACCGTGATTATCCTAGGGTTTAGTAAGGAGTGGTGTTGGGAAGTGAAAGGATTTACATGACTTTGAAGTGCTTCTGTGCAATGTGGTGTGAAATATCTACGTAGGGCCGGAGAGGTTTTGTGTGTGTGGGTGGCCGACCGGGAGGGGTGGGGGGAGGAGGATGATGACGCGGTGTTGGGGATGGCGGTTGGGGGGCGTTTCATATTGGGTGTCAGTTGTATATTGCTAACAATTGTCTCTAGATGGGAAGGTAAAGTGGGGCCCAGGATGGAGGGATTGAGGAGAGGAAGATGTTTCTCAGTAGACTTTGTTTGTGTTGGGTGGGATGACATTCAGACTTCTGGTTTTTGGAAGGGCTGATGAGAAGGGGCGGCGTGCCTTGCAACACTGTACATATGTCAGATGGGTGTCAATTTGGAAGAGTAGGCGTAGCGACGTGGAGAGCTTGAGCTAAGATAAGTGTTGGCCAGGTGGAGAAATATTTGCTAGATGTGTGCTGCATTAATGCATGCGACCGCGGATGTTAGCGGTGGGTACTGCAGGGGTGAAGGTTGATATGACCCGTTGATGGGCGGAAGATGATGCTGAAAAATTGAGATTGAATGTAGTATTCATTCGATTAATTCAATTCAGCAAGTGATACATGCTATTTATACTATTACTTATTGGACTTTTTGGTCCTAGATCTATTAATTACAGATAGGCTGTTAATTAATCACGTACTGAATTCGGCCATGATTATTGAAAGTGAATTACAATGTGATTTCTAATACTCTTTCTCAAGCTGAAAATACGAAGGTAATTTGCATTTCAAGTTTGTTAGTTTGAAATGTTGTAATAAAGTGCTGAGTAGCATAATCCAATCATCTTTTACATGTTTTTTGTGATTGCATTGAGAGTGTATTGATTTTTGCACATGCTTTGGGTGCGTGTTGGTCTCAGTGTCTGCTTTGGGTGCAAAATTGAACTTGCTTCTGCTTGGGCATGTTTTGGTGCAGCGCTTGGGCCAGCATGTAATGTGGCTTGGACCGTCTTCAAGATGCGACGCTTTGGTTGACTTTCACTACGGTGCTTGGACCATGTTGAGTCACAGCACTTGGGCTGTGTTGAGTTACAGTGCTTGGACCGTCTTGACTTGCAGCGCCTAAGCTAGCTTGATCATGGCGCTTGGGCCATTTTTTTATTGTGGCGCTTAGGCCGTCTTGAATTGCCTCACTTGGGCTGTCTTTGAGATGCGGCACTTGGATCGTATTGAGTTGCGGCACTTGGGCCATGTTGAGGTATGGTGCTTGGATTGTGTTGAGTCATGACATTTGAGCCGTGTTGAGTTACAGTGCTTGGACCGTTTTTACTCGCAAAGCTTGGGCTACCTTGCGGCACTTGGGCTGTCTTTGATTGCAGCACTTGGGCCGAATATTGCTATTCTCCCCCTCAAGTTGTAGAATGAGTATTTATCATTCACAACTTGCAATGATGTTGCTGTAGTTATATTCCAGTTGTTTTGTTGTGGATGCATGAATGAATAATGCTCCTTGTTCTAGCTTGTTGATGTTGCAGTATACACTGTTGATGTTGTAGTATGCATAATCATTATAGTTATAAAAAAAAGCTGTCGATAAATAGTACTTGATGAACAGTATTTCACTAATACTGTTTGCAATAGTACCGAGTAGTAATAGTTCTGAGTTGCTACAGTATTGAGTCTAGTGAATAGTTGTGCTACCACCAATCCCATGCGATCAGCCTTGCCCTCTATTAACGATTTTGTCTTTAAACGGCTATCTATCTATGCTGTTTCATCTGAAGCTCGATGCTCTCCCAACACTTTTGAGTGTTTTGTCGGACAAATTATCATTGTGGATGTTTCGCGACCCACATGAGACCGGTGTCGTCTGATTTCCTTATCAAGAGATCAATCTCATTTCATATGTCTTTAATCCGACATTTTCTGACAGATTTGGCTTTCAATTTTCATTGATCGTTTGAACCATCTTGAATTGCTTCAATCATCTTACGATTTTTCTATTAGTACATTGGGATATGATGCCTATTATTACGGATTCGTTATCCGTCAAATTGCAATCTAGCTCGGCTCATTGGAGAAGATTTTGATTATCTTGGATGGACTGTCACCTGTCAAGGACGTCTTCTTTGTGGCTACGGTGGGAATCAGTTGGGTGTTGTTTTGTGCGGCTGGACGCCTTCGGGTTGGTATTGGTTTCCTGAGAGTGATTGTGCATGATTGGCGTTGGCATTGGTTTGTTCGTAGGCAATGCGTCCACAACATTGGCAGAGTCGGGAAGGATTGAGGTATTGGTGCGTCATTGGTTTAGTTGCAAATGGAGAGGAAAGAGTGCCAGTTCTAGGGAGGGAGTCGGATATATTAAATGCCACAGATTTTTGCCATGATACCTTTCTTTTGGAGTTAGGCTTTAGAGGCTTATTGAGCTTTTTGCAACCCGACTTTGACATCTTCCTCGGTGTTAGGCTTTAGAGGTTTATTAAGCGAGTAATTTATTGTTCAAATTTGATGCCTCTTTAGCTTATAAAAAAAAATTATATAATAATACTAATAATAGTAGGAATCCCAAAATTAAAGATTCTATTAATTATTTTATTAAAATATTTACTGAAAACCTTCGGGGTTTTTTTTTTTTTTTTTTCAACGTCACGACCATGATTTTAAATATAAATATAAATACATAATAATACATTGAAGACAATACATATATCAAATCCAATGTCAAAATCATAGGCGCCTTTATTTTCAAAACAATAAAATCCAAAACACAATAATGTGGCCCAGGGTCTATCTATTATAACATCCTACCATACTTAATTAATGTCCATCATATGTTTAACAGTCATAATCAAATCCATAAAATAAAAGTATACAGTTCATACCCACTGCTATCACGGTCTCTCAACGGTATTGCCCTTCTTGCTGTTGCGTTCGAGATCTAAAACATTGCAAAACAAAGCAATGCCTTAGCAAACTATTGCTTGTGTAGGTACATAGACATTTAGTATAATAATAATGGAACAAAATCGAGTAACAGTGCTGATAAAATGAGTAGATCGATTATCTATGGAAATATAATTTTTATAAGCAATGCTAATAAAATCTTAAAACATAATATATGATAAAACATGCATCTCGTGGATTTAAAACATGATATGATCTAATATAAATGAGCATACAATAACAACAGGGCACTCCAAGGTGCGTGGGTCCAACAAGTGTCCCATGAACTCATATCAGTGATCATAAGTACTCATATCGAACCTCTCAGTGTAGTCATACTTAGGTATACTATAACAGCTTCATGCTCATCATGCAAGCACACATAATAATAGTATAGATAGTCATGCCGCAGTGGCAATCCTTCAGAGTCTCAACCACCACCGCTCCCCATCAACACTATAATGGGAGACTTAATGTCAGTCCCCATGGAAAGGCCCATATCGATAATGTGGACTATCTATGTTACCAAACCTCTATTGAAAGCCATTTGTAACCAGGTGTCTATCATATCACAATCACATCACAAATCTCAGAGGGTGGGTGGCCGGCCCTACTCCCTCCTAGCATGACATCCACTGGATGAGAGCACCCGTCATAAAACATAAAACACGAAAATCGTGTATCTCGAAAATCAGGAGCACTCGTGGCTCACAATCCCCAAGGCATGCCCCTCATCTTGGGGTTAGCCTCTCAAAGGACTAGCCACCAAGCCTCTACCTCCATCCTTATGAAAACCCATCAGTTCCAGTAGTGCAATAAAAAAAGATAATCACTAACCATATATATAGATACACGCTATTAATCTCATAAAACAATCGATCATAAACCCATTCAATACATTATTGAAATCAAATATCGATCATAGTATAAAACTTGAGTTTCATAAAATCATAGACTAAACAAACAAGTGCAATTAAACCATAATCAACCATGATGCTATGATAATGCAAGGTTTTAGGACTCAAAACATAACATTAAATGTCGTCACTTACTTTGATGTGAGATCACTCAACTCAAGCGTATAATCTCCTTAGCTTGTACGTTCAGATGTACCTGTCAGTACCACAATACTATTTTGTGTTATTTATTTCATCATAATGGAATCTATGGTGATCCAACCGTTGGATCATTTTCTAAGATCTTTAATTATGATTTTGTCCTTAGTTCCAACATTATTTGTTATAATTTAGTCTCATCTCATATTCATTTGTTTGTTTGTTTTTTGTATCTAACGTTTATACCTTAATGTGTCAGTCAGATTATCCTCAGATCAATAATTTCCTAAGATCTGGTTCAGACCAATAGTCTAGATCAATTTCTACAGTAATCACACCTAATATGATACTTAGAACTTTTATTTATTGTCATATGTTATCTCATTGTTCCAGCCTTAAGGCTTGATTATCTTTTGATCGGCTGGTTCTAAGTTATTAAATAATACTTTATGATTTGACTAATTTAAAAGTAGTCAAATATAAGTTTTCAAGTTAAATCTATGTCCATGTCGTCAAAACATTCGCAACGGTTGTTTCTTATTATGATTTGGATCTTTGTAGCTCTCAAAACAGGTTTTTAGTAAAAAGACTTTATAAAATAATATATTAATTTATAGAGGTCGACATGTTTGCAACGGTTTATTTTGGTGGCTCGGTTTACACAGGTTTATATTGGCGTAAACTGGCGCCCCCAAGATGCATAGCTTCTAGAATGCATTGTGTGCGTCCTGGTCACCGGGACGCACCTCAGCATGCATCCTGGTCGCCAAGACGTCGGGCATCCTAGCTTCCGTGATCGTGCGCAAGGACACTCTGACGAGTGCGTGCGCACTACGACGAGCGCCCATGCGTTGTCTGCGTTAAGGGGTCCCACACAGCATCCCTAGTGACCCCCTAGGTGCCCAAAAATCATGATTTTTGCACCCTTTTACTTGGAATTTCATGTACATTTCATTTTTGGCACTCTTTTTGATTGATATCGCCAAAAACTAAGGTTTTTTCTCAAATTTTCTCACATTTCTAAATCTCTCATACGTATTGTTCTTCGTGATTTCAGAGGTCACTAGCCGTTGGATCTCCCTCAAATTTAAAGGGTTTGTTCCTGGGTTTGTCACGCACTAGATGAACTTGTGGATCATGATTTTGACATGGTTTCATTGACTTAATCTTACATCTACAGGAGTAGCAAAAACGTTAACTGATGCAACTCGCGCCTACTTTGTAATTGAAAGGGGGAAAAAGAAGATAGGACTTACCTTGGTTAGTCAAGCGTCATTGATGTGTAGGAGGGTTTTTTTTTCCCGAGCTTTTCCTACGTTGCGTTTTTGCTAGGGTTCTCTAGGAAAAATTTGATCTCTAGAGGCAAGGGGGGCTTGGATGAAGTGATTGAATTGAGAAGGAGGTGTGTTTTATCGCTGGTGATTTGTTTTTCTCATTCATTGATCAATTTTTTCAGTGAAGTAATAGGATCTGATAGGTGGTAGAAGGGCGTGCCGTTATAAAAAACAGCCCCTGTATTTTGGGCCTCTAAAAGTTACTAAATTGCCCTTCTAACTTCAATGGTTCATAACTTCTCCGTTTGAGTTCTGTTTTCTACGTTCTTTATGTCGTTGGAATCCTTTCGACGCGTCTTTTCTAGTTTTTTGTTTTTAAACCCAATTTCTATGTATAAATTTTTTAATTTAATTTATTACTAATTTAGAATTAAATTTTAAGGATATTACAAGGAGGAAGGTAGCAAGTAGGAGGTTTGATTAGTTCTTATTTGCATAAGAAATAGCCAAGTATAACACTATGGGTTGTGATAAACCCGCACTAAGCCCCGTAGACTCCTTTTCTCAAAATACACACACACACGAGAGAGAGAGAGAGAGAGAGAGAGAGAGAGAGAGAGAGAGAGAGAGAGAGAGAGAGAGAGAGAGAGAGAGAGAGAGAGAGAGAGAGAGAGAGAGAGAGAGAGAGACTAATCCCTTTGGATGCAACACAATCACTTACAAGTCACGTAGATTAGGTCAATTCGGAGGAGTGGGATTTGAATTTAGGGAGAAAACCAAGAACTCAACCAACATGCCATAACTTGTCTGGGAGTATGTGCAACCTTGGAACATGGAAGTATCTAAGAAGAAAATGTCCTATGCAACAAGTGGAGGTTCAAAGTGGCACTTTCTCCTTTATTTGAAAGATTTGAAATAGATTTAGGAGTTAAGATAATAGGTTGCTAGATAGTTTGCTTCTTAATTCATTTATGTACTCAAGGAAAAAAAAAGAAGCTAAGAGTTTAATGCTAGGTTGATTATAGTCAAATCATTTTATTTATAGGACTACCAAAACGAAAAACACAAGAAAGAAGCACAATAAAATTGCCACAAAATTTATCATATAAGGTTGTTAAAACTAGAGGCAAGTTGACATAAGCAGCCCAAAGGGATCTAACCTTTATCATCATAAGGTTTCTAGTAACGAAGATAAGATTGTAAGAAACATCCTTACAAAGTTCATTATATAGTGTTGTGTATAACATGAGATAAGCTTATGATAAACATTCAAGATATGTTGGTTGCAGACAACTTGACATCTCTCGTGAAGACACTTGATTGCAGGTTCAAGTGGCTGTGCTAGCTTTTGGTTGGGGGTTAGATTTAGGATTACGCGTGAGCAAGAGTCAGAGTGATTATCTTTGTAACATATAGCTTGTAACAAAGGAATTAAAAAAATAAAAATAAAAAATGACAAGAAAAGGATATACCCAAAGAAGTCACATATAGTAGAAAATAGGAGACAACGATAGATAACTTCAAAGGATTTTCAACTTTTTATTTTATTTTATTTATAGAGTTACAAAAGATTTTCATATATATATAGTATGTAGGCCCTTGTGGTTTGCCCCCTTCCCTAGACCCCGCATAGGCAGGAGCTTCGTTCACCGGGACTGCCCTATATAGTATGTAGTATGTACTGTGTAGTGCAATTAGCATTGATCTATGGACACTGATATATGCAACCCTTTTCTTACCCTGGCCACCATATTTTGGGAATGACTGAGATAGATAGAGAGAAAAAAGGGATAGTCCAAGTAAGTTAAGCAATCACTACTATACATGAGGATTTTAAAGTAAGTTAAAAACACTAACAGAAGTTGGGGTTATCAAAGTGGCTTCTATCGAATTCACTTGAAAAATCAGTAAGAAAAGAAGTTGAAAAAAAATTGACTTTAGAAGTAGCAAACTTTTCCAATCTATTAATGTAAACTGACTTTAAAATTCTATGACTTTTGAAGTCAATTTATAGTTTTCAACTTGAAAAGTCATTAATTATAAATACCATTTGAAGTTTGAATTTAATAATAGACTTTAAAAGTCATCTTTGGAGTCTGACTTCCTGATTCTGACTTAAAAAGTCCAAAATTTCGAAAGCATTTAGGAAATTTTTAAGTTAGAATTTCAGGAACTTTTAAAGTCAAATTCTAGAATTTTGACCTGAAAAGTAACTTTCAAAGTCAAATTCTGGAATCTTGACTTTAAAAGTTTCTTCTTCTTCTTTTCTTTTTTTTTTCATTCCAATCACTATTTACATATCTACACACACTCAATGTGCCTCTTGCAATCTTTAATCGTATGAAAAAGAAACATACATTTACTTCTACATTGAGTGTAAAACATCCAAATTCATCATCCATCTACATCTATGTTGAAAAGACTTTATAAAAGAAATCAGAACACATTCACTTCATTCGCTGCAACCTTCACATTTACTTCATTTACAAGTACAAGTCTATACAGACATACTCATTTACTTCTACACTCCAAGTTTCCCTCATTCACTTATAAAATATATATACTTCAATGAAAATAATGAAAATTAGAAGAATAGATGCATATAAATGGAAATAATATTTTATTTATAGATAAGGTAATTTACATTGATATAGTTAATATAATTGCTCTAATTGAAACTCATTATATACTTAGTTTATTTGCTTCATATTTCGTTAAGGTTTGCTTTAAAGTTACTTTTCTTATTTGTCCAATCAAAAAGTATAATGGCCTTTAGTATAACATAATTAATTCAGTTGACACATTCTCTTGAGTTGGAATTCATTAAAATTTGTGAAAAAAATGTAAAATCATGACCAGTAAAAGTGTCTTCTATTTTTCAACTATGAGACACCATGTGGCACCTCGGGTTTTTCAAAATAAATTTTCAAAACGTGGCATGCCTCTAATTTTAAAATTCAAAATAGCGAAAGATTTTACTTTGAAATTCATTTTTCCAAAAACCTGGATGTCACTTTCATGCTCACACTATACATGTGTGTGTGTGTGTGTGTATATATATATATATATATATATATATAGTTTTCTAAAAGATAGACATGCATTTCTTTAAAACAGGACCTATCCAGTAGTTCACTTAAACAACCCCTATAAACATCATATTAAATGTCCAATATCATAATTCAAATGACTAACTACACGATACAAAAGCTTTATTAAAGTGTATACTTGATCACAAAAGTATGGTTGCTAGATTCCTCTTGTCGTGTACATCTTCTCATGTCTATCTGTATCTGAGATATTGTAAACATAAAGACATTTACAATATCTTAGTAAGCTATGCTTGGTAGGGAATTAAGAAGCATATTAAATTTATTTATAATTTAATTCTTTCACAGTAATTAGAATATTCATTTCCATAGAAATTATAATGAATTGAATTTTCAATACGTTTCATAATTCATGAATCCATTGTTAAACCAAGTATCAACGTATTTTATAATTTAATAACCAATTGATAACTAAATATTAGCATGTTTCATGATTATCAATAATCTATTGATAAATCAATTATTTATAATTATCATTTAAATAAAACAATCCAATTCCATGAACCATACTCTGCATAATAGTTCTACCCATTTATATACCTTTATGAAAACTTATATGAAACTACGCCCTCAATCATATGCATATAACATTAATTCATATATATGAAAATTGTTAAAAGACATATAAAATTATGAATATACTTAATAAATATCAAAATCAATATTCTCAGACTATATTGGGTTTCAAAATTATACCCCTCATCATGTGGGGTTCATAATCATTCAGCCTTTGTGGGCATATCAATATAATCCTTATGGTCCTCACTATATGGGGTCCACAATCCTTCAGCCTCTACTGGAAAAACAATATAAGGCATATCATCATGCCACATCATATAAGGCATTTCATAATGCCCTCATATAAGTACCATAGTGCATCAAACATAAAGACTATTATGCATGTAGTCTAAATTCGTACAGTGTGCCCAAATAACTATTCAATAATCTACCTATACCATCCTCGGTGAAAATCACAATATCCTTGTTCGTATGGAAGGACCATAGTTGTCACAGTGGCAGCTTTTCCATAATTGTCTCGCCTGACTTTCAACCTCTCTTAGGCTTGGTATCAATAACATAATCAATTTCGAAGAGTGGGTGACCAAACCCTCATAACTCTCCTATCATAGCATTTCTAGGCCTACCACCGTCTAAAACAAAACTCTCAGGCCTCCATGCCCAGATGTAAAATAATCATAATAGTAGGCAATTTGCCTATTCATATATTTCATAATAAGAATGACATCCTCACTTATTTGGTAATAATCTGCCAAGGATGTATCTCATAAACCTAGACTCATATACCACCAATACTGACATAGTACCCATATACCATAAACTTAATTTCACAATTCACATACATAATGTACAAGCCATAAGCATCAATTATAACATGCAATTCTTTTAATTAACATTATTTTCATCATTTCAATTTAAAGCACATCAAATATCAATCATATCATTTTAGTTTCATAACATCCATAATCAGAAATAAAATCATCTTTAGAACATGCATCTTATTATTTAGACATGCCGTCTTAAATTTCCACCTACCTCGTGTAACGCGTTCTTCGATTCCACTAGCTTTAATCACCCTCTTCTTCACGATCAATCCCCGTGCGCTTCAATCTATACAATGCATAAAAATTCTTTTCTTAATACATTCACATTCACATACATATAGATATTTATATTTAATTATGATCTAACGATTTGATCCTAGGTCCTCGGTATTTAATTATAAACTTAGGGTCGTGATCATATAGTCAAGGTCCCTGTTTCTTATTCTATTGAGTTCATTTCAAGTCTAATTAATCAATTCTCAACCTTGGATCAAGACTTTCCTATAATTTTTTCCTAATTAGGACTATCAACTCTAATCAAAGATCCAACGGTTGCTCGGGGTTCTAATCAATCTTGGGAGGTCATAATTTTTTCAAAATTATAAGACTTTTGATCATAATTTTAAGAATCCGATGTAATCTAAAGCTCAAATCATAAATATTGGATCTTTACATAAGATCAAAACTCATGCGAGTTGATCAGGGCTTTTGTCGATCTCTGTCCTTAGACTAGGGTTGGGATCGACAATTGGATTTATGTGAACCTCAAAGTCTAATGCTTTCCATCATATTACAGTATCGGATCAATTATTTATAAATGATCCACTTATTAAGATTGGCTGAAGATGGTCAGATTTACCTTTTCAGGCAATCTGAGAGTTTATATTTACTAAGAGTGATTGGATCTACCTTTCGTAGATGATTTGACGGCTAAGATCTATTGTAATTGGTCAGATCTAGCTACTTTTAAGTGTGCATAGTGGTTAGATGGACCACTTACCACCTCGGATTGATGATAAGAGCATTAACGGAGTGGTTAGAGCTTTGATCTGTTATTGATCCTTACAATAGGTGGGGAAATTAGTATGGGTTTGATGTTTTAACACGAATTAGGGCTTGGATCTGCCTATTACAGATGATTCGACTATCACAACCCATTCAAAACGTTAGACCCATCTTCTACAGATGATCCGACGGCTAGGGTTGGTCAGATTGTTATATATTGCGTTGGATTTGATGATCAGAACTCAGGTAAGGATTCCCAGAGTTCTGATTGATCTCCATAACCCTTGAGATCAACATGAAATCTGTGTTTTCTCTCCAAAACCCTAGATCTACACGACAATCTTAAAAATAGTAAACAATCATGACAAATCAAGGTCAAAATAAAAATGGGTTTGCAGAAAACCTACTTGCATCATGATTAACACTCCCAATCACTACCGAAGAAGACACATCTCCTAAAACTTTCTAGTGACTTTTCGCACGCCTACTGTTCTGCTCAAAATCCAGCATCATTTCTTGTCTGATCATGATGAAACCAAGGGGCTTCTGATTGTGCCTTTGTATAGATCAAAAGGGATGAGCGGATTGGAGATTAGAGCTGCTAATGTCGTAGGCGAGCTCTGTTTCTCTGGTTAACCCAAAACCCTTGAAATCTTCACTTCCCGAAAATTTGCAACTTCCCACCGGGGAATCCCCCTTTGCCAGCCTTGGCTCCCTATCTCTTCTCCTTCCTCTTGCCTCTTCTTCTTCTTCTCTTCTTCTCTTCTTCCTTGTTTTCTCTTTCTCCCCTCGGGTTTTCCCATCTGCATTGGGTTTGGGAAATAGAAATTAGGTCTATTTCTTGTTTTACTTAAGTGGGGGGGTGCCATTATCAAATGTGGCCTCCTCCACTAAGTTATTTAACTAATTTTTTTTCTTCCTTTTCTTTTTATATATTAAACATAGAATGATTGTGTTTTCCTCATCATTCAACTTAGCCTAAGTTCAGTCAATGTGTATGATTGTTACGCACCCAACACCTCATCACCATTAGACCCACATTTCTACAAGTGGGGGCCACTGGTAAAATTACTAAAATACCCTTTTGTAAGAAAATTACCTTTTATTCGTCCGATCTCCAAATTCAACAAACTTAGTGTCATTGAAATTGCATCGATGAGTAGAATTTAGATTTAATAGTTTCAAATTCATGTTCCTAGTTTTTTTAAACTTTTAATTACCAAAATAGCCCTAACTTTGAAGTCTCATAACTTCTTCATCCGGACTCTGTTTTTAGAATTCTTTGGGTCATTGGATTCCATTTTATGAGCAGAATCTAACTATTTATGTTTTAGTTCTTCATTCTAATTTCATAAAAAGATTACCCTCCTAGAAAACTCATACCTTAATCATGCAATAATAGAATTTTGGGGTTGTTATAATCTTCCGTCCTTACACACCAAGACCATTGAGTATCAAGGTTCTTATGTATCTCAACACATAGCACATGCATTGCCAATCAAACTATTATCTAAGACACTGTGCAACTAGAAAAATAAAAAATAAATATCATGTGTAATATTGTAAGTTTAGTTAATAAAATAGAGTAATTAATAGTTTTTCATACCTTGACATATTTTCAAGTGAGTTTTGGCTGCTAAATAGTCTAGGTTACATTAGCCTTTTTTAACTATGCACTATAAACTTATAATTGAAATGCATTAGATATGGATAAAAAAGTTACTTATCTGCTATATATAATACATGTTGTGAGACTTTAGTTTTTTAAATATTTTTCTATTATTCTATTTTTGCAGCCCATGACACAACAACAAGTAGATGTTCCATAAAAATAAACCTCTAACAAGTCACAAACCTATTAGAAAAAAATCAAAGTACTCAAAGTGCTAAAAATAGAAGCCTGAGCTAAAAGGCAAGCTATCAACAAATAAAAAAATTGATTCGCCAATTATATCATCATATAGCACATGACTGACCATCTTCACTTATTCAAACAAGAAGTTTAGTATAAGGAAGTAAGTCCAAGAGGCAGTCAAAAATACCAGCACCTATAAGACATAGCTCAATGAGTAGCTTCGAACATATTTTGACAATAAAAGATTTGACGTAAAGAATCTTAACAGCATACAACGAACATGTTTACTCATGACTCCTAAATGCTAATATAGAATACAACATAAGCAATCTTATTGATCGATTCATCGTCCACCCTAACAGCCTTAATTGCTAATTGTAGAAACTGATTCAAAACCATTATTTCTTATTTACCTTTCCTTTTTATTTTAAGCACCCAATTTGAGAATTTAAACCCTCCATAGAAAGAAAGATCTAAGGCGATGTTCTCTAAATAACTTAAAATAACTACATAAAATATTCAATACAACTACTTACTTTATTTTCAAATACTGTCTGGTCTAGATAACATATCAATAAATTGACAAGCTCATGAGAAAGAAAAAAAGGGAAATATGTTGTAACATTGGCCATAAATGATATAATCAATACAAAACTATAAAAAAAACTATGCTTCAATCGCTAGCTGTGATAGTAAAAATTATGAAGGCCAATTCTCAAAGGACGACTTTTCATTTCATTGGTGAACTTTAGGATTTTCAAGAACAGCATAAATTCAATTATAAGCAAATCTATATAGATGAAAATACTATACAAGGAAAGAAACATTAAAAATAACAAAGATGAAGATGAAAAGATAGACAAAAAATCTTACAATAAATTGAGATTGAAGCTTTCTCTTCATAATCTAATGAATGGTTATTCTATTAGCCCCTAAATTCAACAATAATTGAAAATTTTGAAATTCTTTTCAAGACCTAGTAAATAATAAATCAAAACTGTAAGCTAAATATGACAAGTTCAAACTCAATAAAATAAAATAAAATAAGAGCACATATTAAAGGATCCAAACGGAGGAAAAACTTCTACCTCAAATCCAAAAATAAAAGCTAAATATAGTCTTATATATGCATATAAATTAAGAATCCACACAAAAAGGTAACCATACAACTAGAACCTCACTCAAATTGCTGAACATTCCAATCTTCTGTAAATGTCCAGATTTGACAAAAAACCCTCGAGCTAAATCATCATAAGACACTCATAGAATTGAAAAGAACACGTGAAATGAAAGAAAAATCAGAACAAGGAGGTAAATATAAATGTAAGCCTTTGAAACAACAATCAATGAACTAGATACAAACACTGCATACATTAAAACTCTTAACCAAAACAATAAGCTTAGTCAAAAAATAGAAACAAAAACACATAAATATCCAAAATTAAAGGATCCAAATGAAGGGATGAGAGAGAGAGAGAGAGAGAGAGAGAGAGAGAGAGAGAGAGAGAGAGAGAGAGAGAGAGAGAGAGAGAGAGAGAGAGAGCTGAATACAAGGTTACAAAAGTAGATACAAACAACAATGAAGAATCAAGACACAAAACCCTAACCAAACATCAATACCCTCACTCAAATAATAATAATAACCTAAGCATTAACCAAATCCAAACGACGATAGCTAGGCAGAGAGAGAGAGAGAGAGAGAGAGAGAGAGAGAGAGAGAGTAGGGGGAAGGGTGTCACAACCCGGGTTTTTATATGATGCAATTTTGAAAAAAGGCGAGATCTCTTGTTTTATAAATATGAGATGCATGAAAATCTTTTATCTTTTGGAAAACAACCTTTCATAAAAACCCCGAGTGTTCAAACACATTCTCAATTTATTTAGCCATGACAAAGTTTAAATCAATATTATTCCCAAGAAAGTGTTAGTCACAAATTTCACTATTAGAGAGTAACTACAATCAAGTAACATTGAAGGATAGGATAGGGGTTTACTTACTTGTACTTAGTTTGTGTCTCCTAATACAAACGTTCCTTGCCCTTAAGTATTTTCTTTGTATCTGAAAAATGTTGAGAATTGGATGAGTATATAATATACTCAGTAGGAGCCTATCACTACTAGTTTTATAAAAATGCATGAGATGTTTTAAAATCATATGCTCATTCAAAATATGCGTATGTTTGAATACTTGAGTTCAATATCAATATAAGAATCCATAATCAATTGAAATACTCATGACTTAAAAGATCACATAATCCAAAATTGAAAGTATCACACACATATATATATACATATACATATATATATGACGACATCATGATATGCAATATATGCTTCATGGAGTCCAACTCATGGATCTCTAGTATGGTATGGTCGACCAACCTCATATCATGCTATATGAAATGCACATAACTCATCAAACCATAGGGTCCACTATGCCCACGACCTCCTTGCCGTGTGGTCCCTGGGTACCTGAGGACACTTGGTCATAGCCTCTACGGGGCCTATGACACGTCGACCCAGTGCCGTGACACCAGTGGTAGCCCCCTGTACCACATGCAGTTGACGTAGGGACTTGCCTCTTTTTGGGCGTGGTACTCATCCACCTATTAGTGGTAGAGGTCGGGTGGCCAACCCAAACCCCTCGGCAGAGCACCCATGGGCTTACTTGCCCAAATCACATAAGATTAAAGAAGTCAAAACCTCTTGTTAAAACTTGTCCTCTTTGGGTCCCTCACAACTGCCTGGCCCTCGGCACTCTAGCATCTTTTGGCAACCCTCAAGGACATGCAATCTTTGCAAGTACTTAAATCATGCAATGTATGCACTTGTTTGCAACCCATATATGTGCATAACGTATATGCAATCATTTTCAAGCATGTCTATGTACAAAGCATTTATCATGCATGCTGAATTAAGTCATGCAAATCAAGTCATATATTTAAAACATATGTTCTCAAAATAATAATAGTTCTTTTAAAAGAATCTAATAGTGATAGAGCACCTACCTGGCTAAGTCGTATTAACCCTTTTGTCCTCGTACGCTCCTGAACATGGTTTGGGGACTCAAGGTTAGTTTAGCCTATTTTTTATGGGTTTAGAGCGGTTAGGTCTTATTATTTAGGCATTAGGGGTCCATCCCTATGCCTATGGGTGTCCTAAGGTCCTAATTGGGCCTTGGTATTCTCAGTTTTCCAAAGTTCTAATGGCCACGCGCCACCATCCTATTTTAAGGGTCATGCCCTCCTTTGATTGGGCTTTGATCAAGAATTTTATGATTTGGATGTGTCCGTGTTGTCGACAAGACTCAACGCCTTTTGCGGCGCCTCAATCGGAGCTCTAGATCTCAAGTTATAAGCGTTTTAGTGTCGTATGTACATAGAGTCTTTAAAGACAAAAAGATGGAATGCTAGGGCGCTGCGTGTCTGCGACGTGCGCCCTGGCTCCCTTAAGGAACCAAAAGTCGACGCGCGCTACTTCTCCGCCCGTCCTTCTCTTTAGCGGGCGCGTCCCTGGACGCGCCCATTTGGTTTTTCAAACGAAGACGACGTGGAACGTTCCAACTGGAACGTTCCGTCATCTAGGGTACCGGGGCATCCTTAGGCCACCCTGGTTCGACCCCTATCGAACCAGTGCAGCCCAGGGAACGTCCCTGGGTCCTTGGTGGATTTCCTGGGCTCCATTTTGCATAGTTTTTCATGCAAAAACTTAGGGGAATTGACCTTGGAACTATGGGGGAGATGGGTTTTGAGCGATCTCGGACGTACTTGGCTCATTGCTGGGTTTTTCTCCTCGTTTTTCCCTCTAGGTCATTGCTTCACTACTGGTTTTCTCCATGGTTTTGGGCTGCCATTAGAGGCATCCAAGAGCTCTATTTATAGAGCTAAGAGAGGGTTCTGGAGCGGGCTCTCACCGCCTTTGAATGGTGGTGGAGAAACCTCCAAAATGGCAGTGATTTCTCCTCAAATCACCGCCGTTCTAGAACCCTCTAGAGGTTGAAGACGATGGGATGCCCGTATCAAAACGGGCACCTGTGTTTTTCAGGTTAAGTCGTTTTTGTGAAATTTATAGTTTTGCCCCTGAACTTCAAAGGGCCATATCTTGCTCATTTTAACTTCGTTTTGGGTGATCTTAGTCTCGTTGGATTCCTTTTTCCGAGACGCATCTAATGAAACCCTTTTTAGGACAAATTCCTGGGTTTAGTCAAGGCAACTAGTGAAATGACCAAAATTCCCTTATCTTTAAAACTGAACTTTTCATTGCTAAACTTGGAATTTCAATATTACAAAATTGGAGTCATCACATTCTTACCCCCTTAGGGGAATTTCACCCCCGAAATTCTACTATATACAGTCAAAAGATCTCGGGGTACTTTTCTCACATTTCTAACTCCAATTTTCAAGTCTCTTCTTCCATGCGCGCATTTCTCCACAAAACTTTGACTAAGGGTATGTCCTTGTTCCACAGCTTCTTATTCTTACGATCCCGAATCTCTACTGGTCTTGTCTCTAGTTTGAGATCCTCCGTCAACTCTATGGGTACCTGGTCGATGACATGAGCGGGGTCAGGCACGTACCTCCTTAGCATAGATACATGGAATACGTTATGCACTTCGGATAGCTGAGGGGGTAGTGCGATCCTGTAGGCCACTTTTCCCACTTTCTCCAGGATTTTGAAAGGTCCTATGTAACGTAGGCTAAGCTTGCCTTTGATACCGAACTGCATAACTTCTTTATTGGGAGATATCTTCAGGAAAACGTGCTCTCCTATGTCGAATTCTAATGGTCTCCTCCTTCGATCAACATAGCTCTTTTAGTGGCTTTGAGCTGTGAGGAGGCAGCTTCTTATGAGTCTGACCTTCTCGGCACATTGTTCTACCAGGTCGGACTGGAGCACCCTGGATTCTCCAACTTCACTCCAACTGGTGGGTGATCGACAAGGTCTCCCATAGAGCGCCTCGTATGGAGCCATGCCAATGCTTGACTGAAAGCTATTGTTGTACGCAAACTCGACTAGCGGTAGGTTTTCATCCCAACTCTGCTTCCAATCAAGGGCACAAGTTCGCAACATATCTTCGACTATCTGAATCGTGCGCTATGACTGTCCATCAGTCTGTGGATGGAAGGCTGTGCTATAGTTCAAGGAAGATCCTAAGGATTTTTGGACAGACTTCTAGAGTTGCGAAGTGAAGCGGCTATCCCTATCTGAAGTGATACTAAGGGGTATACCATGTAGACTTACTATCTCTTTGATGTATAGCTGAGATAAATTTGTCGATGGATTGGGTATGACGTATAGGAAGGAAATGGGCTGTCTTAGTTAATCCATCAACAATTACCCAGATCATGTCATGACCCTTAGAGGTCTTGGGTAGCCCTACGATGAAGTCCATTGTGATATGGTCCCATTTCCATTCGGGTAACTCAAGGGGTTGTAACAATCCCGTAGGTCTTTGATGTTCAGCCTTTACTTGTTGACATGTTAAACACTTTGCCACAAATTCCCCTATGTCTCTTTTCATACCATCCCACCAATATTGTTTCTTTAAGTCTTGATACATCTTAGTCCCTCCTGGGTGTATTGTATACTTGGACCGATGAGCCTCTTTTAAGATTTCTTGTCTTAACTCTTCATTGGCTGGTACCACTAATCTTCCTTGCATGTAAATGCTACCATCTTCCCTTTTTGTAAATCTTGGTTTTCATATGAAAGCTTGTATATCTGGATCTTCTTTCTGTTCTTGCTTAACTTTTTCATTAACAGCCGATTTTATTATTAGACCTACCATAATGATCTTGTGCTTACTTATGTCTGGTTTCCATGCGATTACTTCTTGTAGTAGCTTCCATCTCTTAGTTAATAAACTTGCACACATCCCTTGGGTTTTTCTGCTTAATGCATCAGCTACCACATTAGCTTTTCCAGGGTGATAATGAATGGAGAAGTCATAGTCTTTTAAGTATTCCATCCATCTTCTTTGTCGCATGTTTAAGTCTTGTTGGGAAAAGATATATTTAAGACTCTTGTGATCTGTAAAAACTTCAAACTTTTCCCCATATAAATAATGTCTCCATATTCGCAAGGCAAAGACTATGGCTGCTAATTCCAAGTCATGGGTTGGGTAATTGACTTCATGCTTCTTGAGTTGTCGAGAAGCATAAGCGATTACCTTCCCATGTTGCATAAGTACGCAGCCTAGCCCTTGCTGCGAGGCATCGCTGTATATCTCAAATTCGCCACTTCCTGAAGGTAAGGTAAGGACAGGTGTGGTAGTTGACCTTCTTTTTAGTTCTTGGAAGCTTTCCTCACATTTATCAGTCCATTCAAATCTTGTGTCTTTCCTGGTTAGCTTAGTTAGAGGTAAAGCCATTTGTGAAAAACCTTCGATAAATCTCCTATAATATCTGGCAAGTCCTAAGAAACTTCTTATTTCTGTGACTATCTTAGGTCTTTCCCAGTTCTGTACTGATTCAACCTTAGTAGGGTCAACTGCTATGCCATCTTGAGATATAATGTGTCATAAGAAATTAACCTTTTCCAGCCAAAATTCACACTTACTGAATTTTGCATATAGCTTGTGTGCTCGTAGGGTGCTTAATGTTATCCTTAGATGTTTCATATGGTCTTCAGGAGTTTCAGAATATATTAAGATATCATCCACAAACACTATGATGAATTTATCTAAGTACTCCTTGAACACCCTATTCATGAGGTCCATAAATGCGGCTGGAGCATTAGTCAAACCAAAGGACATCACTCTGAATTCATAATGGCCGTATCGAGTCCTGAAGGCTGTCTTGGGGATATCTTCTTCTCTAACTCGAAGTTGATGGTACCCTGATCGTAGATCAATCTTAGAGAAGACTCTAGCTGACTGGAGTTGATCGAAAAGATCATTAATTCGGGGAAGAGGGTACTTATTTTTAATGGTGACCCTATTCAACATCTGATAGTCTACGCACAATCTCATGGAGCCATCCTTTTTCTTAGCAAAAAGGACTGGAGCTCCCCATGGAGACATGCTAGGTCGTATGAACCCTTTGTCAAGTAGTTCCTGTAACTGGGTCTTCAGTTCTCTTAGTTCTGCAGGAGCCATTCGGTAAGGAGCTTTGGAAATGGGGGAAGTACCGGGTATAAGGTCAATGATGAACTCAATTTCCCTTGGTGGAGGTAGACCTGGTAAGTCCTCAGGGAATACATCAGGGAATTCTTGGACAACCTCGACATCCTTTAACTTTGGTTGGGGACTCTCGACAGATTCAATCTTGGCCAAGAAGAAGGGGCATCCTTGAGCAATGTGTTTAACTGCTTTCATGACAGAAATAACACACGCTCCAGAATAATCCTTTCTTCCTTGGAGGGTGAAAGTGTCTCTATTAGGTAGGGTAAAAGTGACACGCTTCTGACGACAATCAATAAAGGCTTGATGAAAGGCTAGCCAGTCCATACTTAGGATGATGTCGAAGTCATTCATATCTAAGTGGATAAGGTTGGCATGTAACAAATGGTCCTTAATCAGAATGGGAACATCCTGGAGATAAGAATAAGTGGGGAGTGCCTGGCCTACAGGAGTCATGACTTCTAGAGTGAAGTCTAGGTCTTGTGGTATAATGTCCAAGGATGATGCAAATTCCCGGGATATGAAAGAATGAGTGGAGCCTGTATCAAATAGAACTTTTGCAGGTGTATCATAGATAGAAAGAATACCTTCAACGACTGCATTTGATGCTTGGGCTTGACTGGAAGTCAGGGCAAAGACACGTCCTTGGGTTTTTGGAACTTGATCTTCTTTATGCTCTTGTACTTTCCTTTTTGGACAGTTGCTAGAAAAATGTCCTAATTCTCCACAACTATAGCAAGTGATGTTGGAAGTGGGACATGGTTTGCCTGGATGATTTCTGTTGCACCTAGGGCATGCCTTCCAGTCTGGTCTTCTTCTTTTGTTTTCAAACGGCTTCTTGAAAGGTGGCCTAGGTCCAGATGACTGAAAGGGTCTCTTTCCTTTGTTCTTCATGGTGTTGATGTTCTTAGTTTCTCTTATTGCCTAGTTCCTTTGATAATCTTTTTCATATAGGGAGGCCATATCTACTGCTTTGGCTACTGTGGAAGGTTGGAAACCTAGAACTCTGTTCTTGAGTCCTGGGTTGAGTCCATCTACAAATCTTTCGGCCGCATCTTCCTCATTAGCACAAGCACGGGGTGCAAATCTTTGGAGGCTGATGAATCTACTTTCATACTGTTGGACGGTCATATTTCCTTGTTTTAAGTCCATAAATTCCTTTTCCTTCTGTTTTCTTATATGTTTAGGGTAATATTTGTCATTAAAGACCTTTTTAAACTCTTCCTATCCTATTATTTCTTGCTGATTAAAATAAGTTCTTTCTGCTGTTTCCCACCAAAAGGTAGCCTCTCCTCTAAACACAAATGTGGCCATGGGTACTTTTCTTTCTTCAGCTCTGTTCATGGCCTTAAATATCTTTTCAATATCAATTAACCATTTTTCAGCTGTAGAAGCTTCATCTTCTCCTGTGAATGAGGGAGCTAGTTTTTGAAACCTTTCTAACTGAACCTCAGTCATATCTATTGTTTTATCAGGGGAAGGATCTCGGGGGGTAGGAGTTTGGCTTTGACTATTCATGTA
Source organism: Warburgia ugandensis (assembly GCA_035236585.1). Classification (NCBI taxonomy): domain Eukaryota; kingdom Viridiplantae; phylum Streptophyta; class Magnoliopsida; order Canellales; family Canellaceae; genus Warburgia; species Warburgia ugandensis. The sequence goes on from CP141126.1 coordinate 105,482,313, forward strand.
TTGTCCCATGTTCTGTAAGAATTGTTGGAATAACTCAGCCATCCTGTTGCCCGACCCAGTGGAGTCCACTGGTGGGGCTTTAGGTCTTGGAGCATTGCTTCCCTTCTTCTTAGGCATCTGTAATCACAAAGGCAATTCACCAATTCTCAGTTTTGTGTTATCCTATTACCCCTTACTCTTTCATGGATGAAACTTGATTATAAGTTATTCTCCTCATAACTGGGCTGTGAGTAACGTTAAAACGTGCTCTGATACCAACTTTCACGACCCGGGTTTTTATATGATGCAATTTTGAAAAAAAGCGAGATCTCTTGTTTTATAAATATGAGATGCATGAAAATCTTTTATCTTTTGGAAAACAACCTTTCATAAAAACCCCGAGTGTTCAAACACATTCTCAATTTATTTAGCCATGACAAAGTTTAAATCAATATTATTCACAAGAAAGTGTTAGTCACAAATTTGACTATTAGAGAGTAACTACAATCAAGTAATATTGAAAGATAGGATAGGGGTTTACTTACTTGTACTTAGTTTGTGTCTCCTAATACAAACGTTCCTTGCCCTTAAGTATTTTCTTTGTATCTGAAAAATGTTGAGGATTGGGTGAGTATATAATATACTCAGTAGGAGCCTATCACTACTAGTTTTATAAAAATGCATGAGATGTTTTAAAATCATATGCTCATTCAAAATATGCGTATGTTTGAATACTTGAGTTCAATATCAATATAAGAATCCATAATCAATTGAAATACTCATGACTTAAAAGATCACATAATCCAAAATTGAAAGTATCACACACACACATATATATATACATATACATATATATATATATATATATATATGACGACATCATGATATGCAATAGATGCTTCATGGAGTCCAACTCATGGATCTCTAGTATGGTATGGTCGACCAACCTCATATCATGCTATATGAAATGCACATAACTCATCAAACCATAGGGTCCACTATGCCCACGACCTCCTCGCCGTGTGGTCCCTGGGTACTTGAGGACACTCGGTCATAGCCTCTACGGGGCCTATGACACGTCGACCCAGTGCCGTGACACCAGTGGTAGCCCCCTGTACCACATGCAGTTGACGTAGGGACTTGCCTCTTTTTGGGCGTGGTACTCATCCACCTATTAGTGGTAGAGGTCGGGTGGCCAACCCAAACCCCTCGGCAGAGCACCCATGGGCTTACTTGCCCAAATCACATAAGATTAAAGAAGTCAAAACCTCTTGTTAAAACTTGTCCTCTTTGGGTCCCTCACAACTGCCTGGCCCTCGACACTCTAGCGTCTTTTGGCAACCCTCAAGGACATGCAATCTTTGCAAGTACTTAAATCATGCAATGTATGCACTTGTTTGCAACTCATATATGTGCATAACGTATATGCAATCATTTCAAAACATGTCTATGTACAAAGCATTTATCATGCATGCTGAATTAAGTCATGCAAATCAAGTCATATATTTAAAACATATGTTCTCAAAATAATAATAGTTCTTTTAAAAGAATCTAATAGTGATAGAGCACCTACCTGGCTAGGTCGCATTAACCCTTTTGTCCTCGTACGCTCCTGAACATGGTTTGGGGACTCAAGATTAGTTTAGCCTATTTTTTATGAGTTTAGAGTAGTTAGGTCTTATTATTTAGGCATTAGGGGTCCATCCCTATGCCTATGGGTGTCCTAAGGTCCTAATTGGGCCTTGGTATTCTCAGTTTTCCAAAGTTCTAGTGGCCATGCGCCACCATCCTATTCTAAGGGTCATGCCCTCCTTTGATTGGGCCTTGATCAAGAATTTTATGATTTGGATGTGTCCGTGTCGTCGACAGGACTCAACACCTTTTGCGGCGCCTCAATCGGAGCTCTAGATCTCAAGTTATAAGCGTTTTATAATTTTGGATGTGTCCATATTATGCATTTTGTACACATAAACACAAGAACAAGCAAATCAATTTTTTTTAGATAACTCTCATTTATCATCCTTTTATTACATATATTAAATATTATATAGTATTATATCTTTATAATATAAGCTAACATATGATCAAAGAGCTAATCTGGAACTATTTTATGATAATTTGGCCTCTTATTATCGTCATCCGAACCTAATTTTGAAAGAGACTGCAAACCATGAGATGCTTTTGACATTGGTGATTTAGTTCAATCTAGCAATAGCAAAAAATCACCTAAATGAGTATATAAATAAAGACACTCAAAGATAAAAAATCTAAAAGTTATAAAAATTCATATAAGGGGGTCATACTTTTAAAGTTGGTTTAGAAAAACGTTTTAAAAATCTTAACTTTTTAAAAATTTAGACTTCAAACCACACTAAGGTAGGGCTTTTAAAGTTAGTTTTTGAAAACGACTTAAGAAGTGAGGACTTTTATATTAGTTATGGGAAATTGACTGGAAAAGTAATCGACTTGAAAAGTTTTGATTTTTCAAGTTGTTTTTTAAAACTAACTTTAGAAGCCCTGGCTTAGTGTGGTGGGAAAACCAAAATTTTGAAAAGTAGAGACTTTTAAAATCATTTTCAAATTTGACCTTAAAAGTCTTTACTTTTAAAGTTGTTTTTCCAAAATTGACTTCAAAAAGTCTCACCTTTAAAGTCATTTAAAAAATTGATTTATAAAGCTATTGGCAAGAAAAAAAGAAGAAGTGTTTCCACCATAGTAAGGTAGGGCTTTTTAAGTTGGTTTTGAAAAATGACTTAAAAAGTTTTCACTTTCAAAATTGTTTCCTAAAATCCACTTTTGAAGCTATTCTTGAAAAAAAAAAAAAAAAAGTGCTTCCAGTCACACTAAAGAAGTATGTTTGTGACGAATCATCTTCTTAAGTATGATTTTTAAAGTCATTTTTTTTTCTGAACCAACTTGTATTATTTTTGCAAAGATAGCTGACTAAAAACCAACTTCTTTGTGTTGATTTTAAAAGCCTTAATTTTAGTAATGAATGTATGTATAATCTAGAAATGATATTTTGAGATACGTAATCTATGTCTCAAAGAGAGGTGCCCTCTCACCACGCCACCTGTTTTGTTTAATCCCAAGCTCAATTAAGTCCCTTTGACTTAAGAAAGGATTTAAAAAAAATAAAAATAAAAAACTGTTCCTAATGAAAAACGAAAATAAAGTCTTTCTAGGTTTCTTCTTCCTTATAGACAGAAGTTTGAAGAAAAATGCAATAACCAGAGAACCATCGGAATCAGAGTATAGTTGCAATTGCAAAAGCTGAAGCAAGCATTAAACAACATTAGACCCCTATGCCTTTAAGCATCCAAGGATGTTAAAGCAATATTGGATCATACGGCTTCACGCATTGAAGGATCTCTTCCAAAGATATCACCCAAAGTCGACTCCCACCAAAACACCCATTTCATCTAATCCTAAGTTTCTTGTCTATCCCCTTTGCCATTCAACGGCAAAATTGAAGCCTTCAAAGAACAAGACCCTAGGAGTATTGTTTTAGGATTGGGTTTTCAGAGATTTTTAATGAGTTTGAGCGAGATTTCCATTAGGAGTTAGATTTTTCATGGCGTGATTTTTGAGTTTTTGGGATTGAAGTTACCATCTGAGATTCTGAAGAGGAATATGGATTTGTGGAAGATTTAAATGGAAGACCTTCATTCTTTCTAAAGAATATTAAGTCCAAATTTTCTCTTCTTTTTTTTCCTCAAAATTTTTAGTCTTTTTGGTAGGTCAAACTTGGTTTCACCTGGGATTAAGTGAGATAGGTGGCATGCTAAGAGGGCACCTTCCTTTGAGAAGCGGTTTAGGCATCTCAGAATATCATTCCTCTATATATCATCACCCTTGATCCACATTTCAAATTCTTTTACTACAGTGCACTTGACCTCCAATTCTCAAGAAACACTTTCTTATGGTTATACATTTACACCCCTTGAAATTGAATTCTCCGTGATGGAACTCAAACAATCCCCATGGGTTGAAGTCAGAATTCCAGTTTCACCAATTTTCACTGGGGTTTTTTACTTGAATTCACACCCATCTTTATTAATTCTCCATTAAGAATTAGATTCCAAGGGCACAGCCCCATGTTTCAAATTCTCTTCTCAATTAGAAGGATGCCCGGAGACTCGGACTATCCAAAGATGTTGAATCCAAATCATCCCAAATTCTCAATGGGAATTGGGAATAATCGGGTTGTAGCTTTGGTTCCCACAACTATAGATGGTGCGGTCCATATCAAGAACGATCCAAATCATCTATATTCTAGTTCACACTATAAATGAGCCATCCACCATGATTACAAACCCATCTGGGAATCCTAAGCCCTTGATTACTGGCCTTCAAAATCACAGTTAAAAGGGGAAGAACCGACGGTTGATATCCATAACTAAAAGGCCACAAATCAATGGCTTATATTCATCAACCCGTGGATAATTTTTTATGTAATTCTCATCCCTAGCACACTCAATCAGATAAATGGTCGAGATCATTAAAATTGTGGGTCCCACTTGTTTTTCTGCCCGCTAATTTTTTTCCAAGTAAAATTACGCTCATCCACCATGTGACAACTCCTATAAAGCGCCAACAGGAGGATCATACAGACGCCTTGCTGTGGTCCTTGTGGATAGAATTAGCAGCAACAGTGCGAAAGTTGTTACTTCTCTAGAGAGTCAATGGCTGTATAGAAAGAAACCAGAGAGCAATTTCCTGCACAGATGGATCTTCGAATTCCCTGCAACTTGTCTTCCTGCTCTTCAATCTCCCACAAACCCACTATTTCTCACAAGTTTTTCCAGGCTAAAAACAGAGAATCCATTCGTAACTCGTCTAAAATCCTGTCAACAAAAGCAAAACTACAAAGCACAGCAGGGATATCTGAAAACACCAGCTTCTCTTCTTCCACTGGCGAAATTCCAGTCCACAAGGTCACTGTTCGTGACAGACAGCGAGGGGTTGTTCACCAATTCGTCGTTCCAGAGGTAAAGGCACGGACCCAATTAGCAATACCCCTAATCAAGTAACTATCAGTTTACATTCAAAATTGTTGGCTTTCAGTAAGAACAAAAGAAAGAGAAACGGTTTGAAATTACAAATTGCCAGTAGATGTAGACTGTCCCGATAACCAGCGTGGGTTAACACTCAAATTGCACAGTTTTTTTGGAAATTTGGTTGGGTTTTGGCTCTTAAGTTTTGTGACTGAATAGAGACAACTTCCTTTATCTTTCTTCCACAGTGTACTCATGATAGCGTTAGTATATCATTTTAGGAATTCACTTTTCTGCAATTTCTCTTAATTTGATTGCAGGATCAATACATATTACATACAGCGGAGTCGCAGAATATAACCTTGCCATTTGCTTGCAGGCATGGTATTGTCCTATGCTTCTGAACTTCTCATAACATGTAGATAGTCTGAACATGAACTTTTCCCACTTTAAACTTGTAGAACATGAACCCTATCTTGATTTTACTTGTTGTCGCCCATTTGTTTTGTCACATTTTCCTCTGTATCACTTATACATCGAAGGTACTGATAGTTGTAGCTTGTCACTGAACAGGTTGCTGTACTAGCTGTGCGGTTAGAGTAAAATCTGGAGAGATAAGACAGCCTGAGGCCCTTGGAATATCTGCTGAACTGAAGTCTAAGGTTGGAGACTTTTACCTTTTATAGGGACTCATTGGATTTGGTTGGGAGTGACTTGAAATTTTCGTTCTTATGAAATTTATGGTCAACTGAACCATGTTTGTGGAATAATTTGTGTCTCATCTCAGAGTATGCACCTTTCTTTTCCTTGAGTGCCTTGAGAAACAAATTGGAGATGAGTGTCTTGGTTTAATTTGGAACCTACCACTTTGGCACTTGCCCTAAATATTTGCAACGTGGAATGGAGAATCACCTATGCTAGAGTTCCTTTATGATTCTCACCTCAAATTTTGTTCTTTTTCTTTAAGGTTAGACGCACACGCACACCCTGCACAGCCTCGAATACTGAAGTTATTGTTGTTAATGCTGTAATAATTTTGTGCCCGTCTTCTTACCCATTTGCTTGAGGGTCTTTCTTTTTTGGTTTTCAGACAATCATGGTCTGCCCATGTAAGTATATCTTTCCTTTCCCTTTTGACTAATTGGTATCATCATTCAAGAAAAAAAGTGGGATGCAAAATCACCGAATCATCTTGCTTTAATTGTAGGTTATTTCTAATCTGCTATAGACATTGGGGGCAAAGTAGGCCTTGCCTCCCACCCCCCCTAAATTTTTGTATACGTTTTATGCATGGCGCTGACCCCATATGTACATATGTGTTAACTATGATCCCCCCTAAATGCTTATGTGTTACTTCTGCCCCCTTCCAAATTGAGTCGTAGCTCGGTCCCTGGCTTTAGAGGATATTTGATTAAGTACTGGTCACACAATAAAACAATAGTTCAATATCTTGCTTGGAGACTGGAGAATGAGAATACAATAATGCTATGTAACTGGAGGCATACTACTAGAAAAAGTCAGCTCATCAGTGCTACCGCTGCTTTCCAATTTCCAATTGTATTTTTCCCACAGAGAGCTAAATGGTACAAAGGTGGAGACAAGAAATTGTTTGCAAGCCTGAGAAAATTGGGAAGGAAAATGAAGAAAATGGATAGCTATGCTTCTGGAATAAATGATGAACAGGGGATATAACCATCAGAAGAGAATCTGTATGATTTGCCTGTCTGTTGGTCGATAGAGATTAGAGAAATTGCATGCTGTGCCCTCTGCAAACTCGCTACTGCCAGGAATATGTTGAGGGCATCAATAAAGTTGTAAGACCCTTAGCTTGGATGCACTTGGTCTGTGAGGATATTCAGATCTGTCATTCAACGGCTCTCAAATGTTGCATTTGTAGTGCTGATTTTGAAAAGGATTACTCTCAGCCCAAACTGGCTTTCTTTGAGTTGTTTGTAAGTATTTGTAAGCAATTGCTTTCTTTACCATTCTGGATGGCAACTTGAGGCTGGTCCAATAGTAGGAGGTAGAAAACTTGCTTTCTGTTGATGGATGGTTCATAGAAAGTTAAACACATACCGCTGGATGTTGCATGAGAGCATGCAACCTTCTTGCCGAAAGGCTTTAGTCCGTGATAGAAGAGCTATCTTTAGGATTGATAAACTAAGTGTTACGTTTCTTTCTGTTCCAGGGGTATGCATTGCTTTGTGTTGGCTTCCCATATTCTGACCTTGAAGTTGAAACCCAAGATGAGGATGAGGTATCTCCGAAATGATATTGCAATCTCTCTTTCGAAGAGAACATAGAGGAAGTCAAATTCAGAATGTTCTTTTATTAATATCTGTAGCTCGAGACAACAAACTCCCTTAATGTGCAGGTATATTGGCTTCAATTTGGACGTTACTTTGCCCGAGGGCCTGTCGTAAGTTTCCAAGCCTAGTTTTCTGTAGGAAAGATCTTTTCTCTGTCGCTAAAAGATTGTCTGAATGCTTTCAAGTGCCTGCTCGTGTTATCTCTTTTCAGTACTTGGGATTTATTTCCTTTTCAGGAGCAATTACTCTACCAAAAGTTGCTCGATACCATGTCCAAAGCCACTAAGAACTATATGTACTTGATTTGTTTTGTATCTGCTAATTGCAGGAGAGGGATGACTACGCCCTGGAGCTTGCATTGGGGGACGAGTAGGAATTGTGAATCTCCACTTGGATCGCAAGACAAACTGATTTGCTTGAGCCCTTTTACATTAACGTAATTGGCCGTCATCCTTTTACCTATTGTATGTAAGATGCTGCTAGCTTTGTGAGTTATTGAAGGCATTATCAAAGCAACCCTGTTGAATCAATTCTGAAAGACTTAGCAATTCAAAGACAAATTTTTCAGCCGACGACTTTGATTGTTGGCCTCAGTAAACTCTGATGTGGTGCACAGTTTCTTGGTTTTTGCCTTAGATTACTTAACAGATTCTAATCTCCTGTCTGGTCTGCTTCCATGGCTAGACTCATCTGTCTCCTTTCATCTCAAGTATTTTCAACTGAACTACCTCGATTTCACCAATGGAAATTGGCTAACATCTTGTGAGCTCCGGACGTTTTCGCTGGGGCCAAGGATATGCATTGCTTACCACTCCGAGTGTGCAACCCAGTAACGGTTGGCGTTCCAGTACTTAGTAACTTCACAAAACCGCGCACGTAGGTGTTAACTTTTGGCAATAAGGTTCATTTCCGTAAGCGGGACTTGCAATGTTAGATTTGTGTGCATGTGACCTGAAAGTCTCAAGTTTGAAGCGTGAAAATAGTCTATTGCAAAAATCTAAGTAAGACTAGGGGGAGCTATATATCCCACCCTTTTTTTCGACCCTACATGGGAGCTTTATGCACTGAACTATCCGGCTTACAAATTTTTTTATCATAAAATGCCTTTATTATATTAGTATTATCTAAGGTAGTCCAGTGGAATAGTAAGCGTAGGTGAACTATACTTGTTTTAGGGAGTAGAAGTAGAGCCAACCAATGGCCCAGCAATTACCTACACACTGTTCTACCCAAGATAGAAGGAATGCTCTCGTGGCAAATTAGCACCTCTCTTGCTTGATGGGTCCCATTGTTGACTGATCTAGACCGTTAAAAATAATTTTCCAACATCAGATCAAATATCTAGGACCTCAAAAACCTGTCAAAATGGACGGTTCTAGCATCGAGGTACTAGATATTTGAGAGATGCTAGAACCCTCCATATGCTAGAAATTTTTCGTCGTTGACTGATCTGGACCGTTCATACAGTCAGTGAGAATATCTGCCTTCCAATCAACTATGAAAAGGTCATTTTTCATAATGTTAAAACGGTTTGCTGGATAGTCTTTGGGTTAATCGGTACCTAATATTGGATAACGAGGATAAACCAAAAGTGGGACCCATTTTGAACTATGTGAAAGTGGGGCCACACACAAAAATTTACCATGTAAGAAGCCAAAATTCTCCCTATAAACACTAATATAATGCGCGGAGCAAGAAGCATCTTATCCAACTGGTAGTTTCAGATCCCTCCACAGAACCCTCGAAAATCAGAGTAGAAATGCTTGCAACAGCTCCTCCCTATCTCCCTCAATTCCTCCGAGATTCCAATGTTGGAATTTTCCACAGCTCTTCTTTCCGATTCTTCTCCAACATTTCCTTTCTCTATTCCCGGAAAAAGTGTCCGGAGACGAGGTTCTCCGTTACTGCTGCTTTTACTCGGAAACCAACGGGAACTCCTGGAGCTTATCAGTTGATCGATGAAGATACCGGCGAGAAATTCATTGTTTGGGGAGGTGTTGAAAATGATGATGACTCATTGATTCCTTCCAAGGAAGTTCTCTCCTGGAAGCCTGGTAAAGGTAGACTCAGTGAAATTTTAGGATTTGTTTTGACAAACGTTGATTTCTTGCTTGAATTCGTGGAAAATGCATTTTATCCTGTTTCAATTTCAATATAGTTGGAGTGTTGGAATTTGCTTTTTGAAGCTTGATTTCTTGCTTGAATTTGTGTGGATAGCATTGTCTGGATGAGTTGGGGGAAGGAAGTTTTATTTCGTTAGGTTATTTGGTTTATCAGTGTTCATTTGTATTAAGGAAGGAGCAGCTGAGGAAATGGTGGGCGAGAGTCGACTAAGAAATCTGTGAACCTGGCAAGGCAATTTTATTATTTGTTCGACATATCAGAGGTTATTAAACCCAAAGGAATTATTAATTGGAAAACTTCAAGAATTTTCCTTGTGGGCCGTAGGCAACTGTTGAAGAGTCAGTTTTGCTAATATGACTGTAGAGAATATGATGGAAAATGCTCCGAGAATCATGAACATGTAAATGTCTTTGTGTCCTTCAGTTGGTTGTTCTGAGGTTGGTTAATGTGCACAAGTTAAAGTAGCAAGGATCTTAGAAATATTTCCCCTAAGTGGAGAATCACTAGCATGGTGAGACAGATTATTTTTATAAGTCATCTAGTATAGGATACTCATAAAGGAAACTTTTAGCCTGTCATTTTTTAGGACTAGTTTAAGAGAAGATCCAGTTTGACTAGGATGATTCTTGTGTTAATCTGGCGACCTTAATAGCATTCATTTTGCTCGGAAATGAGGAAGAGAAAGTATGGTGCCCAATGTGAATATTTCTCCTTTTCTTTTATGATGATAGCACCAATGTGGACATTTCTTACCATATCAATTGTAGTGTTAGTGTTTCATGCTATTCTGATGTTTGTTTTCACATTCTTTTCTAAGGTTGCAGAGGTTTTTGATACCACAGGAGTTCAACCAACCATATCTGCTGCCAAAAGTGATGACAGTCCAGTGACACGTACAGGGGTCACAGCTGCAAGTTTTGGTAGATTAAAGGCCCAGAATGTTAGAGCACATATTAAAAAGTCCTCCAGAATTAGGAAAGAGAATACTAATAACAATTGGGAGTTACACTTAGAAGATATGCCTTCAGATATAGACAATTCAGCTTTGGAAGTTGAATTTGGGGCAAAAACGACAAACATGCACATGCTTGGACATGATGGAAACTTGTCGAGAGGAGCAGGAAAGCAAGAAGCAAAACATACCATGCGGCATAGCAAGATTATCAAGGACACAAGTTATGAATTTGAGCAGCTTACGTATGACAAAGTCAGATCATCAGAACCTCATGGACATGATTCACGGGTTAGGGAACTGAATGTTTCTTCTTCAAGAGCCAAATCCTCATTAAGAGGTTGGAGCAGCAGTACTCCTGCACAGAGCATGGGGGTTGATTCAAGAGGCCTTCTAAAGCAGCAGAAGAAACTGCATTCTGATGGTGGTTTTTTCAGCAGAAAGGCATTTAAGGATCTGGGATGTAGTCAAGATATGATTGAAGCACTTAGGGCTCAGCTTTTTCATCACCCATCACATATTCAGGTACGTATTATAAATTGAAATTTCTATTTGGCATATACACATTTGCACTGTGCTGTAGTTTGTAGACCGACTTATTCTCATGAATCATACTCATTCTTGTTGTTTTTCCTGCTAAATGCTTTGCCCATCCCTCTGGTATATGCTGTAGTTAAATATCACTAAGTTTACATGGATGTCTCAAAATGTTGAGATGGCTACAAGGCCATATACCTCCATTTATCTTTCCTTCCATTTGGAATGATTGAGGACTACTTAAGTACTCGTTGTCCACCTGGATATGTTTTTCTATAGCTTGTGTTTTGGGATTAATATTAAGTCCTTCACTAGTACTTCACATAAAGAAATGTCAGCATATCATTTTTTCCAAGAACTTTCCATCTGTCTCAATTATATAACTCTTGGTTGCTCATGTCAATGTTAGTCAAACTGTGCATTTTTTGGTTGGATCTGCCAAACCATACTTGCTACAAAGACAATGAAAACTGAACTGTTTCAATTGATTTATACTGTTAGTTAAGGTTCGTTTGGGTTCCTTTGTAGAGAATCATTATCTGCTTTCAGTTTCCATATTTCTATTACACCTTTTTCTAATGCATGTGATTGCTCTTACAATATAAAGTTGTTTGACAGCAAGCACAATCAAACTGATGATTGTTGTTTAATACGTAACTGTAGGCCATGTCTTATAAACCCGTTTTGGAAGGAAAAAGTTGCATTATAGCTGATCAAAGTGGATCTGGGAAGACATTAGCATACCTAGCACCAGTTATACAGCGTCTAAGGCAAGAAGAGCTGCAAGGACTTGGTAAACCCTCATCAAGGAGTCCTCAGGTAGTTGTATTAGTGCCAACTGCTGAATTGGCTTCTCAGGTTGGTAAACAGTGTGTTATTGTTTGCTCTCATCAAACTTCCTCCTTTTGTAGGTCTATCCTTCTAATTTGCTCTGGTAATTCTTGTTGTAAGAAAATGATCCGCGTTATTAACAGTCTTCAGCGACAGTCCTCTACTGTGGCAGAGTTTCTCTTCAGAAGTTTCTGTTAGGTAGTTTTTATGATATAGGACAAAGTATTCATGTATGGTCAAATGTCTCTGTAGAAGTCAAAAGAATTGACTAGGACTTGAGTAGACACGACCACACATTTGTGGAACACTACAAAAGTTTAATTTATATATGACAATGCTCTCTTTGAGGATCTAATTTATGTCAGCAATTATTGTACACTAGTTTTATAACTGTGTTCAATCTAAATTCAGTTGACTATGTATCTGGAGTAAATGAACTTATATTCTGTGCAGCAAAGTGATATGTGTATGTTTAATACCCGTGGCTAATACTTGAACTATCCTTCCAATAAAAGGAAAAATGTTGTCTCAATGAAAATAAGAGTGGTTTCCAGTACTCCACATTTCCTTCACCAAGTGGAGCCAAAAAGCTAGTTTTGCCTAACAACTTGTGCATGTCCATTTGTTCCAGAATCTTTGATATACTTCAAAATCCAAAGCCCACACGTACCATCTTCATGAAAGCTGATAGTTCACCCTATCCGATGCAATGAAAGCCTTCCAAGGCATATATATGTTAAACACCTTGCAGCTGCAAGAAGGATATCAGTTTTTCAGTAAAATTCCTTGAGTCTTACAACTGCTAATTTAACCTTGATTATCCATTTAGCATGTAGAGAGACTAAAAAGAGATATTGCTTTAAATTTGCAATAACATTTTAAAAGAAAAAAAGAGAGTACTTCAATCATAGATCAAACTTTTCTTGCACAAGCACCTTTCTCATTTTTGGTAGGTGAGCTGGGATTGAACAGGTGAGCTTTTTGTATCTCAACCATTGACCTAGAGGGCGCAATGGTAGAGTTGTCGTCGTGTGACCTTGAGGTCATGGGTTCAAGGCGTGGAAGCAGCCTCTTGCAAATTCAAGGTAAGGATGTATACTATTGACCCTTGTGGTCCGTCCCTTCCCTGGACCCCACATATCCAGGAGCTTCATGCACCCAGGCTGCCCTTAACCATTGACCTACAGGGCCAATCCCCCACAAGCACCTTAGTTGCTGCCGAAGTTGACATGTTGCAAGCACCACTGTCATACTATTTTTCCATGCTTCTGAGTTGAAGTATATAAGCTAACTTGTGATATCCTCTTCATCTAACTTTATGCAAGTTAAGTGTCATGAAGCCAGTAAATTGCTTTTATCTTATGCAATATACTTACTTTTGCAGGTACTGAATAATTGCCGGGCCATTGCAAAATCTGGGGTCCCATTTAGGTCTATGGTTGCAACGGGGGGCTTTAGACAGAAAACTCAATTGGACAACCTTCAGGACAATATAGATGTTCTGATAGCCACACCTGGTCGTTTCAGCTTCCTATTTCAGAATGGATTTCTGGAGTTAACAAACCTCAAATGGTAAGACACCCCAAGTGGTGACAACTGAAAGATGTTGTTATTCCAGTTTTAGCCTTTTAGGTAAGACATATACTAGAAGGTTATTAGAGCTTGGCATTGTGGAAATTGTCTGCAAGACTATCCCTTTCTGCACCTTTTCTACTTGGGTAGCATTAACTCACCAATTTCTATATAAATCATGGTATAGAGTTCCACTATGCTCAAATTGTTGATTTCAAGTGAAACATCAAAGAGCATGGGGTTATAACTATGCTTTCTTTTCTAAGACATAAAGATACAGACACAAAAAAATGGGAAGGAGATAGGAATCAGTATTCTCTGGAAGCGGGTATAAGCACATGCGCGTGCTTGCACGTGCACTGTGTGTATGTGTCTGTGAGTTTCAAATTTATGTGCTTGTGCCTGTGTGCATGCCTGCGTATGGGAAATGATATCTTTATGCCCATACTACATAAGAGCACCTCCTTGTTTATCATATATGACCGTTTGGAGACTTGGTGTGATAAAAGTTGGACTTAGAGCCCAACAGATCGTTCATCAAAACTGTAAAGAAATGATAAAAATGGAAACAAAATCTTATCATTCTGCCAACAAAAATTATAGGTGAACAAGAAGGCTAAGAATGACTGAAAAACCGGATTGTTGACTGCGAATATGGGTTGTCTCATCCCATTGACAACCTGATCACCAAGCTGCAGAGAAGGTTTCCAAAGGATTCATGGTGCTAAAGATCATAAAGAAATACCTTGGACAAGTAGAGATGCGAATGAGATGCAGATGACATTTTTTTTTTCAGCTTGGTAGTTTTTGTTTTCAGTTCTTCAGGCCTCATAGCCCTTTGGCTGTCAAGAGATTACAGATTTAAGCTCCTGAAAAGAGGAACCTTGAAGCTCCACCTGGGAAATCATCCTGCTAATCCTTTATTTTCCTCCTCTCTTCTCATCTACCTCAATTCATCCAACAACCCTAACATCCAACATGTGTTTCAAACACACCAACTCCAGTTTTAGCAAGCTTCTTCATGTCTTATTTTCTATGCTGAGAAATTCTAGAAGCACAACGTAAAATTACATGAAGAAAATCTTAAGTCAATTAACAATTTGCAAAGAAAGCCATAAACTGCTTGCATTCCTATATACTCAGTAGAGTACTATCATTCTGCAGATAATTTGTGTGTTGTCGGAAGCATAATAAGTAGATACTGACATGCATTTTACTCTGTCTGCTGTAGCGTTGTGTTAGATGAGGTGGATATTCTCTTTGGTGATGAAGGAGTTGAACAAGTGTTGAAAAGCTTAATTAATTCTGGTCCTGTAACAAGTCAATATCTATTTGTTACTGCTACTTTACCAGTGGACATATACAACAAGCTAGTTGAAGTGTTTCCTGACTGTGAAGTTGTCACGGGACCTGGCATGCACCGAACGAGCTCTGGACTTGAAGAGGTTTGTTCATCAATGCCTCATTGTTATCTGCCTGATGATTATGCACTTATATATTCTCTGTCTTTAGATGCTTTTAGTCCCTATTTACTGCTAAATTTATTGCCATCTCTCTCTAACACTTGACCCTAGCAGACACAGAAGCTGATGATTTAGAATCAGAGATGAAATCAGTAAACACTACTTGTAATCAAGCCTACATGTGAATGCACTTATAGACTATTATAGGTAAATGATGATAATTATTTAATATAATTATCTGGATCAATCACGATTTCTCATGTGTTACGGAAATGTCAACATAGCAACCTAGTCACTGGTAAGTAAAAAAGGGACAGCCCGGTGCACGAAGTTCCCGCATATGTGGGGTCCGGGGAAGGGGTGGACCATAAAGGGTCTATAGCATGCAGCCTTACCTTGCATTTTAGCAAGAGGCTGTTTCCATGCCTCAAACCTGTGACCTCCAAGTCACACGGCGACAACTCTACTGTTGCGCCAAGGCTCCCCTTCTTAACCTAGTCACTAGTAAGTACAAATGGGAAAAAAGTGGCATGGAGACAAAGCTCTTCTCAGATGGCAAACTAGTCTGAACATCTTCAAGCTCGAGTTTTGAACAGCACTGTCAAACAAAAAGAGAAAATGCATACGATGGGAAAACCTCCGAAGTCAGATTGGAAGCAAAGGAGACTTCAGTTTGAGATATTTGGTTACTAGACTCACAAAAAATTTCCCATCAAATATTTGTTCAGATTTTTGGCTGAAAATGAAGTCAAGAGCCTCTAAGGTGCAATGTGCACCCACCAAGAGAGCAAGTAAACTGCAGCTATAAAAAGATAGTGATCGGAAATCTGTGATGGTAGAAGTCCAAGTTATTCTGCAAAATAGTGGATCATTTGGTGGAAGGGGTTGAAGCATATGACGTTGTTCAATCAAGTCACAACTAGATATAGAAGCTACTAGGATATTAGCAAAATGGGGAAATCTTTGAATTTCTTATTGATCCAAGAAACACACATGGAATTTACTTTTTCCCCTTGTTTTCAGAGTTAAGATGAGTATCAAAAACTCCAAAGTCGGTTTCAGTCATTTTGTTGCACAGTTGTGTTCTTGTTCTCTTTTCTGGTAATGAAAGCTTTTCCTTCCTTGGCTGATTGAGATTTTCTTTTTCAGATATAGTGATTGGTTTTAAATAAAAACCAGGATAGTGTGGTTCGTGGTAGGAAATTCAGTGAGGACAAACCTTTCCATATCTTTGGTCTTTGAGTTGTTACTTTCAGTATTACAGAGCATTTGACAGCAGATCTCTGTTATAAAGGCAAAGATAATCACAGGAATGAAGCTCTCGCCTGGTAGAAACTGGAGCTTGGAGTTCAAAGCAGTTTAACATATGAACTTCGTCTTCTTCTTCCATCACTTATATTTGCAGTTTCTAGTTTTACTAGGCAACCAGATTGCTGCATGGAATCTCTCCATGAGACATGGAGCAATAATCACTGTTCTTGTTACCCTATGGTCTATATGCTGGGTTGAACTAATGGGGAAGTTTGTTGCTGTGACCTTAGTCAACTTCTCTACATGTAGACATAAATCCTTTTTAATTGGAAATTTGTTAGAACTGTATGCTATACATACATACATACATAAAATTATCCAACGGGCATGAAATTGAGTACTTAGCCCATCTAAACTACTCCTGACATGGTGGATGGATTAGATTAAAAGAGGCAAGTAAGAGATAAGTGAATTGAAACTTGGATTATGATAAATGCAAGTGGCACTTGGATTTATCATTCCTCACACACACACATATGTAGAGAGCATAGGGTCACAAGAACAGTGATGATTGCTCCATGATGAGTATGTTTTATCCCAATGGTCATGGTGACAGATCTACAGTATGCTATATATACTATAATACAAAAAGAAATCAATGAGAAGGTTTTATGCAAACGGTCGTAGTAATGTGTCAATGTGATTCCTTAAACATGAGACTATAGCAGTGAGTATCCTCGTTCCACATTTGAACCCTAAAAGGATGCCATGACAATAAACCCTGCCAACAGAATGAAGGCTAAGCTTTTTTGTACTAGGGGCCTTCACAGAAGCTACTCACCATTATGGTTCAATCTGGAGTTTTGATGTGATTGTCTGCTATGTGTTTTTGACTATTGCGTTACATATACAGGTTCTTGTCGATTGCAGTGGTGATGATGAACAGGAGAGAACCCCAGATACAGCATTCCTCAATAAAAGATCTGCTCTGCTGCAGCTCGTGCAGGAAAATCCAGTTCCAAAAACTATTGTTTTCTGTAATAAGGTTTGTTATTGGGACCAACTTGTGCAGTCAATCAGGTTTCTGCATAAAGTTTTGGCTTGGGATTTAGTATTGACTTTATATTAGATTCAACTTCAGCAGGAAAGGTGAAGGAAATATGACTAAATGTTGCACTTGATGTTTCTCTTCCTTTTGTGTTGCTTGAATGTACCTGCATTTCCAATTTTGTTTCAAACATAAGACACAATGGAAAAGATGAGAGATATATATCTTGCTTATGGGTGTTGGTATCCTGATGAGCCTTAACATGTCATGGAGTTCAAACCTTACTTGTGTGGGTATCTTGAGAGCGTTAACAGGTTGTGGGTTTGTTGTGAGTACAATAATTTTGTTTAAATCATTTTTCTGTAGCTTTTACTTTTAATGTTATGTTTGTTTCTGGAGTTCGTGCGCATTCTGAACTACACAGTATTCTTTTGATCTTTAATAGATCTTCTGTTGTAAAAACATTGGTGATGTCCTTCTTTCTGTCTTCTTTTCTTCCCCTTTGTGTAATCTACTTACATTTCTGTCATCTCTTTAAGTTCTCCATTTGGTTTGCTTAGTGCGTGTTTGGGAAACTTGTTTTATTTGTTTTTATTGAGTTTTTTTCTACTTCAATAAAAATAAATAAAAGAAGGTTTTCAGCTGTGAAATAGAAAAAACTCAACAGAAACAAATAAAACAAGTTTTGCTTCTTTGAAAAAGGAAATTCAGCAAAAGCAAATGAAACAAGCTTTCCAAACACACTTAGATTCTGAAATGAGCAGTATTCTGTCTATCTTCGATAGAGCTTCTGTTGAAAAAAAAATTGGTGATGCCCTTATTTTATGTTCTTTTCTTCCCCTTTAAGCAATCTACATATATGTTAGTCATCTCTTTAAGTTATCTTTGTTTTCTGTATCTGAACGTTTGTATGAAACAGCCAAGCTGCTAGATGTAGCATGTATCTTTTTTCCATTGTTTTCATATTCTGTTGTTCATGCTAACTTTGCTCTTTTGCTCAGCAGATTGAAACCTGTAGAAAAGTTGAGAATGTATTAAGACGTTTTGATAGAAAAGGATTTCGTATCCATGTGCTGCCCTTCCATGCTGCTTTAGCACAGGATAATCGTCTTGCAAACATGGAGGAGTTTCTCAAGATGCAGTTGAAAGATTCTATGTTCCTAATTTGCACTGATAGGTAACATGATAGCCTACCTTTCAGTTTTTCCTTTTATTTCTATTTGCAGAAGTTTAATCAATTTATTCCTATCTTTACTTTCAAGGAAAGGAAAACCTAATACAAAGAAAATGCTGCTTAGGAGATCCTCCAGTACTAACACTCCCTGGGATTGCCAATGGCAGGCTGTCATCTATGGGGCCTGCTTGTCATTTACATACTCACTAAATGCATGTGGGTTAGTAGGCAATCTACAAGAGAATTTTCATGCATGGCATCTTGTCATCTTTCTCTCAAAGAATGGGGTGATACATGGCTCAACGAGAGCATAATGTACAACGAGAAAGGCCAATGTAAAAGCTGACACAAAAAACTGCAACACTCTACTTGAATAGGGAGGCTTACTCATATGAAATATGCTAAACCAACTCCATCTTTAGCTAAAGAATCCAGACTCATTGACACTTCCAGGGTTGCGGGTATAAAGTTTGATAGAAACTATTCTTTCTTCTGATTAGATGCCAGAAAAATAGAAGGTTGTAGTCGAGAGCCTTCTAGAAGCAGAGAATGTGAAAGCTCCACCTTTTGACAAAGATATGCAATAACCACATATATAAGCTTAACTTGAATCTACTTCACTAATTGGGCCTGAAAATCACACTTTATTCATGCCGTTCCTGAATACTAGTGATGTTAGCAGGCCGAGATAACTTCTTGAGCTATCATCAAATTCTGAGACCACTGGGGAGGAGGATGTCATATAGTGCTGTGAATACCAGGGGCCAGACACGAGTAGCCTTGTAGCACCAACGAAGAAATAGTGCTGGACCAATTGTTGACAAATAGATGAGAAACACAGAACCTAACAGGCATATTTAGTTCCCCCTCACGAAAGGCTTTGATCAACCCCATCACTCTGGACAGAAGCTTTGGGAGATGTTCCCCAGCACAGTAGAAAGTGAAGGAGAAGAGTGGCCAAGGTAGCTCTTAAAGAAACGTTTCAGTTTGTAATTGATGATTATGGGGAAAACAGCAAGAATATATAAATCAAGGTCAAGGTCCTCCTTCTCCCGTCGTCAGCATGTAAAGAAGGGAAATCTGATTCCATAGTCATAGCTTTTCTCCAGATCCACCTCTTAAATGCGTAAAGCCATACGTTCGTTAGTGACTAACATCCCTGGAAGGATTTCACGGTCATCCACTTGGAAAGGAAAAATGATATCGCCAATAACCTTCCTCAATCTGCTGGCTATAGTCTTTGCCTAGATCCTCTGGATCCCATTCACTGGGATTCTTGATATGAGGTCCAGATCAAAGTTTCATTCTTTGGAATAAAAGTGATAAATGCTCCTCCCGTATCCTTGCCAATTAAGCCATCCGCATAATATTTGGAGAGATAGATAGATCATGATGATGATGATGATGAGATAGATCATACTATCAGCCTTCAAAAGCTGTCAATGTTATTGGAAAATGTGCAATGAAACCATTCGGGCCGGGTGCTTTATCTTTCTTCATGGCAAAAAATTACTTGACTTCGTATTTTTCTCATGGTTGCTGGATCATAATAAACGCTTGTTTGCTGATTTAAAAGGAGATTCCATCAGGATGTCTCCACCTGTTTTCCTCCTTATATGCGAGGAAACTCAATGGCCTCCCATCCTCATAAACTTGATGAGGCACCTAGGTTTATTGACGTTGCACGTATGTATGCTGATGAAAGCAGGCCATGTTCCCATGCCGTGATTTCAGAACTAGAAGTGATCGGAAGATGTCTACATTCCTCATCCAGTAACTCACTCCTTTCAGATTCATCTTCTATTTCCTCAGCTCATTAAGAATCAGCATCTTTTGATTTACAAACAAACTGAAAGAAGCCTTCTGTGTCTTATAAAGGCCTTTAAAATGGCATATCAATTGAAGTAGATAAACAGATTAAACATCATAAGTTTGTCGCTCAAACAAGGTGCTGCACAAGTTTGAGGTGCAATTATCTGTAGATTTCAAGCGCAATCTAAGACTCTAAAAGTACTATGGATGATTGTAGTGACTATTAGGTGGGAGCATTAACTGGAACTGCAGTAGTTAATTTACAACAAGCCAATGACATTTTGAATTGGGTTTCTTCATTCCATCTGAAATGCACATTGCATCCAATTGTTTCTTAGGTGTATCACAACATCTGATTATTATATGAAAAGCACCAAATATGACCAAAAAGTTCTCCACCGAAGTTGGACATTTTCTCATGAATTATGACTGACTTGCTTACAAAACTTTGTAACAGAGCATCACGAGGAATCGACTTCCCAAATGTGGACCATGTAATCCTTTTTGATTTCCCTCGGGATCCAAGCGAGTATGTTCGCCGTGTAGGAAGAACTGCTAGGGGAGCTGGAGGTAAGGGAAAGACATTCGCATTTGTGGTTGGGAAGCAGGTCTCCTTGGCAAGAAGAATAATGGAGAGAAATAGAAAAGGCCATCCATTGCACGATGTGCCATCTGCTTATGAACTTACCAGATACTAAGCCTTCTTGATTGGTCTTTTCGGAGTCATCTGTTTCAGGTGTGGCCGCAAGTAATTCAAGTTAGTTGGTATGCATACGAAAGTGTGCTTTGTGAACTTTAAAAGCTCGTGGGCAGTAAGCTAGTTAATCTTGATTATGCTTCCTCGCCCATCATGGATGATCAGAAGCGTGAAGATTACGGAAACTCAACATCTGGTTAGAGGCCTACTGATAGATAATGAAATTATGTATTAACATGTTCCAAATATCAGTTAGCAAAGCTTTATAAGCTCGGTGATCTCTTAGATACTACTGACAGTGGAGTTTGATGATGGTATGGATTTTCCAGAAATCATTGCTTTCAAACGATCCCAATTAAGGATTAGTAGCTCTCGGTTCTGAGATGAAGTGGACAGGTTTATGGTATACACCAACATCGTTCTATAAACCTGAATAGTATAATGCTTCTGATGACATGCGTGGGCGATTATTCCAGTATCCTTCGGATAACTGGCATGTTTGAATTCAGAGCCGGCAGTACCGGGTGTTTGAGATCCGAAAATACTACCACTAGAACAAGGATTTACATTCTCAGGCACTAAAAAGTCGAGAAAGATTGGTCCGGATCAAAAAACCCTTTTCTGCTGAAAGGTCACCTAAAGTGTAATGAAGTTAAGTAGGGGTGGGTCGGTGTTGCCTTAGACGCCCATGTCCACGCTCTGAAGAACATATTGAGCATTATGCAGAAGGGCGCCAGCTTCCTCATTCACTGCATCAAGCATTCGGAGCTGCTTGATTTCTTCTTCCCATTTCTGAACATGCTCTCGGTGAATTCTGCAGAACAAGGTAGCGGTAAACAATGAGGGAATGTCATCCGAAATGAGAGAATGAGGGAAGAAAAGACGATGGATTAAGAGAATTATCGAGTCACCTAATCATTCGCTCCTCAAATTCGACACTCATATCCTTGAACATTGTTTTCCCTGCATCCAGCATCTCTGATACCTACACGACCGTGAACATGAACATGCGAATGATGAATTTGGTTTTGATCAAATAAATTTGGCATTTGGTTTTTACATTTGCCACTCCAAAACTGAACCTTAGTTCATCAGAGATTTTTTGGTGTTAAGGCCATTTTAACATTGGATATAGTGGTTATCACGCTCATTACAGTTTCTCTGGAAATCATGGCAATTGATCTTTGTTATTGAGCACCCGATCCTTTCATAACTAGCCAGCTTTTACTTTCCTCACACAGTTTCTTCTTTCTTGGGGAACTACCAAACTTCTTGGGAGGAAATGCTTAGCTGCGCTAGTCACATGATTGTCATCATATTCATATCCTTCTTCATTCAAGTGTTCCTTAAGCCATGGATGTCTCAAAAACGTACTAGCAGCATGTCTAACCATCTACTAAACTGAGGAAGATGATTTTAATGACTCCCTATTTGCAAGCTTCTAATTAGCATTGGGATCATTCAACGAGTGTCAACTTAGCTGTGGCAGATTCCATCCTTCGATGCAGTGCATTTGTCGAGTAAGCTTAGCTCAACTCGATCATATTAACCAAGACTTTAGATCCTGGTAGAATCCATGATAGCTGGGATATAACGTGGTGTACTTCATCTAAAGGAAGGCAAATTCAAGAGTGCAATCCGGAACGGGTGGAATCCGCCACAGAATTGGAACCCAACATGGTGTGCTTCACCTGAAGGTAGGTAAATTCAAGAATGCATTCCACAATGGCTTGAAATCCACCATAGAATTCAATTCCATCTTGACAGGGGGCCAATTTGGTAAAGGAAACTGGCTGATCACCTACTGCTCTTCGCATGGGGAAAAAGTGAGAGGCATACTCGTTCAGTGAAGCGATTAATCCTTTCAAGAATGCGACTGATGTTCATCTCCATTTCTTCTGATCCTATAACAATCGTCTCTGTAGCTCCTTCCGCTTCCTCCTTTCGCTCTACTTCTGCTTCATTTCCTTCCTTCTAAAAGAGAGATGATATTAATCAAAATGGGGAAGAACAAGAGCAAAAGGAAGTTTCCATCACCATCACTAATTTTATGAGATTCCTCCCATGTCAGACTATAATATTGAACAACTAATATGCATGTTCATCAGAGTAGAAGCAACAAGAAATAAGGCAAACCTTTGCTGTTCTAGCTCTCTTTGTAACGCCCTCAACTCCTCCATGGTCCATTTCTTACCTGCACAGTCATGGAAAGACACAGTTTTGAATTTAGTTGGCGACAAATCGAACACATCAACATCATAGGTCATCTCTCTCTATATTCTGAAATTGCTCCAAAAATCATAGAAACTTGCAGATAACTCTGCAAACTCCCAGCCTATCATTTATCTCCAGATTTTCTGAACTCAAAACTCCCAGAACGCAGCGGAGTTTTCAGATAATTGGAAGAACTCGATAGAACAAACGACGAATGTGCAAGATAAATAGCCGATCATACGACGAATGTGCATAATAAATAGCCGATCATTTCTCTTCAGATTTTCTGAACTCAAACTCCCAGAGCACAGTAGAGTTTTCAGATTATTGGAAGACCTCAAAGAAACAATTACTTTTTCTAGTTGCAGTTTAAAATAGATTGAGAATAGATCAATTGATCCAGTTACAACAGAAAAGTCATTAAACAAATCAAACAAGAATCCAGATTCCAAGCAAGTTACAAATTTAGAAGGTTGATCTACAGATTTACGAGGATTTCTACCCAGTGATTCTTCGATCTCAATCACAAAAGTAGTTCAATGGCGGATCTTGTCGGAGACATCCACTCAGAAGCCACCAGCATCCTTTGATTCATTCAAAACTCTGCCAAATTCCGTAAAAGCAGACGATGGTTCCAAATACATAAAAAAAAAAATGATAAAAAGGCTAATCTACCGGTTGTAAAAGGATTTATCCCTAGCTGATCTCCGATATGGGTTACGAAAGTAAATCAGCGTCAGATTCTCTTGCGGAAATCCACTAAGAAGATGCGTTCATTGTTTTTTTTTTTCCGGCAACACTCAGCTAAATTCATGAAAAGCATATGATCATAATGAACACATCAAAAAGATCAATAATTCGGTCGATATACAGGTTTTATAGTAGTTCAAGCTGCTGTCGTTCTTCAATTCTCACAAAACTCAGCCCAATTCCCGAAAGCATTTGACCACTCCAAACATCGAAAGAATCCGAACCAGTAAAGATGAGAAGTGAAGTTCACCTTCGGATCTCGCTGCGTGAAGAGGATCGGGCTCAATTCCGTCACTCTCCGGAGCTTCTCCGATTGAGCAGACGACCTTCAAGAAACCAGACTATTCGAGAAATTCAGCCAATTCTGTAAAAACGAGGTGAGAGGATTTTGCAGGAATTGATTTTCCCGCTCCCGCTGAGGTTTAAAGGATATGAATAGTTTGCCCCTCGCGGACCGTTCAGAAAAGAGCTGAGGGATTGATGGGCCCACTAGTACTTGTAAGCGAGGCCATTATATGTGTGATCCGAGTCGTCCATCTTGTGTCTCATATTCTGACATTTATGGATAAATATTGATATCATTTAAACCTGGGAAAATGATATAATCGTCTCTCATTTTTTTATTCATTAGCCCTTTAGTAAATGGTAAGACGGCCATAAAATTTAGGAAGATCCAAACCCTTAACTTAAAAGGTCCATGGTCCAAAATTGTCATCATTAACGGATCCTAGACCCTTAAATATACGTCCTTTCAACAATGCAAAGCATCTATTTTTCAGGCCATCCTATTTGTAAGCCTCATGTTGTAGGGGTACACGCCTCGAGTGGGAGTAAAAGTCCACCTTTGCTTTTTCATGCACGATGAATTTTACATTTTGTTCCAAGCCGTTTCTCGTACCAAAAATTGACAGCCCAATATAAATCAATGTATTAGAATGATTTAGCCACTTGTCTTGCACTTTTAAAAAAATTAATAAAAATAGATAGTCACTATAATTTTTATCATGAAAATATAGGCTTTGAGTATTGCTTGAATATAAATTTTGATCATTAGCCTATCTAAACCATTTCATATACGATGAATGGCTTAAATCTATAGAATAAGCTTCCCTACCCTTAAAAAAAAGGATGTAAATTATTCTTTCTCTTAAAAGCATGTATGCCTGCTGTGACTCAGATTAAAATCTAAAATCATTTGAATCAATGGTTTAGAATCATCCAACGGTAAAGAACTTCTGCATGGGATTCATCTACAAATGCCCTTCAAGATAATTAGTCTGGATCAAGTGGCTCATATTCCGTAGGCCCCATAAAACTTGCAAATTCAGCTTCGTTGAACAGGATATTGACATGCTTATATATTCCCTTCTTTCTTTATATACCTTTTTTTTCTTATGAAAATACTCATAATTCATTAAAATAAAAAGAAATTAAAGGAGAAACAAGAAAACACTATCCATTTCAATTTCTTAGAGCTCCGCCTTCACCGTCTAAGGGGGAAAAATTGGATTGTTGATTGTTTGAAGCGCAGTTGCCAACTTTCATCTGCACTGTTGTTGCTTTGTCTATATACATGCCAAATGGATACCTCATGAATCTAATGAAGGAGTTGAGTGGACTGTTTCCTTAATAATCTGAAGTTTAGAGAAGTTCCAAACTTTCACCATGATTCCCAGCCACTGGAGTAATCAGTTCTAAGCTTTCTTACCATTTTTGGAGTTCTTAAGCTTTCAAATAACAAGGTAAGGGAGGTGAAGCATGATTGAAACGAAGACAACAATGAGGCCCATACACCAATCCTTATAATTTACCAAAAGAGAAATTTGCTTTGGGTTAAAGTTAATATCAGTGTTTCTTTTAAGCTTAAACCCATATACCTAGAATGCGTATTTTTAAGGCACGTTGAACTTTACACCACTATCTCCAGCATATATTATATATACAGCAAAAGAAGTATGTGTCATGGTATTAGTGATTCATGAGATGAATTATGTTAGCTTGAGATGACCAAATTTGACATGAGATAAAGTGAGATCACTGAGAATTCATCTTAATTGAGAGTGAAAATAAAATGGTTTTCCTCTCAATCGATTAATAATAACAGTGAGATGAGGACAAATTATTTCATCTCAGCCCAGCTCAAGCACCACTAGCACCCTGTATGAGTCCAAACTCCACTAGAGTCCCCGGTGATGGTTAAAATTCTTCATAAGGCTAAAGTCGCATGGTTAAGTCTCCTACAAGTCATTTATACACTAATTACATGCTATATAAGCACATGTCTCAGCAGAACTCGACTGGGTCATATATAAAAACAAAATGCAAAATGTTGAAAGACTCGACATTGGCTTCCACAGAAGAGCCCATACGGGGAATCCTTGAAACAATTCTTATTCGCTTCTCTTGAAACGGGTTCCTGTTGGCTTCTCTAAAAAGACCCATGTACAGCCCTCACACTCTACTTAAAAGCAGTCCTTATTAGCATCTATGAACGGTCCATTTACAACTTTTATACTATATATCTTGAAATAGTTCTTCTCTATATTGTATACTGAAAAGGGGCTTCTCTACAATAAATTTGAGGTCTAAGATTAATAAACCTAACTTTTAACATGGTGTAACCTCTTCCTCTTGGATATCATCTTTTTCTCTTGGTCATTGATCCTCCTTTTTTTCTTGTTCTTTTTGAGAGGCGTCACTGATACTCCTTCCCAAGACATTTTTGGTGCATGGGCTATCTGAGATGGAACCAATATGAGTGGTTTGGATCACATAAAACCAGTGCTAGCTCCTGTCATACTTTAGCAGCTGGAAGAACCATTGCATTTTTGCTTTAGACTGGTACTTTATTTATTTGTTGTAGTTGCTGCTGCGGCTACTACTATTATTATTATAGATAAAAGCCGAGACAATTATAATTTTGAGCTGGAGCTATGGGTTCAAATGTTCAATCAAGAAGGCATGGGTTGAGTCTTTTTTGTATTGAGGGGTGAAAGATTTTTCCTCGTCACCTTCTTTTTCCCTCTAGTTGATTGGATTTGTGATCTAGCATTTCTCACGGTATTAGCAAAGTCAACAGCCTTTGGAGAAAAATAAAAGGCAAAAGAGAGAGAGAAAAAAGAACTGAACTCAAGAAATCATTACATGCTTGGAGAAATTGGAGATATGTGATATTGCAAGAGTATTCTGTGAGTATATGACAAGAATAGCAAGAGCCCAAAGTTGTCATAATCCAGACTTAGACGGATCATGCTCCGAACGATTATCAATTGGATGATCATAGCCTTTGCTTTCCTCGGTTTAAAATGGACATGAAATTGTTTATTGTATATCCCTCTCTGCAACTGTCGAAAACAGAAGATGAAGATCATCCAGTAGATCAGATATACGAGATGAAGACCACCCAATGGATGATTTGTTGAGGTATGGCTTATCTCGAAACGTTAATGAAAATGAGTAGCTTGGATCAACCACATATACGTCCACCGTGAAGCTTTATTAGGGCTGTGTCATATACTTTAAAACACTTTTGGGACTACGTGTTGTTCCTCACATGCACAGTTCTTCTCATAACCTTTACTCAGTGAAACAGGAAACTAACTTTAACCTTGATTTCTCCCAGTTCTAGCCGTCTCATGATCTGTGGGAATGCTTGAAAGAACTTCAACAATTAGGTATAGATTATAGCCATTTGAGCTTAGAAATCATTGCCTTCAGTTTGCTTACCAGCCCATTTGCAATTGTTTACAATAAGTTACCGTTCTGGGTGTTAATGTGGCACATGGATGATACCCACCACCTCATTTCTTTTCTTTTGCTTCCTATTTAAATAACTATTTATCCACTTAAACCTGTCTATTACAGATTTTTTATTAATCTTATATACTTGATCCACATGAACCACCTGACTATTTCAAGCATGATTTTTAATAACTCTTAAGATAAACAAATGGAGCTTAATCAAAAGATGCCTAATACACTCACTACCCTTCTCCAAAAAACAGATATCAACTGGCCGTTGGCTTGAAAATGTTTAAATCTTGCCCCTGTGTTAAAAGGTAGTTCGATTGTAATATAATAAGCCGACTTCCGCATAAATATATACTTTGACTAATTGATACAGCAATACTTTGGTTACCCTCTTAAAAATAGCTTAGGAACTTTTTTCAGATAGGCTATATTTATAGTAGGCGACTTCTGCACTAATACATACTTAGATAGTGAATACGTCAATACTTTCATTATCCTCTTAAACATAGTTTACAAACTTCTTCTGGTTCACCGGATATGTGGATGGAAGTAATGGAGCCCACTTGTTCAATCATCAAAAACATTGACTTACTAGCCGTTGGATTAGTCGGATATTCTAATCAATGGGTGCTTTATTGAGCATTGTTCATTTCCTAATCATCCAAAAACTGAGGACCCACTTGTACTTCGCCAATGACATGTCTAACTAAAACCTGTAGACTTGTACTGGTGCCCACTCATATTTTTCCTCGGAACATGTTTATGCATTTACCCAAAAATGATAAATAAAAAGGAATATGCCCATCAAACATATAAGAAATCCAACAAGGTCCCACTTACAAGTCGGTGCACATTTTAACATAATGGACTCTTGATGAAACTATAAACAACTGATTCCTATAAATAGTTACAGTAAATTATGTAAAGCTTTACATTGAAAAGATATGCATATTGAGCCCACTTTTTTTGTTTTTCAATAATCCAAGGCGTTCATCCGATTTAGCCTATCTTAATTTGATGGCCTAATTATTAAATATCCAATTTATTGGATGCAAATAAAAGCTTATTTATTTGGTCTTTCGTGGTTTTAAAATAGATGATCTTACATAAAAATCTATTCTACAATTACAAAAGCCCAAGTAACAACTCTTAGAGATTTCAAGTAAATAAGTTGGTACTCGGGGTTAGAGATCAATGAACGGCTTAGATCATTGCTGAAATGAAAGAAGTGGGCCCAACATATTGATAATGCAAAGCTCCTTGTGATAGAAACTCTCTCTCTCATATATATACATGCACCGACTCGCCAATGGGTTAATTTCAGAGCTGTGACATCTCCAACTTTGAAAACTGCACCTGCATGATGCCGCTTACCTACATGCTAAGGAAACCCAATCACTTCATGTATTAGATAACGTTACATGGTTCATCACCCATGTGCAATCGACATGTAAGCCCCACAAAACATGCCTTAATCCGCGGCTCTCATCCTCTGAGAGGTGTAAAAAGAAGGATCAGATCTCACGATGAGAATGCCCTGGAGTCCAATCTTTTATTATATTTTAAGCTTCCATTTGCCGTTGAAAAGGTCCAAGTAGTTTATGAGATGCTTACCAGCTTCTGGTGGCATTAATTATCAGAAGATGCACAAAACGGAAGATGCTTCCTTGGTCTAAGCCATGCTCCAGGAATTTTTTGAGGGATAAACTAAAATGCTTTGATTTGGTTGACTTTGATTTTATTAGAGATGTTAGCATTCCTTTATGCCTTTCAACCAAGTTGTACTGGATCGTACCCTTGGCTCCAAGGAAAAACAAGTTTCATGTATTTCAGAATTCCAAAAACAAAAAAAACAAATAATGACAACTGATTTTGTGAAAGAAGGCAATGAGAGATCGCCAATTCGACATTCTTCGGTTCCAAACCCTTCAGTTGGCAGGCATATCATGGATGTAATTAAGATAGTTAGAACATCAAACTTATCTGAAATATGTCTTTGCAAATGGATGGTTATAGGAAACAAAGAGTAAATTCTCTTGATTCATGATAAAATGGTTATAATTAATCCAAGTCATTTAATTTATCTCATCTACCAAATGGTGGCGGTCAGATAAACTTACCAGGATCATCGTCATTCCCCCACCTCCCCCCAGCCGAACCCCAAACAAAAAGAAAAAAAAAGAATTAAAAATTTGATATCTTGTTAATTTCACAATATTCCACGAGTATTTTTGTCATTTAAACACTCATATGAATTTTAATGTAGTCAATATGTAAGAGCTCAGATCACGGACGTACTTTGTCCTTAACAAATATAAAAAAGGCAGAAGGGCAGCCACAGTTGCGTATAAATAGAAGGGAGGAGGAGACTAGTCTAAGACAACAACTTTGGGTTTTCAAGTGAGAGAAAAGAAATGGAGAAGATGGCAAGAGTTGGAAGAGTTTCTTTGCTATTTTTGGCTTTGTTTGCAGCTGAATTTGGAGCAGCTAAGGCTGTTTGGCAGAGAGCCCATGCAACTTTCTATGGAGGGAGTGATGCTTCTGGGACAATGGGTTAGTTTTTCTGCTCTTCTTTTCAAGTATGAACTAGATACAAACTTCTGTAGTAGCCAGGTTGTTGATCTCAATCATTCATCTGCTTCGCGTACGATTGAATGGGTGTAGATTAACGATCTAGATCGAGTGATGATAAATGGGATCCATCTGTTATGACTATTGAACCTTCCGCTTAGATGGAAAAGCACCAGAAGTATGTGGTCATGGTGAACAAGCTGGTGCACTTATCACCTATTCTTAGATCATTGAAAAATTTGCCACCATTTGGATTGGATAGCTCCTTTCCTGAAATTTGTGGTTTTAGTTTCAAAGTCCAACCTCCACACGTTATGAAACTCTCTCTCTCTCTCTCTCTCTCTCTCTCTCTCTCTCTCTCTCTCTCTCTCTCTCTCTCTCTCTCTCTCTCTCTCTCTCTCTTCTAGTTTGAAATTTCTTATTGCAGGGGGTGCTTGTGGATATGGAAATCTCTACAGTAATGGATATGGAACGAACACTGCAGCCTTAAGTACAGCTCTCTTCAACAATGGCAATTCATGTGGTGCCTGCTACCAAATAGTATGCGATGCATCGAAGGACCCACAATGGTGTTTGAAGGGGACACACATTACAATCACAGCCACCAATTTCTGCCCACCAAACTTTGCTCTTCCAAGCAACAATGGTGGCTGGTGCAACCCTCCAAACCAGCATTTTGACATGTCACAACCTGCCTTTCAAAAGATTGCAATTTATAGAGGAGGAATTGTGCCAGTTTTGTATCGGAAGTATGCCTTTATCTTGATCATTTTGATCTAGATTAATCCTGATTTCCGTCCAACCAATAGAATTAATCTGCAAAAGTGATTTGTCTCTGCAGGGTCAGCTGCCGGAGGACCGGCGGCATGAGATTTACTATCAACGGTAGGGATTACTTCGAGCTGGTGTTAATTACCAATGTAGGTGGGGCTGGGGACATCACTAAGGTGTGGATCAAAGGATCTAAGACTGATTGGAAGCCCATGAGTAGGAACTGGGGAGCAAATTGGCAGAATGACTTCTATCTCAATGGCCAGAGTTTATCCTTCAGAGTCCAAACAAGCAACGGCCGGATGCGCACTGCGTATAATGTGGTCCCATCCAATTGGAAGTTTGGCCAGACATTCCAAAGCTCTGTCCAATTCTAAGCATTTAACAAGAATTTCCCTTCTTCTTCTTTTTTGGTTTTATGGTAAAGGTGTATTTGCTTTGGTTGTGGCTAAGTATAGAAGTAGCCCACCTTGTAAACTAAATAAATGAGCAATTATTTCAAGGGAATATATAATGGTTTTGGGTCCACATCCACTGCATTAGATATAGAGCGTTGATTTGTAGACATTTTCTAATAGATAAAATGCATCGCATATTGCTTACATCAAGGCCCACGCTCCCTTTTGGACTAATGCATGCCTCGCCCTAATTTGGCTTCCGTGGTAAAAGTACAAGTGGACTCCACCATTTTCTATGATCTGAACCGTTTGTCTTAACGTTCTTGCCATGGATGGGCTATGACCTGAACTGAAAATCATAGACTACCGCTTTACTGCTATTAATTTTTGAACTTCACGCAGAGTACATCTCCTGGAAAATAATAGAAATGGTTCAGATTCTCTGAGATGTGGGTCCCCTGGGTGAAAACCACAAAACCAAAGACGATGTAGTCTTAAATTTGTTGGAATACAAATGAACTGCTAGAAAATGAAAAGGCAATAGTTTCTATGTGATAAGACAGGGACAGAAGATGAATGGTTTTGATCAATGGGAAATTTGAGCCCGGTTTGTGATCTGGACCAGCAATCCAAGGACCTATTGTATACGTTCCTCTCTCTCTCCAACAATTTGAGGACCACTGATATATTTTTCCTCACCCGAATTTCTTTTATCCACAAATATATATGATATGTATTAAAGATAAATGAGACGAGGGCCTACTTCTATAAACTTTTTCATGGATCTGAGCCATTCATCTAATCAAAGAAAAACTCTCTCTCTCTCTCTCTCTCTACACGCCCTGTTATGCTTGTAAATAATGTGTAGAGAAGTTGTTCTTGGCCAAGTTGGGTACCCTTTTAGTAGTAAACAATGTAAAGAGGGACGTTTGTGAGCAAGTTAACATACCCAATCTTTATTTATCTCATACCCTACCAATTCGCTTCATGATGTGAAAGGCCAAGCAGTGCAGCCTGTTGCTGACACAAGAACCAGCAGAAATCATTAAAATACAATGCCCATTCCATTCAATACATCCACCCTATGACCTTAACCACAAGCAGCATTCGAAGCCGAGCAACAGACTTCCCTGTGGCTATTAAACAACAGGAAAGGAACCATTGTTCTGAGCAGCAGCCTTTCCAGTAAAGCAGTTCTTTAACCCTCACTTAGGAAGTATGAATGAAGTCTTCAAGTCTCAGATTGTACATCATTCACACTATAGTGCCACATTGAGTAACTTCCAAAATAGCAATTCCACAGTCCTTCCGCCAAGCTCTCTGCCAACAAAGCCATCTCTTCTGTAGCACAGCCGCCATCTTCCTTTCTTGTATCCACCTTCCTTTCTAGAACCGGCAGACTCTTTCCTAGATCATTTTCATTTCCCTCCCAGCTATGCTTCAGCAGTTTCTTGTTCAAATGATCCATCTGTAAACACTCCGCTTCAAGATCATCGACGTCAATTCGAAACTCCGGCACATCTGTTTGTACAACCTCGCCTCCCTTAACGGGCAAAAGTTCCCCCTGCTGACCTTCCAAGAAGAAACAGGGCAAAATGGAATGTAAATGGAAGATGGTTTTCAGATGGGCTTGGAGGGCGCCGAGCAGCCAAGGACTGGTTTGCATAGCTGAGTTTTGAGTAAAAGGAATTAGCAAGCAAACCTGGTTTTCATGACCAAAAAGGAGATTATTCTTTGTAACTTTATACTTATTCTTAAATTATTGAATTTGGTCTCCTTTTATAGTGGAATCTGACTTGTAAACCAAGAAATACTGCTTTAAAAGCTTTGAAAATTAGAACAGAATCCTGCAGATATCAAAGTAGAGATGGATAAGTAGATGCCTGAACTTTTCTGGATATTGATTTGAACTCTGGCCAGCCAGGAGAGCAAGGTTCATAAAAAACTTGATGAATACAATTAGTAAGATAACACAGGAATATGTTCCCTACAGATGAAAGAAGTAGCATATCTTCTCCTGAAATCTTTCTTGTTACTTGGATGGGAAAAACCACTTTAGCAGGATAAGATACCACCAAAAAGGTCCTACTCTCCCATGCCAGCCAGTGTCAAAATTTCTTTGCCGAGTATCCTTTCAGACGAAAGATGAACCATAAATAACCAAAAATATATTAGAGTTGCTAGTCATTTTCACATCTTTACCTTTTGTTGCCGCTAGACATAATTGAGGACCTTGTTACTCACTGTGAAACAACACACATACACACAAATGAATTGACTTTATCTCCTTCCACATGATTCATATATTCCTCCACTCTCAATCACATTATAAATCTTGGAACTGTTCACATTGTATTGGAGCTACAACACAATTTTTTTTTTTCCAGATACAACATCTTTGACTCCTGCAGGAACTACAGCCTCATCACATTCTTATATGAAAGTAATATACCAGGTGCAGGCATATAAGAAGTATAATCTACATCGGAAGGCTCAAGCAAGTACTAGCAGCTAAAATCAATAATCAGATGATCCGTTACTCCTCACAGAGTCAACTTCAGAGCTATGGCAGAATAAATGGGTACTTATCGTAGAAGCCGTGAGAAGTCACAGCCAGGCATACCCGTGGTGGACGAGTTCTCAAGTTAAGCAAAAACTTATTCCACAAACAATCCAGATTAGTTAGAAATGGATACATATCAACAATGGAATTGACAAAGATGAATAATGTAGTTGTTAATCTACTAAAATCAAATTCGTTTATGAGCAAGTTAATATATTTGGCTGAAAAATATGCATTCGTATAAGTAGATAATGCTTTTCCTTTAAAAGAAAAAAATTTTAAAAAAAAATCTTCAATGTTCAAAGTTTCAAATTCCTTAAAATCAATTTTAAATTTCAGTCCCATTATGAGTAGAGCTCTTAAGCGTCCCAAGGAGTAGACGATGCCTCTAAAGCATTCTTTTGGAATATTTGAACCATTCATCATGTTTAACATATTGAAACTAGGTAACCCATAAGAAATCATCGTATTTGGACAATCTTAGCCACTTGTTTTGGGTCGTTGAAAAACTAAATAAAAATAAATTATCTTAATTTCTGATCCAAAGAAACATAGGCTAAAAGCATTCAATAGACATGAAAGCTGATTTCTAGCCTATCTAATCCATTTCAAAGATGATGTAAGGCTTTGATCTACAAAACATAACCACCATAATGGAGAAAAGGCAGCATCTACACTTAGGGTGTTTACGAGCATCTACACCTACCATACTCTTCAAATTTTCAATATTAGCAGGAAATGGAAGAGTAATACTCTCGAATGCGAGAAGAAGTTCACACCCTATTTTTCATACATGGTGAAACTTGCACTATAGATCTAAGTCGTTCATCATATTTACAATGGCTTGGATAGGTTAGAGATCAAAATTCGTATTCATCGAATGCTTTTAGTGTATGTTTCATGAGCAGAAAATAGAGAATCCATTTTTATTAATTTTTCAAAGGCTAAAAATAAATAGTTACAATCACTCAAATGCATTGATTTCTATGGGTTACCTATTTTTTATATGGAGAACACGATGAACGACTTTGATCTACAAAAGAAATAATAATGAGTTCTATGGGTGACCTATCTTTTATGTGGAGGAGGCCGCGATGAACGACTTTGATCTAAAAAGTAAGATGTGAACTTCTCCTCACTCTTAAGAGTGTGCAGGCCTGCAGGCACTCTTGAAAATAGAAGTTATTTAGATTTTTGTAATGTCATGGGGTACACTATTGAAAAAAGAAAAAAATTGGATTTTTAAAGTTTCATGGGGCGATTCCCCGCGTTGCATCCGCCCTTGACCCAACTGTTCTTATTGGCCAAGGTTTGGCCTGTCACTGTAAGAAGAAATCCTTGGAAGGGAACAGGGAAGACTAACCATGGCTGGTTTCGACCGAAAATCGTCATATCACAATAGAGATGGATATGGAATTGTGTGTCCCTGCTGTACTTAGTGATAGTAATCATTGACCGTAAATGATAAGTAGAAGTCTTACTTCTAGACGAATTTTTAACTGTTGCATTATCACCCCTTTGAAGTTTTAACTGGTAAGTACAGCAGTGGTTCAACTTGATTATGACAGTATGTCAATATCTTGGAAGGTTGAAGAAACGTGGAGGGAGTATGGACTATGCTATGTCTCCCGTATCCTGGATACTAATGAGACGGGATAATGATCCTGCCGAATGCTGTCAGCCTTGGGAGCCACTGCAGTTGGGATTGGACCATGCTGTCTCGCATATCGAATTCAGTCGCTTGTTGATCTGTGAAGTAGCAACTCCGAGAATGCTGTGCTGTGAACCTACGGCACCATTGGAGGTGGGACCATTACTCTCTTGCATTATCTGTTCCCACCTGTGCACCCTTTTGTCAAACTAAATTGTTTTGCAGCTTCTCGTCGCAGCGTCGACACCATGGCAAGAAAGGATTGGTCAGGCCAATTCACATGTTCAAGAAACTACAATTAGTTGTGTTGTCAAAAGTGATTAGCAATTGCAGCGCTCAATATAAGGTATTCTTGCAGGATACCGAAAGAAAAATTACAGGGTATGATTTCACTGTCTACATTTACATCACAGAAATCATAACTTCCACCAGGACCACCACCCAACTCTCCACCACTGCAACATCGTAGTCATCTTGGAACCCTTATTAAATTCTATTCACATCATACTTTCTGGTTGTAGATGCAATGAGATCTGAAAAAATCCAGCAATCTGTTTATCGTATTCTCCATATCAAATCTAAAACGATCTCAGCTAGCAACAGTTAGTAAACTGCCATGACTTCCAAGCTATTGCTGCAAATCATCTACTAAACCTTTCAAGTCTCCGCTGGTGCAGTTCTTCCAATGAGATATCCCGGCTCCGATTTGATCGCCTGATGGATGAAAACCCATTGCCATCCCTCGCCTTTCCACACATCTCACACATTTGACCACCCAGCATTATCATAAGTGCAAGCTGCACACCTCCAAATCCCAGACAAATTCCTTCCTGGCACATTTCTCCCAACAGTCCCCCTGCCAGATATGCTCCTCCAAAGGGAGTTGAAGTAGTTCTGAGCAAACTTCAAAGGCCATCTTACGATTCCAAATAAGTTCCCAACAATGGTGGTCAACGGATCAGGTCCTGAGAAGGAATGCCTCAAGCGCAGGTAGAGGAGTCCAGCGAGTACCACCAAGATGATCAAGAAATGAGACCCCAGGCACAAATAGCTGAATGAGGATCAGTTCAGCCCATGCAGCATGACGAGAGGGTACTATAATTCCATGCACAGAAGTGTAGTCATTGGATTGGGAATTGAGAACTACTTTCATAGCAAAAAGAACACCCGAGAATCCAGCAGCGTATTCGTAGTAGTAGGTCCTCTCATGATCAAAGAACAGTAACAGACTTTTTGCCAACATTTGGGTGACACCTTGGGACATGGCTAGTAATTCTGCAATCATGCATGCAAACTCAACACTTCCCATCCAAGTTTCCAACTGAATCCCCTTCCACAAGAGGGACATCATGTTATAGACTAGATGTGGTTCACCCATGTGGTAGAAAGCTGATAAGAAAAAAAACTTTCAGATCCCTGCTCTGTTCAGCCAGAATGAAGAACCACATTTAATCAAGAAAATAAATCCATAACCAAAGTGTAACTAGACGGGCAAGGGGAAGGCCCAAAAGAACGTGGATAGAAGTGGTGAGAAAAGATTTAAAAACTTTGAGACTAAATGAAGCCATGGTATTTAATAGAGTGGAATGGAGGAATAAGATTCATGTGGCCGACCCCTAATTGGGATAAGGTCTTGATGATGATGATGATGATGATGATGAACCAAAGTGTAACTAGAGCAAGACAAGTAACAGATGAAAATGAATCACGGGAGAAAGAGGTCAGGCTCCACATCAAATGAAGAGAAAATGATAAAATTGATGTCTGTAAATCAGAATATTGCTTGTAGAAAACTGGCTACCAGCTCTAACAAAAGTGTCATATTTTGCGCTTTATAAAAGCAGCTATATGACTAATTATGTAGGGCTTTGTAATCCAAATGTCCTAGTCACAAAAAGAAAGCACAAAGAGTACAAAATTTGTAAGGCATCTTACAAAGATGACTAAACTCTTATCTCATCTATGGTAAGCATCTTCAGTCTCTCCTTTAATTCAAATTCTCACTCACTCGCATCTTCCTTCTTAAGTGATGTCATAGACTTTGTTTTTGCCAGTTACAGCATATAGGCATGCTTATAGCTGTTATGAAGTAGAATGATACTCATAACAGAAAGAAGCAAGCAGCGATAATTGAAACATTATAGATAAAGAATAGGAAACAAGTGAGAATTGACAGCATGAAAATTGACCATGCAAGGAGAACACACAACATGAAAATGGACCATGCTGGGAGAATATAGAATTTTTGACATTATAGAAGAAGAGAGCAAACGCCACATGGAATGTTTTAGACATTCATTTGCTATGCTAATCTTCCCTGTATTGTTCCAGTTTTATCATAGATGTCTTCGAGGAGAGAATTAGACAGCCATTTGACCAATTACCAAAAACATAGATATCAAAATCCTTCAATTTCAGAAAATTTGCGAGTTGTAAGGCAAACAATCACTAGCACAAGTTGCAGTAAAAACTAATATACTCCATTTAGGAAATCTAGTGCTACTTATAATGAATTAATGACTGTAGAACAGTCTCAAAATTCTAAGACTTAACACTTCCTATGGCAGTCCGAAACTGTCCATATATAGAATTCTTTGGTTCTCCTCCATTCTTCTTAATTATTATTCTAGTCATCATCCATCCTTTAATTATTATCCTTCTACAAATTTTCTTCTGGAACGTGTCAGAATAGAGGCAAAATTTGTTTGCTTATTAATTCCAAGAAACAGGTAAACTTAAGAAACTAATCAAGATTACTTCAAAATTTTATAGAAAAAAGAAGTTCATCTATGAAAACAACCAATCTTTCTTGGATTTAAGGCATCAAATTTTGGTTCAAGTGCTTATGTCAGCATCTTTCCCTTCTAATGCTACTTTGACAACTGCCTAGTGACAGGTGAGACTAGTTTGCTAGAAGGGAACCCCTTAGACCATTTTTGCTGGTCTCAGATTCTATTCTTTTCAATGGTAGTATGATACTATGTAGTGTGTGATGTTGTTTTCTTTTGCTTTTGATTTTCGAGTGAGACCACCTTGGACTTTTGCATCTCATTGTTTTTGTCTGTGTTCTTTACTGAAGTATTTTAACCAAAAAGAGAAATGAGACTGGTATAAAACTGTCTCAGTCTGGGCCGAAGCATATGGAAACACCAAATGGACAACAGTGAAAACCATGCCAGGAACTAGAAAAGGCTAATATCAATAGGCGCATTTATAAATCTTATAAATTTGAGCATAGCAACTGAAGTGCATGACATTCACAAGCTTCTGGAAGTTCATGATCAGAATTTTCAGAAGCTAATCTCAAATACCACCAGATGATAGACAATGCACAAAGAAATTACACATGGGGAGCAAACAAAATCTACGCTAGGCAAAGATTCAGACTAGGTAAAGTCTCCTTCAACACCATGGTCCAGGGAAGGCCAGCATTGCGGAGGTCAAGCTTATTTTCTCATACTTATAAAAACCAACTTCAGCATCTTGCCAAACAAATACCATATATGATTCATGACAAGGAACATCAACATGTACTAGAATCCACATGTGATATTGGATCAAAGTGTAAAAGCACCAGAAGTGACAAATGCTAATACAAGGCATGGTGGTACAGGCCATAGAATTTATCCAGCGAGCTGCTGGTTATTCTAGCAGCCACCTTCTTCTTTCACATGACATGTACAATTAGTTAACAGTAGATATACAACTTTCATACACCCAAGACATTCAGCAAGGTGTTAGATACAGACCAAAATGAGCTGTAAGAAATGGGATTGAGTAAGCCAATTCCAGGAATTGTAGTGAATTTGGTAGGGCAAAACTCAGGCACAGGACGAAAGCAGCTGTGGACAAAAGGACTCGATTCCTGGAATTTTGCCACTTTTCATTCAGCATAGAAAGAATTTTGTTCAGATTTGGCCTCTTTGCATCAAGATCAATAATCCTAATCCAAACATCAGCTGCAATAACTTCTCCAAACTGTCCAGCATTTTGGACAAAAAGCTGTTTGACTCATTCCCTCCTTTCAGCTGCTCCAAAGGTTTCTAGAAATAATGCCTCATAAAGAGTTATTCAAAGAAGATATCAAACTAAGATATATATATATATATATATATATATATATATATATATATATATATTTCTCCAATTTCAGAAGGACGAGACAGATGCAAAGAGACTACAAACAAAAGCAACACTAAAATACAGAAGCATTCAGATAGTTCAAAATTTTCAAGAACAATAAAAAAAAACACATCCAAACCTATAACCTTATCTAATCTTTAACTAATGACAATATGTATCTTTAACTATACTTTCCTGAACCAAACATTAATATTTTGTTTCATTTGGCCGATCTGAGATGACTGTCCTTAGTAAAATATTTTCCATAACTTCTTCCTTCTAGTTAACAAATTCCATCAGGATTTAACTTAATCGCATTAACTTTTCACAAAGTACAGTATAATCACCTCCATCTCACTCCACCTAAAGTTATATCTTTCTCTAGTTCCTCCCTTCTTCTCATCAAATAACTCTAACACATAGACAAACAACTATCCACATTCATAAAATGGAGAAAATTCCTCCAAAAGCATAAACAGAAGAAACCATATAACAGATTCATGCAAACACCCAAATCCATTTCTTTACCAGATATACAAAAACACCCTAAACAAATTTCAAACACCAGCCACCATAAAATGGCAAGAGTTGCACCGATACCCAGAACTTAAACTCTACAATCACATATAGATGTTATCAAAATTCTCTACCATTAAACACGAAAGATGCCCAAAGCCCACTTGAGCAAAATCAAATTCAGGGAAAATGCAAAACTGGGGTCTTGAAAATTAACCATACTTCTCCCAATAAAACCAAATCAAAGAACAAAAACATGACATGACATAATGATAAAAAAAATACTAGATGTCCAAGGGGTTTAATAATTTATAAACCTTTACAATGAGATGGGGATTGAACCAAACTTCTTCAATGGAGGGGAGTATTTTATGGAGAAAACCAGGCCTTAGATAGATGAGGGTGTTTGCGAGGAGAAGCCCAGCAGTTACAGGAGGCTTTCTCTCATGCCTTGAATACTCACTCATGGCATGAAGGGCAAGGATGGGAAGCATTCGTCCTCTTCCACTTCCCTCCATTTCTCTTACGATTTCTCTCCTTTGCAGGGATTGATTGAGCAAGTTCGATTTTCGGAAGCTTCTGTTTTCTTCTTTTGTTAGAGGTAGAAGACTAGCGGAGGTCTTCGTAAGGCTAAAGGAAGATATTCTCGGGGCTAGAAAGGAAATGTGGGAGGGCATCTAGTTCCCAACTTTTTCCTATTACCGGAAGACCCTGAAATTTAGGGGTGTAAATGGTTAGATTTGAAATTTATATTTTCAATCGTAAATAAAAAATAAAGTCAGTATAAAAGCTGATAATTTATATATAGTTTCCTTAAAAGCATTATTTTTTAATCATAAAAAATAATGCTTTTATACAAAACAAAACAAAAAAACCTTAAAAAATATAATTCATTCTCCATCCCCAAAATATTGAATTTGATACGATCTAACCTATACAAATATACTAGAAGAAAAATTAAGTAATATATTATAGATGTACGGATGATAAAATCAAATTTGAAAATGATAAATGACAACTAAAATAACATATCCCAAAGTCTAAAGTATTTACTCACTTCTTACGATATCAATATTCTTAGAAGACAAATCAGATATAGAACTACATGTGGGTCCAGTCTTTTGGTGATCCGCACCGTTCACTTTGGGTCATCCATATCCAGTTAACAGTGGTTACGACGTCGGTATGGTGCTTAAACTGTGGTCCACATTCAACTGGTTGTGCATGTATATAAGATCGTCCAATCAGCAAGTCCTATTGTGCGACGTGGATGGGGTGATAAAATATTCCGCGTGTAAGAGATTATGTGGACTCTAATGTAGTACTATAATGCCGTTTCTAGCTGCACTCGGATCCTCCTTACCTCCTCTCACTCTCTCTCTGCAAATCCATGGCGTCTTCCCTCATTCTACCAAGCACACAATTCACTTCCCTCCAGAAATCTCCCTTTCTTGGCACCAACACAACCCAGCTTCACAATTCTCCATCTCTAGCCAGAAATCTTCAAAAACCATCCTACCACTCTTTAAGACCATCAGCAAAATTTGATCTTTTTGAGCTCTTGGGTGGCAGAGGACTCTGCAGTGGAGAAAAAGGAGTTGAATTGGAGCTCAAGAAAACCACTGAAGCCCCTCCAAAATCTACTTCAGAACAAGAACTACCAGCTAATTCTTCTTCTCCTACTACTACAGATTCATCATTTAAAGTGAATGAAGATGGCTTTGAGAAGGAACTCTTAGGCCTGACTGGGGGCTTTCCTGGTGGTGAAAAAGGATTGCAAAAGTTTATTGAGCAAAACCCGCCTCCTAAAAAGATGAGTTTAGATTCAAATGGTGAAATGGGAATTAGGTTTTCAAGCTCGAAACCCAAACCGCCTGAATTGCCTCTTTTGATGCCTGGTATGATTGTTATTGTGAAGAATCCAAAAAATGCATTTCACATGTATACTGGAATTATTCAGAGAATAACTGATGGAAAGGCTGGGGTTCTTTTTGAGGGTGGCAATTGGGATAAGCTCATCACATTTGATCTCAGTGAGCTCGAACGGAGGGATAAAGGCCCACCGATGGTGAATCCTAAGTCTGCTGTAATAGAGTCTATGATTGACAAGTAATCTTGGTTTCTTATGATGGTTTGTTTGCTTTTTATGTATTTTGTGGAATTTTCATAATTTTTTTTTTCCTTTCTCATGATGTTGGTCACTGCATTATCCTTGTGTACATCCTCATGTAGTGAGCTTTTTGGATGGGATAAAACTAACTTCATGTTTCTGTAGCTCATGTTAATTTGAATTGAGCTATTCTCTTTTGTCCTTTTGAATGAATAAGCAAGAAAATTAAAATGAAGTAAATGTCTTTTATTCCATGGTTCACGGGTTCATCCTTATTTTCAAACCCAATACTGATGATAGATTGAACTGCTTTTGGTTTTTTAATAGCTGAAGTTGAGTATCATTTTGGGTTGGACGAACGAGAGCCACTTGTTTTTACCTTATTTATTGATTGCCATTAGTATATTTAGGATGAGTGGCGAATGGAGAAATATGACAAGGTTTTGATCTTATGTATACAGTTCCTGCATCATATCACCTAGTTTGCATATGATTGTGATTTGAGCTTTAATTGTTGCCAATAAAACGTTGCCACCTTCGAAAGATGAAACGATTCAAGATAAGTTGTTTCACATGGAAAAACAAATAAAGGACCAAACAAGAAAAAGATAACTACAGAAAACCCCTCCAAGAATACTGTAAAGTAACCATGGCTACTTTGGCATAAGACGCATGAATCTTTTGATTTTCTCTGTCCTCACGTGACTGAGTTAATTCTTTAGCAATGATTCCTCTTCGTTTGTAGTCTAGATGCAATAAAAGTTGTTAGTCTCTGTTTGATAGGAGTTGCTTGAAACTAATAAGTTCAGATGAAGTGATCCCTGACACCATTTGGAGAAAGAGTGACATGAGTTTGCTACTTTGTCAGAAGAAGTCTTCTGGTATCAGCCTTACTTGCTGGCTAGAAGAAAAAGATAAA
Source organism: Warburgia ugandensis (assembly GCA_035236585.1). Lineage (NCBI taxonomy): Eukaryota > Viridiplantae > Streptophyta > Magnoliopsida > Canellales > Canellaceae > Warburgia > Warburgia ugandensis. The sequence goes on from CP141126.1 coordinate 105,525,394, forward strand.
CAATGCAGAGAAAGAAAGCCCCAGGCAGTGGTGCGTAGGACTTTGAAGAAAGAACATGCCATCCACAAAAGAGAGAAGTTCCCTCACCAACATCCAATAGTAAAGGCTATTTCCAGCCCAGCTTTATCATTGGATTGTTTGATGATTTGAGCTTGCTATTATTTCAGTGATAATATGAACCGCAAATGCAGCATACCTGTGGGTAAAATGGACTAGTGAATTGGTAACTAGCTCCATTTCATTCAACTACTAGCTAATCATATGGAGTGATATAAAGTTCTGATGAATGCAAAACATGTGTGATTTATTTATAAGAAAATGGGGTTAAGAATAGGACCTATTCTAAATAGGAGCAGGGAATACAGAAACAAAATGTAATTTATGTGAATGTACTAGTGCTGGATTTTTGCTGCTGTGTGTGTGAGAACCAGACTCGGCACTACTAATATCAAAATGCAAATCTGGGAACAAGGTTGTGGTAGGCTAAACCTATTGCCAGCAGAAGTGGGCGAAAACATTTCTTAAGCATAACAAATGACTTCTGATGGATGATGTTTGGGAATGGATTGATGAAGTCGGTGTCTTTCCAATTTGGATTCATATTGTATGTTGTGGACTGGGGTCTTAAAATGGGTCCAGTAGTTTCCTTATAATGGGGAAGTCGCTTATTTTCCCTATTTGTAATCAATAGTTGGAGTCTTCAAATGGTCCAGCAGTTTCCTTATAATGGGGAAGTTGCTTATTTCCCTATTTGTAATCAATAGTTTGGCCTTCTGATCCAAGTTTTGTTCAAATGGTACTATTTGTAATTTGGTGAGAGCTTCAATGATTGTAGAGGAGACTGTACATCCAAATGCATTTGTAAAGACATGCTTTGATATGTGAACATGAAAGAAAGGATGATGAATCTGCAAGTGAACTCAGAAATCCTCACAATCAGGGCAGTTAATGATTGGAGAAACTGGACAGCGAAATAGCATATCGTACCAACAGGACCTGTCAGTCTACAGTACAGTGTGAAGCGTTGTTGATGTCTGCATGTTTTTCTTAATAGCTGATGGGAGTATCATTTGTTTGCAGAATATGACACCAATGAGAACTTTGCAGGTAGATGTCAGAGATGTTTTTATACATGGAGATGAGTGGTGATTAGCAATCAGGTTCAGATTTGATAATGGGAATAGGCTTTTTGAGTTGTAAAGAAGCGTCACAAGATATTTTTCAAGTAGTAAAATACAAAGTTGATGACAAACTATTTTAAAACTAAAATATTTTGCAGATTCTGCAGGATTTGGAAGAAGAAGCAGTGTCCAAGTAGAAGATGAGGGAAAGGTTCCAGCCATCGTTTTTCCTTTTTTCCTTTTTTTTCCTGTGCACAGCATTGAACCCTGGTCACCCAGGTGAGAAACTCCTTGCACCACTGTGCTAGAAGGTATTGGTGCGGTTCCAGCCATTGTTTTGTTAAATGATTGCTTGTTCTTGCAGAGTCATGTCTCTCTTAATCGAATAGGAGTCACGAGTTTCCTCGGAAGTTAAAAGGTTGATCTCAAAGAGATATATGACACATTGAGGTTTTCTGTAAATGAGGGTTTGTTGAAGTAGAAAACTTAGAACTTCTCAGTACTTGTGGACCAAACATTCCCCTTTTGCAAGGCTGATGGACTATGCTGTTTGACAAATTGAAATTTTGGTAGGAAAAAGTTGTAACAAAGAGGGATGTCTGGGTTGTGAATTTTCCAAGCCTTCACTCTTTGCAGATTGGATCTAGGATCAAGTATGGATCAGGACCAACTATACAGGAAGCTGGTTTATTAGCATATTCACAGCTTCATTGAGAAGTTAGTGCCAACAATATGACATTGCTGAGAGCTGATTTATTAGCTATATGTCAATAATTTGTAAGTTATGTCTCCCCCAATTATGACATTCCCTTCTCTCCCACTCCACCTCACATCTTCTTAACCCGAAATGTGGCTGATGTAGTTGGAAACAAAAGATACTAGATTATAGTGAGATTAAAACATCTATTGATTATGATGTATATTTCATAAATAGAGTATGATAGTGCTTTTGTCAGGTTAGGATAGTTGCTTCATGCTATGATCTACAAATAACCTTGCTGAGTAAAACTAATAGAGTTGCTCTGTTGCCTCCGCAACTTGGAATTGTTTTGTTCCTAATGCTTGATCTCATGATAAAGTGTGTATCTGGCATGAAATTCTGTATTCATTTGGTAGCCTAATGGTGCTGCTCGGATGGTTCTGACCGATGCAGGCATGCACAACACGAAAAATGAACATGGACATTGCTAATCCTACCACTTTAAGTACGTTTAGTAATGTTATTGAGGGGATAATGATGATTTTGCTTTCACGATATTTAGCTGACTCAATGAACTCTCTAATCTATCCATCCTCGTATAAAGCACAAGTCCAATACCAGCCTTTTCTTGTAATGACAAGACGCTATGAATACCTTCAAGGGAAATGGAGGTTTCTTCTTTAGATTGGTACAAGGAATTCAAAGGGAGAGAGCAACAAATTTATGAGTTTGCTCATCGTAGATGACGACGATGAGAGGGAAGACAGGTGCAATGCAGGACTACATCTTCAAAGGGCTCAAAGTACAGGTGAGGTATGGATTTAGATTATCCAAACCATTCATCTGCTAGTTCCTTTATTGTATAGGTTATTGCCTAAATCTCATTCATTGGATGATCTTAGCTATTGTTTTTTGGAGTCATAAAATTGGTCATTAGGAGTATTTACTGTCCAGTTGAAGATACAGAAGCAATTGGTAAGAACATCATAAGAAGATAAATTTTTGGATGATGGCTTATCTAGAGAAAGCCCATAAGACGAATGGCTTGGAACTCCTGAAATCTAGACCTCAGTGAAATTTCAGCCGTCTTAAGATACACTCCAACGGTGGGGGTGTGAGTTTTCCCTGGTTTTCTTAGAGGGAATATTGGATCACTGGGAGATAGATTTCAGTCCACCTGACCTTATCCTCATTCTCTAAACACCAATCTTACTAGTAGTAGTAATAATCATATAATCGACCTGTGCCAACACCCAGGTGACAAACTGGATAGTTCGTACGCTTGTTTCAGGACACATCATAGAGACAATGATACTAAATAGTTCGAGTATAGATAGTTCGGAACGCACCCCAAAAGTACCAAACCTGGATGGTTCGGTTCTTCACCCTGCTTTGAGATGAGCAAGTCAGATTATGACACCAATTCCTGACAAATGCTGCTTTTCCAGGCAGAATGTGTACCCAAAGCTTCCTTGGGAAATGATAAAGGAGGATTATGTTCTCCTTAATACTACCTAAATTGGGATTATCATATTCTTAAACCTACTTAATATTTTTTTTATTTTTTTTTATAACGTTTTCCCCATGCTTGCTGGAGCATGAAGATATACAAAAGACAGACGAGAGGCATCCGTTTAGTACATTTCTTGGGCCATCCTCTCCCCTAACGCACTTCCCAGTAAAGATAGCCTCTGATTAACCAAATTCTGTGTCTCGGCAAATTATTGATTCAAAAGCTTAACTACATTGCGAGAGTTTGGCCTTTGGGGTGACTAATATTTTCATTTGTGAGAAAATGGTTGAAAATTCCTTAACTAAAATAAAATCAAAACCAAGTTAATTGAGGGATCCTGCGTAAGTGCAGTGATTCAATCTCCTTATGTATTGTGCTTTTCACCCTAGCGTCTGTAAGCCATATTGGCCACACCCATTCCTATCCATCCAATGTGCAATGCACATGAAACAGACTGTTTTTATAATAAATGGTCAGGAGACATTTACCCATGAATATCGTTTTTGATACATTCATATAATACCTTAACCCAGTGGTGGAAGAACTAATACTTTATTGCCTCATATCTGATAAATTAAGTACAGTCAGGTACCAACATTTTTATTATAAATTAATGCTAGAGTTATTAACAAAACTCCAGCATTTTGACGCAATTCCAACACTAGTTATGAATATACTTGTACGATTTGAACTGTCCCTTTTACAGCTTCATTACATAAATTTTATTACGTTCTACATTTGAAAGCTAGTAAATTAGGAGTCATCTAAAGTTTGTGGCTAGAAACTATAAACTAGAAACGAAATTCGTGTTCGTCCAACATTTTTTATGATTAATCTCAGCTTTTCGGGCAGCGGCAAGTCTAAAGCATGGGAACAGCAAAAGAAAGCTAAGAAATGTACAGGAATGGACTCTTTCTCCTTCGAGTTTTGAAGATTCACAGCCAAGGTAACATATTACACTATCTCTAGGCATTGTAACAGTGTTCCATCTTTTCGATCTGCATTAGCAATTCACAAAAAGTCTTCTCTATTGGATTATCTTAATAAGTAGGTAATATAGTTGTCTCAGGGCCACATAGTCTTCTTGACAAGATGATCTTAATGAGTCTGTTGATTAAGATTAACTACCATCGATTTTGATCTTTTTGAACCATCCATTTTCCAATACAGAATCTTATAGGTTAGGATAATTATATGAGGGATCAAGATTTTTGGCTCATGATTTTTTTAAAGGTGTGGCCAGAAAATTGGTGATTTAGATTGCTAGAAATATGACTGCTGCGTCTGCTTTTAGCTGTGTGTAGATGTCATTAGTAAGTCTGGCTTAGTGCCTGTTTGGTTGGTAGAAAGTGTATGGAAATTAAAATTGATTTTCACAGAAAATTTGATTAGGCCTCAATATAGATTTACACCAAACACTCAAAAGTTTTATTGTCCTGAAAGGTTTTTGAGATTTTAGCATAATTCAATTTCAAGGTCTAAAATACTGTAAAAAAGGGCAGCCCTAGTGCACAAAGCTACGTCATATGCAGGGTTTGGAAAAGGGGCGGACTACAATGGTCAATAGTATGCAGCTTTACCTTGAATTTTGCAAGAGATTGTTTTCACGCCTTGAACCCGTGACCTCAAAGTCACACGACGACAACTCTACCGTTACACCAAGGCTCCCCTACAAAGGTCTGAAATACTCTCCATGAAAAATTTATATTTTCAAAGAAATTAATTTCTCTCTATTTCCTACCAAGCAAACAGGCACTTTAAGTGAAGGAAAAAGTGAGGAGACTTGATCAGGATTCTGTTAAAAACTGATCGTCAGATGAGTCCCATGTTAGACGGTCACAACTCTTTGCCGTAAGAGGATCCTAGCCTTTATTTTTCTGGAGTATGAGATGGAAAGCTCAGAAAGCTAGATGCACAATATTGATCGGCACTAAAGTTTACATATCATGTGAGATTGGAAGACTACCAGCTTTGATGGTCCAACTACCTCATTTCTCCTTAGCGTTACAAAAAATCATGAATGGTACTGACAATTGACAGACAGCTTAGAAGTTATAATCATAATAATTTAGTGGCTTTTTGCTCAAAATATGTTGGGATTTTTTTTCTTATATCAAAGTGTCCATGCCTTCCGAATCAACTTGTATAAGGAAGAAGTTGGATCGACTGAAAGAAGAACTCATCCAAAGCCACAATCATTGTTATAAAATTCTCCAAATAAATAAATTTTTTGTGAAAATGTTCCGACCTTTTTATACCAATTAAAAACTACAGATTTGTAAACTTTGTATTTACCATATAAAACTAAAATTTCATGAATAATATTCTCAAATTCTCATATATCACGTGTAACTCAGGTTATAAATCCACGTAAAAAACTATTTTGACATTGTAGTAATGTTTTTATCCTGATTATTTTTCAGACTTTTCATGAAGTTGGCTAAATTTTACGAATGTTTGTCTTGCTGATACATTCTTAAATCCAAACTTTGCAAATATGGCCGCAATGTAACTCATTATGTGTTATTCTTGTATTAGGAAAAAGATCCAAAAGAGCAAGAAAAAAATGTGAAGTAAACAGATACAACAATATCATTGATTATTTTAGTTCACTCATCTCTTTAAAAATTTGATAAACATAGGTGCATAACCGGAGTTTGAAACCAAATAATGGAGCAGGAAAAGGCTCCCAGGATATGACATCCTTGGCAAATAAGCGAAACTCTAGTCTCTATTTCTTTGGTGCAAATTTGGCCTTGATCTTGTCAACTTCCTTAGTCCCAACTTGGAATGCCTTAGTGAGCACATTATCGGGGACGGGCGGTGTGGCTGAGAAGAGTGTTGCTGCAATTGACTGGATGCCGGGCAATTGGCTGTTGAATCCGGCAATCAAGGACGCTGGGACATCCCCATTGTTCTTTTGGAAGTGGACCAGTCCTCTTGGGAAGACAAAGATCTCACCCTTGCTGACAGTCTTCGAGATGAGAACATTAGCTGTTGTGATGAATCCTACCTCCAATGTGCCTTCCAGGAGGAACACAATTTCGGTAGCCCGTGGATGTGTGTGAGGTGGATTTAGCCCGCCCGGTGCGAAGTCAATTCGAGACATGGAGACGCCGAGCGTGTTGAGGCCGGGGATCTTCTCCACGTTGGCTCCTGTCGCTACAGACCCCATCGTGCTGTTGATGACTCCTGGTTTCGCTACGCCGGCGAAGAAGAAATCCGACGCATTTACTTGTGCCGCATCTTTGCAGGGGAATCCATTGTTCTTAATTCCTGCAATTAACCAATAAATTCCTCAGAAAAATTGTATGTCATATGTGATGAGTTAGGTGCTGCCAAATTAATGAATCATGTGCCTTAATCTTGGGGTTTACTTCATCTCTATTTTCATTGGGTGGGTAGGGATTGAACCCTGCACCGAATATGGGGCAGCAGATTTGTTAGGATTCAGACCCAATACCTTATTTTTACTTTCTAAGTTTGTTCACTATTCACTTGTTCTTTTTTCTTTCTTTCTTTTCTGTTTTTTTAAACTATGCCATGAAAAATCACTGCATACATTCCCAAATGTAATCCTAACTAATGGAGAAATGAGGAAACTCAAACCTGGCACCAAATGTATTCGAGGAGAGATGCCCAGCCAACTGCCCTAGATGTGGGTAGCTAGGAGAGTAAGGAACTCAGTTTTATAAGACAGAAGTAGCCCTTTATTTTTTTAAACTAATAGCAATAAGTCTTTATATACACTGTTTTCATATGTATCATCGGGACACAATAGATCTTTGTATATATATACTCTTCTCATATGTACCTTCAGGACAAAACCCTACACCCTTGCCATCCCCCTCAATGTGCAAGCACCCCACATCCTCTAAAGGAATGCAATGCGCTACCTCAAACCTAACCTACTTCCAAGAGAAGTATCTCAGCATCACTGCTGGGCTGTATTGGCTTATGCGTACAAAAGTACATGTTTGAGATATACAATGCTAAAAAGAAATGGTAAAATCAACGTTTGCCAAAAAATAAATGTCTAATAATGCTGATATGAATAAGCAAATAGAAATCGAAGAATAGGCAGCCTTTGTTTGATTGAGGAAGTCAATTTATATAAGATGGCAGTAAATGTTGCTCTTGGGACAAAATTGGTAGCGTTTGCTAGATGAAGGAACCTCTAATGATATTTACAAATGGATAATCTCTCTTAGGAGATGAAACTGCGCGGGAAAACATGCAACCTGTTTATTCTATCAGTTGGAAGAGAGGAAACAGGAGTGCTTGCTTGACCCTTGAACCCTCAGGTGTGATATGATTTCCTTATCGGCGAACTTCTACGCTCCTTCTCCGATATCAAATATTTATGATAGTGATGATATCGATCTGTAAATGCTCAACCATGGGACCTTCTGAAACAATCAAATGAATGACCACAAGCGGGTCCTATTCTAGTGGAGCAAACTGAGAGATAATGTGTGGAAGAATGGAGGAGCTTACCTGCAGAAGTGTTGGCTACACAAAGGTCTTGGAGCATGTCAGGATCTGCGGCATTACATGTGGAGATAAGAGCAAGGAGAAAACATAGAGCAATTGCAGCAGCCATGATTTGCTAGAGAAGAGAGATACGAGTTGTGAAGTTGGGAGACTAGGGGTGGGATGGGGGGATATTTATAAGGGCTTGGTTTGTACCTTGGAAGCATTTAAGGGTTGGTTGACGTGAAACTCAATCCTGAAAACATTCTCCTTGCAGCCAAAGAAAACCAAACAGAAGCCAGTACATTGACCCATTTGCTTCTTGAGCTTGCAAAATTAGTAGAGTTGGAACCAACTATTTTCTATTATTTTAGCAAGGTATTGTTTTATAATAATAAAAACATCGATAAACTAACATTACGTACACAGGCGCCAATGATTACTTTGTATTATGCTGACAAAATTCAATTAGGATATAAAAAATAATGATCAAGTGGTAGATGAGAAATATGACAAAATTGTTTACCAAATGAAAAAAATAAAATAAAATAAATTACTATTATGTGTCATCTAAACCATTCATCTTGAGGGACTCATACGGGCATCGCATGAACATGAGTTTGTAAACAATTGTCTGCTCAAAAGCTGCAAATGGGCGGTCATGAGGAAAGAGCAAATGAACCAACTTCATTTTCCATAATTGAAATGGTTAGAAATGTTCGACTGTACTTGTTGTTCACCTTATTGTCGTCTAAAGCACGGTCCTTTAGATCAAGATTTTGCATTGTAATGACCATTCTTGGCAAATCCTTCTAGGTGAAAAGTAATTTTATGGTTATCCATCATAATCAGATAATGGCATTGATCTGATGATTCTAACCGTTAGATCAAAGTACGGAAAATGGGTGATAGTTTTCACCTGATCACCAGCAGCACAACTACCCCATCTTGAGTGGATCCACAGAACAATTCACTTCATTTTACACCTAACCCTAAAAGATTGGGACAGACTACCAACTTTGACAGTAAGATTATTGCAATTATTAGGGACTTTGTTATGTTATAAATCATAGGAAACATTAATACCTGAACCATTATGTAGTAACATAAGATTTGAGAAATTAGTCCCCTTTTATCCTTCTGTTTGGGGATCTGGAAGGAAAAAGAAAACAGAAAATGGACATGTAAATATTGGGGATTGCCTTGTGCGGGTCCTTTGATGTCACTGTTTGGTCATCACTGTCCCAAAACATGCCTACCAAGTCTAGACCCAAAAGTTCAATTAGCCTTCCAAACCTACTCCAAGATTGTCCTCCTCTTCACCTTCTTTTCTGTTTGCTTCTATTTCTTTTATGTTCTTTGTCCTCTGTCTTCGTATAGTTTAAGTCCCAACAACAAATATCATTTTTCTGATAATTCAATGTCCTAATGATCTTTGTCCTTGATTTCCATCTAGAATTGGACATATATAATAAAAAATATATCAGAAATATCAGCTTTAAAATTATGGAGTCATCCTTGGATCAATTTCTGATGTGCATTTTTCAAATCTTTCCTTGAGTCCTCCTTGATCGGGGATCTTTCTATCCATTGCTTTATTCTTGATTTGTATATGTTGATATATAAGTTTTTTTTTTTTATTTCATTGTATTTCATACTTACTTACTTATAGTAGGGCTTAAGCCCCTCTTTTCCGGTTAATGAAAATTCTTCTCATTCTCCCCTCTGAAAGCTATCAGAGACGACATAGGATGGAATGACGATGACTGCGCATGAATTAGATTAGCGTGAATTTAACACTTCATGCATCCCCTTATGAATTTATAAAAATTTTGATATGGTTGGCCAGTAATATCCTTGTCAAATGATCTTTTTAGCCAACATTTGGTTGTTGACATGGCCTATGCAAAGCTCCGAGTGGAGCTCATGAATGACTAAGCACATCTTGTAATTCAACCGTGACATAAACAGGGAGGAGTTTTCATGCAAGTGGCGCCCACTATCTTATGATCAGAGCCATTCAACTGCTGGGCCAGCTATTGATGAAATAAGAGGCCTAGGATTGTCAAATGGATGGTTTAGATCATTGAAGAAAGCGGGACATACGTGTACTTTTGCCAACTTATATTTTACATGCACAGCATAACAGCTCTCAGCGGCACATGGGAGAGGTTCTCCTGTAATTTAAAGAAAATTAAGGGTAATTGCATAAATCACCAATAGAACACCACATTTGTCTAATACTATTTTTAGTGGCTGATATCGTTCAGCAACCTAAGTTGATCGGTCAGGATTGCTGGAAGTGTTGGGCCCACTGCACTTCTCCTCCTGCTTTACCCTGTGAAAGCTCTTGAAAGTAAACAGTGACCTACTGTAACAAGCTGGAAAAGAATTCCCAGAAGCAGAACGAATTTCTCCCCCGTAATCCATGTATGCTCTCCATTTCCCCTCTTTCCTTCTCTCTGAATTTCGTTTTTATTAACGATTGAAATTGATTCCTTTGTATTATAGCTGAAATTTTGATCCAAAAAGTTCTCTTGGGCACTCAAATATCATGCTTTTATTTAATTGTTTTTCCTTTTTCTTCCTGAGAAAAACCCAGATATCTGATTCCTTGTAACTTGAAGTCTAGCGCTTACAAGCAGAAGGAGATTCTTTGATTCTTCCTTAATTTCAGTATTTTCTGTTATTGAATCAAGCCACCATATAACGCTGCAAAATTCTACTTGTTTTTCCTCCGTAACCCAATACCATAGCAGATAAGTTGAGTCCAATTGTGGTTCTGGGTGAAGTTCTTAGACATGAAAAATGGCAGATATCAGGGTTTTTTTTTAGTGGATGCAATAGCAAAAGTTGGGTATTTTCCTGTTGCTGAGGATGGAATTTTCTTATTTCCTACTGCTTGCCCACAACAGAGAGAAATAAGTAACAGCAATGTGGATGGTTACTGGATATTGGTTTGTAATGGTGCAAGTTCTATCCTTTTTTTAGTTCCCTAGTCAATCAATTTGTGGCCCCTGGAATGATCCTCCCTTTTGGTTCTTTCGGTTGGGTTTTATTTTGCTGCTGGCTTGTATCCTTTTGGCTATTCTTTCTGGTGAAATGTGTTACCTAGTAAAAGATAGAAGTTTCTCGGTTGAGTTTCCTCCAGTCATACTTCAGCTGTATCTAACTCAGACTGCTATGACTTATCAGAGACAAATCAGAGGGTCATACTTTGATGTTATCTTTAGGTGCTATGGCATATATTGATTTGATTTACTGGGGTATAGAGTTGGTCTTGATTGACAATTTGATGATTTTGTTAGTTGAATTCCTTTAGTCCAAAAGTTAAGGCTGCCTGCTATAGGCCCTTGTGGTCTGCCCCTTCCCCAGACCCCACATAGGCGGGATCTTCATGCACCGGGGCTGCCGTTTTTTTTTTTACCTTTTGGAAAAAAATGGCATTTGCTTTGCTCTACGTGCTTCCAGACATGCTTCATGAGCTACATAGTTCGTAATCTGTTATTTCCCTCGTTTTACTCAATATCTTGAACTTGTGTGGCTCTGCTGGCAGGGAAACCATGAATCAGGCTTTAATTCCAGGACTACCAGATGAGGTTTCTTTGAGAATTTTGGCAAAAATTTCGCATGGGTATCATGGAGTGCTGGAATGTGTTTGCAAGAGATGGAAAAATGCGGTGAGAAGCTCGGACTATGCCAACTTTAAAGCTAGAGAAGGATGGAGTGGAGATTGGTTGATTGTTTTACCGGAAGATCAGACTGGTTGGATTGCATACGATCCAGATGCCAACAGATGGCATCCTCTGCCTAGGATTCCAAGAGCTTACAGTGACTATAAGCACAATGGGTTTGAATGTGTTAGTGCAGATAAAAAGTTTCTGGTGATTGGTGGGCGTTATGTATCAAATGATCTCAGACTAGATGAAAATATTGTGACAAATGAGGTGATGCAATTTGATCCATGTAAGAAGCAATGGAGTAGGGTAGCCAGTATGCGGACAGCACGGTGTGACTTTGCATGTGCTGTTGTTTGTGGTAAAGTTTATGTGGCTGGAGGATGGAATTCAAGCTCTGAATCGCTTGCTGATGCTGAAGTATATAACCCGTCTGAAGACAGGTATATCCTACCAGAACATGTATGTCTGTCTGTGCTTTCTGATTGCTGTAAGGGTTATGGTAAATTATTCACGCGGATTCCATGCTTATTATTCATCATCTTGGAAAGCAAACACTTGTATGGCTAGTTAAATACATTGCTAATCTACACTATCATATCTTTAGAAGATATCTTTAGAAGAGGAAACTGCAAGTGAAGCCATGGTTTTGTTTTGGGCTTGACAAGGAATTGCGGATGGGTGGAAAGTGCCCCTAAGGCATATTGTGTGAAGACTTTGTTTTATGTCTTTAGTTGGACAGTAAAGGCTGTTCAGCTGAACACCTGTAAGTTATGTGATCTACAAGTTGAATTTGAGAAACTCTATAGAGGAGATTGTACCATTTGCTTGGCCTGTGGAGTTTTCTACCATGGTTCTGGAGATTAGCTTCTTTGCCATCAAGACTTGTGAAAGCTCTATTAAAACCAAAGAAAAAGATCAAGGAGAGTAGTGTGTTTGGGGTTCAATTCCACTTGCGATTTTCCCTTAGTCACTCTTCACCAGTCAAAGCTTTCTTAGTTGGGGCTTCTTGTATAGAACTCCTCTTAACACTAAGTGGATTAATTACCTATGATTGTTTCTTCAAACTAATTTTCAGACAGAATCTATTCTATTTGGAAAGAGAACTTGAAGTGAAATTATTCATGTCCGCATAATCTTTTAACTGATCTGTATTTTGGTATTAATCTTGTTTGTACCTGCGATGGTTGAACATACTCTGAGGCATTGCTTTGTGTGGTCTACAACTTCACTGGATGTAGTGCCACATGGCTGACATTGTGCTAGGACCCTACAACTGTTAGGAATATCAAGCAGGAAATAGAAGATAAATTGCTAAATGAAATCAGATGTTGGTATTAAATCCATAGAAAACTGATACAGCAGTAAATGGGAATTGCTACTAAATAATGAAGAAAAAGGAAAATTAATCACTCAGAAATCCTAGGCTTTCAAGGAGCTGGTTCCTCCCAGTCATTCTATCCTTTTTTCTTCGCACCAACCCCAACCGCGCGCCCCCCCCCCGCCTCCCCAACCCTCCCCACCCAACTCTCTCTCTCTCTCTCTCTCTCTCTCTCTACACCCTTTTCTCCTGCTGTGTAATAAACTTCTAACAGGTTCTGCCCTTTTATCAGACCACCTGTCTGTGTAGGAATTATCCTTGGTTGCTTTTGGGGCAACGGTAAAAGTTGTCATCATGTGAACTTGAGGTCACGGGTTCAAAGCGTGGAATCAGCCTCTTGCAAAATGCAAGGTAAGGCTGCCTACTATAGGCCATTGTGGTCCGCCCCTTCCCCAGACCCTACATAGGCAGGAGCTTTGTGCACCAGGGCTGCCCCTTTTTTGCCTCTGATTAGTCCACCTGTAATGCAGAATTTACCCTCCTGCCCTCTTGGAGTAGACTTTAACAATTGGTGGTGTATCAATACCCCCCTCCCATAAGAGCCACCTTGTCCTCAAGGTGAAAGCCCGGAAACTGTTCACAAATGGTGTCAAGAGACTCCCAAGTGTTTTCAAACTTAGGTAATTCATGCCACTTGACTAAAACTTCCTGTTGTCCATCATTGAGTCTTCAAACTTGTCGACCAGCTTCAGGTTGAACTTGAAGTTGAAATTCATCGGAGAGGAATGAAGAAAGAGGCTAGCTAAAAACTGAAGAAGACTGTATTTTTTCAACTGTGATACATGAAAGTTGGAATGGTTTTTGCTGAAGGGGGTAACTGTAATATGTAAGCAACTTCTCCAATTTTCTGCAGGTTTTCAAAGGGTCTATAATAGCATGGACTGAGCTTTTCACTAGATCTTTTGGCAAGATATTTCAATTTATAAGGATGTACCTTTAAATATACTTTATTCCCTGTTTGAAATTGAACATCATGGCATTTTCAATTAGCCAATCCCTTCATCTGAGATTGAGCAACAGTTAAGTTTTCCTTGAGGTCTTGTAAGATTCTATTTTTGTTAGAAATTTGTATGTTGACTTCCTCTACAATAGGTGTACCATCAGTTAGTTTAAGTGGGGTTGGTGAGCTTCAGCTGCAGAGAGCTTTGAATGGTGAGGACTGGTATGTAGTATTATACCAGTACTCAGCACATGGTATTTATTTGGGCCGAGTTCTTGGTTTGTCCCCCAAAAAGCACCTCAGATAGGTGTCCAAGCATTGGTTTACTACCTCTATTTGTCCATCAAATTGCGAACAGTAAGCAGAACTTTGTTTAAGCATCATTCCTGCTTGTTTAAACAATTTTGTCCAGAAATGGCTCGTGAAGATGCAATCCCTGTTGGAAACAATAGAGCTGGAAAATCTATGTAAGCCTACCACCGCGTTGACAATAGTGTAGCAACATCTTTGATAGAGAATGCATGGGCCAATGTGAGAAAGTGTCTATATCTTGTCAAGCGGTCAATGATAACTAGGATTGTATTTCATGTGACATGCTCTCGGTAATTCAAATACAAAATCCATCGACATGTCGTCCTAAGCTTATTGTGGAATAGATAAAGGTTGACTTAATTCACTAGGTGTGAGAGTTGAGTACTTACTTTTTTAGCAGGTTTCACAAGTAGCTACAAACTGCTGAACATCTCGCCGAAGGCCTTCCCAATGCAGCAATTTGGAGAGTCTCTTATATGTTTTGGAAATAACTTGAATAGCCTACACTTGGTGTGGCATGGAACTCTTGCAAAAAAGAGAGGATTTGGGGAAATCCTTTGGGAATTACCAGTCAACCTTGAAAGAATAGGAGGCCTTGTCGTAGAGAGTAATTAGGGTGCTTGCTTGGAGAGGCCAATATGTCTTGTATAATGGTGCATAACTTAGTGTTTTAATGTATCTCCACTTCCAGCCGATTTAGTGCATGACAATTGGCAATAGAGAGGTCCATGAGACTTTATGTCCTGAGCCTTTTAAAATAGCAAGTACTTTTCTTCAACATCTTGGGCTTAGCCCATAAGCTCAAGTAGTGAGTTAGACCTCTAGGTTCGCATTTCTGCCTGGATTTCATCCTTCAATCATTTGAGAAGAATTCCATCAACAGTTCGTTTGATGCTTCCGATAAAGTGCCAGACAACAGCTCGAACTGACCAATGTCATCTCTCACTGACCCATCCTGTTTCAGATCCATTAGAGCTCCATAACCCGTCTTGGTCATGACTGGACGGAATCAGAGTAGGAGGGCTGTCTTAAGACCATTTCACTATCGTATTGGCCGGCGATATCCATTCACTGAAACCAATTGATTGCTGGTCCCTCGAAGCACACAGAAGCTGCTCGAACTCTGTCTTCCTCTGCTATCTAGTTTATTTGGAAATTCTGTTCAGCTCTGAGGATCCACCAGTGAGGGTCATCTCCATTGAAGATAGGCAGCTCTACAAATCTGGGTCACAGCTCCTGTCAACCATTCATCTCTATGTTATGGTCCTCTTCTTCTCCGTGGGGAGCACTGCCGTTTTCTGATGGGCCTTGCGAGCTCTCTTCATGCTTAGTTCCTTTCCCTCAGTCTAGTCTCCATACCAATTCTCTGACCTCCAGGGGAACTTCTTGCAATTGGTCCTGATGCCTTTCACTTCACATTCCACACTTTCCATTCTATGCTCCATTCTCTCCCCAATTATCGTCTTAATTGTAACCTGGAGAGGCAGTCCCTTGATCGAGGTCCTGATGCCAAATTGATAGGACCCTGCAACTGTTAGGAATATCCAAGCAGGAAATAGAAGATAAATTGCTAAACGAAATCAGATATTGGTATGAATCTGTAGGAAACTGATACAGTAGTAATTGAGAATTGCAACTATAAGCTAAATAATGAAGAAAACAGAAAAATAATCACCCAGAAATCCCAGGCTTTCGAGTAGTTGGTTCCTCCCAGCTATTTCATCCTTTCCTTTTTCCTCCTCCCACTCTCTCGTTCCACCCTTTCATTCGACCACTTGTCTGTGTAGGAATTATCCTTGGTTGCTTCTGATTAGTCCACCTGTAAATGCAGAATTTACCCTCTTTGCCTCCTGGAATAGACTAACAATTGGTGATGTATCACATTGAGTGCTACGTGTGTTATCATGTTCTTTAAGGAGATCAAGTATGAAGCCATCATCTGATTCCAGGTTTGACATGAAAATTATGTTACATGGTTCCAAAGTAGAAATTTCCTATCATTTTTGTGATTTTTCATAATATACAAACATTATCTGATTGCTTCTCTAAATACTCCATGAGTTTCATTGCCACTATTAGTTTCTTTTCTAAATTGATTACCATTATATTTCTTGTGAAACACTTTCCGCATCATTTCCAACTCCACATGGCAGAAAGCTTTAAATAATTTCACATCTTTGCTTAAATTTCTTATAATTTTTACTTTTGAATGATACACAATTTCAGGTGGGAGGATTTACCACCATTGTCCATCCCAGGGAGGGATCACTGTGGGACATCATATGAAGACCGATTTTATGTTCTTCCTGGGAAAAGAGAGCTTACTCAGTTGAAGCCCTTCGTATTTGAGCCATCAAGTCGAATTTGGCGAACTGTGGAGGAGGTCATCCCATTTGCTTGGCAGGCCTTGGTGGAGACTTGTTCTGTGGAGTTCTCTGTCATTGTGCTCGATAATTGCCTCTATGTCATTGATACTTATAATGACACTATTAGAACCAAAGCCAAAGATCAAGGAGAGTGGCATCGTTTGGGTTCCATTCCGCCTGTGGTTCTCCCCAATCATTCTCGACAGTTGAAAGCTTTTCGTTATAGTTCTATTGGACTGGGGAAGGATCTATATGTTATAGGAGGGAAGGTTCTCAAGTATTATGACTGTGGCGATAAAAGGTATGACATTGTGAAGCTGAAACTGGTGAGAGTCTGTGATCCAACAGTAGCTCCATTGATGTGGAGGGAAACCAGACCGATGTGTGAATTTGGTGGAATGGTTTTAGGATGTGCTTCTTTGGAGGAGTGAGCTGCTTTAGTTTCATTGCCAACCGTAGTTCATGACTTTTGATTTTGCAATTTTATATATGGGACGGGTTACATTGATTTGTATGAGATGGCTTTGTCATTATGTTAGATGGCTCTATGCTGCTTGCAAAAAGACTTCCATGTCATGTTCTATTATGCCACGAAAAATGTGCCAATCAAGATCATTTGGCATCAAGTCATCATCATCTTCAAGCAACACATCCTATCTCCCATGTTTACAGCACTTTTAACCCCAATTTGACAGTGTTACTCTCACTTTCAACCCCCAATCTCTGGCTCAAAGTTCTTCCAGCAACAGATTATTACCAACAACAAAATGCCAAAGCCAGGGTTTGTATGTGGAGGGAAACCAGACCGATGTGTGAATTTGGTGGAATGGTTTTAGGATGTGCTTCTTTGGAGGAGTGAGCTGCTTTAGTTTCATTGCCAACCGTAGTTCATGACTTTTGATTTTGCAATTTTATATATGGGACGGGTTACATTGATTTGTATGAGATGGCTTTGTCATTATGTTAGATGGCTCTATGCTGCTTGCAAAAAGACTTCCATGTCATGTTCTATTATGCCACGAAAAATGTGCCAATCAAGATCATTTGGCATCAAGTCATCATCATCTTCAAGCAACACATCCTATCTCCCATGTTTACAGCACTTTTAACCCCAATTTGACAGTGTTACTCTCACTTTCAACCCCCAATCTCTGGCTCAAAGTTCTTCCAGCAACAGATTATTACCAACAACAAAATGCCAAAGCCAGGGTTTGTATGTGGCACAGTGGCACAAGAGTGAGCCCTCAATTGTGAAGGTCACGAGTTCGAGACTCCTTGAAGGGGTGTGTGAGTCTACCATTTCAAAAAGAAAAAGGAAAACAAGACAAAAAAATGCCAAAGCTTGACTGTGATTGACAAATTCTTGTGCCATTCAAGCACCAGATAGCCTCTGGCTCCCCTTATACAATTACTGGTTGGAGTCTGTTCTGTTGTTAGTATGTTTTGATAAATCCAAAATCAGAAATTTTTGCGGTGAAGCTGTCATCTAGAAGTATCTTTGAGGCTTTATATCACAGTGTATGATCTGTGGCAGCATTCTTCATGTAATTAGACTAGCCCTTCTGCTATTCCAAACTTGATCTGAACTCTCTCATTCAAACTAAGCTTGCCGAGATGAACCTTTTTAAAGATCCGTTGTTCATGAACTCATAAACCAGAAGCCCATGGGATCCTTCTTTGCAGAATCCAAGCAATTGAACTGGATTCTCGTGATAGGTCTGCCCAATTGTGCCCACTTCACTTTTAAATTCTTTCTCCCCGTGTTGAACCACCATATGCAACTTCTTCACTGCAAAAAAAAAATTGTTGATTTGTAGCCCATTACTCCCTTATAAACAATGGCAAAACCATCCTTACCTCTTCCATGAACCGTCTGTAGCTTCAGCTAGCTTTTGTAAGCAGATGAACGCAGATTTTTTGCAAGCACCCTTAAATTTGTACCAGTTTCATTAGGCTCTTATGACAGGAGTATAGAAGGACCAGGGACACTGTGACTAACAGAAAGAAATTAAGAAACACAGAGCTGCCTAAAAGTGGTACGGTCTCTTTTGTTTCTGCAAGATTGTTCAGGAAGTTGTTCATGTGATGTATAATTACCTGTAGGTAATTGGATAAAGTATATTGAGGTGCTGCAGGATCCTTACTTTCGTTGGACATTGGAAGTTTCTTCTTCCAACAGGTCTCTTGATGTAAGCAGTGACTATGCAGTGGCAATGGCTCATGCAAAATTCTCCGCACTTGTCTTCAGTTACTTCATCATAACATGAAAATTTTGTTACTGATCAGCATGTGTTCTTAATCACCTTGAATCTGAATTGAAGGGGCAAATTCCCTAACCTTGATTCAACTGGTTCACAACTTTGTGAAATAAAATTTGGTTCGCAGCCTCTGAATTTGTTACTTTCGTCTATGAAAGAAAATGCAGGTGGGCTTGTCCAGTTTGGAGTTCTCCCACCCTCCCCTCCTCCACAATAGGTTTTAAACCAACAAGCACCCCCGCCTAATTGACCTAAGTCTGCCTTGCATAAGTGTGAAGGCAAAGGAAGACGCTAGTCCAATTTGCTACCAGTGGAATTTCTTTGGCGGGTTCCCGGGTATTTGTATAGCCTGAAAGCTCCATGGAAATCTAGAGTTGCCCCGATAGTAAAACTCTCTAATAGATCCAGTATTATCCAATGCTATAGTCAAATATACTCTCATTATTCAACCTCAGGTAAACATGGCCGGCTGATCCATTGAAGCACAGTTGATGCTCAAATCCAATTGTGTCGCTAATGTGATAAGCATCGTGCTTGTAAGCCCATTTCGTTGGGAGAATTGTCGAAGGGAGAGCTAGTGTTAAGAACATGATTGCTGTTGCTCAAGCAGATAGAGCTGGAATCTTCCGGTTTAGTATTTGGTTTTCTTTAAACTAGAAGAAAGGTTGCCATTTCGATGAAGTACCCGCTCAGGCAAGAAGATATCCGTTGGTTAATCGAAACTCTGCCAAACTAGATCAGAAATTGAGCTTCTGAGTACAAAGTTTCCTTTATCAAGCATGGCGGCAGATGTAACAGTACTACTTCTGAATGCTGTTCCATACTTCTTGGCCTTCATGATCTTAGAGCATGAGTCAGCCATCAGTTGTGAACTCGACCTTGATCTGTTTTTGACTGGATTATCTCTAGTTGCAGACCAAATTATGGTCTTCTGTGGATCAATTTTGTTGACGCAAATTGCCAATAAAGGATAGATTTAAACTTGGCAGGGAACGAAAGTAGAAGGCAAGTTCACCTGAGAGTGAAAACCATCAAGAGATTCCGTTGGGGGATAGAGGAGCCCAAGTTTGCAGCTCCAGTTCTTTGAGCGATGGCATAATGAGGGAGGAGCATGATAAAGGGAAAGAAGGGACGATAAAAAGCAGTAGCTTTTACGGGTATGAATCTGAATTCTAGCTTCTATTAATTATTGCAGTGAGAGAGCCAAACTGATTTTGTGAGGCCTTCTGAGTCAATTCAAGGAGTCCTTTGGAAACTCCTCTCGCAATGACTTTATCAATTTTCTTGTGTTTCCCTACATAGCAGTATAATATTCCGATTATGTACCCTTACACAGCAGATCTTTTGCAATGCACATAATTATCTGCAGATGGGTTCTTCACTGTTTCATCCTCTCTCCGTCTTCATTCTGCCACTTCCTCTTAATAGTCCAAACCATGCCCAGCTTGAGTTCCCATGGTCCCAACCGAGAATTGGTTTCTCCCTCTGGCAAGTTTGATTTAGGCTTCTATTCCATCTCCGATCTAGATCTGTTCTTGCTCACTGCCTGGTTCAGAAAGGTACCTGGTAGAACTATAATTTGGTGCAAATGGAGTTAATCTGACGTCGAAAGGATTGAGAATTGAATTAACCGATGGTCGACTTGTGCTCGGTAAGCCGAATGGATGAGAGATTTGGAACGCCCAAGCAAAAGACAGTGGTCGATTTAATGGATGCTTCGTACTTACAGGAGCACAATCTGATAATCATCAATGGACAAAATTTCAAAATGCTACCAGTACCATCTTGCGCTTGGAAGAAGGCCAACGAGTTAGCTCTTTTGACAGAGAAATAATAGAAGGGGGAGATTCTAGCTTCGTGTAAAAGAGGGTGGAAATCTTATGCTTTATCCCTTCGGTTATCCAAAACTTAAAAATGCTTACTGGTTTACAAAATTGGCAGTCTCGGTACTCGTAGTTGGTGTTGGATGGCAATACGGGTAACCATTTATACGAAGTTATTGGATGGAAACAGAGCAGGGATCACGTTAGCAAACGTGGCTTCACTGGAGTAATACTGGAGCAATAGTATCACCGAGCAACAGTCCACTCTGATGGAGTTTTCAGACAATATTAGTACCCCAAAAATCCAAGATAAGAATTCGTTGAGTCAGTCTTGCTTCGTCCTGCGAGCATTGCCTTTGAACCATTTTGCCATAGATTTTGGTGGATAGGGCACTGGAGGGTTGTGGGTTTAAAAGCCATTGTATCTTAGATCAAGATCAGAAGCCTCCCTGCTGGGTATTCTTTCTTCAATCAAGAAGAAAAATATGTGGGATGCAAGCAGGACTTTGTTTCCCGCTATTGGGAAACTCAATCGAGGGACAAGTCTCAGTTCACAGTGACTACTTCGGCCCAGACCAATTGGCCATACTCCAACTACGAGAATATTATCCAGCGAATGAAATTGATAGGCGGGACGCCGCCTCAGAAGATTGCTTGTATACCTTGCAACTTTTACTAATGACACGTAGTAAGTGGAGGCTCCCCCTTTCGAACTGTAGGACTGGAAACATATGTGGAAAGTCTCTGTTCGAAGTCAGGAGGAAAAGGAAACATACGAGGATGAGGAAAGATTCTGATTCTTGTTCGATCCTCCTTTTAGGCAGCTCTGAGTTCCTTAATTTCCTCATACTGCTAGCAACTTAAGTAGCTACTGCATGTATAAATCATAAAAGGCGAGCAAGCCTTCACCCAAACTCAAGTTTGCTAGGAATTAATGTTCAATGTTTTAGTAACAAACAGCTGATACAAGTTATAGGTGGGTTCAAAGAAAAGCTTTGCTATGGAGATGAGAGAGTTGAGATATTAGTGGAGAATGACGAAGAAGCCATCAATGACATGGAGAAGGAGTTGTTGGTTATGGTGGCAATTTGGTGTTTCCAGGAAGATGCATCACTGAGACCTCCAATGGAGAAGGTGGTAGATGGAACAGTTGACATTCACATGCCCCCATATCCCTCCACTCTCCTTTACCTCGCTTCATGACGACTGAATGTTTGTTCTGAAGACCATTCAAAATTGTAACATGAGGCTCAAATTGTTAAGATCCTAGAGGCCAATCCCGCGCTAATTCCTGTCCATAATAAAAAAGAGGTCACCATACCAGGTCTTGCCGCTTTAGGCCGTATGTATTCTTTGTTTATGGCTATTAAATGCGTGTGCGCGTCCAAGGTGTTTGTCTGTCATTTTGAGTGTATCTATTTTTATCTTTATTTTTTCTTTTGTTTTCTTTTTCTTCATCTGAAGAAAGAGCATTTAGATCTTATATAGAAGAACCATATACATTTGATCTATAATTTTTTTCTTTTCTTTGTATAAAGAAAGAGTATTTAAATCTGATAAAATGGACTATATATATAGAAGATCCATATACATCTTCCCATGACAACTAATTTATAACATATGGAAGATCGATAAACAAAATTGGGACCGTTCATGCTGATCTTCACACCTTTTGTAGCTAGAAGATCAACCAACCCTTTCTTAAATGTATGGCTCCACCAAGTAATGTTAAGAAACTTTATCCCCAGTTACGCAAAATCCAAAAGTTCAGTTCTACTATGAACCGAGTAAAAATCCATTGTGCTACTTGTTGTCTCGTAAACACCTCCTACCATTGCATGTCCCTTTGTTGCAGTGGATGCCAACCAAACAAAGTTGCTCATGATATTAGTCAACTAAGATACCGAAGAAAGAGACATAGCTAGATAATTGTACAGTAGGTGTTCACCATTGTGCCAAGGCTCCCCTTCTAATAAAAGGAACACGAACAAGAAAAGTTGTATTTAACCCTAACAAATCTTTAAGACAATACCCAAAAATGTCAGGGCTCAGCAATTGAAGGTCCCCACGGTGATGAGACCCGTTCTTGGTAATGAAGTCAGCTGGCAGATTGGTCTTCTTCTTCCTGTAGTAGAACTGATGGCTGCCATTACTTGCCGCCCCCGAGATACAAGTACCAGAAATCTCTTCTTCTTGGAACGACATTTAAGGGCTGGGATGAGAGTTCAGTTATGAGTAGGAGCCACTATAATTTCTCATCCAAGGCGTCCATATTTTCCTTCAGGATCTTAACTATCCATCGATCGAAAATGAAATCCATTTGAAAATGTTATGCCCTTGGATAAAATGAGGTCCCAACTCTTTCATCGATCCAGACAATCTATTTGTCAGGCCGTCCTCTAAAATCTAGAATCGTTTGACAACTCTAATTCACCGTTTTTGTGCCCTTCAATCAAGAGAACCTCCTAAATCAAAGGCTTAGAATCATCCAACGGTAGAGAACTTCCGTATGCGATTCATCTGCAAATGCTCAACAAGATAATTTGTCCGGATCGTTGAAGAAATAGCCCCACTTATATGTACTAGTGCCTTGATAAGGTAGCTCAAACTACCAATGTATACAAGGCGTAAACGTTGGCTGCCTTAGTAATCTCTAGGTCCCACTTGATGAGGTGGCTCTAGCTACAAATCCAAATCATGATGGGATCTTCTGAAGTACGTACTTTTGGGATATGGACCGTTTATGACAAGCTGATTAAGATGAACCGTTTAGCTCATTCGAAAAGGTAGGACCCAAAGTACATTTTCAACAAGAAAGGCAAACGAGAGGGCGGCATTAGTCAGAGCGAGCTGCCAGGGTGCTGTGAGGACGAACATATCATCCCAGTACTTGGCCCATTGAGATTAAGTTTCCAAATGATTTATTTCATTGTCAGTATCTTTTCCTGAACGACTTTCTTTAAAATATAAAATATAAAAAGGAGGAAAACGGATCCAATGCCTGTCTTTGAAAACTTAAAAATATATCCAATGTCTTTTTATAAAAATTAAAAAGACTAAAATGGATTAATGCTTTTATTTAAAAATAAAAAATTAGAAAATGATAATTTCAGCAAGGAGAGTAGGTGACATTTGATTACCGCAAAAGTTTTTAAACATTTTCTTGCAACGTCTATCTATATCTTTTTGGGCCTTTCCCTTGCTCTTTAGAGCCTTCAACTTAGATCGATTCACTTATTCTAATCGGTGTCATTTTTAGTCTTTGTTAAACATGTCCAAACCATCTAAGCATATCATGCCTAATCTTGTAACTTATTGGTGCTACACCTAAGTTTCTTCTAATACTTTCATTTTCAATTCTTTCATTTCTTGTCATGCCATTCGCTCATCCTATATGCATGTTGTTCCTTAAATATCCAACATTCTAATTTATAGAGTATGGTTGGCCTTACACCATTCTATAGAATTTACTTTTACTTTAAGTGGCACCTCGCGATCATACAAAACTCTAGAGACACATTTCCATGTTTAACCCACTTGGATTCTTTGGATAACATCCATCTCAATCTTTTCGCTCCTACGAATTATCCATCCCAAGAATTAAAAGTGGTCTTTTGGGGGAACTTCTTGGTTATTAATCTTTACTGGTGCTTCACTTTTATTCCTCTTCTTGCTAAAATTGCATTCCATATATTCTATCTTAGTTTGGGTAATTTTAAATCTTTTATACTCTATAGCATTTTTACACAACTTTATCCTTGCATTTATACCCTCCCTTGTCTTATCAATCAAAACTATGACATCTGCAAATAACATGCACTATAAAATCTCTTTGTACATATGTTTTGTTAACTCATCCATTACTAACGTAAAAAAGCACATACTCAATGTAGATCCCAAATGCAATTCTATAGTGATAGAAAAATCATTGGTCTCTTCTCTAGCGATCCTAACATTTATAAGCATTTTGTCACCGAATACACATCACATTAACTTTCTAGGGACTCTATCATAAGCCTTTTCGAAGTCAATAAATGCAAGTCCTTTCTCCTCTCCTCATACTTTTCTATCAAATTATCTAAGTAGGAAAATAACTTCGATGGTAAACCTTACAAATATAAAATCAAACTAGATTTCCAATACACTTGTCTCATGTTATAACCTCTCCTCAATCACTCTTTTTCAAAGTTCTATAGCATGGCTCATAAGTTTAATCCTACAATAATTAGTGCAGCTTTATGTTTCCCTTTTTCTTATACATTGGCATGATGCAGCTTTTCCTTCATTCATTTGACATTTCTTCAATTCTACAATCTTCTTAAATAAATTTATCAGCAAAACTATTCAAGTATCTCTCACATACTTCCAAACCTTTATTGGTATACTATTATACCCCAGGCCTTTTTTTATTTCATCTTTTTCAATGCCTTTTTAGCTTATGGTGTCCTAATCTATATAGTCTAACACTATATGGGTTTATGGCTCTTTAAATCTCTATATTTTCAGCACATTTGTAATTTAGTAATTTTTTAAAATAACTTTTCTACATCATCTTTGACTAATACCTTTGATCATTACTTTTAATGCATTTATTGTGGTCTAAGTTATTACACTTCTATTCTCTTATTTTTGCAAGTTTAAACACATTTTTCTCACATTCTCTTAACCCTTATCTATTATAAAGATTATCATACGGTTGAGTAGCTTCACTAACTCTTCTTTTATCACCTTTTTAGCATTCTTATATTGCTCAAAGTTTTTAGTATTTCGCATCCTCTATCATACATTAAAGGACACATATTTCTTTAATAACCTTTTACAATTTTTCACTTCAACATCAAGTTTTCTTTGTTAGTTGCCTTGTACCTTTAGATATTCCAAGAACATGTTTTGTCACTTCCTTAATAGACTAAACCATATCAATCTATATGATGTTTAGTTCTGTTTCATTGTTCCACTTTCCTTTTATCGTCAACTTGTTTGTGAATGATGTTATCTTTTCTCTTTTTAAATTACACCACTTAATTTTAAGACATATATTAAGTTTATTTTCTTTCTTCTACCTTTTAATGTAAATATCCATAACCATTAATCTGTGTTGTGTTGTTAAACTTTCATCGGGTATCAACTTGCAATCTTTACACATTGATCTGTTATTATTCTTAAGTAGAAAGAAGTTTATTTGGCTTTTATATTATCTACTTTCAAAGTTTAATAAGTATTCATCTCTTTTCTTAAAGTTTGTGTTTGCTAGAGATAGGTTATATGCTACAGCAAAATCGAGAATAGTTTTCCTCATCTCATTCTTTCTCCATTATCATACCCGCTATGTATCCTATCTTATCATTCCTTTTCTTTTCTTATATAACCATTTAAATTTGCCCCTATAAATATCTCCTCTAAAGCGAGAACTTTTTGTATAACTCCCTCTATATCTTTCTAAAACTATCTCTTGATTCTATGTTTTAATCCTACCTATGAGGCATATATACTAATAACATTTAAGATCTCTCCTAAAACAAGTTTTATTAGTAAAATTTTGTCGCTAGTTCTTTTAACGTCTACAATTTTATCCTTTAATTCTTGTGCACTATTTTTCCTATCATTTCTTTTATTGTCCTTTCCTCCATATCTAAACTTATACCCATTAATTTCTCTAGTTTTAGCCGCTTTCAACTTGATTTTTTAGACAAAAGTTATGTCGACTCTCCTACATTTTATTATATCTACTAACTTCGTACTCTTACTGGTCAATGACTTATATTCCATACGATAATAAGAATCTCATTTTGGGATCCCATACAACATGTCGCTTACAGGAAAATGTCCTAATAACCCGTACCTATTTTCCGTTGCATCCAAAATCCGATGCAACATGTTGCTTCAAGAAAATACCCTAACAACCTCTGCCCATTTTTCATTACATCCAGACTCCAATACAACACATTACTTATGAGAAATGTTCTTGCCCAAGGAAATGTCTAATGGTTTTAGATTCGCGCTTAAGATTTACCAAAGAACTTTGCACCAATTGACTCGTGACGCAACCCTCCTCTTCTATCCGAGCTGTGCGAGGTAACAAAACCACACACGCAAAGTGCAGTACTACCCACCAACAAAAGAAAATACTTGCGCACAAAAACATACAGTAGATAAAGAATGTCAGAGATCTTCCAAGAGCAGCATGAACACGAAGAAGTTCACACATTTTAACAAACAAAAGCGTCTCAGCAAAATTTCAATTCAAAGCCTAAATATTAAGAACAATCTTCCTATGAATTGCAATAAACAAAAATAGGGAAATATCACACACAAGGCTTTTCTCTCTCCTCTTTCCTCTCACTAAAGGCGAACCCCCTTGTTTAGACTAACCATGCGAGTCGATGCATCCATCTGAGATCTCCCCGACGAACCTGTCTGATACGGCGTCCTTCCAACACCTCCGTAGGCGTCCTGGTAGCGTCCACCAGCTCCCCTTACCCCTGCCCCTTGCGTAGTCCGATCCCTTGCAAGTCCTCCCAAAACCTGATTAGAACCCAATCGACCACCAGTGCCGAAGCGACCACCGTACCCCGCCTGTCTTCCTTGTGACTGGTAGTTATCCTGCCACCTGCCAGTAGCTGCAGCGGCATAGTCCTGGCCTTCTCTCCTTCTTGGGGGCAGGCCATCAAGTCCGCCGCCAGTCCTCGCCTCAAATGCCCTCTCATTGCTATCTACTAAGATAGAGAGCTTTTCTGTCAGCTGGAATGCCAAAGCCTGCAATCTTGTATGCTCGACATTATGGAAGACAATGCACCGTGTCGGCTGGTCCCAGCTAGCTTGGAGCTCCTCTGTGATCATCATCTTGCTTACTAAGCTGTGAGCATGAGCTTCAGAGAGATCAAAGAGCGCAGTGAGTTGGTCCAAGCTCAAAGAGTCATAGCATGAGGCATAGGTGAACAAGTAGGTTCTTAAAGCCTCTTCCTTGATCTTGGACTTCAGCATCTCAAGCACAATTTCCTTTTCCCTAAGTAGCTTCCATACATCGAGGGACTGGATGACATCAAATGCCTTCTGATAATCTCCCTTCGTCAGAGCTCTTGTGGCTGCCATTACATGATCACGGACATTCTCAGGCGGTCCTGTGAAAGTCTGCCTCTCACTTATCTCAAGTAGTCTGCGGAATGTCTTGCTTATGACTTTGCGTTTAGCATCATGCATGTTAGCAGCCATGTTGGGGACCTCCAAAAGCATAGCACATATCAGGTGGACGGCTTCTAAGAACTCGAGGTTTATATGCATGTGGTATGGCATCTGTCGTCTCCTTTCTAATTTTTCCTGGAGGAAAAAGAATGATAGGAAAAGATCGCAAGTTATGTTGCTGCAGTTTAACATTGATGTTCTTCAAATGCATCTCCAACAGCACACACTAAGGAACTGAAATATTGACAATTAAGTATCTACTGAAGGAAACAACGAAGCAACAGCTGATTTCTTTGTGCGGTGAAATAGCAGTATGCAAAACAATTACAAGGGAGTCGCAAGCATGGGAACAGGGACTGAAAAGGATCAAGGTCAGTGGTGGTTCTTGTTGGTATCTGTGTGTGTTTCAGGGCAGCATCCACTTTCAGGGCCGAGGATATACATTTGCATTATATAAGAGGGAATGAGAGTCACTGCAGTTGAAACAAATATGATGAAAGCACTAACTGATTACAGACTTAGATTGGCAGTTCTTCAGGTGGGAACAAGTCAGCAAGATGAGACGACAGAGTTCAAGAGATTTGCAGAGCTATGTGCATGAATATGACGTTGTATATACAATGAAAAGCCTTGCCCTTAATTTCAGGAGAATAATGAGACTTTACCCCGTCAAGCTTCTGCTCTCTTAAGTGTATAGAAGCTTCAGAATGTTAGGTTCTGACAACATCATATCCATGCACGTAGGAAGATCACCCTCAGAGTTTTAGGACTTTCAGCATCAAGAGACGTTCTACATAAAGGATCAATGGGGTGCAAGATTTATGATTATGTGACATGAATTTTCCCAACTTGCTCCACTAATAAATTTTGGTTTTTTTGACAAGTAGCTTGCTAAAGACTCGTTTTCAGTTTAGTTACACACAATAACAAAATAATGCACAAGTGACCTCACTATAGTACTTGAAACATCCTAATCAGTTTTCATTTATCCAGAAGCATCATAAGACTTCAATTTGTCTAACTAATAATTTGGTTTTTCAAGTTGCTAGCCAAGACTCATTTTCAGATAAGTTATACACAACAA
This sequence comes from Warburgia ugandensis, assembly GCA_035236585.1. Classification (NCBI taxonomy): domain Eukaryota; kingdom Viridiplantae; phylum Streptophyta; class Magnoliopsida; order Canellales; family Canellaceae; genus Warburgia; species Warburgia ugandensis. The sequence continues at coordinate 105,554,224 of CP141126.1, forward strand.
CACACAAATGAACAAGCATTATCCTCGTTGAAGTATCTGAGACTTCCTGATCAGGATTCACCTCCAGAAGCATCATAAGACTTCAAAACAATTTTGGTGGACAAGAATTACAATATAAGAGCTCAACCCTCGTGAACTTGAATATCTTAATAGATTTATCATGTGAAAGATTACTTATAAGAATAAGATATGAATCACATTCATCTTACCAATTAGGAATTAAATTCCATACTTACCCCTCCCCTTCCAAAGTGACACCGAGTAATAGTAATCAATCTAGACGACTAGAGCCGTACAGGCTTGAAAATAGATGGCTACAAGGATGTTACCCTTTTGAAACTGTGCAAACGTAATACACCCTAAACCACCCCACCCCTCAAATTGAGCTCATGAGGGTGATTGTAATAAATCATATAAAATTGCACCAAGCATTCTAGCATAGTGGGGCAAGGAGTCTCTCCTCGGGGTGACCAGGGTTTGAGGCTGTGCATTGTGAGTGTGTGCCTGGGGGTGGGATTGGTGTCTAACTCTCAGCAATATAAATCTTATAACATCAAGATATTAATAACATTGATCCAAGACTACCCTCTCCCTTCTAAAGAATCACTTGCATCAATACGCATAGCTGCCTCTCTGCCATTGGTCCTACATTCTTGAAAATGCACCAAGAAGACCAATGCCCTCCAGAAATCTTCAATGAACCTTACACACTTCTAAACAATGGCTGACCACCTGACCACATTGCCCCTACAAAAAGACACAACAACCACCTCCCATAGATTTAGTTGACAGAAAGAACACAAAAAAAAAAAAAACCCGCAGATCACCATTCACTCAACCCACTACCAGAACACATTTTTACAAACCCAACCACCAAACGCACCTCTGATTATTCCCATCAACTTCCATGAGAGCTTTTTCTTTTCCCAAACCTACATATATGGTTTGCTTTTAACTATTAATTGGTTAAAGACAACCAAACATCTGTCCACCCCACAACACACACAAGAGAGAGAGAGAGAGAGAGAGAGAGAGAGAGAGAGAGAGAGAGAGAGAGAGAGAGAGAGATAACAACTCATTAAATCCAGAATTTATTTCTGTGCTCAAGATGGTGAACCCTTTTAACACCCTTTCCACCATCAAGTCCCACAAAGTTTGATAGATTTCCTTTCCCACAGTCAAGTCCCAAAGTGTCTATTCAAAGTGATTTGGATTTGCACCAAATTATCTCAGAATGAGATGAGAGTCGAGTCACATGATCCTCCAAGAGTAGCTAGAAAGAGATGTTGAACTTCCAAAAGTAACGAGCATATAAATAACCAGTTCCAAAATGAAGATACACAACTCTCATGTAACCCTAATAATGTTCAGATACAAGAGGCTAAAATTGTGCAAACCAGAGCAAGAGAACTTAATAGACAAGCACAATCTGGATGCTTAATGAAACTAATGGACTATATTCACAATTTAGAGATGACCTAAATAAATCTACACCATCAAGGAATTAGAACTCCTTTGGTTTCCAAGCAAGCAAATATTACAAACTTGCACAGGCCTTGCAATGATCTTATCTTTCAAGAAAAGGAAAAGCTACCTAAACCTGTCATACATGTCAAGATGTGCTGATGGACCAGAACTGATTGATTGTATTGTTGGTATTGCAATCATATACACCCAAAATATAAATAGATTTTAGACATATGGAACATGAAGGTCTTGCTCCTTCACACACTGTATTCAGAGGCATATAAGCACTCATGAAATTAAAATGAGATGATGAATGTCTGTGACCAAGAACTCCTTTGTGATGTGAAGTCATCATTAAGTAACATAGCAGTAGAGAATGATAAACCAATATGAGAGAAAAGGAAAATGTATGAACCCTTGAAGAACATTAATCTTTTATGATGCAATGACTTCAAATAATAGCACAGCAGCTGAAAGTGATCATCTCAGAAGAGAAGTGGGAAGAAGCATAAAAAGTTGATGAATGAATACCTGCTCTGGAGTTTTTTCGTGGTAACGGCTCTGCGAAAAACCTTGTGCAAGCAATTCTTTCACCCTTCCACCCACATATAACTCAGAAAGGCAAGCATGTGCTTCTGTTATAAGAGAGACCCTAAATGCACAGAGGCCAAGCTGTGCCATTGCCCTGTTGAATAATATCTGCGTTGATATGTCCATGTGCTGAACCCCATCCTGTAAGTGACTCATAAGCAATAAATCACGGGCTGTGGAGAACTCATCTAAGATAGCATGGTGATATATATCACATAGCATTGCTCGAGCTTTAGTTCTTTCATCCCCATACTTATAGATGAGAGACACCAATTCATCCATCAATGTCCTACTATTCTCAGGAAAAGTAGGCTTTCTAGGTACAAGCTCAGGAGTAACAACAAAAGATGGTGGGCCTCTATTTTCCTCAACGATTTGAGGTTCTTCATCTCCTTCCATAACTCCATTTTCTCCACCCTCTGTCCCATCCTGCTCAGCCAGCTTTCTCATTGCATCATAGACCTCTTGAGGCTTGTAATAAACAAGTTCAACACGCTTCAAGGCTACCTTTGCAGCTGCCTTGAAATCTCCAACCCTTTCAAAGTAATTCTGAACATTTTGGGCAAGAAACAGGAACATAGGTTCATCTCTGAGTCTCTCAACATATTCCCTTGTGTGTGGGTCAATACATTGCAAACTCTTGAAGAACTCGGCATCTATCCTCTCAAGAAAAGCAACCAAATTGCCCCAAACACGAATAGTGCCTTTATATTCGGCACCTTTCTGAGACTCATTCTCTTCAGGCTCTACTGAATCATCAGCCACAATGTTTGGATACTGCTCAAGGATGTCAAGTATGATGAGCATGTTTTGTACACATTTTTTCCACACACTTATAGGCATGTGCCCACTGAGGCTTGGGTTTACGTCAAATTGTGCAGATACAACACTGAATAGTATCTCAAGCTTTTGAGCAGGAGTCTTGGCAACCCGAGTCAAAAAGGCAAGTTGCTCAACCTGCTCAATTCTTCCAGTCCCCTTGCGACCCCTTGCAGCAACTATCTCTTTGAGCTTCTTATCAACAGTGTCCCATGTGATCTCACTGGGGTCTTTCATGAACTGCTTATCCATGAGCTTATCTTTCTTACTCATTTTTCTCTCCCAGCCCCCACCTTCTTGATTATTGCCCTCGTCTTCATCCTCATCTTCACCTTCCGTTACAGAAAGTATGTTACTCGGATCCTCCTCAAACTCACTGCTAATGCCATCTTCTTCAGATTCCTCTTCTTCACCACTCTCATCCTCGCTCTCCGGTTTCTCTCTATATTTGTTTATCTGATCCTCAAACTGCTTGTTATTCTTCTTCAGTTTCTGCCTCATTGAGTTCAAAGCCTTGGCATTGCTAGTACTCATCTTTTTCTTAGCCTCCTTATTAGCCAGTGCCTGAGCTAAGAAATCTTCCAGCATAACCAGAGCCTTGATGTAAAGATTAGGGACCTTATCTGACTCTGTGACCCGAATGACCTTCTCAAGCTGCTTGTTCATCTTATCGAAGCTCTCTTGGAGGCTAACCCAATCATTGATTTTCATGGCATTTTTCATCTGATCAATAGTGGCTGACATCTCCTCAAAACGCCTGTCTTTGGCAGACCGCACGACACGCCTTTGACCGTCAGAGTCGTCACTGTCACTAGCATTAATTTGCAGATATCTACTTCCAGCAGCTGGACCAGAAGGTTCACGGTCTCCATTATCGGTTCCCTCTCCAATATCACTCTCCTCCTCCTCCTCAGTGTCGCTATCACCCTGTTAAAAATAAACTGTGATTACCTCAACTACTCGTTTCATTGACTGAAAACAGCAAACTAGAGCTAGAGATCACACTTACCTGGGTCCAGAATCTGGAAGCCATCTTGTTGTTCAAATCAAACCGTAGAGATCAACGAGCTATGATGCAAGAGGAGCATTACAACTAATATCAGTAATCAAATAGATGAAGTCAACTAAACAATAGACAGTAAGTAAAGGAACATGTATCAATAGGATACCCCAAATACAGAATAGATAGTAAGCAAAGGAACATACATCAGTAGGAAACCCCAACTACAGATTTTCGTTGAAAAAAAAAACTACTTCCCATATAAAACCGCACAGTGAATCAGAAAATCAAAATTTTATTACTCAGCAAAGGAACAAAACCCTTTTCCAGTGATTAAGCACAAATTTCCTGAGAATGCTAGACTTTTACTTATGTAAAACCGCAAAATCGAAGAAGCGGCATGACCCTAAATCCTGATTTAATCGGTAGATTTATCAACAGAAACGGCTCTAGAATGCGATCAAAACTATTGTATCAAAGACGTAAGAAGATCCCATTGGAAACGGTTGAAATTTTTCTAAAACATAGGAATCTGAAAATCTACTACCTGAATAGTACACAAAAGATTAATATTGTAGAAACGCTCAACAATCTATAGCAATGAAGAACCCAAAAAATCCTTACCTTGCTTCTACTTCTTCTTGTCAAGTGTGTTTTCTCTCCTAGCCGGGGTGACCCAAAGAAAGTGAAAAAAGAAAGGGGGCTAGGGTTTGCAATAAGAGTAAGATAAGTTGGGCGACTTGATTATCAGGAACCTTACTGTTATATTACGGACCAACTGATCTCGCCCCTGCTTCATTCCTAAACCTTTCTAAAGACGCCAACCGGGTGTCAGGACGGTGACTTCTTTTCTAAGCCGTTCATCTTGTTTGGAACGGCCTGGATACATTATAACCTATTTTGTGGGTCACTGTCACTGATTTTTTTCTAATTTAAAATACACGAAGAAATAAATAAGGAAAATTTTCCTGCGAGTACCTCCCAATTGTCAAAATATAAGGGCCTGAGTTTTATAACAGCCCATAAAAGGGTCTAAAGTTGTAAAATCATTCTTCTGCAGACCGTTCTGTCTTGTACCATTACGTGAGCTTCCCAAGGGAAAATAAATATTTTCCATTATTTGTAGTGAAAATATGCTAAATTTCGATAAGTGCACCCTTTTAGATGTGTGACTATAACCTTGGTATCAAAATGCGTTGCACCGAGTTGCTGGCATGGTTTTCACGACAAGACGGTGAAAACCATAGCAATCCAAGAAACCCACAAACCACTATATTTGGAAAATGCATTGCATGGATGATGAACCCACAAAAAAATATGGAAGATTGTTGCATTCAACTATTGATTCTCCTTTCAAAATTCAATTGCCAAAAACCAAATAAGATTACCACTTGAATGTTTGGAATAGTAGGCCTGCGGTTACTTCAGCTGATCATCCATTAAATAACTTGTTTTTGGAGTAATTTTGTATGAGGATAACTATGCTGCTACCCAATTTAAGTGATTGCTCCAAGAATATTTGGGTAGTATCGCAATAAGCATGCATACAGATTCTTTTAGCACGAATTACATATACAAAATCCTTCCTATCTTAAATCTTAAAAATTGTAAGATGTAATAAAGTTGGCACCTAATTTGAGTGATTGCAAATAGATCCTTGAAATAATTTGATTGTCATATCATATTGCTTGGAACCTCCAATTCATCTACAGTAACTATTCTGCAAAACAAAGGGAGAAAAATTCTAGTCTACTGTGGCTCACACAAAAATATAGATTACTACACATATCATAACACAAATCTCACAAACTGGTAATAATCATGGGTTACTGACTGGGATCTCACAATAATACGGGGATTAGGGCGAACCCAATGTTATATTTCAACCAACCATTTTTCAAACAATTTAAAGAGCTAAAGACTCAATTAAAAGCAATCAAAAAATGATTCACCATGTCCTAGAAAAAGGTCTAGTCATAGCCCAAGTACATATATATAAAGTTTGCAGTATATAAGCCATAATTCCATGTCAAAAGGATGAAAAGAAATGAATGCAAAATCCAAACATCTAACCATACATTGCTGGCCACAGTCTTTAGCTTGTAAGTTCACTTGATTTGTTTCTCGTTTCCCTTTTAGCATTGATGTGAAGAATTGTGGCATGGGTATACTAATGTACGTGCAGAAAGGAGACTACAAAAACAAAAACCTAAGTGCACAATTATCCATGCATTCCAGTGCACACCCTTGGACATCCCTCTTAGGTTTATTCCTTCAAAACTAAGTGCAAAATCAATGCAACTCATGAACACATAATCCTAAGCACTCAATCTAGGATATTAAATCATAACGTACAAAATGAGTATGGCAAGCCATTCATCTATGAAAACTATGCATCGGAAGCAGAAGTCAAGTGTAAAACACTAAAATATCAACCACCTTTTCTATAGGGTACCATGATTCTCCCACACACTCAAATTTTCTTAACAAGTCATTTCAAACTAATCAATCCAGAGTATCATCACGCCACAATGACCTAGGATGTCATTGCCTCAAACGCACCCAAAGCGTGGTGCCTCAACTTGAGATTTCAACTTTCATAAATGATGGCCCATTATGCATCATATCATGAACCCTAAGCACATCTACATGCTCACAGTATCTTGATACTGTATCAGGGAGATTCCGTTCACCTCACATAGGGGGAGCATAGATCCCAAGTGGGGCCTTTTCCATGGTACCTAATCCAAAAGGTCACTTATGACAATATCAAGTACTTCAAATTTTGGAGAGCAAGTGACTAAACCTACTAACCTTATAGCATAGTGTCCTCCAAGTAAAAGTGCCTATCGAAATACATAAAAACATGGGCTCCCATCTTGGCCTCAAATTGGTTAAAAACTCCTCAATACTTGATTGAGCGTGCATGCAAAAAATCTCATACGATATCTTTGTCCAACCATGACCTCACATTGGTCGAAAAAATCCTCATAACCTAAAAGGTACACATGCACATCATCTGTAGATCACAAATCACAAACCCTAACCTGAACCCCAAATCACAAGGCAACAATCCTTTTCCAATGACGAAAAATGAAATGGAGGATGACATTGAACCCATAAGTAATTGGGCCACATAAGTTTGAACAATTTTTTATTTGAGGGAAGGGTGGTCTAGTCCAAAATATGCGATAGTTACCATATGTACTTTTCCATAATTTTTTGTCAATGGCCTCAAAAATCAAAATCAAGCACAAAGGAAAGCCAAAACCAAGCCGAGTCCACAATATTAGTTTATTCATTGCTAGTAGACCAACTTTAATTTTATTGGTTGTTTGTTTATTTTTATTTATGATTTAAAATACTATGTGTAACTAAGAAAACTACTAGTAAAGAAAAGCTGAAACTATGGGAATCCCAGCAAACAAAAATGCTCTAGGATGAATATCCATCTTAAAAACGTCAATATCCTTAAACATTGATCAAAACCACTTAATGGCTTAACTTGATAACAAAAAGAAAAGGGAAAGAAAAAAAAATGGAAAAAGAGAACCATATGATATAAAAAAATTAGCTGATAGGAGGGCTAAGATCCAACGGAGAAGATCTTCGGACTCAGGTATCTAAATATGTCTTTCAGACGATGAACAGCTGGGATCACCAGCCATCTTGGTCCCACATCTCTACTGTTTTGTGATAGATGGGATTAGAATGGGCTTACCGTCATTTTAAAACTTCCCAAGGTATATTTCTGGAAATATAGGAATCGTTTCAGAGTGAAAACAGATAAGAAAGAGGACGAGCAGAGCATTTGAAAGAGTGGGAAACATGGCTGCAATTCCTTCTTCTTCGTCGCTTTCATCCCTGCATAGCGCGTTTTCTTCTTCCCATCAACTCTCGCTCCGCCCCAAATTCTCTTCAGTGCCAGAGAAGTTCACGCTTCCTGTGATCGAAGCCAAAGCCTTAACCAGAAGAGAGAACAGGACTGCTCGACATATTCGCATCAGAAAGAGGGTACAGCTTGGTTGCATTTTTAATTTAAGTTGAAAATTGCTCATGAGCTTGCGATTATTTGGATTATCCTTGTTGTTTCTATGAGGGTCTCACGTTTTCCTTTAGCAGTTGAACTGGGTATTGTAAGATTCCAAGTACATTTCTAGTATAATTGGTCATGCGGATTTCGAGCCGAAACAACTATTTTTTCCTGTTTTCAGTTTTGTTTGTTATTCTGTGGGTTCCAGGCACCACGGTTTCTAGTTTTCTTGAGGTCACAGGTTTATAGACATTGGACTTCTGAGAGCCATTTCTTAGTTTCAATTGTAAAAGTTGTTGTCACGTGACCTTGAGGTCACAGGTTTGAGGCGTAGAAACAGCCTCTTGCAAAATGCAAGGTAAGGCTGTGTACTTTAGATCCTTGTGGTCCGGCCCTTCCCCGGAACCCGCATAGGTGGGAGCTTGGTGCACTGGGGCTGCCCTTTATTGTGAATAAACCTAGCACGTCATCTTTACATTGTAGCGTCCGTGTTATTTAATTCATGCCTATATAACAACCAATTTCCTCCATGTTTCCACCTGATTTGATTTTCTTAACAGTTTCCTCATGGATCATGGATATCGTAGAGGTTTTGCAGTGCTGAGTATTCAGCCAGTTGAAGGTATGGAGAGGAGAAATTTCATCAGTTGGAGGAGGGACAACGAAGAGAACCGGGGAGTTAATATCATGCTCAACTGAGAATAGCTTTCATGTCACTGTTAAAACATATGGGAAGAATATTTTTTGAAACAGTGAGATTTATATCAGTCACAACGTGATCATAATTACAATAGGTGAGGCAAAGATTGCACCTGATACATTGATTCTTTATGCTTCTCGTTTGCAAGGGAATCTGCAGCTTCAGTTGTTTTAGTAACTAGGGATGAAATTGCTGGTCATTATGGCTAGGAGCTGAGTGTTGAATAGCATGTCTCTGTATCAATCTTAGTTGTTGGTTTGAAGGCAATCAAGATTTCTGGAGTTTAAACAACATTATTGTGAGGGGATTAGTTTGTTGAGCATGCTAACATTAATTTGTGGAGATAATGGAAGACACGAAGTAGTTATTTGAAGTTCTATGTCAAGAACTATGTGGAAGTTATGCTAGTGTTGCCCCCATGCCCTAGTGAAAGGCTATTTATTCTGTGAAAGTCTTAGAACAATATAATGGAATTCATAGACATCAAATAAGTGAAATACTGGATATCCTAGCCAAATAGTGGGCCTAAATATGTTTCCAGAAACTTGGAGGCTATGTCCAGCTATTAGAGAGTGACTTGGGAGTTATCTTTATAGCTGTGAGAAGTCACAGTGTTTATAATTTTGAATGGAGATGCTATGAGTTCTAGTAAATATGTGGTTCAGTGGAAATAATGCATTGACATCTCCAATTCTTTTCCTAAATATGTGGTGCTTGGGTACCATGATGCTCTATGTTAGTTAATCTAACAGTTTCTGTGACCCATGTCCCCTTACTTTTGGATTTCTATAGTACCATACTCTCTGACCTTGCATAGGTTATTTTCTATGCTGGAACCTGGGGTAATACGTATTTTTATGTGATTATAGGTGCAGCTGAGCCTTCAGTCAGATGGACACTTTCTATCGTTATTATCAGTGAGTCAATCCTGTTGGCAGTTCTATGCTGAAATGTGGGGTTGTACGTTTTTTATGTGATTACAGTTGCAGCTGAGCTTGCGGGTAGACTAAGATGAAATTTTTCTATGAGTGATTACTGGTACAGCTGAGCCTTCATTTAAAGGACACTTTCTATTGTTATCATCACCACAGTTAATCCCATATGAACATGTCAGGAACTGGAATTTGATTTTTAGAAGACAGGTCTCCACTGGTAAAGAGCTCCTGGAGATAGTTTCTATCTACCACTTCAATGATGAAGCTTAACCTTGATGGTTGCTTGTTGGGAAGCTGGGGAAGCAACATTTGAGAGAAACAATGTGGAGGTTATCCACAAGATGGCTGCTGATTCTGATCGAACACCTTGCTCAGGAAGAAAAGGGAGTGAGAGGGTCAGTACCTACATAAGGAAGCATTAATAGGTACCTGCGGGTTTCAGGGCATGTCCCTGCTACTGCTGTAATACATCCTGTCAGGCAACGTAGGAATAGGCTAAGACTTTATCACATACCTATCCTTTTGAGACCTTGACCTGAATAACAATGTCTTGGTCAGGTTGTGTAGTAGTATATCTAATTGTGGCTGAGGGCTAGATATATGGTAGTTTTCTTCTGATAAAAATATGTAACAGGTTAAGTTGGGACATTTACATGTTCAATTTTCAACTTATTTATTACACTTCTGTCTGCATACTGAATTGGTAGTCCATGTTCTCTTGTTTAAGAGCCTCATAGTTTTATGATTAAGTTGCTTCACTTCATTTTCTGTTTTTACCTCTGTTTTTTGCTTGTTATTACTTATGTAGTTTTCCAGATTTGTATATTTTGTAAATTAGGTTTATCTTGACTCCTTTTGTCTTTCCCCTTTTTATTTGTGTGCTATCTGTCATCATTGAAATGATTGCCTTTTTACTTTCCTTTTCATGTTGAAACTTGTTTTTTGATCTTGATTTCTTTTTCCCTTTCAGGTCGAAGGAACTCCAGAGAGGCCAAGGTTGTGTATTTTCCGCTCCAACAAGCATCTCTATGTGCAGGTGATTGATGACACAAGGATGCATACACTTGCTTCAGCTTCAACAATGCAGAAACCTGTCTCGGAGGAGTTTGATTATTGCTGTGGGCCTACTGTTGTAAGTTTACTCAAAACTGATGGAAATGAGCCACATCAAAACTTATTTGTTGTATTGGGTATCTATTTCTAAAGATTTTTATTGGATTCTCATATTCTGTTGGGTTAACCTTATAGTGGATGCTTGATCTGGAAAAAAAAAAACCTTATAGTGGATAATTCTATTAATATACAAAAATAGATTATTTACTTCCTTTGTTGGGATCTTGATACATTAAGAACTTATGGGTACCTCAGAAACATACCTCTTCATGATCTTCAAGAAAGTGCTACAATTAAGCACCTGCAGAAAACTGAAAAAAATAAGTATTAAATTAGAGAAATTAGATGTCCATAAATCAGTAGAAGGTTCCCAATCAATAGGAACATGCTAAGGTTTCTTTGACAACATTTCCATTTCGAACAAAACTATGTTCAAATTTAAACCCTCATGGTATTCAAGTGGAATATTTAGTGTCTTCTTGGCTAGTCTTTTTTGTTTTTCCCATTGAGAAAATCAACACAAGCATTTCTGACTCCAATAATATTGGGGAACAACCATAAGAGTCTTAAATAGAGGAAGCACTGTACTCCATTTCACACATGCACCCATCTCAGAGTCATTTAACCACATCACCAGTCTCCATTTCCCTCTTGAACACCATTGGGTTACTCCACTTCATACTAGGAAATTGATGATCTTCTTTGACTTTATGACCATAGACCTATGCTGTAGACTTTCCTGAATTTTCTTCTGAAATTTAGAACTTCTAGAGGTTAAATACCATTCTAGACCGAGTAATACTCTGACTCTGAAAGAAACTTCCAAAAAAAAAAACCTCTGACTCTGTTTTCTTCTTTCCCTTTCCTCCAATATTTAACAACTTCTGTAAATGGGAAGAAAAGCTGGAAAAGGGATACAGACAATCAGGTACATGGAGCATCTCTACACTCCATCCCTTTGTTGAGGAGTCTATTATCTCATTTGCATCTTGCAGAACATGAATAGGGGACTACTCTACTATGAAAATTCAAAATCTTGTTGCCTTGCAATTCAACCCCAAAGGTCCTAGACATGGGTGTAGTGCCCATCCCTTCAGATTGCAGTAATTACTCTCAGGGCCTTAACTGAAAGCTTATCATTCATCTCACCAAGGAATATGCAAGTACCTGAAAGTAATGCTCAATGCTTTGGGCTTGGATCTTCATTAGTTTAACCTAGTCATCTTTAAAAAAGAATATGGTTCTTTAGAACCTGTTTCTCATTGAAGTACCCTTAGAATGTATTAGGAAGTGGACAGTAGATGGTGCTATATTGCTATACAGTGAGGGATTGCTTTGATATGTGAAATTATTTGCATGCATTGATAAGAGTAGAGCTTGATGCATGGCACAGCTGCATCTAAGAAAAAAAGAGGGAATGATTATGAATCTGAAGCAGCTCTTTTGGAGCGGGACTGATCTGCTTGGAAAACCTATAACTTCTGCATCAGCCTAGATTGGAGGAACTCCAGACTAATGGCATGTGGCTACTAACTTTAGGCACATGGAAGGAAATTGGGCAGAAGTAGGTAATACAGAATGGTGGCTGAGTTATCAACTGGCTTCTAACAGGTATTTTTCTGTTTATAACTCATGATAGGCTCTGGGTCCTATTTTCTTCTATTGAGAGTTCATGAAGTTTCGAAGGCTGCCAAGCAGTATTTCATTGGATTTCTTGCTCATCATCATTAGACTCTAGAATGTGAACAAAAATTTCTTCACAAAGGACCAAAAATTTGTCTTTAAGTTTTCTTCTTTTCGTGGCAGTGACTTTCGCTCTTATTGCTGCGTGTTGTGTCTACAATATTCTGTTTTGCTATAGGTGCTTATGTGGAGTTCTTATTTGAATTTGATGGTTTTCAATTGTAAGGCAATCCATTAAGAATATTTTATTACCAGGAAGTGGCAAAAAAAGTAGGTGAAGTCATTGCAAAGACTTGTTTGGAAAAGGGAATTACAAAGGTTGCATTTGATCGAGGTGGTTACCCTTACCACGGACGTGTTCAAGCCCTTGCAGATGCTGCACGTGAACATGGTCTTCAGTTCTGAGTTCCCAATGTGTTAGTTCTACATTTCCTTTGAAGGATAGCTTAGCATTTTTCCAGCAGTGAAAATGTATTTCTGCTTCTTTCTCTCTGAGTTCTTCAAAAGAAGTTTTGGAGAGAGGCAAATTGTATTTCCTGATCTTGATGAATGATGGAGTTGGATGATTCTTGTAATCAGGGAATCTTTACATCCATGCTCTGAAATTCAAAAATACTGATGACTTTCCACTTAAATGTTAGTCTGTCCCTTTCAGTTTCTATTGATAGGCAAGGCACTTCTAATTTTAGTCAAGTCTTTTTCTGTACCCCAAGGTATCAGATTCAAGGAGATCACGAGAATAAAAGGAAGTTGCTGTTTGTTAGCACCAAATAGAAAAAGGTGCTTTAGGAACAAAGCATTTTATGGCTCGTCTCTGACCATGATCCTGCGGGACTGTTGGGAATGCTAATAACGACCCCTAGGATAGATAGTGATCTTATCTTTTGCTATTATCAAAGCCCGAAACCATAATAAGTTTATCAAAACTATCATAAATAGCTAAAAAAAACTTGGGCTGTTTGTTCTTAAATAATTTTATGTGTTTTTAAGGCTGCAAATGGCAAGGGATGCCTCCAGCATTCTCAAACTGTTAGTGCCTCAGCCATGTGAGCTTGGTCAGAATGATTTGATGCCCTATAAATGAACCTTTCCTCAGATTGTCAGATTCAACAGGGACAAAATGCAATGCCCCCGTGAACCAAGTGCAAGACATCCTTTGATCGATGCACTGATCTCGTCTCGTGGAGGAAAAAGCCAAAATATAGTTGTTTGCTGCTGCCTCGTTGCATTCTCTTCTCTCTCCGGCATCATCGTGCACAGAAAGAGAGTCGAGCCACTAATATAAACGGAGTAGATGAGAATACAAAAAATATACATCAAACTGCAGCAAAAATGAAACATATTGATATACCCCAATTCCAAATTCAAAAGCAAATTAACTACAAGATTCAAGCTTTATTTCTATCAGTAATATTGGAAGCAATATATGAACAAACAGCAGTGTTTTTTCCGTTGAAGTACATCTCAAGATCATATCACCCTTCCGCGTTGGACCAAAAATCTGATGTGACTGAACAGACCTCTTCGTGCAAGGAATAGTTTGAGAAGGAACAACAAGATCCCAACCTTCAACGCGTTGGAGGTTTAACAGCTTCCCAGGAATCAATATGATCTACAGACTGAAACTTAGAACTGAAGCAACCCAGACTCATGATCGCTTCTTCATCTTTTCCAAGTACAGGTGAACCCGTTGATATTCCAGCATGGCCCAAACCAGGTGCCTGAGAGAGATGTCCGGCCAAAGAACATCAGGGGCAAGCAGATAACAGAATGTAGTCTGCCAGAGAAGGAAATTGCTGAGGCGAGTCTCACCGGAAGTCCTAACTAATAAATCAGGATCTGGGCAGCCAGCAGTATACATATGCCTCTCCAAATCTGCCACTGTGATCACACTTTCTTGCAAATCGTTCCCTCCTAGGCATTCAATACTCTCCTTGTCGTTCGATATTCTTTCCCGAACACTTGGCCGTTTCTCATTATATGCTTCTTGAACAGCATGAACAATCTCATCAGTGCAAGTATAAGCTAAACAGATCGAAAGTACTGCTTTTGTATTCCCTGCAGTAGATGCCATTACCTTCTCTGCAGCAATCCTTACAGGCTCACCCAACAACTTCAAATTGCCGACGAAGTTAACCTTGATCCCATACTTGTTCACAATACTTTCTTCCTCGAGCAACCCCTCAATCTTCTCCTGCAGTAGATCCATAAATTGCTTAACTTCATCGGGTTTCCGGTTGAAATTGTCGATGCTGAACGCATAAATTGTTACATACTTCACATTCAGTTCATAACAGTACTGGAGAGTTGACATTAGCGCCAGAAATCCAACTTTGTGACCGCCAACAGGTTCCAAATTTCGACACCGTGCAAATCTACGGTTTCCATCCATAATAAAGGCGATGTGTTCCGGAATGGGACCGAAAGAAAGCACTCCAAAAAGGCATTTCCGTAAGAAACCACTGATTATTGCACAGAGCCCAGATGGATTGGCTCCTTGTTTATCCTCCATTGAACGAATAAATCTGAAAAGGGGGCAGAAATCCCAATTCAGACAAAGTCTAAACCAAGCCAAATATCTTGACTTGGCGTTTTAGCTTGAAAAACTCTACCCACTATCCTGACTTAGGTATTTACTCAAACAGTTATGTTTCTTGTTAAATGGCTAGTGCAGAAGACGAGGAGGTAGAATGTGGGGTTCACCGAACCATTGAAGATGTAAACAGAAATGCAAGATGTGGAGTTGAAAATTCACTACGCGAAGAATCTATCATGGATAGAGACACCCAAATGAAATTCAATTCCAGATGAAGGTAAACGACTACCATAAACTACCTTCAACCAGCGCAAAAAAGGGCGCCTTCTGCATCTCTCTTTCTCCCGTTTCTTGAGAGAGAGAGAGAGAGGGTGGCGCTTGCTGGGAGGAGGTGAAGGGGAAGGACTAGTGCTGGGGTAAGTGGTCTTTCTTTGTATGGGCTCAATCTGAGACCAAGCAGTAGATGGACTTGATTTATTCACGGTGTTGGGGCCCACACATAATAATGTCATTTACTGGACAATGTAAGAATTTTTCCGTGGTGGGACCAAGCTTTGGTAGATTACACCCGTTCATCTGATTTTTGAAGTCCTGATATTTTCTGTAAGTAAACATGACCAAAATTGAAGTTCATTTTAGATTGTTCTTTAAACAGTGTTTATGAGTGTCCATGTTTATTTGACTCATCCAATGCAATTTTGCTTCTTTTTTTTTATAATCATTTAAAATTTATGAGCGAAGAGTTATATAATGATGCTGGTTGCACATCTGAGTCAAGACTGAAGTAAACTTGTGATTTTTAGTTTAATATTACTACTATTCTTTACCAAACAGAAAGAAAAGGTAATAAAGAGCATCATGCAAATATTATAGTGGTCCACCGATGATATAAGATCTATACATTTTAGTCTCTTATGAGAAGAAAAATAAAAAAAGTAAAGAGGTTTCTTTCCAGCCATTGAACCAGCTATTTTTTGAATATTCAAATTATTTTATTATTATTATATCTTAGACTCTTATTTTGAGGATTCTCTCATTTTGATGCCCGCACAAAGATATGTCGCTTGAGTGCATGCTTCTACAGAAGTGACGCACGAAAGGCCTTTGCGAACGCGACCATAAAGGGAGCTGCAAAGATGTCTCTCTTGAGTGCATGCTTCTATAGAAGTGACGCACGAAAGGCCTCTGCCAACCCGACCATAAAGGGAGGTGTGTTTAGGGACTACAATTTCTGAAACTAATTGTTTCTCTTTCCTCTACCTTTTATATTTAATGGGTGAAAAGAACATGTTACAACTTATAGCGGAAATTTTCCAATTTTGATTTTGGTAGTTAAATTTACATATTAGTAAAAACAGAACAAAAAAATATTCACAAATCGACAAACTACTCTTTAAATTTGAGTTTAATTCGTTAAATAGGAAACGATATAACTGCTCCCCTTAGTTTAACATACTCCCATGCCTTCAATGCGTTAGTTCAAATTTTTTGCTTGGAACGTTTCTGTAATTTTCTAACCCATAAATTTCGGAATTTCCCTAGATAAATTCCTGTTATTTTGCATCAAATAATGAAAATAACAAGTTTCTAGAGTAATAATACTGGTATTTAACATTTAAGATTGACATAAATAATTTATCATCTCTCCAACCTGTCATTACCAACTACCAGAATCAGCAGAAAAAGGAAAGAAACCAATTTGGTTAAATGTCTTCAAAAGGAAAGGGGCACTCCACTGTACAAAACTCCTGTGCATGCAAAGTTCTGGAAAAGGGCAAACCACAAAGAGTCAATAGTATGTACTCTTACCATGCATTGTAAGAGGAGCCTTTCTCTCTATCTAAAAGCTTTGTACAGCTCTGCATTAAAAGAATGCATGTTGGACCTACTTCTTTCATTTTCAGTAATCCAAGCTCTTCATTTGATTTGATAATTCTGAGATGGCCTATCTACTAAACATCTCATCCTTCGGATGCATGTAAGACTTTATTTATTTGGCCTTTTGTGGATTGAAAACAGACCGCACAACACAAATCAACTCAAAACCATCTATTTTACAACCATAAAATGTCCAAGTAGCAAATCTTAGAGGTATCAAATAGTGTTTGGTACCTAGGCCATCTAAGACTAACAAAATTAATAAACAGCTTGCATCTAAAAAGGAAAAAAAAAAAATTGAGCCTGATATGCATTTTTTTTTTTTTTTTCAATTCACATCTCTCTCTTACTTAGAGCACCAAGCATCTAGTACGACAGTAAAACACAGTATTTATTTGATTACGCTCTTCTCACACCTCTAGGATGCAATAAATTCTCTATTTTCTCTCTTACCTGTCATTGCAACAACTGATGTATAGCACAAAACTGAGCCGACAAGCCTCTCCAATCCATACAGCCACACAAACCTTCTCTCTCTCTCTCTCTCTCTCTCTCTCTCTCTCTCTCTCTCGTTACTGCAGGTCGCTGCTAGAAATGGTTTCTATTCCTCTATTTACTTAGTTCTGATGATATTCCTGCAGGTTTCCGCTGCTGATAATTTTGTCAAAATCAGTGGTACCTACTTTATCATGAATGGGAGGCCATTTTACTTCAATGGTTTCAACTCTTATTGGTTGATGTCCATGGCATCTGACCGATCACACTCAGTATGTGTGTCTTCTATTGACTGTTGCAAGAACTTGGGCTTTCAGTGATGGTGGTGATAGACCTTTGCAGATTAAACCAGGTTCATACAATGAGGTTGGTTTCAAGATAAGGATATGGGTTCATATGTCATGATCCAAACAGCTCATTTTTCACGTTGGATGATCCTGATCTTTCTTGCCGTGAGCTGTGACAAATATGGGCGTTGGGTTGTATGATAATAGCTCAAGCACATGTCAGGTGGCTGAGAGTACAAATGGGGCCCAAACTTTGGTGATAGAAACCATTTCTTTTTATCCTAATCCTTAGAAATAGAAGCTTCCCATGTTTATTGTTGAAACTGTGAGCCTGCATTTTATGATCCAGAGAAACAAAGGCCATGATCGTTCAAAGGTTAGATCTTTGGGCATGGCCTCTCTGAGTCCTACCCATCTAAGATAGAATTTAGAAGGATGAATGGGATCCCTTGTACTTTCACAACCCACTTAAATTTGTCTTAGAGTCTAGTGGATTAACCAAATTAGTACATAATTTCTTTCAAATAAAAGCAATTACTTGAAATAACTAACATTTTCTTTATTTATAATTTTTATTTTTGTGTTTTAGGGTTTGGATTTTACCATCTCTGAGGTTAAAAAGAATGGGGTTCATCTGATTTGGAGCTTTGTTAATAACTATCCTGCTTTTGGGGGTAGAAAACAATATGTTAAATGGGCAACAGAGCGGGGAAAAGCCTTGAAATCTGATGATGATTTCTATACAAACCCTGTTGCTGAAGGGTATTACAAGAAACATGATCAAGGTATGGCATGTACATTGGATCTGTTAGAAATCACTTTTTCTTTTTTGGTATTGATTTAATTTAATTTAATTTTTTGAATTTTCATTTGTTCTAAACTAAAAGGGTTTTGATTAATTTTCTTCCAATATGGGCCTGTTAAAAATCAAAATTTCTTGTTTGGTATTTAGTTAATATAGCTTTTTAAAAAGTTTTATTCGTTCTAAACTGAAAGTTTTTGGTTAATTTCTTCTACTATATATGTATATATATCCATTTCCTTCTTAGCCTTTGGTGATTGCCACTTGAGCTTTAATTTGTTTCTATTTTTTATATTCTTGATTGGTTTTAGTGGGGCCTGAAGTTGTTTGATTGGCTGATAATCCATTCATGGGTATTTGTTGCAATTCAGCCATTCATTGTCCAATGTTCTTGTAGTACTGGGCCCAATTTGATTGATCAAGGTGTTAGAGGTGGACCTACTATCTGCATCGTGGAGCATGTCGTGCATCGGATTCTCTCTCTCTCTCTCTCAATTTTCTTGTGGCAAAACGTGTGAAGGAGCCCATGGCCTTTCTTATTGATCTCTTTAGCCTTAACTGGGGTTAAATATTCATTTTTGTTAAAATATACTGTTGTTTTTCCTGTAAAACTAGAGCTGCATGCTGCTTTCCCTTCATAGTTTGTTCATTTTTTATTTTAATTATTCTTTTTTGTACTGCTTTATTATCTTAAATTTGCAGTTATACCCCATTACGTCTCAATTAATTATTTTAAAAGGGATACTTATGTTCTGCAGACTGTTCTTACACGAGTAAACACAATTACTAGAGTAACTTACAAGGACGATCCGACCATTTTTGCATGGGAACTTACAAATGAACCGCCTTGCGAGAGTGACCTCTCTGAAAACTCTCCAGGTAACAGTATTCATCTTAAGCCCACCAAATGAACGGTCTGGATCATGCCAAAATTATATTATTGTGCCTAAATTTTTATTCTTTCTCACAGATTTTTGTGCATTTTGTCTCCAGGCTTGGATTGCAGAAATGGCAGCTTATGTTAAATCCATAGATAAGAACCATCTTCTAGAGGATGGACTTGAAGGATTTTATGTAGATAGTGGTTGGACTTGAACGATTTTATGGAGAAATAAAAAAGAGAGAGAGTCTAATCCTAGTAGTCACATATTCGGATCAGATTTCATCTCCAATAATCAAATTAGGAAGATTGATTTGTCTACGATTCGTGCATACCCAGATCAATGGTAATACATTTTGGATTGTTTATTTGTTTTCGTAAACCATTTTGAATTATTATTTTTTAAATAAGAAAAGGACTTATTTTAATGAACTACTTGAAGCATGGTTTAGTTGAACTTCATATAGACACGTGAAAGAAATATTTGTTTTCATAATCATCATCATCATGTCTTGTCCCGATTAGTAGTTGGCCCCATGAATCTTGTTCTTTCATTCTTCTTTATTAAGTATTATGGTTTTATTTAGTTCAAAACTTTTTAAATTTTTTCTCACCATTTTTGTTTACATTCTTTTAGGCTTTCGCCTTGTCCTTTTAGAGCTTTTAATATAGATTGACTGACACTTTTAGAGCTTTTAAGATGGACATGTACAAATCATCTGTCTTCCCTCATCTTTTTGCCTAGTAATGTTACTTTGAAATTTTCTCTAATTCATTTGTAATTCTATCATTTCTTGTCTTGCCACTTATCCACCTCAATATCTACATTTTGGCTATGCTCATCTTATGTACTTATTATTCTTTAACTGTCTAACATTTTGATACATACAGCCAGCTTTACAACCATCCTATAGAATTTTTCTTCCTATCACACAAAATTCTAATAGCACATCTCTATTTGTTCAAACATTTCCGACATTTTATCATGGAAGTAAAAATTATGCACTTGCAAGCCAGTATAGTTATCCTATGGCATGGTGTCTTGATATGGCATAACAAATGAAGGGCCCGATTATGCTTAACATCATGCTGGTAGGCCCTTTTTTGCATTAATATGTCCCACAATGTCACTACCATTTTCGGACAAGTCAGATCTAAATCTCCATTTTGGGTGCCTTTCAATTTACTCTTTTCTCGTTTAATGTGGCTTAATTTACAGGTTAGCAGGCTCAAGTGGGCACTAGACCACATCCAAGATTCAGTTGCAGTTCTTAAGAAATTCCTTCTTCCTGGTGAATTTGGGAAGTCATCTAAAGACTCACGCTACTCAATAAGCAAAAGATTGCGCTGTTGTTAGTGGGCTTTTTTGGCAGCTGTTGGACCAGGGGATGGATGGTTATGAAGTGATCATGATTGAAAGCCCTTCAACGGTACAGATCATCTCCCAACAGTCAAGGAAGCAATCTGATCTCAACTAATTCAATACATTTAGAATAAAAATATTTTAAAAAGTCTAAATTAGTGAATTAAGGTGGTGAATTTTCTTATCTATGAAAGAAACTACCTCTTGAAAATTTTAATATCAGATTATGGGAACTAATTGTTTGAATTGTCCATGGAAAAACTCATCTCCCAGCTACTTAGTCTCTTAGAAACACAAGTAAAATAAAATAAAATAATAATAATAAAATGAAAAATGGCAGCTCCATATACAAGATCACTGGAAGGGGCAAATCTCAAAAAGGATCTACTTAGCTTTGCATTTTTGCAAGAGGCTTGCCTTGAACCATGACCTCAAGGTCACACAATCACCACTGTGCATGCCATTGATGGTTAAGCTCATCCATGGTTTGCTGTCCCCATTGCCAAACAACCCCACAATTCGATCAAATGGGATCCGCACCGCCCATATGGAAATGTACACTACATAATGGGAGATGGATAGCGCAGATAATTGGATTAAATACATTTATATTATTCTAATTCCGGATTTGCTAGGACTCTTTGGGGGGTTCAGGATTATATCAATATAGAAGATCATAAGCAGAAATATTCGACCATCTAAAATTAGAAAAACACGAAGAGAAAAACCTTATTAGGTTGACCAAAAATACATGAATTCTCAGAACCCAGTCTTATCGTTTGCACTTAAATACCTTACTTTGAGATGATCCGTGAGCACTTCGATTTACACGAAGTCAATCTCTATCATGAGAGTAAGCATCAAGATGAAATCCATTCACAGACTCCCAACTCATGTCACAGTAGAATAGAGTCGTCCCTATGGTGTTTACGTCGAAATCCCAAGCGAATTCGCTTCCGTCGGCGACCGTCTGTTCCCCGAGATCATTGTCGCCGGATTTACAATGGACGGTCATGCTTTTTCCATCTCCCAACCGGTTCAGGATGCTTGCATGGACTTCAGATTGAAGAACAAGAGATTTGTAGCATGAAAAGATGGCAAGAAGAAGTCTGTTCTGCTGTTTTGGTGGAACCATGTGGTCTGATTGCGTTCCTTTTGGTCTTCATTTATGTGCTTTGTTTATTCTTGTCCCTTGGGCCAAAAGGGAAATGATACTATGAGAAGTTGATAGGGAGAATTTGATGGGAGTTCCCTAGACTTGTAGATCGCATGATCCCCTGCAGGAACCCAGCTCTTTGTTGATCCATACTGTTGATCTTCTAGTCCCATGATGGTTTGTGGCGGATGACTTGTTGGATCTGCAGATACCAGGACCCACATGTAAGGTAAGGCTAAATGCTGGCAATTCATTCTTCAATCACTGAACTTGAAGGTGGACAAGCATATAGGTGCTATTATCTGCTCATATGATCACATCCATGTAATAAAGCCTACCAAACGAAAGGTCAAGATTATGCTAGTTTGATTTAATAAGTCCAACATATATTATGCTTGTCATGCACTTCTCATAATAAGATCTCTCCTAGTAACAATCTCGGAGGTATTTTAATCAAACCTTCTCTTGAGAAAGTGGGCATATATAGAGAGAGGTCAGCACTTGAGGGATTTTCCCACCATTCTTTCATAATTTTTTGGGCCAATTCCTTGGAAGGGAGATTGATTAAGGTCTCCTTCTATCTTCTGAACCCGTATCTCCACATCATTGCAAGCGTTCCACTTCGATTCAAGCCGCTGACAAATATCCTATATGCTGGTTACTCTTGCCATTTCTCTCCCGATGATGATTGTTTTGTCCAAGATTTCCATGTTAACATCTGCCAGAGTGTCTGAAACTTCGATCACTGAGCAATGGTTAATAATGGTAGTTTGTGCCTTGTTTGTTAGAACCTCCTTGAAAGTTTTTTTGGTAAGGCAGGGATTCCCCACTTGCAGATTAGGTCTCTTCTATTTTAGCGTTCAGGACAAGGCTTCTTCTGGTTGGTTAGGCTTCTTCGGGATGTAACTTTGTTTTACAGTGTGATACCTCTTTCTTTTATCAGAGATGACATCTTGCAGGTCCTTCGGTTTGGGTAGCAATCCTCCTTTTCTTTTTCTGACGTTTGTTTATCTCCCCGTTGGCTGGACACATGGCACCATTTTACCTCTCCTGGACTATACCTTTAAGCATCGTTTGCATATAACTCGTCTCTTGAAATTCTGGTACTAGCAAGTACTGCAAAGCCAGTCTTGGACGTCATCTCGCTCCTTTCCTTGAGTGCATTTGCGATTCTTCAATCTTGTTTTGAAAGTTTTTTCTTTCATTCTACTTTGTTTGGTTAAGCCTGTCAATAACCACTTCCACCTTTTTCTCCTTCCTTGTTGCGCCCAAATGTGATCAAGCTTTCACTGGAATTCGGTCACGACTTGCTGGATGTTGGACAGATCTCCCCGGACTTTGGGATTTCATCTTCCATTGCCCTCTTCAGCCCGAGTTTTCTTCTTCGCTTTCCCCGTCACTCAGCATCGCCGTCTCTTCTCCTATGTTTAGTTTCTCGTATCCTTTTTTTTTTCCTTTTCGTCTCTGCTGTACTTTAATTCCATGACCATATTGTTACGGGATTGCCTCAGCCTCTGCCTTGATCAGCTAAGAAGACCCTGACCCATTGCGCACGTACACATGTGCTTATCATAGCCGTCGATTTGGTTGGGTGGGTCCTGGCCTAATAGTGAACGCCGACCAACACTAGAAATATTAACTGTGAAGCTTTCCAATAGAAAACCACAAGCCTATTCTGGTCCCTGTGACCTTCCCATGCAGGAAAGCAATCCGAAAAGTCCAAATATTTTATAGAAATGGGGGTTGCTCATGCATGCTTAGAAAAGGACAATCATGGAGAAGAATCGAAGAAGCTGGCAATCCTCCATTACAGCACACGGTCAGGAAACTCTGTGTTGATTGATACCGTTAAAATTTACACTACGGGGTGACCCACATGGTTCTGGTCCCATGCCAAATGGATATCCCTTCCACAAGATGTAATCCATGGCAGTCGTAGACCGTGGCTTGTTATCGTTTTCAAGGGATTTTGTGATGGAGCCGTTATACATGGCAGTCGTAGACCTTGTAAGGGAAGTCTGCAAATATGGTAGGGAAAGCTGATTATTTTGGGTCTCCCAAGTGACAAGCATGTAGCTCGATCTAGCTGTTGCGCAGCCTAAGGTTGCCCGTTGTTAGGTGAAGTACATCTATCTGGCACACGCACATCAGCGAACAACACTTGGCTGTGAAGGAAGGAGTAACAGCAAGAAACAAGGCAAAGAGGAGCGAGCCTTGGAGAACAAGACCAATAGAGGAGTGCTTTTGCGTCCTCAATATCTTTGATCAGGATAAATCCTTCCCTTTAAGGGAGGAGATAGTATAGCTAACCGTCTGGGGTCACCCGTGCATATAGAATGTAGTTAGTGGTGGCATGAACCCCTCCAGAATTACTTATCCAACTTAGCAACCATTGAAAAAGATTAGCCATACACTTGGTCTAATAGTACCTTACACCATTGTCTTGGATTTTTTATTTTTTTATTTTTGTTAACAAATTATCTTACTTCCTAAAGTCACTTCAAATCTCCCAATAAAGAGGAAAAATGCTACCTCCAACCTCCAACCAAGTGTAGTGACATGAGGCACTTTTTAAGTCACTTCAAATCTCCCAATAAAGAGGAAAAGAACCTCCAACCAAGTGTAGTTTTTGTCTGTGACCAACCGCACTAGACGGCTTTTGGCCATCGTCTTCAAGTTTGTCGAATAATCATGAGAAATTGAGTGGTGGCCGCAAGGTTCTTATGGGGCTTTAGAAACATGAATAACTTGATCCATTGCCTTTCCGCATCTTCTGACCTTCGAAAGAATGAATGATTCTCTTAAGAACTTTCAAAGTGGTGCACTAGGGAAGGTGATATTTTCAGACCCGCTAGTGTTTTCATATTCCTTTCATTTTTCTCTTCTTTTAAGGTGGGAAGCAATTGGACCCTCTTTAGGAAATAGAAAGACAAATGGAAGGGGGTGAAACTAGTAAAAGTGATATGGAAATATCCCTTCAAAGAAACATCTTGTCGCGTTTATCCTTTTTATTTATTTATTATGCCAATAGTTAATACATCTCTAAAATAGAATAGTGGGCCGATGTGTACTCACCCCTGGACTATAGCAAAGGCAAGGATTGGCCCATGCAGATTATTTCCCGTAATTGATAGCTTAGCCTGTCAGAGGGGCAAAACATCATGAAGTCTTCCTCCACACATTTGTACAATTAGAAATTTCAACTGGATTTCATGATGTCCTCTGGGTTACAGAGATTCGGAGAGGAAGATCTCGACTTCGCGCCACTGCAGAGTATCGGCATGCTTATGTTCTATTTACCGTTTATATCGTGCCCCTGTTTCACCAAATCTTACTGCACGCTGATGGTATTTACATATCCTCTCGACATTCCCATGGATTACTGGAAAATGCTTAGATGATAGTTCCATCAGCAATGGTGGAGTTCTTTAGCACCACTGTGATCCCAGAACGAATATAGAAGCCCAGTGATGGCCTCTCTGCCTCCTCAACATTCTGCATTTAAAAGGAATAAATCACATTAATCGATAAGAAACAGAAGAATTAGATAACAATTGGCTAATTGATGACAGATTCCATCAATTCAGCAGGCTACAAATTTGTCAACAACAGACGCAAAGCATATGGAAGCTACAGAAGCATCAATCTTTCTCATTTTTTCCAATCAAAATGGTAAAAATAAGAATTACAATGTCTTTAAAAGTTGCATTAAAATAATTACGTTCTATTTAAAATTACATATAGAACCCAAGGAAAGAGTTGCATTAAAAGATAAGAATTAGAATTAGATGACAATTTGCTAATCAAAGACATTAGAAAGTCAAGAATCCGTCAATGAAGCAGGCTGCAACATTATCACCAACAGAAGCAAAGCACATCAAAGCTATAGAAGCATCAATACATTTTGTTTTTCTCCATTCAAACCAGAAAAGAGAAGTTATTGGTGGAAAAGGCTGCCTCCAAGCGGCAATATGTTCGATTGTACTGCCCCATTTGAAAGCTATTTACTTCAAGTCTTCACCAAGTGTATGAATGTAAGGACCAAACATAGAAATGAAGTACCACAGGATGTGCAGTTGACAAAGCTAGTTGTTATAGACGAGTTAACAGCTTGCTTGGACTACTCAAAATCTCACAATTCACTCAAGATTAGTGGAACGTCTTGGTACAGGGATTTAGGAAACCCGCAGGTGGTTTATCAGAATACTTGCCAAGGTTGAGATTGTGGTTGTCGCTATTTAGAACCATTTCCATGCAATGCCTAACTTACCCTCCCTTAGCCCACAACCTATTTTGAGTCAGGATCCAAGTGCTCTCCAAAAGGGTTAACCAGCAGTTTTTATGACTTGTGTATCAGCCAATCATCAAATTACTAGGCTGAGTCCAGCCGGACAGACTCTTCTTTCCAGTGACTGCTTCAGTTTTCATCTGATCATGTGAGATGATAGCTGTAAGTGTCTCGAATTCTGTTGATGAGTCATTGCCAAGCATAGTAAAGTACATTTCACTCCTAATAGGAGGTCCAAATACTCTCTGAGGATGAGTGGCTTTGGGTTTACGTGGAAAAGTTCCATGTCTGGATTCTAAGAGTGCTCAGAAGACGTGGAGATCTTCTCCTTTAATCCATCAATGCAAACACACCGCTGAACCATATAAAATTTGTTGACTACATATTTCTGCTTTATTCTCTTTACTGGTTTAAGGATTGGTCAAGTTTAAGTTAAGCCAATCAAGGGAATCCGTACTCTAATGGTATAGAGTGATAAAAGATAAAGGCTAAAAAAAAAAAAAAAAACAAATATTGTCGCAAACAAAAGGCCACTGGTCCAATGAAATGATTTAATCACTTGATAACTCTTACTGTTACTCATAACTTACATCTTTATTTGCTATGATCACATCCTTCCCAATCCTGGCATTCTTGTCAACAATGCAGTTCCTGCAAGAAGGAAATTCATGTCATACTAAGAAGATATCGTTCAGCAAAACATGTGGCAATGCATAACTCCTCCATCTTGACATAGCATACCTTATTTTTGTGTTTTTCCCAACACCAATTGGAACTTTCCCTTCAGCCAGATATGATGCTATCTCCGACTCCGTTTCATAATAGTCAGCACCCATCATCATTGTATCCTATGTAATATATTCAAAAGCTACTTTTAACTAAACATCTGAGAGTTGATAATCCCAAAAGAAATTATTTGTTTACTCCTCAACCTTCAATAAAGCAAAGCGATGCAAAGAAGTAAAGAAAAGAGTATAGCCTCTACAGACAACCACCCTGAGATATCCTTATAATGGAACCAAGCATAAGCACATAACAACAAAAAGGACAGCCCAGTGCATGAAGCTCCTGCATATGCAGGTCCAGAGAAGGGACAGACCGCAAAGGATCTATGGTGCATATCCTTAACCTGCATACATGGGACCTCCAGGTAACATGGCGACAAATTTACCGTTGCACCAAGGCTCCCCTTCTCATAAGGGCATAACAGAGCTCAATTAAAGTCAATAGCATGGAGAAAAAGAGGGAACACCTAGAAAGAAAATAAAAGATCTGTATAGGTCAAAGCAGTTGAATAAAAGAAAGGAAAAGTTTTATGTTGGTCCCATTTTATGAACATCGGAACAGCCAAATTTTCATAAATACAGAACTGATGAACATGGCCAATAAGATTTTTTCCGAAAACATTTAAACCTCTATTACACGGACATGGATACCATAGGACTGCCTTCAACATTTCTAGTCAGCAAAATATGGGAACCATCATCCTATATGATGAAGAATTTTCAGTAAGAGGATAGCTGGCTGTGGAAATGAAAGAAAATAGAACAAGTGCAACAAGTAGGGGGCAGATTAAGAAATCAATTTCTTTGTTTCCAAAACCAACTAAGAAACAAACAAGCTCAAGCAGCTCCACCCATAGACTTGCTCTATGAGGCTAATTAACTTCCTTTCTCTAGGCCAGATAGATTTATAGTATCCGCACTAACAGTTAAATTAACAACAGTAACCTCAATCTGCTAGAAAGTTGAGCAGTTCCACTTAAAATTATGGGCATTTAGGTCAGATCTATTATTCATCTGATTTGAACTGGACATAGATAGATTTGTAATCCTTTTCTTTTTCCCTATAGATGTATCTGTGTCTATTTATATATATATATATATATATATCAAAATTGGTGTCATCCCCTATACCCTTAGGTATCTCCCACATGTCAGCCGGGACAGATGATTTGTTTTCTCTTTTTCACATGAAGAATGAGATGAGTGCTGGCCCTAACATATTTCCATCAATACTGGCTTCCATGCATATAAACATCACACATTCTCACATGGGTATGGATACTAAATCAGTGAATATTGAAATTTTACCTGCAGCTCAGCTCCATACTCTAGTCTTGAGCGAATACCAATCACCGAGTGCTCGATACTGCATTCCCTTAAGAAGCACCCGTGTGAAATGATAGAGTTCAAAACCTGCAGAAATGAAAAAGTAATGGCACATAACTTAAGCAGCAAGAATAGTAAATGGTAAATACACAGCTTACCCGGCACTTTTCTATTTTAGTTGGTGGCAGGAATCGAGGTGATGTGAAGATCGGCTTCAAAGGATCATAGAAGTGAAACTTGGGAGGCTTCACACATAAGTATGAATTTTTAAAGTTAGCATAAATTTAGGCAACTCAAAAATCATTGGAGGGAGACACAAATGTCAAGGGCGAGCACCTGATCAGTGAGAGCCAAGTTTGCATCAAAGAAGGATTTTATTGTCCCAATGTCTTCCCAATAGTCATTGAATAGATATGCCTGCTAAGGAAAGAATGAAACACCCTTCTTGTTAGATGATTTTGCAGTTCTATTTAATTTCCTAGTACAAGACATGGTCCTTGCTAGGTAAAAATAGATGACGTGGAATCGAGTCTCAAGCCAATGGAGGAGGCATCAGCTACCATAAAGACCAGATTTTAGGCTTCCAACAAACTTGACATTTACTCATAGGATCTAAGAATTTCATTACCTGAACATTGTATTCTTCAGCTGCCACAGGAATGATTTCTGATCCAAAATCATTAGCAGTTGGATACTGTGATCTGCATAACCAAATATGGAAGATGAAACCAGAAAACAAAGTTATCCATTGATATTTTCACTTGATGCACACAGAATCTCTTCAGCTGAAAGAAGGAAAAAGAAGAAAATGGAACATTGAGAAACTGAGAAGCGAAGCTCAAATTAGTTTTCAGCACCCTCACATAATACCATCACAACAACCTAAAAGGAGCCTTTGTTTTCATTAGAAAAAGAAAAGGGCAGCCCAGTACACAAGGCTCCCACATATGTGGGGTCCAAGGAAGGGGCGGACCACAAAGAGCCTATAGTACGCAGCCTTACCTAGCATTTTGCAAGAGGCTGTTTCCACGTCTCAAACCCTTGACCTCCAGGTCATACAGTGACAACTCAACTGTTGTGCCAAGGCTCCCCTTCTCTTTGTTTTCATTAGAAAATGAGACAAAAAAGAAAAATATGTAGAATTGGAAAGAGAAATGTGTCAAATATGCACATCCCACTTGCATCTCAAACTCAAGTCCATCAAATCAATGTTTACTGTTCAGAATCCACATATTTGACATAAACTTCTTTTACAGTAAATTTAATGATAAGAATGCATCTATGTCCATACATGTATCTTAACTTTTATTTTTTGTTAGTAATATGTATATTTTACCATTTCATCAAACAAATGTTTAGTGCGTCAAGTTCTCTTGGATAGTGTGTCAAAAGCATCATGCCATGGTGAACTGACAAAAATTGCCATGAGTAAGCTGCATTTGAGACTTAATATTTCACTTTCAACCAACTGCACATAGAAATTTGAAGCCAATATTTGAGGAAAAAAAGTTTCTTTAGTGCTTGCAGGGCATTCATTAAGCTTGGGAAATCTGTGCACGTTTCTGAATGCAAGGACTAGAAATCATACATGGTTCAATATGAATGGAGCAAAGCTAGAGACTAACCTCAAAAGTTTTAGCAGAACCTCAGTTTTGAACAAATATATCCCCATTGATGCAATGTATGGAAACTGCTTTGCATCCTGGGCAGACAGTCCCAGAACAGTTGTGTCCACTTGCTGCAGTACAAATCCTTAAATTTAGACACATGTTGGACGAAGAAGATAAATGTACATAACCATTTCAAGTCTCAGACAGTTTATTTTGGATATACATGTGTCTAGCAATAAGCATGTTCTAGGAAGAAATAAAAAGGAAAAGGCCTGTCCATACCATGGATTTCAGAGCTTCACCCTTTGGCTTTTCATGAAACTGACAGATTCGACCCGTTTCATCGATTTTCATCAGCCCAAAATCAGAAGCACGGCTGGAGAAAGAAAAAGTAAGTAGATTTACTTTCATAAGAACTGCTGCATGTAATTTAAACTTTTTTTGGAGAACACTTTATCAACTACAATGTCAAGAAATATTTTACTGCTACAAATTCAGAAGATTTACCTGTCATCCATGGGGACACAAGAAACAGATATATCAGCACCTGAATCGATGTGCTTCTGCATAAGAATTTCAAGTTCTTAGCAAAGAGTTTGAGGGGAGTAACACATGATGAAAATAAAGTAATAAACAAGTCTGAAAAGAAGTAAATACTAAAATAAGATGCTTAGCTCATACCTGCACAAAGTCCATGTAATCCATTCGGTACAGATGATCCCCAGATAATATCAGAAGGTTTTCTATATGTCGGTGCTTGGCATCCTGCAGAATGGATCAACTTAGGAGGTCAGTAGGGATGCATATGAACTTAATGCGAAGGAGACAAATGCATTCTTAAATGTCTGCATCAAAATTGCAAGACTGCATGCATAAGCCTACTATCCTTATTCCATAGTGAATTAACAACATCAGTTGTATGAATTGCACAGGAATAAGTTCCTAGTAGAGATGATATAAAAGTATATGCAGTTTTTCTCTACCTCAAATAGCCATATGAACTGTCTAACAGCATCAGCTGTCCCCTGAAACCACTTCTTTCCAGATTCACCAGGTGTCTGGGTAGCTGCTAATACCTATGCATCACAGTCAAAGGGAAAAGAACACCCATAAAAACAAAGGAAAGTTGAACTTAGCTACTTTGTTTCATTCAACCAGCAGAACTGGTACCAACCAGCCTTGGGTTTAAGCATCTGAACAGTGCTACCCAATTCAGCACATGTCAACAAGGGTCTAAGGCACTGATTATAATGATGAGAGCAGTCTGATTCAGCATACCTCAACAAATCCATTGCCAAAATTAACACCATTTCCAAAACTGTATGTTCGTGCAAGATGGCGGTTGAGAGATTGAGAGTTGAACTGGGTCAGGATGTAGATTTTATTTATTCCACTACTGATGCAGTTGCTCATAGGAACATCGATAAGCCTGTAGCATCCTCCGATAGGTACCTGGGACCCGGATAAAACAAGATTCAGATCTATGGCAATCAACTCATGACATTATCTAAAAAATAGGTTACTTAACAAGCAAATAAGTTCAAACATTATTAAATTCTACAAAATATCGAATGGTAGTTGTCACTATTTGAATGCACTATCCAGAACCTTACATTTTGAATGATGAGATCATTTTATAATCTCCCAAGAATATCTGCTTGGTTGGAATTACCTTTAAGCCAATAAAACCTTGACAATACTGAAATGGTATAGCAACCTATTTGATGATGTCACGTTGGAATGTTTTTATGAAATATGATCTTAATTATTTTGGATTATGTTCCATGAGATTTCATAACTCTTATTCATCTATCTACTTGACAGTGGGCAATTGTGAAACATGGAATCTACTCCATTAAAGATTTACTAGAAGTAGTAGTACTTGTAGTTCTTTTATACTCTTTTTCTGTCTTGGCATATTGACTCGCAAACAAATAAAGATCATTGAATACATCCAACATAAGGCTTCATGATGTTCTTCCACAGTTATCTTGAACTTCCTATGATTGTGGTCATTACATGTTCCACTGTATGGGGAATTTGTTCAGGCACATGTTTTGACAAAGAACCCTTTTAGTGCTAGGCTTTTCCTGCATGCTTCTCCTCTTCGAAGGTGGGCAGCATTCCAGGGGAACTTTTTGAATCTTCCCAAGTAAAACTACATACCTATTCTAGTTCTACAAACTATTGAGGGTTATTGTGCTCGAGGATAAAGAAGGCAAGCCCAGAAAAGCCAATTACAGAAGTATATAACACAAAAGCAAAGATCACATGAATGTGGCACAGATCATCACAACATGCAAAAGAAAGCCTGATATTTCCAGTTTTCTTACAGCTGGCTTTGCTCTTCTTCTAGTTAGAGGAAATAGACGGGTTCCAGCACCACCACCTAATATAATTGAGGCCACGGTCTTGCAGTCCGCCTGTGGTTTCTCAAACATCGGTGCCTGCAAATTCTGCATGCAAGTTCAAACTGAAGATGTAAGGTTTCTTCAGCTGCTCCAATAATTAATTAAGCAAGTCTAGTAATTACAAGTAGATGACCTAGAAACAGTTTAATAGAATATTTTCTGTTGCTGGAAACACAGGTCAAAGTTATACACTGGGATTTTACAGGTGCAAATCAAAAGCTTTATCAATTACAACCTAAATTTTAAACAACAACCATAAGACACCAAAATGCTACAGAAATAATTTTTTTCCTTTGATATTCATGAATTTTACCGTTTTGCGGCTACATGCTTCACATGGAATACAAGTTCGTCATGCTGGCCAAGAACTGAAACCAGTTCGATATCAAAAGAAGGAAAGACGCTCTGGAGCCTCAATGGATTAAACCTAAGAATGCATCACAATTACTTAAAAGAAGCAACTCCGTACTACAATCTGGTAGTCCACTGGTATAAACAGGGAAGAGTTCGAACCTTCGATCATATCAAAACATGGGATCTTAGATCTTTATTATTATTATTTTTTGGCAACAAAGAATACTGTAATCATACATCGATGAATCACGATTGGAACAATGCAAGATAAAACAATGAGAAAGATGGAAGAAGAAAAGTGGCATTTTTCAGTAGTTTTCTCTTTATGTAAGAGACAGAACTTAGCAGATGCATCTCTCAGCAGAAACCTGAATAAACGAATATATGTGGAAACGAGTTCAAGAGCAACCAGAAAAAGATCTGACGTTGAAGGATATAAAGTTACCATGTACTCATTTGCAACATCTGCAAGAACTGAGTTAATAGAAAAGCTTTTCGTTCCACTGCCTGTTCTCCTACAAGCTCCATGTTCTTCTATTTTGGCTCCTAATTCTCTGCTCTTTACAAGTGCTCCTGAAACTCTGTCCCCGAAGATTGACGACGATCGCACTGAAACCGGATCCTTACCTTGCTTTGACAAGATCTTCGAAGAGAATTGACAAGACCCGATCATCGAAGAACTCTGTAATACCCCTGTCATGGCTATGATCCTCTAACTCACTCCAAAGAAAATAAGAGGAAAATATCTGTCTTGCTCGAAATTCCAGTCCCCTGCTCTTGAATCAGAAGCGTCAAGTACCAAAATTTCTGTAAATAGATTTCAAACATACAGCTAATCCCAAGAGTCTAGTGCTTTCAAAGTCCTCGATCGCAGTCAGTTGATGGCAACCCCAGTAAAGCGACATTCAATAGATGACAAAAACAGTAGCTTCCTCAGCCTTCACGTTGCTAGCACTATATACGAAGAAAAATTCGTACCCTCCTTCTCATACGAATTATAATATTTCTTCTTTTTCCTCTTATTTTATAAGACAGCTAAGCAGTTCAACATTGAGACGCTGTCGAGATGAGATTACCTGCTTCCATTGGATATCTTTTGTTTCTTCCCAAAAATATCCGTTGCCGCAAGATCCAGCAAGGAATGGCTCCCACAGCGAACTTTCTCCCTTTGGACGAGGAATCTGCACTGATTCTCAGTAGCTTAACGGAAATGAACACGCCAATGTCAGATCAGATTGGCACGGTAGTTCGTTGCCCTGAACTAGATTTTTCTCTTCAATCAAGACATATAGAACAATCGATCAGAAAGCCAGTTCGGGAGAAAATCTCTTGTTTTGCGGCCGATCTTAGCAGAAAATGAATGATAAAAACTCGATTTAAAAAAAAAAAAAAAAAAAAGGCGCTGAAAAATGCCTCATTCTCTAGATCTAACCAGAGAGAACAAACGAGATTCAAAAGATCGATCGTTTGAGAGATGCTCAGTTGAAAAACATGGGTTAAAGGGAAAATTGCTGAATTTCCGGTCGTTATTTGTCTTGCCGGTGTAATTTCAATTCCTACTTCAACTTTCCGGCAGGAGAACTGAATTCACCGACGGACCCAAACAATGCAGATAAAAGAAAGCTCCTTTAATCGATCAAGTCCAATTACAGGCAGCAGCAGTAGCCAATCGCAAGTAACGAGAAAATCTAACTGAAATCCAACAAGTTCTCAATATCGGACTGCATGCAGCAAGTTCATAACTCCTGTAAAGCAGTCGCCTCTTCTGCGAATGAAGTTCGATCGAAACAGAAGAAAATCCTCCAAAGCTAGGAGAACTTGCTGCATTTACACGATTTCATGAATTTCAGCTGCTGCAACTAAAGAAAAATATAATGATCATATACGGCTCCGAAAAAGAAGTTCGATTCAGATTCAGAGCTTGTGATTCTGCTTCAATCGATGAAAACAGAAGAAAATCCTCCAAAAGCAAGGAAAACTAGTGCAATTACCCGACTTCACGAGTTTCAGTTGTTGCGACTAGTACCAAATGGATCACGATTATATACAGCTCCGAAAAAGCAGTTCGATTACGATTCAGAGCTTGTGATCGGACGCCGTTAAAGGAAGGAAAACTCGGCTGCAGACGCATTACAATGAGTGGGAAAGTTTGGAAGAGCGAAAGTAGCCGTAAACCGGGGAGGATTTACTCCATTTTATAATCATTTTCACATTTTTTTCAACGGTTGAGATCATGGACGGGAATCTTTAGGTTGTGTCGATTCAGAGGACGGCTTAGATGATAGTTTGCAGTTGACAAATGCGTCAAGGAGATATGGTCGGGAAGTCAAGCCACCACGTGTGAAGGGGACCCTTAGTGAATTGAGACGTTTCAAGGTGGGGATGGTCCCGTGAGTTATGGTATTGGACGGCGGGGAAAGCAAGTGAGGTGCACATGTTTGGGGGATCCGGCCTGGGAAAGGGTAACTTTGGATGATGTATTCCCGAGGAATCCGTGTGGCTAGTGTGCACGATAGAATTGAGCAATCAATGGTGAAGATCAAATTGTTTATGTTAGCAACGGTCTACATTTTGATGACCAAAACAACATTGCGGTTTGGATCAACCAAGATAGGTCCATATTGTCCGTTTTGTTTTAGTGGCCGTTCCGTTTTGACTACTAGAACAGGACGATTCAGAATTCCGTTAATTTAGGAATAAAATTTCAACCACTGTTTCGGAAGTTCTTTTAATTGAAAAAAAAAAAAAAGATTGGAATTTTAGACCTGACTGATCGGAGATGGAAAATGAATAAGAACGGGTGGAGCGGACCAATTTGATTGGAATTTTTAAGTTCAATTCCATTCCACTACAAAAGGAATTCTTGGGTTAGAGGTAAAGTTATCATTGTGTGACCTTGAACTGATGGGTTCAAGGCTTAAAAATAGCCTCAAACAAATATATAAGGCAAGATTGCGTACTATGAACCCTTGTGGTCCACCCTTCCCTGACCCTATACACATGAGGAGCTTTATCTACCAGAGCTGCCCTTTAATTCTGTTCCATTGTCTACATGGGAATAACAGGTTTGGGCAATACCAAAACAAGTATGAATAAGTCTGCCTGAATATGGTTCGCAAGAACCTCCACTTTGTGATGTGGATGTAATGTTTGGAATACTATGTTTGGGTGAGCCACATGTGGTCCATGCCATATGAGAAGAAATTATTAGAAATATGAAATGCTAGTTTGTAAATATGAGTGGGAATAAGAGATGTAAAATATAGTTGGGTGTGTCCAATCTTATCAGATAGTGCACTTCATTCTCTCTTCTAAACGTAAGTATGATAACCAAGCCACGTATGCTCTTATCTTTCTTTTAGTGTATGTGCTTATCCGATTACAGATTTACCATCCTGGCCGTCAAATCTCCAAATCATAAGAGATTTGACCATTACATACTAGAGAGCAACTTGCGAGAGCCATGCGATTTGGATGGTTCTTCGCGTTCTCATGGGATAGCTGGAATAGTAAGGTCCGAAGAAGCACTGTCAGGAATGAATTTGTGAGCCGCTCCCTCTGTAACACCCCGGATTTTTAAGACAATTTTTTTTTTTTTTTTTATAATGGCAATTTAAATAAGAGCATTTGGGATCCCATGAGAAAAGATTTATTTAACATTTTACTAAACCTATCTTAAAACTCCGGGTGTTAATTTTTCCTTTCTCAAAATGACGTACACGTAATTTAAACATAAATAAATAATCCGCGTATAAATCAACGTCAAATAAATAGGCGCCTTTATTTTAAATCAAATAAACGTCCAAAAGACAATAATAATATGGCGAGAATATCATCGTCCAACATCCCATATAAATGTCGATATATGTCCGAAAGATCTAAATCACGTCCAAATATAAAGTATGCGATGTAATGAAATTCAAATGATAATCCATTCTAATGACTCACATTTTAAAAAGCTATAGGGAAGCCCAGTCTTGACGACTCTCAAGGTTATCAGCAGCTTTTCCTTCTCGGTGTCGTATTTCGAGATCTAAGGCATTGCGAAAGCAAAGCAATGCCTGACAGAAGCTATCGCTTGTGTGCAGGTACATAGGCAATTAATGTTATAAATGAAGAAATAATGAAACGGCTTGAGTTGATGAAAAGTCTAACATTTATGGAAATAGTGATATCATAATGCCATGTTCAAATAAATGCCAATTTATTCCAAATCTTTAAAACATGAAGTTCATGAGTTAAAACATGACATGAATCAATAACATGGAGCATACAACGAGAATAAGGGCACCTGGGTAATGGGTCCCACCACATCGCACTAACATCACGATCGGGAGTACACATAGTCAACCTACGAGTGTCGTCACACCCAGGAGCATACCATCTATCACCATGCTCATCATACATGCACACATAACAAAAATATGGGTCATCATGCTTTGCGGTGGCAACCCTCGTGGTATCAACCACCGCCGCTCCCCGTCGACACCATAACGGGAGACTTAACGTCTGTCCCCATGGAAGGCTCGGGCCGTGAGTGTGGACTATCCATGTTACCAAACCCCCTCTAGAATGCCATCGCAGGCGGTGTACATCATATCACAAACTCATCACATCATAATCTCGGAAGGTGGGTGGCGGCCTATCCTCTGGCATGGCTGCCAGGGCGAGAGCACGAATCATCAAATATAAAACACGGAAATCATATGTATATGCTAAAACTCAAGAGCACTTATAGCTTGAAATCCCAGACATGCCCCTCATCTACAGGGTTGCTTTATAAAAGGACCAGCTATTAAGCCTCTATACTCATTTCCATGTAAATCCATGCATTTTCTATATATATAATAAGAAATAAATCTCTAATTAAGCATAACTAATTAACATCATGCTTGTAAAAGCATTTTAAATAAGTTTATTCAGTAAAAGAATTCAATTTGGAATAACCCATCACATGCCTTGATATGCATGGAATCCATGGTAAATAAAAATCGCAATTTAAAACACAATCACACATGATGCTATTGTTTAAACATGGTTTAAAATCAAGGCAAAACATTAGTTGTCGTCACCTACCTCAGTGTGAAATCACTAGCTTGCCAATAACTCCCTTTAATTGGTATATTCAAATGCACCTGTACATGTCACATCACTATTTTAAAATTTTTCTAAATAAAAAGTGGTCATTTCTAAGTTTTTAAGTTAAAACTAGGTCCGCGTCGTCAATACGGTCACAACGCCTCTTTCGGATCGTGATTTGGACCTCTCTAGCTCCCAAAAATCAAGTTTTAGTGAAAACTACCCTCAAATGGGGCCTGCCGGACCACCATAAGGTGGTTTAAACTGGCGGCGCCTCTTTTCCGCCGGTTTACACCGGCGTACTCTGGCGCACGAAGACGCACGGCGTCGCAGACGCCGCACGGAACGTGCGCCGCGTCCCGGTCCCACCGAGGCCGTCCGGCACGCGCGCGGCGCCGCGCACGCATGCGACGACGATGTCACATGACGTCGTCCCTCGGGCGTCATGGAGTGCGTCCTGGCGTCAGCGCGGGCGCGCCGGCCGTTGACGACGCGGAGAAGACGGCCAGGATTAGGTCGCCTCGGCGAGCTACGAAACTCAGCTTCCGTTTTGGGTAATTTTTGCGCCATTTTCTTCAGAATTCTCTCTAGAATCCATTTATGCCCTCCTTTTGCACTAATTTTCTCAAAAACCATGGTTTTTAAACGATTTTTCCCAAGTTCCTAAAAACCTCCCTAAGTCTTGGTTTTGAGTTTTCTGGCAATTCCTTAGTTGGATCCTCCCAAATTTAAGGGGTTTGCTCTTGGGTGTCTTTTGCACTAGTTGGACGGTGCGATTTCCAAACGGACAACGTTTGGTCTATGAAATCACACTCCAACAGTAGCGTGCACAAAGCCCCAAAAATCCGATTTTTTCCTAATTTTTAAATGGTTTCTAATTAATTTTCTAATTAATAAATACGAGAAAAACATGGATTTGAGGCTTACCTTGCACCTGGCCGGAGTTGCTCGTGTTGCTAGGGGCTCCACTCCCCAGGAAACTTCGGATTTTTGCGGGTCTAGGGTTTTGCGTATCATTAAATGGAAAACGCTCGAAGTGGAGCGTTTTGGCTCCTAGAGGAGCATAGATATAGGGTTTTAGAGTCTTGGGAAGAGAAACTCTTCCCCACCGGCTCTTCCCACGTCTCTCCGGCGATTTCGCGGACTGAGTAGAGACGTGTGTAGGCATGAGGTGCCGTTATCAATTTGGACCCCCGTGTAACACGTTACGTCAAAAGACCATTTTGCCCTTACAACTTTGTGACTCGTAACTCCTCGTTTGAGCTCCGTTTTTTGCGTTCTTGGTGGCTTTGGATTTGTATCGACGAGCACTTTCTAATTATTATGTTTTCAGGAAATAATTTCATCCATAAATTTTTATTTTAATTTATTTAATAATTTCCTATTTTTATCTTTAAAAATTAAGGATATTACACCCTCTGACTGTGGAAGAGGACTCCCGCAATGTCGTTAGCTGGTTGCAGACGGATCACGACTTACCTTGGACATTTGGGAACAAACTGCTGAGGGTTAAGGATTGGTTAAGATTGTTTCGGCTTCAATTCAGGCATGTCAAAGGTGTGCAAATGAGTCAACCGATGCCTTGGAGAGATCCGGCGTGGAGAGACCCTTTATGTTAGTCTTTCAGGGTATTGCTTTACGGTAAGAGATGTGTGATAGCGGGAGACGCGCCTTTGCTCATAAATAGGCATGAGTTTTGCATGACCCTAGCCACTCATCCTGTTTCGGCCACTCTTACATTGCATTCACATAAAAAGGTTGTGCCGATTGCACCATCTTAGCCTATGTTTTATGGGATTGAAATTCATGGCGATTGAAGGTTAAATCTGTAAAACTAGTGCTTAAAATCATCTGTTCTGCGTCATATTTTTCCTATAGCCTAGAGAAGGGATGTGAAATAGATGAATGGCCTATGCCTTAAAAAAGTCCTAGGTAGTATCTTCTTTGTAAAGGGCCTTTTAGTTTATCATTTCTCTTAATGTAATGCAATGCACTCTCTCCCATTGAATAATGCACACTACACACCAACCCAACCTCAATAAGAAAATGGAATGATTCTGATTTCATTGGAAGTGCGCCCTGCCTGAATGGTTGTTTTCAAAGACTTCCTCGGCCATGCATTAGTATCTCTTTCTTCTATAAAGCTCAACCACTAAAAGAATAAATAAAAGTTGCACCCTCCTTTTTGGCAGTCCTCTTTTCTCTCTTCAGAAAAAGAAAAAGAAAAAGAGGTAATGAGAACAATTACAGTTTAGAAGTAACATAAATGTGCATATAAAATCCTCTTGAAGCAAGAACAAGGTCACGAGACAAGCAAGCAGCTCATACATCGATACAGCCGATACTTGTCGCTTTTGGCCTCCATTTTTCTTTAGTAGAAGCGAAGAATTACAGAGTAAACTTATCGTACACGCTTATAGTCTATCCATCGCTTGATGGGATGGAGAGTATCGAGATTTAACCAAATCACGACTAGGCTACAAGGCTGGGCCTCCATTTAGTTCCTTGGTTATGATCAACCGTGCATGCTAGCGCGAGAAGGGCCGCGCATTGGAGCCGGTAGCTTGACCTTGATTTGATAATCCACTTTTGTGGTGGAAGAAGCCCGGCCTGGTCGACCAAAATATAAAAGATGGAGTGGGAAAAGGTCCTTGGACCATCCACTGTTGGCCCAGTACATATATGTATACGCATCAAAGCTGAAGAATAGTTATTTTCATTGTAAATCAATGCCGAGCCGAAATTTTTGCTAGTCTTTTTATAGAGATGGACCATACACACCGAGATATAAGCCACTAGGATACACAATACTGTTGTGACACTTTCATAGAATGTGGATCTGTGGTGGAGAATCTGTTGTGGAAAAGCTTCTAACATGACCGTTCACATTGTTTGGTTCATAAAACTGTGGTCCACTGTAGACTGTTGTAATTGTCACTTGCCAGTCATAATCATTTGCACCAAACGATCCCCCCCACTCAAACCCATAGAGGGCCTGTTTGGTCGGCAGGAAATGGATCACCAGCAGAACTTCAACTCCGTTATTTGGTTTAACATGGAAAGCAAAGGCTGTATTTGGCAACGGTTTTTTCTATTTCGATTTCTAGAAGCCAAAGAAGCAGTTCGTATTTTCTGTAGAAATGAGAAGCATCTCCCTATTTGCTTCTTATTTTAGTACTTTTTAAGATTACCTTTAGAAATGTTTCTCAACCAATTATAATTTTTTTTCTTAGATTTGGTAGAAACAGAAACGCCCCGTTTCCGAACATAGCCCAAGTCCAGCTCAAGAAAGCTATTATCAATGGCAACTCGAAATTGATTTTCTGAGAAATGCATTTCTGCAAAATTTCACAGCAAACGCAGAAGCTGAGATCTAGAATGGGGTGCGATATTCTTTTTAGGAAAAGAGAAAAAAAGAAAGAAAAAAGAAAGATAAAGCAGTTTAATCTACTCGGTGAAACATATTTATACATGCTTAAACTTTCGGGATCCATGCATTATTATTATTATATAGGTCTGTGGATATCGTACTGAATTATTAATGCAAAGAGAAGAAACATAAAAAGGACAGGCCGGATGCACTAAGTTCTCGCCTATGAGCGGTTTGGAAAGGGACTGCAAGAGGCTTTTTTCACTTCTTCACACAATGACAACATTACCGTTGCACCAAGGCTCCCCTTAAAAAAAAAGACTTCAAAGAGAAGAAAGCATGTAACATAATAAAGGTTGGATCCGTGTTTTAGCGGTGGTGTAATAGCACCGTAAAGGTCAGATAAATCCCAGCAAGTCATCCTTTGTCTGCGATCAAGTTCGTCAGTCATCCAATTCCCAACTGTATTACACTTTCAGATGAGCTTCGCTTATAAACCATTCAAGCCTTTTAAAATAGTTATGATTTTAGTAATCTTAAACAAATGACAAGGCTTCTAAATTTCTATGGTATCGGGGGTATGGCCGTTGTTTTCCAACTTTCAAACCCATCTATCTTTAGCTCCAAGTTAATAGCGATTAAGGTCATCCATTTTTGCTGCATTATCAATTGATTACTTGTGAACCAGAAGATGACTAATTTGGGTGTTAAACCCTAGGCCTTACATGTACTTTAGCTGCATGTATAAATGCTTATACACCAAATAAGAACTCTATTATGGTGGTATTAATTTAAATGCAGATACTCCAATTGAGGAAAAAGGAGTGGATTTCTTTTCAACAGTGTATGTATGCATGAGTTTTGGGAGTCACCTGCAGATTGTTCACATCTATTTTTGTATGGAGAATGTGGCTTAAAACGTGCTGTTCCCGATATTGTACATCAGTTTTGATGATCCTTTGCTTGTTACGTTCCCTTTTCTTCTTCTTCTCTCTGCATCTCTCTCTAATTTGTATAACGCAATGTTTTTGCATAGTTCGCTCTTTCTCTATTTTTTTTATTTACAAGCGACTAATTACAAAGCAAATTACTTACATCTGCTCCTAAATCTATCCTTGACTAAAGAGGAAAGCAACTACTCAAACATGCAATCAAACATATTCTACGAGAGGTGTTGAACAGTTTGAGATCAAACTCTGCTAGACGTGTTGGCTGCTTATTCTGTACCTATGACAGTTTTTAGTGTATAACCTATAACCCCTGAGAGTCTGAAACCCCCTTCTAGTGCCGCCGAGGTGAAAGGCCATGGCTCTATAAGCCTATACTTATCCTCCAGGCCTACAGTCTTTTGCATTCAAAAAAGTTCTGACCCCATGTTTTAGATGGCCTACTTACCCAGCATCTCATATATTGCAGGCAGCTACGACCCTTCTTTTATTATAAGCAGAGAAGTACAAAACAAATCACTCATACTCCACAACTAAGCATATTTTAAAAAAGATGCCGATCTGTCTGCAATCAATTAACTGCACTATAAATTTGTTCGCACATGAACTTTTTAGCTGCTTGTGCTTTACACATGAATATCTTACATAAAATTTGAAGTCCGTTAGATCCAATGTAGCTTAGAAGCCATGCTAATTGATTAATTTTAAGTTCTTAACTATCTAATTAGATGCATAAATATGTTTTACTATCGGATTAGACCGCCGTTGAACCCTTAATAGCTTCAAAAGCCGTGTTAATTGATTGATCCCAAGTTGTTAATGATCTAATTGGTTGCATACTTTATTGGATTGATTATGGATTTCCATCATATGGTCATTTGACCATAGCTATGATCATATGATTGACGACCGTATTGCCTTAAATAAATGAAACTTTTGGCTAGTGATTGACACATAAGAGGAACATGGCCCGAAAATTTTGGGTACAGACCCTAACAATATTTATTTAGGAGGCGGTTATATAAAATTGTAACAAACATTTAACATCGAATGGGCCCACTAAATTATATTACTTAGTCAAAGGTTATAAAGAAAAATGCTGCTGCAATTTCCTCTCAAAAAGGAAAAAAAAAAAAATGCGGCTGAAATTACAACACGGGACGGGACATTGAATGATTAGTGATTCAATCTTCTAGCTTACTTCTTGGATTGGCAGTAACTCAAAGTTCTTCTCGGTTGGATGATCCTAACCATTCAATGGATTAAGAA
The DNA here is from genome assembly GCA_035236585.1 of Warburgia ugandensis. NCBI lineage: Eukaryota > Viridiplantae > Streptophyta > Magnoliopsida > Canellales > Canellaceae > Warburgia > Warburgia ugandensis. The sequence goes on from CP141126.1 coordinate 105,597,401, forward strand.
GAGCTACAGATTAAGATCTTCAAATAGTGGACAATATGTGCTACGGCATAGTTCAGGAAGAAGATGAGCAGTTGAAATCACTAAATATCTGTTTTCTAGTTCTCAAACTTGTGAGACAACTCAGAACACTAGTTCAAGTTACTTGAGTCAATAGCAAATTAAGTTGATTCACGAGTAGACTCGCTGTATAATAAAAGTAATTAATTAGATTACGAACACCGGCGTAGCTCAACAAACTTACCCAACATTTGCATAACTATAAATATCTAAAACATACATGCAGAAATGTATTTTTCTTTTTTTATAAAAAAATCTGGCTCAAGCTTTTCGAGTATCTTCAAGTTAACTCAAGCTTTTCCAGTCGATTCAACTCTAGTTTTCATGGGTAAATCATGCATCTTCTAGAATAAGACAGCATAGAAGTTGTACATTTGATAATCAAATAAATGTCAAACTGGAGCCAATAATGATAATGACACCATGTAGTAATATAATTACGTAAACGCCAAGAATTGAAAGTGATAATCTAACGAAATATTGGCCGGCATTTTAATATATGTTTGAAGAATAGGATTGGGAAAAGTAAAGTGAATAATTCCTCTTTTTTATGTTATTATTATTTTTTGTTGAAATGAATGTCCATCCTCAGTTAAACAAGTCAATGGTTCATTGGAAGTGCCCAGATTCATTATCCATACTCTCAATTGATGAATCAGCAAAACCAAACACTCTTGACAAGGAAGTTAGTCAACGTCAATGCTATATTCTTGCACTTAACTAAAACTTCTTAAATGTATACCTTTCAATAATCAAGCTACTACAAATGATGCATTGTCAGCTCTCAATATTAATATGAGTTTTAATTATAAATGTAGATGGAGCATTATGTCATGTAATCCAGTGTTATATATAGAAATATTGTTAGCTTACTTTTTATCAACTTAAGCTTTTAGTTTGGATGGTAATCCAACATGGTATTAGAGTTTTATTGACTTAGAAATCATGAGCAAAAATTCTAAGACCTCTCATTGAACAAATCCACATGTAAGAGCCCAAAAATAACCTTCCACGTCCAGGGTGTGTTGAAGATATAAATACCGTTGGCCCACTTTTAATCATGTAACACCCTGGGTTTTTATAATAATAATAATTCTAGTCGGGATCCCAAAATCAAAAGATTTTATTAATTATTGTATTAGAACATTTACTTAAAAACCTCCGGGTATTATCTCTTTTTTCTAAAAATATCACGACCACGCTTAAAAGATAAATATAAGTACATAGTAATAAATTTAAAACAATACCCATATCAAATCCAAAGTCAAAATCTACTGCGCCTTTATTTTTAAAATAATAAATATCCAAAAAGCATAATGTGTCCCAGGGTTTATCCATCATAATATTCCACCATACTTAAAGACACGTCTATAATATATATAATGTCATAATCAAATCCATGAAAATATAAATATCATAAGTAATGCTAATATAGTCTTAAAACATCATATGTGATGAAATATGAACCTCATAGATTTAAAACACGATGATCTTATAGATATAAAACAGGATATGATCTAATGTAAATGAGCATGCCATAACAAACAGAGCACTCCAAGGTACGTGGGTCTCACGAGTGTCCCGTACACTCGTATGACAAATCATGAGTACTCACATCAATTTTTTGAGTGTCGTCACACCCAAGCATACAATAGCATATCCATGCTCATCATGCAAGCATATAGAACAAGATTATGAATCATCATGTTGTAGTGGCAACCCATCTAAAGTCTCAACCACCATCGCTCCCCATCGACACCATAACGGGAGACTTAACTTTTGTCTCCATGGAAAGGCTTGGACTGGTAGTGTGGATTATCCATGTTACCAAACCCCTACCTAAAGCCATTTGTGGGCAGGTGTTTATCACATCACAAATTAGGACGGCGGGTTGCCGGCCCTACTCCCTCCTAGCATGACATCCATTGAGTGAAAGCACCCATTATAAATTACAAAATACAAAAATCGAGTATCTCGTAAAACCAAGAGCATTGATGACTCACAATCTCCAAGGCACACCCCTCATCCTGGGGTTAGCTTCTCAAAGGACTATCAACCAAGCATCCACCATCAAATTTATGAAAACCCACCAATCTCAGTGATGCTGTAACACCCCGGATTTTTAAGACAATTTTTTTTATTTTATATAATGGCATTTTAAATAAGAGCATTTGGGATCCCATAAGAAAAGATTTATTCAACATTTTACTAAACCTATCTTAAAAACTCCGGGTGTTAGTTTTCCTTTCTCAAAATGACGTACATGTAATTTAAACATAAATAAATAATCTGCGTATAAATCAACGTCAAATAAATAGGCGCCTTTATTTTAAATCAAATAAACGTCCAAAAGACTAATAATATGGCCCAGGGTCTATCCACCATAACATCCCATATAAATGTCCAACATATGACCAAACATCTAAATCACATCCAAATATAAAGTATGCAGTCCATAATAAAATCCAAATGATAATCCTGTTTAATGACTCACATCACTGTCTAACACTATAGAAAAATGGTCTTTAGCAGCTCTCATGGCTTCTCAAATGTACCTTTGCCTTTCCCGTATCGCGTCGAGATCTAAGGCATTGCAAAACAAAGCAATGCCTCAGCAAGCTATCGCTTGTGTAGGTACATAGACAATTAATGTAATAAATGAAAGAAATAATGAACAACACTGATAAAAAGTCTAACACTTATGAAAATAGTGATATCATAATGTCATGTTCAAATAAATGCCAATTTATTCCATATGCTAAAACATGCAATCATAGAGTTAAAACATGACATGAATCAATAAAATGGAGCATACAACAAGAATAAGGGCACCCTAAGGTAATGAGTCATATCACATCGCACTAACATCCCTAATCAGGAGTACACGTAGTCAACCTCTAAGTGTCGTCACACCCAGGCATATCATCTATAACCATGTTCATCATACATGCACACATAATAAGAATATGGGCCATCATGTCAAGAAGGCAACCCCTCCATGGGTATCAACCACTGCCGCTCCGCGTCGACACCATAACGGAGACTTAGCTGCTCCGTCCCCATGGAAAGGCTCAGACCCAGTAGTGTGGACTATCCATGTTACCAAACCCCTACCGAATGCCATCTATGGGGTGTGTCTATCATATTACAAACTCATCACATCATAATCTCTGAAGGTGGGTGGCCTGGCCCTATCCCTCCCAAGATGACGCCCACCGGCGAGAGCACCCGTCATCAAATATAAAACACTTTAAATCATATGTATATGCTAAAACTCAAGAGCACTTATAGCTTGCAATCCTCAAGACATGCCCCTCATCCTGGGGTTAGCTTATAAAAGGACAAGCTAATAAGCCTCTATTCTCATTTCCATGTAAATCCATGTATTTTCTATATATACAATAAGAAATAAAACTCTAATTAAGCATAACTAATTAACATCATACTTGTAAAAGCATTTTAAATTAGTTTATTCAGTAAAAGATTTCAATTTGGAATAACCATCCTGTACGCAATGTCGCATGAAATCCACGGTAAATAATAATTGCATTTTAAAACACAATAACACATGATGCTATGTTTAAACATGGTTCAAATATCAAGGCAAAACATTAGTTGTCGTCACCTACCTCAGTGAGGCCACTACCGCTAATAACTCCCTTTAATTGGTATGTTCAAGTGCACCTGTACATGTCACATCACTATTTTAAAATTTTTCTAAATAAAAAGTGGTCATTTCTAAGTTTTTAAGTTAAAACTAGGTCCGCGTCATCAATACGGTCACAACGCCTCTTTCGGATCCTGATTTAGACCTCTCTAGCTCCCAAAAATCAAGTTTTAATGAAAACCACGCTAAATGGGGCATGCCGACCACCATAAGGTGGTTTAAACCGGCCGCACTCTTTCCACCGCTACACCGGCGTACACCGGCGCACGAAGATCGCGTGCGTCACGGCCGCCAGACGCTGCCGCGTCCCGCCCCTCCGCGACTGCTCAACTCCGCGCTCCCCACACGCGCGTCGCGCATCGCGCACGCGTGTGACGACGACCGGCCGTCCCCGGGTGCTGCCTCGCCGCGCAGGCCCCGCGGCCGCCGCTGGCGCCGACGCCGTTGACGACGCCGGAGAAGACGACCGGATTCCGGGCCGGCCCCTGGGCGGAGCTACAGAGCTCCGTTTTGCGTGATTTTTTGCGCCATTTTCTTCATAATTCTCTATAGAATCCATTTATGCCCTCCTTTTTCATTGATTTTTCCAAAAACCATGGTTTTTAAACGATTTTTCCCAAGTTCCTAAAATCCTCCCTAGGTACTGGTTTTTGGGTTTTCTGGAGAAATCTACCGTTGGATCACTCCCAAATTTAAAGGGTATGCTCGTCTCTCAGGCACTGGGCTTGGATTCGGTGCGATTTCCAAACGGGCAAGGTTTGGTCCGTGAAATCACGCTCCAACAGTAGCGTGCCTAAAGTTCCTAAAAATCTGATTTTTCCTAATTTTTAAACGTTTTCTAATTATTTTCTCTATTTAATAAATACTAAAAAAAAACATAGTTTGAGGCTTACCTTGCACCCGGCCGAAGTTGCTTGTGCTGACGGCTCCACTCGCCGAAAAATCCAAGTTTTGCGGTGGCTAGGGTTTTGCGTAAAACTCGAGAGAAAACGCTCAATAGTGGAGCGTTTGGCTTTCTAGATGAGCATGAGCATGATTTGTAGAGTCCCGGGGAAGAGAAACTCTTCCCCACACGTCTCTTCCCATGTCTCTCCGGCGATTTCGCCGGACTGGTAGAGACGTGTGTAGATAGGGGTGCCGTTATCAATTTGGACCCCTGTGTAACACGTTTCTGTCAAAAGACCAATTTGCCCTTACAACTTTGACGGCTCATAACTCCCTCGTTTGAGCTTGCTTTCGCGTTTTGGTGGCGTGATTCGTATCGACGAGCACTTTCTAATTCTTATGTTTTCAGGAAAAAATTTCATCCATAAATTTTTATTTTAATTTATTTAATAATTTTCTATTTTATCCTAAAAATTAAGGATATTACAGATGCAATAAAGAAAAATAATTACTAATCATACATAAGATACGAGGTATCAATCTCATAAAACAATCGACCGTGAAAACCCATTCAATACACTATCGAAATCTCATATCGATCATAGCATAAAACATTGAATCTCACAAAATCTCAGAATAAATAAACAAGTGACAATCAATCATAATCAACCATGATGATATGTGTAATAACCCAAAGAATTAAATAATAATAATAATAATAAGATGGGTAAATTGATAAATACAAGTGGGCCTACAGGGCGTGGGACCCACGACGAGGCTATAAAAGCCTACCCTGTCTTTTGTACGGCCAAACTATTCACCTCGGATTCCTCATTAACAATGCAAGGCAACGACGTGGAACTCCCCTCGCAGGTGCACGCAGTGACAATCTAACCACGGTAGGCCACCCTCCACCATTTTACTTGTTTTTCTTGTAGTTTTTGTCGTTTTAATGCCAGAAAACGGTGTGGATTGCTGTTTTCCAGTGAACTAGTATGCGTTACTATTCTTGTTAAAGTAAACTGATAAAACGACATCAGATCATGATCTGAATCGTTCATCTTATGTGTTGTAACATGAAGAACAATCCCATGAATTTTCATGGTGATCGGACGGCTAGGGATGCCGAAAACTCATAAAACAGTAGATGGAGAAATTTTAGGAACGTGACAAAAATCGTGTAAAAACCCTAGATAATGATAGAGTTGGTTAAAAAAGGGGCATAAAAATGGGATCTACGCAAAAAACTGAGCAAAACGGTGCAAAAATAGCACCATTTGGACACCTGAGCGTCGTTGATGGCGACCGGAGTTCGACCGTTCTCTCCGGCGGCAACAACCGGCAGTGACACGCGTCACCCATATCGCATGCCACGCAGGTGCCACGTCTGCAGGTGGCACGCCCGAGACGCACGACACCACGCACGCGACTTTACACGCACTGCACCCTCGCGCCACGCACGTGACACGCGGCACCAGTGCACACCAGCAACACGCGCGCAGCGCACCAACGTACTCGCATGCGCACAAAGATGGCACACTCACGCGCACGAGGACGACGCATGCACAGTACGTCCACGCATGCGCACGTGTCAACCACACGCGCGCGCACATGCGACACATGATTTTTGGGTCCTTTGACCCGTCCATTTACAAAAACTTGATTTTTAGGAGCTATAGAGGTCCAAATCGCAATCCGAAAGAGGCGTTGCGATTGTATCAACGACACGGACCTAGATTTGACTTGAAAATCTAGATCTAAATCCTTTTTTTAGGGTTACACCACTAAATATTGTGAGATAATCTCAATTAGGCTGATTAATGGATGGTCAAGCCTTAGATCTTGATGGTATACATCAAATGTGAGATAACCTAGGGGATTAGATGGCTAAACAACATTGAATTGCCAAATGATGGAGGATTTTTAATGTAACAGGTATTTCATAGCATGCAACGTGATACATCCACGCGATTGATTTGAGTACTACATTTATTGAGGTAGGTGATTTTATTTAACTATTTCGTGATTTCAGTAACCATGAGCGGATTTTTAAAGCTTTGAGACATGTGTTTTATGTCTTCTCATGCACATAAATAGATCCCTATTTTCGTGTTGTAGTATGACTTTTCAATTTGGTAATAACAATGTATACATGGGCTTTGATCGTGCTATTGGGATTATTTATAGAGCATTTATATGATTTATAAGATTTATATCTTACCGATGATTTATGACGGGTGCTTTCACCTGGTGGGTACTATGCTATGAGGGTTGTAGGGTTGGCCACCCGGCCTCTGACTTTGTGATGATGATGATTAAACACCACCCTTGAGTGATACAGGGTCAGGTACGTAAGTGGTGGTATCATGGGTAGTCCCCCTTGCGGGTCCGTTCCTTCCCATGGGGACGGAGAAAGTCTGCTGTTTGGTGTCAACAGGGAGCAGCAATGGTTCAGATCTTGAGAGGGTTGCCACTGCAGCATAGTAACCCATATAGTTATTGTGCATGTTCATATGACTTTATATGTAAGGTGAACCGGGGCAAGCCGAGCCTAAGCCGTGAGAGACTCCGAGGGCTGATGCAGGCTACAAGGGAGGGACCAAAGTTAGTATGGGTGAACATCACCGGTGATTGAGTATAGTGGAGCATTTTTGTATTGTTTTGATACATGGTTTGTTATTCATGATTTCATGCATATTATCCTGTGAATATATACTAGCATGGTTTTGATGTACATACCTTTATAGTTTGATTTTGCCTTGCATGTCATCCTAATTTAACTCGATATCTGTTTTGTGAAAGTTTGTAATTATGAGCATTCGGTTATTTGACATGTCTTAAGTATGTCTCTTTCATGAGAATTATATTGTAAATTTTGTTAAACTTTCTTTGAGAGTAATCACCTACACAAGCATAGCTTGCTGAGGCATTGCCTTGTTTTGCAATGCCTCATATTTGGAACGTGATAACAAGAAGGGAAAGCAGGCGGAGTAGCGGAGATTTGGAAGAAGACTTGAAGACCGTCCATCTCATTTCTTTATTTGGACATAGCTTAGAGTATGTTACTTGGACTAGACTTTTGAAACTATCTTAGATGTGGATACATTTTTATAAATTGGACTCATATTATGGTATGGAGGATTGTTAAAGTTTAGATGGAAATAGTGTGGTGGTTATGGATGGAACCTGGTGACGTTTGATTTAATTTATTATCATCTTTAATTAGCCCGTGTATTTATTGTGGTTTTTAATCGAGCATGCTCAGAGTATCAAGGTTTTAATGTTATTTATTATTATAGTTTTCGAATGTGGTTGACCCCCGAGGTTTTTGCTTTCAATAAATAAAAAAATTTAAGCTGTGCTAAAAGTTCTATAATTTAAAATTTTAATTTATAGGGATCCCATTTATTTTTCTTTAAAATATATTATTATTTCTCATATTATGAGGAAAAAGGTTTATAAAAACCCGGGGTGTCACACTATGATAATGCAAAGTTTTAAAATTCAAAACATAACATTAAATGTCGTCCCCTACCTCAATGAGAGATAACCTAAATCAAGCATGTAATTCTCTTAGCTCGCATACTCTAATATACCTGTTAGTAACACGATATTATTTTATGTTATTTATTTCATCTCAATGGAATCTATGGTGATCCAATCGTTGGATCGTTCTTTAAGATCTCTATTTATGATTAGATCCTTAATCCTAACATTAATTGTTATCAATTGATTCTATCTCATATTCATCTGTTCATTTTTGTATGCATATAATGTTTACACCTTAATCTGATGATCAGATTATCCTTAGATCAACAAATTTTCAAAATCTGAGTCAGATCAATGGTCTGGATCAATTACTAGAGTAAACACCTCTAATCTGATCCTTAGGATTCTCAGTTATTACCTTATATTATCTAGTTGTTTAAGTTCTGGAGCTTGATCACCCTTTGATTAGCCTAATCAAGTGATTTGGTGCTATTTTATGAATTTGACCTGACTAGATGTGATTAGATCAAGATTCTAAAGCTAAAATCATATCCACATTGTCAATACGATTCCAACGGACCTTCCGGATCGAAGGTTGGGCTTCTGTAGCCTCTAGAATTTTAGAAAAATCATTTCAGATCAAAAATCAAATTTTCCCATGCACCTGTGGAGGGGGTTTACGCTGGCGTCCCCAGGACTCACTATGATGACCCGAGTTTTCACATGCATTTTTAAATGCAATATCTAATTCCTAAGGCAGGATGCATCCCTATTTGAAAACCATTTTATAAAAACCCTGCAATGCAGCGGAAAATCTTTTGTTTTAAGCTCATTTTGAAAACCCCGAGTGTCATTTGCTTTCACAACCACCAAAGTAGTTTTGCGGAAAACTTCAGAAATCATAAATATTTTTCCCCAGGTCTATCCAATCATAGCACACAATCCAATTGTAAATAAATACAAATACATGTCCAAAGGGTAGAGAGTTTACTTACATGTATAATTGTCTTCTATTTGATTCACTTGCTCGTAGCACTAATATCTCCTGAGACGTCTTCTATTTGTGAGTGGAACTATCCTGAAAAATGTTAAGGATAGGGTGAGTATATACTATACTCAGTAGGAGTCTATCACTACTAGGTTTGCAATGCATGCTATTTTTAAAATCATGTGCTCTTAAAAACATATGCATGTTCGAAAGATCATGTTCAATATCGAGATTAAAAACCATCATCAAATTGGAATATTAACGACTTAAGGAAATCACATAATTCAAGTCGAAAGTATCATATATATATCATAACATAATTATATGCATAAGATGCTTTATTGAATCCAACTCATGGATATCTAGTATGGTACGGTCGACCAACCTCATATCATGCCATATGCAATGCACATAAGTCCACGAAACTATAGGGTCCAACTATGCCCATGACCTCGTTGCTGTGTGGTCCCCGGGTACTTGAGGACACTCGGTCATAGCCTCAACGGGGCCTATGACATGTCAACCCAGTGCCGTGACACCAGTGGTAGCCCCATGTACCACATGCAGTTGACGTAGGGACGTTGCGCTTTTTTGGGCGTGGTACCCATCCACCTAATAGTGGTAGAGGCTGGAGGCCAACCCAAACCTCTCGGCATAGCGCCCACAAGCTCATCAGCCCAAATCATATCAGATCAAACCAACGAAAACCTCTTATTCAAAACCCATCCTCTTTGGATCCCTCACAACTGCCTGGCCCTCACAACTGCCTACTCAGCGTCTTTTGGGCACTCCAACGTCTTTTGGTAACCCTCAAGGACATGCAATCTCTTAAAAACTTAATGCTCACCAATTATGCAGTATATGCATTTGTTTGTAAAACATATATGTGCATAATGTATATGCAATCATTTGCAAAACATATCTATGCATAATGTATATGCAATTATTTGCAAAACATATCTATGCATAAAAAGTTTATCATATGTATGCTGAATTAAGTCATGCTAAACAAGTTATATAGTTTGTACTTAAAACATGCATAAAATAATCATGACTCCTTTTTAAAAAGTCTAGTAGCGATAGAGCACCTACCTCAAAATCTCCTGGAGTCGCGTCCTTTAGCACTCAACCCGTCCCTGGGTCTCATTTATAAACTCCCGGGTATGAATGGATATAAGGAGTCCTTATTAATTTCAATCCATTTAGTCATTAGATCACTAGCTCTGCCTATTGGATCCAAGGTCCTTGCCTAATTCACTGCCAGGCTAGCTCCTATAATATGGACCTACTTATTCAATAGTTAAATTCTATGAATGGTCCTATGATCCTAATTTTAAAGTCTCATTAGGTCAGCGTGTCCTGGTTCCCAGGACACCCGTGCATCCTAGTTGAACTACGACCGCCTCATGTGCGTGTGCGCCTAAAGGCCGTGCCAAAGACCGCATTTTGCACACGCACGTGCATGCTCAAGTGACGCGCTATGACGTGCATCATCACACGGACGCACCTTGTAGCATGGCGCGTCTCAGCTCCCAGGGCACCCCGTGCATCCTAGTCAAGCTAGGACCCGTGCCCCATGTCGCGCACGTACCCGAAGGCCACACCTAGGACAGTGTTCGCACGTGCACAAGCATGCCTAAGCGACGCACTATGACGCGCATCATCGCACGGACGCACCTTGTAGCATGGCGCGTCTCAGCTCCCAGGGCACCCCGTGCACCCTGGTCGAGCCAAGACCCGTGCCCCATGTCGCGCGTGCACCTGAAGCCCGTACCTGGGGCAGTGTACGCACTGTCGTACACTTAGAACCCGTCCCAGGGACCTAGTCCCAGGTGCTCGTGGTGCTTGGCATCCTTGGGGCGCCTGGCTCGTGCAGGTCAGGCCCAAGCTGTCGTGGGGTGTTTTTCTGGCCAAGAACCCGGCTGAAAACGACCGGAAAGGACTAGATCCGGCATGGATCTGGCCTGGGGGAAGCAAACGGAAAGGAAAAGGAGGGACGGCTTACCTTGCAGTCGGAGATGGTGCTCTTCCCGCCTATCCAAACCCTTGTTGCTGGAAAAACTTGATGAAGGTGGAAACTCCCCATGTCGTGCAAGGCCAGAACAAGAGAAGAGAGGGGAATGGGGAGACGAGAATGGCAGGCCAGTCTTGGCCTGGCCGTTGCCGGAAACACAGAGGAACGGGTTTCCGGTTTTTGCTGGAAACCCCAGTCTCAAATGACTGAAAAATAGCCAAAAAACGTGGTTTTTTGGAGAGGGGAGATGGGGTTTTTATAGACCGGCTATGGCGGTGCCCCTCAATGGCGGTGTTGCCATTGGCAGTGGCAGATCCCTCTAGAAAAATCAGGATCGAGGGTTTCTGAGAGGGTCTAGAGGTTGAAGACGACAGGGGTGCTATTATCAAAAAGGCCTGCTGTGTTTTTCGTCCTTTTTCGTTTTTCTATTTAATTTTCAGAAATACCCCTATCTTTAAATGGCTATAACTTCTTCATACAAACTCCGTTTTGGGTGATTTTTGAGGCGTTGGATTCCATTTTTCGAGTAGAATCTAATGGTACTATTTTCCTCACAAATTCCTTCATTTACTATTTTAAATAAAATCAAACATTCAACACAATTTATTTCCTATAAAACATTCAATTTTCGTTAAAAATAGTGTAAATTGCTTAGGCATTACACTCACAGATGCCAGAACAAGTAGCGGAACGTGCCCACATGCGTTGTCTACTCTTGGGCGCATTGTCCATAGAGCACGATGAGCCCGAGTCGTCCAATTTCTTTTGGCTTGATTGGAGCCTCAGATGCTCCGATTTATTTTAAATCTATTTTTGCTATTCATAGGGTTTTTGGGTCCAAAGATCACATTGAACGGCTTATATCTGTCATTGGAGGTATCCTTAAAGTGGGTCTAAACATGCTGCAAGGTTTTGACTTCATAGGTCATTCAATGGCCATTCAGCTCAGATCCAGCCCGGACCTGAGAGGGGAAAGTTGAAAAACAATGTGAAAAATAAGTTAGAGTGTGTGGCTTACCTGATTAGAGCCAGAGATAGGAGATCGAGTCCTCTAGTGCGTGCAAACTTCCATTCGTTTTAGCAGCATGCAAGGGGAAAAGCTAGGGTTTTTCTCTGGTTGTGTTGGCATGAGAATAGAAAGGAAACAAGCTTATGTAATGGTAGATCCGATTACTTAGTAGGGCAAGGCAAATCACCGCTCTTTCTCCTCATGCTACGGGTTAGGGATGGAAAGGGGTGCCGTTATCAAAACGATCCCCTCTAATTCGTGTCACTGCAAAATTACCAAATTGCCCTATGATATTAAAATGTTCATATCTCCCTCATCCGAACTCCGTTTTCGACTCTCTTTATACCGTTCAATTCCTATCGACGTATAATTTCTAAATTTAGTGGTTTCAAAACCAAATTCTATTCATAGAATTTTTAATTTAATTTATTTATTTTACTACTAAATTACGATTAAAAATTGAGAATATTACAAATCAGCTTAACTTTTAGGTTGAACGGTAATTCAATATCCTACACTTCTTTCTTTATTTCTTCTTCTTCTTTTTTCTTACAAATAAGGAATTACAAAGAAACCCACTAACAAACGTTGCTAAATCTATCCTATCCCCACGAATGCGGAGGGAGGGTTGCCAACTTAGAACCCTCTATCTAGCGTCAATAGGAGAGAAGTATATTGTCAAGCATCTGTACCTTTTTCTTTGCGCAGTACATAAACATTACTAAAGTAAAAGTTACCAAACATCAATACAGGATTTGAATCAACTCACCAAGCCTTCATTTATTTTTCTAAACCTAAAGTTAGTTAATCTCACATATAGATTATACACTTAAATAATAGTTTTGATCATCTCCTTCTTGTGTAATGCACATGCAGCTTTTATTACTCTTTTTCCTTGTCGGCTGAAAAAGACTACTACAAGGTGATGGAAGACCGCCATGGATGGCTGTGTTAACGACTTTCATTATGCTTAAGTACGGAGGTTATGTTTATGATAAATGCTATCTAGACTGAGCTTTCGGTATTGAGTCGGTGAGCTCTTCATCACAATTCTAACTAACTTAAATGATATAACTTATTCATTGTCTTCATCCTTCCTAAGACAGGTTATGTGCAAAAACTTATGCCCATTTGTTGCTTTTAGCTGCTAGTTTTCTCTAATTTTCTCAATTAAAAAGTTCAATAATCATAATTAAAATGCTTTTTCTACTGGAAAAACTTGTAGTTAGAAGTATCAAATAGATACGAAGTTTTGCAGCTAGCCTAAATTGGGGAAAGTGAAATAGATCCAAAAATGAGGTCTACAGGGAGAAGTTATGGAGTCAGTCTCGGGGTCCCCGTAGACATCAGCATCTAATCAGAAAAGTTCTGAAAAAAGTGAACAAGGACCTTCTAGCTCAATGGGACAAGAAGGGCTTATCCGTTGGTGCCTAGCAGGTCACTGGTTCCAGGTGCTCATGGTGCATGTGGAAAGAGTTCTGAAGAAAGTTGTAACAGCCCGGTGGCGGGCTGTTACAAAAGTGAAGCCTATCATTAACAATGTGGATAAAGCAATATCGTAGTTATTGAAGAGGCTAAATTCCCTATTTCAATTGTCTTTCAATGTTGCCAAGTGAGTGGTGGGTCTACAACTTACGACGAAGCTGGAACCATGAAAATTTTTGTTCGAGTTTCTTCGCTAAGAAATACACAAAGAAAAGAAAACAATCCTCCAAGCTTAGAAAGCTTCGACCTCCTCATGTCTACATAAGCCCCCTAAATGTGAAATTACTGAAGGTAGTGACAGTAAAATACTCTATATTCGAATGTAATATACTTTTTTTTTAAAAAAAATTTCCGACTATTTTCTTCCAAAATGAGGTAGTTTAATATGGTCTTTACTTAAGATGGGGGTAGCAAAGATCTCATTCAATGGGCACATCTAAGGTGGGCCTCTTCCATCTGAAGGGACTGCGTATATAGAAACCAAATTTTATGGGGGGCACATTCTAGCTTGGGCTAAGAGAGAGAGAGAGAGAGAGACCCGGTCATTTGCAATGAAAACAGGAGGCATAAAGCGCATTCATGGGCAAATGAACATATTCTAAAGCAGCAGAACATTGGCAGACTGCGGATTATGGATAAGCCTAAAGATTATCTCAAGGCTTAATTTAATCTTTAAGGTCCTTTCTCTTGGTATGTGACAGTTCTATGCCTATAAATTAAGTGGGCAGTGGCTTAGTCGACCCACGCAACTTCATTCTAAACCATACCCTCAATGCGTTTGTAAGGACTAGAAAATATGGTCGGTAAAGAAACAAATAAAATAAAACAGCGACATCGAAACGCTCTATTCATATGATGTTAGGGTTGGCGAATCAAATTAGACTTGCGGTTCATAGGCAAACGTGGCGCATCACGTGTCAACATCCGGATGAGCTATAGTACGGTTCATAATGGAGCTTCGACGTCACATGGAAAAGGATAACGGACATAATCCCTCGTTAATGCAAGTTAGCTATCCATTTAAGGCTAGAAGCATAGTCCCAAAGTTGGGATTCTGGAGTAAGTCAACTTGGCAAATATTCAAAATAATTCCTCAATTTTAAGAAAATTTTTAGAAAAGTATTTTTCATATAACTAAATTTGCAAGTAGTATTTGAAAACTTGCCAAATTATTTATGGTTCTTGAATTTTGCTTTGCACTTGACAATATAAGGAAAAGAAGCATCCATGGTTACCAATGAAAGAAAAAGAAGCCTCCATAGTTAAAATTTCCCAGGATAACTGATTTTTTTTTTTTAGACCGCAATATTCTTTTTGAAGATCCAAGCGCACTTTGAATTCACCTTTAATTTGCAATATGCTAGAATTTCACATCCAATTTAAAATATGGTTGAATATTTGGATCATTCACACATTTTAAATGTGAATTTATCGAACTGAATAAATTTGATGAAAAGTCATCCGAATGTTGTATAGTCGATGTAAGTTCATAGCAAAATCCGTTTCTTTCCTTTGAATGTTGAGTGGATTTGAACTCTCTACATCTTAATTTGTGGTGAAAACGGTACTTCACCAACTTTCTGTTTTTCTGAGAAAAGATACCCACCCAACCCACATTTTTTTTAAAGAAAAGGTACTTAACCTTTTTTATATTATTTTTTAGGTACTTAACCAACTTGGCGAAACAAAATCTGTCTTGTTAAGGTAAGTATTACTGTAAAAATTGGATCAATTGATGCTTTGTGCTTATTTTGTTTTTCTGTTTTTTCTTCTCTTGTTATTTACAAAAATAAATATACTGTCTTGAAAGAAGCCACATTGTTATTTAAGAATTTTCCTGATTGCACACGTTAATTTGTCCACTAATTCTTGGAGAATCCAAACTTTGTACCTATGACTTCCACAGTGTTCTCACCAATTTCTTTTGATGGGTGCAGTGGGACCTGTTCCAGTTTTTTAATCTGTGGAATGGTGGGAAATTTTGCTATTAAAAGATGGAGGGACTCCAATTTGAGATGCGGCTGGGCAGCAGACCAAGAGAGTAGGATGTCAATGAACAAAGTATGGCCAATAATGCAGCAAAAGTCCAACCCTAGGAAAGAGTTCATTTATATGAAACCTTATCCACCAGTCATCTTGTTTCTCTAGCAAAAGTTTCGTTGTATAATATTACCATAGTCATTACTATAAAAATCAGCAATTTAATATCTTAGCTAGATGAACTAGTCAAGTTGGAAATGTAAGCAAAACTTCGGCAAAGCATAAAAAATACAAAAAAAAATGAAGTATTCCTGCCTCATATGTTGGACTTCTGATACCACAAGAGGCATTTCCGTCTACAAAGTAAGTTGGAAGCTTTATCTGGAAACCTACAATTTGAACCATTCAGTGTTCTTCCTATCAAGCGCACTTCCACTTGATCATTCTTTATCCAACCATTCAATCAGTGGCCATTAGATCAATAATTAATTGAGTTACGATATTCGTTGAGGTTTACATGCAGAAATGGATAAGATTTTACATGGGTTGTTGCAGATGCATCGAGATTTTTCTCTCTCTCTTGACAGGTTCAGATTTACCTATTAATAAAAAGTAAAAATATAAAAATCCTCAACAGGGGGTAGCTAGCTAGTCCCATATATATAAGAATCACCACCGATTGCAAGGGAATCCAAAAAGGGAATTAGCCAATCAAGAACATGGTTGAGAGTGTTAGACTTTCTAATTTAGAGAGTTCCCCATAATAATTGCTCCCCTAAAGATTAATCACTCATTAAGCCTTATCATTCCCACTAGGATCCAAGTGGGCATGATAATGTCACAAGTATGCAGTTTGATAGGAGCGCATCAAGCGGTGCTTGACTTAGTATAGCTCTCGGGTAAATACCAATTTGCTGATAATGCCCCAACTTACGTCCAAGCTGCTAAAGCTGCCGGTTCGAGCTGGTTGGGAGCAAGCCTTGCTGTTGTTTAGTAGGGGATAACACAACATTGGAATTTGACAATTTTCTTTTGACTGGTGATGAATTGGTTAAGACAAAGATAAACTGGTATAAGGGCTCCCATGACCGAGGAGGTAAATTCACAAGGCTTAAACTAAACCACCTTTCAGAACAGAAAAAGGAGCAGAGGCAATGATCTTCATTCCAGCCAAACAACTACACGAAGATCCCCACAAGAGAATGGGCAAAAGCTAAACTAGAATGATCTAAAGCTTTCATATATAGATAGAAATGACTCTACTCGTGTAGGTCTCTATCTCTCACCCCCACCCCAATTTTAAATGTCAATACAAGGCTACAGCTACCTATCGTGTATTAATGAACAAATGCAATGTCTACACCTAGTCACACAAAGGTACTGCTCAATAAAAAATAGTCAAACAAAGGTTACCCCTGGCCAATTTGCTTGAAACCACACCAATCGAATATTAGTACTAGTATCTCATCTTTGTCAAATGAGGGCCATGGATATCAAAACTAGTGGCAATTTTGAAATTACAAAATGGTGGTGGTATTATTAATGCATGGGAATGCTACCGTAGGCTCCCGCTACAGGGTAAGTTGCTATGTGTCCCAGTTTTGCATCAAGAGACCACATTTCGTTAATCAGATCCTCTCATCTAATCTCTCCAGTTTTAGATGTATACTATAGTCCAAAAACCATGGAGATTGAATGACTCTAACTTGTAAAAAGACGTAAATTTTGATCGTTGGAAACATTTGTTTAGAAAATTTGTATAAACAATGCTTCACTATCAACAAGGATAGTCTTTTGGATGCTTGTACCATCCTAATTGGTGACTTTTATAAGAAAGAATGAGAAATTTCATCTAAGATTGAGTTTTTGGACTCTCCTTGAGACCCTGCGTAGATAGGTTTGGGATGATCTAACCCAATCATCTTGTTCTGCTACACCTAGTTAGACTATCCAAAAAAAGTTATGCACACTGGATGCTTCTAGCTATTAGTTTTTCTCAGTTGAAAATCCAACAGTCATAATTTAAAAACTCAAGACAAAATAGCAAAAATCATCCAACAGTCGTGAGTTTTTCTTTGCAGCCAATCTAAGACAAACTCAACAAGATGGATATGTTAGATCGTGCAAAGGCAAGGCATAAGCAGACAAAGTGCCGAAATCAACGGAGAAAGTCAATCCAAATTTTGTGCAAAAATGTCAAGGAGAAGTGCACGTGTCTGTAATGTAAAATCAATCCAGTTCCCAAAAGGAAAAGAGAAGGACAAAAAAAAGAAAGGGGGTGTCCTAATAAAACCTTATGGGTGGAAAAAATAATTGTAGAGACGTGTGCTATAAATGCCACGCCCCATAACGTTGCCAACTCCATAGCACACAAGCCCTCGTACAGAGTGGAGACGAAATCCCTCTATTTTTAGCGGCTGTTTTGGAGGACAGTATTTGGGCCTTCTGACCTCTTCTCTCACAAGGCAAATTCCATTTCTATTTTTGAGGTGAGAAAACTCTCTCTCGGTTTCAGCCTAGAGAAAAATCAAGGCGGAAAATTGAGATCCAATTCCTGATTTTGCTTGAGTCTCTGAATTTGTATCAGAATTGAGTTCTGTGTTGTGGTTGGTTGAATCTGGTTCAGGCAAAATGGCGAATGACACAGTATGTAAGCCGATGCAGACGACGTCGAACGGCATATTTCAAGGGGAAGAACCCCTTGATCATGCTCTTCCGTTGGTGATTGTGCAGATCTGTTTAGTCGTTGCTTTTACGAGATTTCTTGCATTCCTTCTCAAACCGCTGAGGCAACCCAGAGTCATTGCGGAGATTATTGTAAGTTCTCCTTTCTCTTATTTCAGGCAAACGTATTGTGTCAGGTTTACTTGGTTTGGATTATCTGATGGAGGAGATTTCAATATGTGACCCATTTGGTGGCATGGTTCACTGGATGAATGCTTGGATGGTCTCACTGCGATGATTTATCAGTAAAAGATGCATTTATTTGTTGGGACGAAGGGCGCAAGTCAAAATGGAGTTCCTTATAGAATTCAATTCCCTCTTCACCGACCCCATTGAAAATCTACCACGTAAAGCCAACTGGCAAGGCTTTCATATTTCAAGTAATCCATGAGAAGAGGAATTTAATATGGTGAGGTGAAAACGCTAGTGAATTTTACAAAAGGATGAAAACAATAGAATTCACCTCGGAATCCAATTCCAGTGTTTACTTTCTAACTAATTAGAAAATGTAACATCAAAAGAGAGTGTGCTCTATCATTTCCCTCTGTAATGGAAAATTGGGGAGACTTCCTTTAGGGAAAGAAAATCTTTGAGTATTACTGAAGAAATATTTGAGTACGTGCCCTCTTTCTTCATGCATGTAAAACATATTTGTCCATCTAACCCATTCTTTATGTTAGGAACTTAGATAGGCTGGTCTACAAGTTTCATGTTTTTAGCCTACATTCCTTTGGCTCAAAAGTCACCATCAATCCATTTTTACAATTATTTCAAGGACCCAAAACTAGTTATTGGGATCGTCTCAATGCATGGATTGATTTTTTCATGGGTTACCTATTTTCATATTCTGAACGTGGTGAACTGCTGAGATCAAAAACAGAAAAGTTTTTACATGCATAAGAAAAGGAGCGCATCCTCCTACTTCTCTTGAGCATGTATTCTTACGGGACTCTTTTGGATAACCATTGCATTTGGATAGATATGAATCCTCCACTTGTTCTGGTGGATCCTAAAATGGCATTTGGGATGTTTAGAATCAAAAGAGGAGGACAAATCTTTATTAATGTTTTTATCCTCTTCGTACTTGCTTAATCAAGGCCGCTTTGCTTGGTCATGTCGGGATCGTGACAATTTTATGTTTGGCGACATGCACAGGAAGGTGCAGGGTGCAGCCAGTTCAACAGCCAAAGGAAACTGATTCTCAAAACATGGCAACTAGAATCGCACGCGTGTTACAACTAACATTTCCCTTAGAGGAATGCTAGTTGCACAGGCAGCCTCCACACATGCAGTCTTCGTTTGTGGACATTTAGGCCAGTGTACACCTTGAATTGTGTTGTTCACTGAAATTAGAGCATTCTAACTGTACACTTGCCTACCCGCAAGTGAGGACCGGTGTGTAGAGGCTACTAGTATTCCTCTTCTCCTAATAATACTGAAATCTTGTGGAAGTTTCTCTAGTTGAAAAACCCATCATTACTATATCAATTTTGCTTAAGAGAGACTGAGGGTCCACTCGAACGGCGCAAATGGATATGGTGATTGGAGTACATTCACCCCTCGTGGGTAGTAATCTGTCTCAACCAATCGAGATCAACTCAACTTGAAAGGGCTATTCTCAATTATTATAGGAAGCGCTAGCTAGTGTTGCCTCTTCACTCGCTCAAAACGTGCTTCTGAATTGCATTGTTGATGCCGTGGTCACTGGAAGACCGAAACTGCTGTGCAAATGGTTAAAAGAAAATGGTTGGGTGGCTTTGGTCTTTGCCAATTGTGTTTGTGGCCATAATTCAGGTCACCACAGGTGTTAATTAACAATAGCATCAGCAAATGTATGGCTAGATTTGATTAATCTTTTGAAAAGACCAACTTAAATTAAGTACATTATTTAGTCCCAAGATTGTTGCTAATGAACAAATTAGTAGGATGATACTCAATGTTCAAACTCCGCCGTTTTGATGTTGATAGTCTTCTCTCTATATATGTTTAGTTCCCGGGGCTGGTCTTGATGGATTATTAAATTCTGGTATTGTCAACCCCGAAACCAAACATCGCCCAAAGAATAATTATGGGTCAGAAATATAATCATAAATTTGCTGGATAGGTGAATTTTTTTTGAAAGAGTCCATTTTTTGGCCCTGATTTCTCTTTTAACTATCCAAAAGTTCTTATAAATTTTAAATTTAAAGCAAATTTTAAGAAATGAGCATGAATTTACCTTATAAAATTTGGATTTCACAAATAATTTGCTACTTCCCAAACATTATTGGTATATGTAGTGAAAATTTCAAATTAAAAACTTAAATTCAAATTTGAAAAATGATATTCTTCATTTTTTCTCCTGGGTATTTTACCAATAGATGCCTTGCCCATTTTTTCCCAAATTCAAACTCCGTGACTATGCAGGGGTGAACTTATAGTTTCCAGACTGAAAATTATCCAATTTTTAGATTTCATTTCCATGACATTCTCCGTCTGTTCATGCCATTTGCAGGGCGGGATATTGCTCGGGCCATCAGCCATTGGCCGAAGCGAGAAATTCCTCCACACAATCTTCCCCACCCAAAGCCTAACAGTCCTGGATACCCTCGCCAACATCGGTCTCCTCTACTTCCTCTTCCTCGTCGGCCTCGAGCTTGACGCGCGCTCGATCCGTCGCACGGGCCAGAAAGCCCTCTACATAGCCCTCGCCGGCATAAGCCTCCCTTTCGTCCTTGGTATTGGCGCTTCCGTAGTACTCCGCAAAACAATAGCCAAAGGCGTTCCCAATGGGCCATTCCTCGTCTTCATGGGCGTCTCCCTCTCCATCACCGCCTTCCCAGTTCTCGCCCGAATCCTCGCCGAGTTAAAACTCCTCACCACCGACGTCGGTCGAATCGCAATGTCGGCAGCTGCTGTCAACGATGTTGCGGCCTGGATTCTGCTTGCCCTGGCCATTGCACTCTCGGGCAACGGCAACTCGGGCGGGGACAGCTCCCCGTTGGTTACCCTATGGGTCTTACTCCTTGGGGTCGGATTCGTTCTCTTCGCGGTGTTCATCATTCGACCAGCACTTGCTCTAATGGCAAGGCGATCGATCGATGGGGAGCCTGTTAAGGAGATATACATCTGCATTACACTGGCATCTGTTCTCGCTGCAGGATTTTGCACCGATATAATTGGGATCCATGCACTGTTTGGGGGGTTTATTATAGGCGTGATCATCCCGAAGGATGGGCCGTTTGCGGGAGTGCTGATTGAGAAGATTGAGGATCTTGTGTCGAGTTTGTTGTTGCCGCTTTATTTTGTGTCGAGCGGATTAAAGACGGACGTAGCGACGATTAGGGGCGGGCAATCGTGGGGCTTGTTGGCGCTTGTTTGTGCCACTGCATGTGTTGGCAAAATTGGGGGGACTACAATTGCTGCTGCCATATCGAAGGTGCCGTTCAGGGAGTCGCTGGCACTGGGGATTTTGATGAATACCAAGGGGTTAGTGGAGCTTATCGTGCTTAATATTGGCAAGGATAGAAAGGTAATGCCTTGTTTCTCCTCTCGTTGTTGGATGGCTTGATGGACAAGAATGTTGCGGAATGGGGAGATGAATGGTTTGATTAATGTTGCCAACTTGTACTTTTACCCACTTGTTGGCTACAAGTACAAGTGGTGCAACATGTCTGTAATCCAAATCATTCATCTTCTTGGACCCAGTCTTAGATGAGCCCCGGTAGAGAAAATTTTATTCTACCCGATGATCATAGCTTTTGTTGTTTGGCAAAGTGGGAAATGGATGGCTCACGATTTTGACAACAATATAGTAATATAAAAGCTGCAGATATTAGATGGTTAAGATCGTCTGGTCCATTAGATTCTGGGTGCATGACCTATTTGAAGAATACCGTGAAGATGAACAGCTTGGGCACTGAAAGCTGGGCGCCACTTGTAATTGCAGACCCCAAAACTATATTTTATTCCCATCCTCTTCTTCCCCAAAGCCCAGGTATAGTCCCACTCAGCAAAACCATGTGTCTATGAGCCTATCTTAGATGAGTAATCTTCCCAAGGCATCAACCTCTGTTACCGCATATTTTTAAAATTGAACAATGTCTTCTATTCTTTAGCGTACGGAGACTCAGATCATCGGTTTCGCGTTAAGGCATAGCCTATCAAAACAGGAATAGATGGTGAATGATTCACCCAAGCTTGGCCCCCACTTGCGTTTAAGATTTTTAGATAGACCTCACTGTCCCCCTCTATCTCTAACTTGAATTTCAACTCTGAAAATCGCAGGTGTTGAATGACGAGACCTTCGCAGTCCTGGTGCTAATGGCCCTCTTCACCACCTTCATCACAACACCAATAGTCACAGCAGTCTACAAACCGGCCCGCAAATCCACCCCCTACAAGCACCGAACCATTCAACGAGCCAACCCCGACACCGAACTCCGCTTCCTCGCCTGCTTCCACAGCACCCGCAACATCCCCTCCACCATCAACCTTATTGAATCCTCCCGAGGAACACGCCGCCGCGGGATCACCGTCTATGCAGTGCATCTCATGGAACTATCCGAACGTTCATCTGCCATCTCCATGGTCCACAGGGCCCGTAAAAATGGCCTTCCCTTTTGGAACAAGAAGCGCCACGACACGGATCATATGGTAATAGCTTTTGAATCCTACCAACAACTTAGCAGCGTAAGCATTCGCCCCATGACAGCCATTTCCCATCTCTCCACCATGCATGAGGATATTTGCACTAGTGCCCACCAAAAGCGCTCTGCCTTGATCCTACTCCCATTCCATAAATATCAACGCTTAGATGGAGGCATGGAATCGCTAGGCCATGGGTTCCACCACTTGAACATCCGTGTACTACGTCATGCCCCATGCTCGGTAGCAATTTTGATTGACCGGGGGCTGGGTGGGGCGACACAAATTTCCGCTAGTGATGTCTCGTTTACTGTTGTCGCACTATTCATCGGCGGGGGTGATGATTTGGAGGCACTAGCATACGGTGCTCGCATCGCTGAGCATCCTGGAATTAAACTATCCGCGGTTCGGATCGTACCTGAACCCGGGAAATCGTTTTCCTGGGGCGGACCAGATTCTATAGAAGTCGAAATGGAAGCCGACCAGAAATTGGCCGATGATGAGTTCGTCAACAAATTCCGCAAGGATATTAAAGACAATTCAAAGATATCCTACGAGGAGAAGGTTGTGGGGAGCAAGGATGATATAATTCGCATTTTGAAAGAGATGAGATGCTGCAACTTGTTCCTAGTAGGCCGGGAACCACCAGTGGCCCCATTGATGAGGAACAACGATTGTCCAGAATTAGGTCCCGTTGGGAGCTTTATGGCTTCATCGGAGTTCTCGACGACGGCCTCGGTGATTGTGATTCAACAGTACAATCCACAGGCAGTGGATCTTACGCCGTTGCTCGAAGAAGAGGCCGGGAAATATGATGTGCCGGATACACCAGCGCACCAAGATCGAACCGAGTGACGCCATTTAAGTAAACTGTTGGATACATGACTCGCTCATCACGCATCCGTCGTTCGTCAATCATCAATGATCAGCATAGTATTTTACCTTCAGGATCGTTTTTAGTCCTTCCCTTGCTTATATAGTTCTCATTTTTTGTTTTCCTTTTTCAGTTTGTTTTTATGTTGTAAAGTGGAGGTTGCTGATGCTGCGTGCTTGACGAATAAACTCGAGGGAGCATACCCAAATGTGTCCCGGTTACAACCTGAGAAGTGAGAAGCCGTCTTTTGTGGCAAAATAAAGATGATTTTCATGGTTATATCTTTGTTCTTCCTTTTCACCGTTGGAGACTGGATCAGCTTATCAAATAGTTCTTCATGACATCATAAGGCAATCTAAACGGCCTTGGTCCCTTGCCCAACGGCAGCTGGGTTTGATCAGTGTCCATGCACCTAGCATCGATGCTTGGTTGATTATTATGCAAAGTGGACTTCCCTTGTACTTTTGCCACATCATCCTGCTTAAACATGTTTCAAATGTCTTCTTTCTTTTGTTGTTATTAATCACACAAAGTGAATGGTTGATTATTCTCCAAATTAAGCAGCTCCAAGGAAGCAGAGGCCAGACCACGAGCTAATACAAAAATAGAAACCTCGATTTGGAGTATGGTCCATTTTGAGTTTATATGCTTAGCTAGAACAATCACATGCGAAATCAGATGCTACAAAACCACTAGGATTTGGGAGGGGCCAGCTCGCATCATTCATGCAAAGAGACTTCCTCATCTTTACATTGAGATCTAGTACTAATCGAATATACGAATGAATTGATAAAATCAGGCTTAACACAAAAAGATGCGCATACTTCATATCTATCCAACCAGCGAACCGAACAGTGTTCTCATCTCTGCTGTATATCAACCAACCTTTTGGAAGCTCAAGTTTTTGGTGGTGCTATGGAAATCTAGTCATCCGTACGGTTGGTGGGCATCTAGCGATTGTTGTGCTGCCAAATTTCTTCTACCCACTTCTCTTGGTTTTATGGCACTTCATCGTACATTCTTTTGAATGTTGGAGACATGAATATTATTTGAGCACTTTTTATCAGCTTAAGCTTCTAGTTTCAATAGTAATTCAATACCAGTTTCAATCCTAAGACCTCATTTACCAATGCATGAGCAAGAGCCCAAAAAGAGTCTTCAACATGAGGGGATGTGTTTGAGATATAAATATCGTTGGCCCACTTCCAATCAATTTAAACTTTGGATTGGATATGTGAGATTTAGAGTTTTTGCCTCAAATATCCATAGAGATTAGTTTTGATTCTAATCAAGACTAAACTCCCTAGTTCCAATAATTCTTCTTAGTTGAATCTCATCTTTCAATCCACAAACACCATCGCAGTCTCGCTAGATCCTTTATTCAGATGGATTATAGTCCCTGCATGCCCACCCTGTAAAGTTGCTATTCATTCCATGAATGGCCTACAAAATATAGCAATTCTACATGGTGGTTGTGCTTGTAAATCCGAGGATTTAAATGCTTTGGCAGCTCAAGTTACAGGTGACGCGCACCATGTGGGCTTCTTTATCTATTTGGAGCGGACCATTTATCTACTGGGCCTTATCCTAGCTAGATGAAGCCTGCAATGGGAGAGACTCGTTATCCATGGATGCATCAATTCCCAGTTTTTTTTATCACCCCCGAAGCAATTTATTATCGTGTTTCAAACGAGTCGCTTAAGTTGACTCGCCTTGGCTTGCTTTCGAACAAACGAGCTCCCATTGCATCACCATCAATTGGTGGAGAGAATCGCTGAACTGCCCAGTGGGCCAGGGTTGACATCCCAGTCCATTGATGTGAAATCCAGGCCCAATTTTATTAAGAGTTTGGTCCAAGTCAAATTTCTAGTGCTCATATAAAGAATTTTGTCTGATTGTGGTGGTCTTAATCAAATCAAGGAAAATTGCAAAAATCAAGGAGAATTTCGAAATATGGGGCCAGTTTTCAAGGTTTAGGAAATTTCTACGGTTCAAATAAATAACAATAAAATCTTTGATTTTGGAGACGTCGACACGTTTCTTAGATTTCCCATTTCTAGACACAGCGTGAAACTCGTCCTCATAAAATAAGAGACACCAATGAAGCCCTCGTATTTCTTTTGAATCACGAAGATGTCCCCACGAGGAAAATATGAAACGCGTACTGTTTTGTTTTGATAATGGCACCCAGTGTGGTGACCACGGCAAGCGTACACCCTGGAAAGGAGAGAGGTCCACACGCCATTTTTTCACCTAAGTTAAAACTTTTATTGCAGCTATTCACAATATAAAAAAAGGCATAAATATGCTAAAAATATTTTTTTTTTTCCCATTGAATAGTTGTAAACTACGTTTTTGTTGGTAAAAATTACAACCCTTTTTATTAATCTTTTTTTCATGAAACCCCAAAGGATCATCAAACAAATCGATTTCTTATAATAAAAAATATTTATTTTTGACATCGTAAGCATTATGAAGTAGTTGGATGTGAAAAAATGAGCATTTCTTGGGAGTTTACGCTTACGGGGACCGTTGCGACCTCTGTATGTGAAGATAAGATAGTATGGGTACCAGGATATATAACCTCCAGAGCTCAAGGTCAATTTTGTGGACCCACGTGGTGATATAGATGCACAATGGACGCTGTTGATCTTGTAGACTATCACGCACAATTTTTCAGCTGATTTGGCAATTTAACATCGATCCGTCTCATAAGATTAAGTTCAAGAAAAATGAATGGTTTACATTTGGTTAGAGAACCGCGGAGGAGTCTCCATCTAGCAAGTGGATCGAATCATCTGATTAAGAGATGGGATCAACGAAAATTGGAACTACGTAGGGGGCCCGTTGAATCAATGGAGATGATCAGAGCATGTGTGAGTAGGCCCTAAAGGTAAGCCTCTAGGAAGGAGCCTAATAGCCCAACGGCTCTATTAGCACTCTTCTAATTAAAAAGTGTGAAATCAAGATTAGAGCGTGTTAAAAAGGCCAAAACAGAGAGGCTGGTAATCCTTCCCTCAAGACAACGGCTAAATGCCACATCATACGACTTCATATCGTGAAAATCACACGGTGAAAGATGTCTAGATAATCCAAAACTGTTGTAGACCAACGGCTTGGATTGATGCTTAATAAAATTGAGCAATTATTGATTCAGTTTCAAGCTTTCCTATTGGAAGGTTTAATCCATTTGTTGGCTAACAACTCCTGTGTTATACGAATTCGGTGGCCTAGGGAACTCTTTAATCATGTGCAACCTTTTTGCTTTCCGTTTTACAAAAATGAAAGAACAAGACAAGTAATATGGAGGGTTGAGTGGAGTCAAAGAGACGGCATTACATGTGAGGCTTTCCTCTGCTAAACCACCGGCTCAAGTCACTCATCCGTTTAGGATTATTCATAAAAGCTCGCTTGCCCATGTCCTGACCAAATCAAGTTCAGCGATCTCTCACTCATTGATCATGTCCTGTAATTACTTTTACGTCATAATCACTATTGTTTGAAAATAAGCGACGAATTACGAACGACTTACACACACTTTCTCACATAAATTCCTAAATCTAATCTTAACCAAGGGAAAAAGCGACAACTTAAACTTGCAACCAAGCTTATTTCAGCAGAGATGTTGAGTTGTCGGCAATAAAATATGTTAAATATTTGCTGGCTGATAATCACTATTTGTAAAAAAATGAATGCCCCAAAAAATCGTGAAGGATTATTATCTTATTGATTAGATTTCCTAGATTTTACCATTTTAGAGCTCGTAATC
Source organism: Warburgia ugandensis (assembly GCA_035236585.1). Taxonomy (NCBI): domain Eukaryota; kingdom Viridiplantae; phylum Streptophyta; class Magnoliopsida; order Canellales; family Canellaceae; genus Warburgia; species Warburgia ugandensis. The sequence continues at coordinate 105,624,968 of CP141126.1, forward strand.
TGCTGGCCAAATTACTGATTTACTGTCCTTGGCTGCCTTTTTAGTTGACCAGGAACTGGATGAAATTGATTTTCATGGAAATAAATTCATCATAAAATGTATTTTATGCCTTGAAATTGAATTACGCCGAAGACCAAAAAATTAGCACGATTCAATTTCAAGCTACAAATCACTTTCCTTGAGAATTTCTACATGCTGGGTGCATGTGTCGGCAAGACATGCACGAGGGGACGCCCAAGTGTTCCCGACCATTGATTCGGTGAGGTAATGGGGGCTGTGTGTATTACTGGAATTTGAATTTTTGACTGCCAGCTCCTTGCAAAGAATATCTGATAGTCAATAGAGAGATAGATAAGGGCATTTCAGTCTCTTAGAAGCCTCCATTTCTTTTGCTTACTGCTCTTCTTTCTTCTCCTCTCGCTTCAACCGTTCCCTTATGTGCCCAATGCTTTCAAGCATATTCTTCCTCGAGTTTCCAACTTTTCCGCACCTACCGATCCCCTTTTAATCACCACCGGTTTCTTTGCGGCCATTGTTTGAACATCTCTCCGGCACTTCAGGTAACATCCAGTTCTGCTTTTATCCAGCTTCTTATCTGGAAGAAGATGTTGATTTTGCTTTGTTGGCTTGTTGCTGTTGTCCTTAGCCTGGAGACCGCTTTGACTCTTGGTTTGTAGAGTGATTTTCTAGAGGAGTTTATTTTCCTTTCATTTGTTTTTCGATGTTCTTGTAATATACTATAAATCAATTTGTTTGTTGATGGAACTGGTTTCTTTTCTGAAACTTTTCAGTCCTCCCAACTTATCTGGTATTCTTGACAATTGATTTGGGTTTTGTGTTCAAAGGTGTATTACTTGCTTTGTCCATGGAGTTCTTCCAGAGAAGTTACTTGTTTCTGAACCTGTTAGGTAATGGCAGGGGCCTCGGTGTTTTTCGTTTCTCTTGCATCTATACCTGGTTGATTATATCACAGTTGAATGGTTTAACCTGTGGATAATTCAAAATCAGAATAGAGTTCTATTCTTTTGGATAAGAGGGCTGCTCGTGGCATTTATGCACATTCTTCACAATTTTGACTGTTAAAACAGAAACAGTGAAATTTTTTGTGCATTATGCATCTGAGCTTTAGCTGGAGGTAATAAATGTAAGAGCCATAACTGAATTACCTTGCAGTAACTTCTTCAGATGTTGGTGTGGATAATGATTCTTCTGCAGTAAAGAGGCATATTGACTGACAGACCGATATTAGTGCTGGGTTGAAGAAGTAGAATGAAATAGTCATATAAAGGACTAAGATTTGTTCTTGACTGTTTCCTGCTTGAAATAATATATTAGTTTTGTTATAATTAATTTAAGCTCACAGTGTTCGTTGTTTGAGTGCAAATAATGGATGCAATGGAACTGATTAAAATTAGGGGAGGAAAATACGACAAGCATAAACTGAATCCTCATTGACAACAAGAATTTTCTTTCATTAATATAGAGTATTGGAGCTTTGATCTGGGGTGCCTTTGGTTTCAGAATTTATGACTCTGCTAGGTGAGGCTTATCTAATAAGATTTAGGAAAGAAAGCTGGTTTGGGATTGGGAGGAATCAAAGGTCACTGTGAATTGCATTATTGGAATTGTTAAAGAGATGGTTGGGAACATGACTGTTTTCTTTCTTTAATGTTCCTCGTGCAACCTTGGATGCTCACTTACAGCTGGGTGGGGAGCTTGGACAGAATACTTCTTCTGGAGCTCCCAATGTAGAAGGTTCCATCTTGTGAATAAGGGTCCAATGTGCTATTAGAGGCAGAAGTAGTGCCTAATCTGCTGATCCACTGCTCAATTGCTGTTGGGAAATTATGTTTTATCACTTTCTGCTGTGGCATGAATTATTCTGAAGCGTATTGTAGATGTTGTTCCAATCGTAGCCTTTATATAAGTGAACAACTGCATGGAGCTTGATGTGGAAGTTGTGTACCTGCAACACTTTGGAACCTATGGAATGAACAAACTAGGACGTTTTCCAATGTTTCATGAGACCAGTGAGGATGCTGTGTTCTTAATCAGGTTATTGGGTATGGTACCTCTTCTCACATTTTGGAGGCATCTCATGGTCTGATCTGAGATGATCTTGAGACATGAACCATCCAAGCTGGGCAGCATCTCTTCAACTGCACCACACACAAAAGCTTTCTCTCCCTGGCAATGTTCATGTTTAACTTTGATTAGTCCAATAGTGGAAACCTTCAGCAAGCAGGTGACGGAGGATCAAGAGGCCATGCGGATGTCTTTTCTGGGGCCAGCATGATGCAAGGGGTCCAACAAGGCTGAACTCTTACTATTTGCTTTAGGCTGAAGCAAATTTCCTACTGTTGGTGCTGGAAGGTCGCTCTCTAAAGTGTGATTCATTAGCTGGAATCAAGTGGAGGGAATCCCTTGAAATTTGCTAATGCTGTTGAGAGGCATAATTGAAGTCAGATTGTCTTGCCAGAGAGGGGCTGATAGGAATGTTATTTCTGTTTCAAATTTAACTTTGACTATTCACGTATTGGAAGCTTGCAGCCAGAAGGTGTGGAGAAGGTAGGTCATGAAGGAAGTTTGCAAATGTCTTTTTCTGGGCCAGCTTGATTCTAGGGCATGGAGAAGGCTGAATCCTTAGCTGTTCGCTTTAGGCTGAGGCACATCTCCTACTGTTTGTGGTGGAAGGCCACTCTCTAATATATAATTCATTGTCTTGAATTAAGCAGTGAGAATCCTTAGACTTTTGCTGATGCTGCTGATGAGATTGTTGACACCTCAAAGGGCTTAACATTCTCCTTGTTGATGTTTGATGGTTGGCTTATGAACAGGCAGATTTTCCTGCCAGAGAAGGGGATAGTGATATTGTAGGTGTTGCATGCTATCCTTAACATATACCATCTTTTGCCTAATATAACCCTGGTATTAGACAGCATGGTGGACCTCTTCCCTTTCAATAAGTTGTATTCATGTATTGTATCATTCAAAAGGAAAAAGGATTTATCTATTGTTATATATTCTTGGGACATATGATTGAAACATTAGCATTGGAAATAAACAGGCTGTGCAGTATATAGCGCTATAAACTGTAAAATCATCATGGAATTGAATGGAATGAACTTTGGTAGAGCCAAGGCCTTATTTCTATGTTCAAGGTAGGACAGGAAAACGGACAAATAGGTAGATTGTGGTTGCATTGAAGATGACAGCAGATGTATTTATGTGACTGGAGAAATAGTTGCTGAAGTTAAAGTGTATCCAAGGTTGAAAGAAGTTAAGTCTCCGTGAAACAAATTCCTGGATGAACTCTCGGTTACAATATCATATAAAGGAAAAAGACTGACATGGCTTTCTTTCATGAATTTTTGCTTGATCTTTTAAAGATGTAATTGGATAATACGTAGGAAGGGGAGCCTTGGTGCAATGGTAAAAGTTGTCGTCATATGACCTTGAGGTCACAAGTTCAAGGCTTGGAAACAGTCTCTTGCAAAATGTAAGGTAAGGCTGTGTACTTTAGGCCCTTTTGGTCCACCCCTTCCCCGGACCCCACACAGGCAGGAGCTTCGTGCACCGGAGCTGCCTTTTTAACTGGATAGTACGTGGATTGAAGCCTCAAAAGAGAAACGGGCTTTAGAAAGATGAGTTATATTAGTAACGACTTAATAGAAGTACACCACCAACTCTAACACTATTATAATTACGAAACTTGACACCATGGGATATAAAACCTTGTTCATCCTATTAAATACCTATGCAAGTATTATGTGATGCCACGTCATCATAGCTGAGTGAGAGAACTGATTAAATTTTGAAGTATTCATGGGCAACCAAAAGTTGCTAAGTCATTCTATGTGCTTCACACTGCTACAAGTAAACTTCATAATTGGATGTCAAGGTTCTTTATTCTTTATATTGAAGCATTGTGATGTGATATATTCTACTTTTACAAATCTTGTCAATTTACGCCCAACATAGTTGGAGCATAGGGCTGCCCTGGTGCACGAAGCTCCCGCCTATGCAGGGTTTGGGGAAGGGGCGGACCACAAAGATCTTGAGGTCACGGGTTCAAGGCATGGAAACAGCTTCTTGCAAATGCAAGGTAAGGCTGTGTACTTTAGGCTCTTGTGGTCCGCCCCTTCCCAGACCTTGCATAGGTGGGAGCTTCGTGCACCAGGGCTGCCCTGCTTTATAGTTGGTGCATCTTTACTATTAATTCCCTCTCTTTTTGTCTATGTAACTGCTTTTTCTATTATGTTTTCATTCAAGACGAGAGTTTGTTCTTTTCTTAATGCTGCTTCTTTTTTTTCTTTTTTCTTTTCAGTTGATAGCTTTCTGATGTTTTTGTTGTAAATGTTAGATTCTTGAAGCTTAGGAAAGATGTTAAATCCATCAGAGGAGATGGGAAAGCATGCTGTGAACTCTGATCAGCACATGAGAGACGATGGTGAGTCTGTGAGGTTGGTTATGTCAAATGAGCCAAGAATGGCTGAAGTTGATCTCTTACATCACCAAGCAAATGGGAAATCTTTCGTCTGGTGGATGAAGGCGTTGTCATGCTGCTTGGTTTTGATAGCTTGTCTTATTGTCTTTGTGAAGTGGGGAGTCCCATTTACACTTGAAAAGGTATTTCTTGTCATTGTTGTTACTGATTATTGCTAGGTGACATTGTTGTGCTATTTACTTAGTGTAAATTCTTGCTTCTATGTGGAGGTAGATATGTATATGTCTTGCTTTCTTTCTTACACATCAACATGAAATATTTCTTCTTGCAGCCTTCTTAGGTTAGACATGGACATGTCTCTAGGTGTTGGGCACTGACATGAGCTGCAACACCAACAGTGTTGGAAAAGTGGTATCTTGAAGCATAGACGCAACTCTATATGAAAATATTGGGAGTCATTTTTATATATAAAATACTAGTACAAGTACATGCATATAGGTCGGCCAAACATAGGTCAATAAACTACATAACAAAAATAGACAAAACAAGAGACATGATAAGGTTAATGCTTTTTTCTAATAGCTGATCTATGTGTATGTAAACTTATATCCTAATGTTCAAAGTTACAATCGATCAAGAACTTGGGCCAAGTTTTGCCAGTTTTATTGGGCATTCAGAGATGATTAACTAGGCAGGTTATTTGTCCTGGAGAAACATTAATTGGTATGATTTAGATGATGAACAAAGAAATCCAATATCTGACTTTCTCAACAAAAAAGAAAAGAAAAAAGAGAAAGGGTTCTACATTGGTATTATCATAAATTCACGAGGCATTAACCTTGACAGTTCACGAGGAATACATTAACTTGAAAGAGATGGCCCTGCTGCACTAACTTTTTCCTGAATGTTCTTAATTGCTGGGAATTGGAATTGTTGCCATCTTCATGCAGTTTGTATCATGTATTCTTCTGTTCTCTTGATTATTGTATGTTACCTTTTAGAAGACAAATTATGGTCCGCCCCTTGCAAAATGCAAGGTAAGGCTGCCTACTATAGGCCCTTGTGATCCGCCCCTTCCTTGGACCCCGCATAGGCGGGAGTTTCATGCACCGGGGCTGCCATTTTTTGTTCTTTTTTTTTTTTACCTTTTAGAAGACTAATTGTGCATTTTTCTGTATCCTTCTGTTTGTTTGCAACCTCAGAATGCGTGACATATAATGGACCTAAATGGGAAACATTTCTACTTTGTTCGCTCAATTTCCCATTGGTTGCTTGACTCTGCTAGTCAACAGTGCAGCTTTGAACAATAAATGGGTTAGTGTATCTTGTGCTTGAAAATGTATTAATGTGCTGGGTTACATGCTAATGGGAACCATTAACCTTGGCCTAGAAGACCTGGTGCTGACACATCTGGGTTGTTACTATGATATCTGATATTGTGCATTGGTGTTGGACTATAGATGGAGGAAACCTAGCAGCCAATCCTATATGCTGTTATATGATGATATTTCAATACTAACTTGTAGTAGTAGAAGATACTGTGACACGGGAGTGTCTAAGAATTCCAAGATTGATGATCGATTAAAGGAGATCAATGGCGATCTAGCTTTGGATGTCCAAGATCTACCTCAAAATCTCTTGGAACGTAAAATCATAGGCATGACTAGTCATGGATCTGTGGACATCATCAACCATGCACGGCTCAACGGCTAAAAGAGGCTTTTTTGAGCCAAATTAAAAAGACACGTAATTCTAACTCTAGTGACGTCGTAGATAAAATCTGGGAAATTGTAAGGATTGTTGTAGCTTGGATGTTCCAAATGAAAGCCTTGGAGGACAATCAAAGTCCAGTCAAGAGTTTCGAAGCTTAGGAAAATAAAAAATGCACACTCCAACAAACACCCCCCCCCCCACCTCCCAAAAAAAAAACCAAAAAAGAAAAAAAAAAAAGCTTGTTAGTCAAGGAGTCAAAGGTTGACTATTTATACTTCTTTGACTTGGAAAGTCTTAGCTAGGGAGATTTATAAGTTTAGAAGCTTGCTATTTTCTCTAGTAAGAAATTAGAAGTTGCTTGGATTTATTAGTAACAGTCCACAGAAGGTTTAGTAAGTGAGCAAGTATGGAATGTCTTGGAGGTTAAGAATTACATCATTAGAAGTTTACACGGGGTTAATCAACTAATGTATTTAATAGGTTTCTTTGATAGTTTGTAAACATCATTAGAAAGTTTACATGGGGTAAAGCAACTAATGTATTTAGTAGGTTTCTTTGGTAGTTTGTAATTGCCTAATGTGAGAGGATTGTTCCCATCTATAAATACCTAGTTGTACATCAAGTAATGGAGGTTGGTTAGAGTTCAATTCAAGTATAAAAAATGTTTTCTTTTGTGTGTGTGTGAGAGAGAGAGAGAGACGTTTTCAGGGCTGGAACTTGGATGTGTTTTCCATTGCAAAGCTGAGACAGGCCAGAGTGCATCTTAACTAGACGTTTTTGTATTACTTGTGGACTTCAAGTGTGGTGAGATGTGTTGGAGCCTATATCCTTAAGGTCGTGTTTCTATATCCTTGTGAAAAGAGCTTGAATCCTTCTCTATAAGTTTTGTATCTGTTGGTGGTGAAGCTGTATTTAAGAGGTGTGAACTTCCTTTGTGCTTGAATGCTACGATGGTGATCTTGTATCAAAAGACTAATATCAATCTAAACCTGTGACGGTGATTTCTGTATCCACAGATATAATTGGACCTTTTTCTTTTCCTTTGCTTATTCACTAATTCTACACTTAGCTTTAAGTGCTTGGATGTCTTGTGCCATACTAGAAATGTACCTAGATATATAAATGCAATAGATTATATATAAAAAGTGTAGAATGTCAAAACAAACTAACAGAAAGAAAGGTTTTCCATAGGATCCTTGTATTTGTTCCAACATGTGTCTTACAAGCTATTTTGATATTAATGGAGTACCTTTACTTTGTAGTAACAAAAACTACATTGTTTTCATTCCTAAAGCATTGCTGATTCATCATCAAGCCTTCATAATAAGTATCTTGTGATGTAGGTTCTACTGCCAATCATGCAGTGGGAAGCAACTGCTTTTGGAAGGCCAGTTCTTGCTCTTGTGCTTGTTGCCTCTCTGGCTTTGTTCCCGGTGCTCTTAATTCCTTCTGGACCCTCCATGTGGCTGGCGGGAATGATTTTTGGCTATGGTCTTGGCTTCATAATAATCATGATAGGAACTACCATTGGCATGGCTTTACCTTATTTGATTGGGTTATTTTTTCGCGACCGTATCCATGTAAGCGTATCATGGTTTTGGTGCATGTGATTGCTATTTTGAAAAGTGACCTTTATTTTTGAGCTGATATCTCCTCTTTCATCTTTCCCTGCAAACTGTGCAGAGATGGTTGAAGAGATGGCCTCAGAAAGCTGCTGTCATTAGGCTGGCTGGGGAAGGAGGTTGGTTCCATCAGTTTCGAGTGGTTGCACTCTTCAGGGTATCACCGTTTCCATATACAATTTTCAACTATGCCATAGTGGTAACAGATATGAGTTTTGCACCATACATATGCGGGTCAATTGCTGGAATGATACCTGAAGCTTTCATCTACATCTACAGGTCAGTGGTCTCTGAATTTCATATGATAATGTTGTTGGTTTTCATTTCCAAATACTATTTAAGAAGAAAATTCTGGGCATTTGATTGGTAGGCTACATCTGTGATGAGTACAACACATATTACAGAACAACCATGTTGAGCATAACACTTAGTAGAACTATAAGTTGAATTCTTTCTTGCTCTTTGATGTTATAAGTATGGCTAGATCTTGCTGGAATGGAAAGAATCACACTGGTGTCAGCGTTCCAGGCTGTGCATGGGAAGTGGCCTAACTTATGAATGATTACGACTAACCATCTGGTGAGCCTAGTTTGGATCTCCAGTTACGTGAAAATATACCCATTGGTTGTTGCTCTTTCTTTTTCATTTTGAATATCAAACCATGACCCACCATAGGAGAGGCTCTTTGGGCCACTGCTCTAGAAGGCCTATTAGGATTGTATGCTGACTGGTTGTAGACAGTTCATTTTCAAGGACCACCATTTGCTTACCAGTTAGGATTGTCTAGTTGCCATGCTATCTAACTCGTGACTAGGGTGGTCAATAGTCCAGTTCTGTTTAAGTTCCTATAGATTCCAGAACCGAAACATTATGATTTCAGCCGATCTGAACCACCTTCGGTTACCTGTCTTGAACCAAAATGTATTTTCTGGGTTGGGTTTTGGGGCTGGGAACTTACTAGCTCTACTACACTAGGGAAAAAAAGAAAAAGAGAGACAATTTAAGATACCAATATGTCAGATTGAGAATTGGATTTTTTGTGGGTTTATATCAATTAACCATGAATTTGGTAGTTAACTATTATATAGACAAGCAAAGAACAGAACACAATATGACATAATACAAGAGCTTGAGCCCTACCAATTGTTCCTCTTATGAAAAATTATTTACACATCTGAAGCTACTCAATAGTATTGTCTTGCGCTGATACTGAAATAGCAACTTCTTACATGCATGAGCAACAAGTTTCACCAATCGCCCCATGTCAATTTCATTACGTAAGCCTTTTCAGGTTCCTCGCATGTTGTTGTCCCCTGACCTTCTTTCTCATTCTTCTGATGCAGTGGGCGCTTAATAAGGACCTTGGCAGATGTGAAATATGGTAATTATCACATGACAACTGTAGAAATAGTATACAACATAGTCTCCTTCGTCGTTGCAATCATCACGACTGTTGCCTTTACAATCTATGCCAAGAGAGCTCTAAAGGATCTTGAGCAGAGGGAGTCCAGAAGAGAAGGAGAAAGCCCTGGCCATGGCCGCTTTGAGATGAATAAACTTCCAATTGAAAGGCCCAAGAATTTAGGTGTTTTGTCATTACCTTCTTAACCTTCAAGCCTGAGGAGGTGTCGCGTAAGTAGAGAAATGCTAATGAACTGATCTTGTAAATAACACAGGAAAAAGAGAAATGACAATGATTGATAATATTAAAAAATGACAGATAGAATGTGGGTTCCATAGTTTGTAACTGACAGGATGTTGTAATTGTATCTACCACCCAGCCATTATAAATGAAATTCCAAAATTAGCAGGAAACTTGCAAATTGCTGATCATTCTCATTTTAAGCCATCGAGTTTATACATAAACTGGGCAAGTTGAGAAACTGTAAAGAATTTGAAAGTGGATCCTACGAAGTGGGGCTTCAAACGGGTGAAAACTGTCAAGCAACCTAATTGTGTGCTTTGATCGACATTGTTAAGGCCAAAGAGTCCACCATTTGGACAATGGGTATCACCCACCCGACTATGATGGTTCTGCGAACAAGTCTGCTAGTTGGGCCACGTTGATTAATTGATCAGGGGCCTTCAATGGCTATATACATGTCGAGGGTCATTTATTCACATTCAACGCCATGGAATCACGGAAAGCTTGCTTTAGATGTTGGAGGATATGGATTAAGATGATTCAGCCTCTTAACGACTTCCTATTTTTCCTCTAAATCTTTTCATTTTCTTTTTTAACCTCTCTCTCGTCTCTAAATAACTAGTGAAATTAAATTCACTAACTTTTAAAAGTAGGAGCCATTTGATATCCCAGTTATTTGGAAGTACATAAAAGAGAACTAACTTGAACTAAAGTGTACTTCTCTTGAATTTAGGAGGGTATGTAAGTGATGATGTGTGAGTTATCCTCTGTAATTCTTTGCTTGTACCGAAAAAAGAAAAAGAAGTTCAACTTTGGTCTACGGCTCATCCATAGGGGACCAAGTAGATAAATCATCTGGAACATTAACAGGGTCGCCAATCTGGAAAAGTATGCAGCCAATCCATTTAAAACAATAGGAATTCATCGGAAATAGGTAGATACAGGGAAAGCCAGTGTCATGCTTGAATGTTTTGGGTTTCAAGGGTTACCCTAGTATGCAGAACTGAGAAATGCACTTCCTCTGAAATCTTTTTCTTGGTAACCTAACGGGTTCTTTAGTGCCTTTACCTCCACACTTCGTGTAGAAATATCTTTGGTTGTTTGTCTTTTGAATGGTAGACGCACACACGGTGCACAGCCTCAAACCCTATTGACCCAGGTGAGAAACTCACCGTGCCACTACGCTCAGAAGGCATTGGTGCATGTTGAAACATCTCTGTTAATAGAGTGAAGAACTTAAATAGAAAAAACATGGTCCAAAGTTCTTCAATCAGATAATCTACAGACAGAGGAATGAACCTGATTCCACTCACCTTTCTAACTTTAGAAGTGAGCAACCTTGAGGTCCACAAATATGATCAAGATGCAATTTACAGCTACTAGAGAGCATTAAGGCAAGAAATTATTCTGAAAGCATTCCTCAGTAAGTATTCCTTTAGCAATAGTGGGGCACCCAAAAGTCTGTAACTTTCAGATTCTTCTGCGCGAATTACACATCGAAGGTTGTCAATTCTCAGCCTTTCATCCGAAAGTCAAGCTTCAAACTTCCTGTAGGACTCATTCTTACATTGGTCTATTGTATTTAACCAAAGAATTTTACAGTTTAACATTTTAATCTGGATGTACCTGTAAACGGTATTTTACCCCTCTATATGAATAGCTGAATGGAAACTTATCCTGGTTTATGCACTTAGACAATGGAAACCATTAAACGTTCTACTTTTTGGGATCAAATTCTAAAAATGCTAACAACCCAGGCACTGAGTAAATCGTAGTACTACTTGGTACAATTAGAACCGTAAGCTTAAACCACACAGAAGTTTAACACTAGGCAGACTGGGAGCTAGTTCAGAACATTATAAAACATTGACTAAAGTTAGGATGCATCAAACACTAAACATACGCATATACAGGTGAAAATAATCACATATAAGCCACATATTAATCTCAGCTCGTATGGCTAAATAAATCCAGTACATCCACAAAGGCATCCTACACATGTCACTTGAATAAGTGTAGGATTATTCAAGGTTATTGCGTACTGTCAGGTAATATAGTTATGGGTATGACTTCTGATTTGTGTTCGATATGTATTGGTAAGGCCATTTGCAGTTAAAAACTGGTGGCACATTCTTCTTATTCAGTCTATGAACGTATGGGGCAACGAAGATCCAGAAGTGCTCACACAATCTCTGAGCTGTTAAAAACTGGGATTTGAGCACTTAACCAAGTTTGTTAAGTGACCTATCTCACAACCAAGAGGTTATGGGTTCAAATCCACTTACCATTCAACAACAAAAAAAAGAGAGTGAGTGAGTACGTGTGTGTGTGTGTGTCTTAGAGAGAGAGAGAGATTAATCAATTCAGAATCGGTTAGCATATACTAGCATCCATCAGGTGATCTCAACTTTCTTTCTCTTTCTTTTGGCAAAAAACGGATCTTAACTCCTAAAAATGTAAAAAGAAGTGCTGTATTGAGAAGCATTAGCACTGCTATCCCTTTTGTCTATGGATATTTCTATATCTGTAGAACATGATATACAGTCTCATTGCTTTCTTTGAGTCATAAAAGATATAGCAATAGTAGATCAGAGAATGATGTGGCGGCAAAAAGTTGCAAAACAAAAGGGAAGAGAGTCATGGGAGTAGATTCTCCACCAAAACAGCAGATATTATGTAACAGAGCTTGTGTTGATGCTGCAGTGTGAATCAGTCTTCTCCCTTCAGTAACGTTATTGCATCCCCATCTTGAAGCTAATATGTGGACAAACAGCAAATATATCCAGGATTAAGAAAACACTAGAACTGCACTGCTATATAATTCAAATGACCATTTGATCTCACCATTTCTCCAGAATCTCAGAACATTTTCTACAAAATGCTTTTCTGAATTTATTACCAAGTTGTACTTTATTATGAAAGCTTTAGCCAGAATTTATATATTATCTGCCAGGTCTTGGCTTGAAGAAACGAAGCTTTGCAGCAGATCATTAATGTGTATTTTCCATCTAAGATGAGGTTCTGCAAGAATCAAAGCATTCTTCTCATTAATTAGGAGAAGCGACAGGTTGAAACTTGGAATACTGAATGGACACATATAACTAGTTCAGTTAATATAGCAAAGCAAGCTTAACAGGAAATTGAACTGCTGCACAGCATTTCAGAAAGCATAAAGGCAAAATTGAAGATATTGGTTTTTATATAAAGCCGGGGGGTGCCTGCAAACATAGAAAGCCAATGAAACTGTCTTACTGCTGCCCTTAGTATGGAAGCACTAATTGAGTTCATGCTTTGAGTTAATGCATGAAAATCCAATACACACCTGCAAAGTACATGGATGTGATCACAGTGAAGAAGACGATAAAGGATAGCATCATACTGAAAGCATATGAAATAACTATTAACTTACAACATAATTTCCTTTCTCTACGACATAGAATCCCCTCAAAGAAATGAGAACTCTAAATGTAAGTAGGGTTAGCCTTCTTATACTGAAGATCCCATTGAAACCTAACCAAAATTGCAGACTCCTGCAATTAACATAGCAGTGGCAAAGGAAAAGTTGACTGGAAAATCAAAGGCCTCAATGTCTGGAAAGTAGAAACGTTTGTAGAGGCTGAAAGTACTGACTTAGCAATTTCACCTGGAAGGTCAGATATGAACTAGTGCCAACCAATAGAAAGTACAGATATTACTTGTTCTTCTCTAGAAAGAGAGCCACAACCTAGAGTCTGTAAACTGGCACTTACAGTAAAGCACATTTTAAATGACTATAGTGAAAGAAAGAAAGCTGACATAAAATAGGTTACTTGTTCACATTACCACAGACTATCTTCCATTCTCCTGTTTGTGAGAAGCATAGGTAACTGACTTGCCATTTAAATCTTGTCCTGCAGTGCAAAATAGAAGATGGAAGTGAAATCTGCTGCTTTCCTGCATTAGAAGTTAACTTTCTTGATAGCTCTGTTTGCCTTTACGGTTCATAAGGTAAGATCTAACAATAAACCTTTGGCCATTATCAGATCCACTCTACCAAAGAATGGCATTCCAATGAGACCAAGGAACTTTCTGGGGATGCCATTTGGTGAATTGAAAAAAGAATGTTTATCCACTTCCTACCAGATTCAAGATGGTTTGAGCCAAAAACTTAAATGAGGCCACAAATGGCATCGTAGAGGTGAAAGTCCACTTTTTAGGGTTATCAAGGGGAAACTTTTGTTAATTTGTGTGAGAAATGAGAATTTAAAAACAAGTTTCACTGTTGAGAAACTAAAACAAGAGAAGATGCCCTTCAGTAATTTACTGGAGGGTGGTATACTATTTAAAACAGCAGGAATTTATTAGCCATAGTTGAATTACACTGAAAGCCAATATCATGACTGATTATCTCAACCATGACTACCAATATCAGGTAAACTCTAGACAGTCAAAAGAAGAAGGACATTACTCAGGACCAAGAGGAAACTAGCCTGCTGGCCCACCTGCAATTATGACATGCAATTATTTAGACAAGCTTTGAATTCTTCCCCACAGCAACCAGTCTCATCTGATGATTGCATGGGAATTTAAAACTGCAAGAGAAGTTTGTTTTGTTTTCCTTTTAGTTTCTAAGTTGCAAGGCAGAAAAAAGAAAGAAAAAAGAAGACAAATGGAAACGAAAGAACAGGTAATCTTTTACTAAAAATAAAGTAAAATAAACAAACAACAACCACATTTTTCTGTTACTCTTAGTAAATGTTTTTTCTTTTGAAAGTCAGACACACACACACACAACCATGCACAACCTCGAACCCGGGTCAGCCAGGTCAAAGACTCCTTGCACCACTGTGCTAAAAGGCTTTTGGTGCAACTCTTAGTAAATGTTACCTTGTATATACTGTGTTACTCAATTTAGTCTTGGATAAGCTTAACAACTTTGCATCAGACATATCCCAAGTCTCTGTTGCATTGCTCACTGTAGCATTACAAAGATATACGAAACACCAGAAGAAAGAGAATACAGAGAAATCAGGACACCAATAACATCCATAATCTCTCAGCATTAGTCACATTAAATGTTTAGAACTAAGGCCAATACATAAGGGATTTACTACAATGATTTCAGTAAAAAAAACATAACAAGATTGCATGTGCAAGAAATATTAAGATGCTAGAATAACCGGTAGTGTCTTCATGTCCTCATAGTTAGAATATACTAGCAGTATTATATTAGAGAAGTCCATGTATCAATAAAAGATAATAAGGGAAAAATCAGCACATTCCGTGGTTAGAACAACTGGCACTGGAAGCATAAAAAGAAAGAACAAGCACAAAAGGGCTTGGATTTGATTACTCTGAAAGCTAAATGTTCCATATCTCATGAATGACAGAACCAGTCGGCAAGTATTAACTGCAGGAGGCCTTTTTCCTGAATATCAATGAAAGAAGTATGTAAGGCCAAATTTGCAGCAAAGCTACCAATTGGACAGGTGAACAAACTGCGGTTACAAGAATAAAGCAAGTCAGCTTATAAGTACAATCTTTACATAAGTATAGATGATTACTAGAGATTAAAATGCACCTGGCTAACATGGTTGCTTTGGAGATCCCAAAACTCGGATGGTAGTTAAAGCACACTTGCTTTGTTCATTAAAGGACACTGTGAATGATATATGGATGTTGTCTCCTTGCACCTATTGCTATTTGGTGCACAACGTGGCAGTCTATGCAGATATCATATTAACCATGAATATTTCCCGTCTCTGCACAATCATCTAAACAAAGTGCCAGATGGATTTCATAATCATGCAGGTCCTAGAGCCTCCAGTCCTAAAAGAGCTTATTTTCTACTAATCTGCCTCTCCTTCCATACTTCCTACTTATTGCTGCACCTAGTAATCAAGAACTACCTACAATTATAATCATATCATCAATCTTATAAGCTCCCTTTCTGTGCCGCATTTCTTGTCCCTCTGACTATATTTCCTGCCGCACTTTATAATCCCTGCAATACAGGGAAGCAGAACTTCCTATACACAGGGAAGCAGAACTTCCTATACTCAGTTTTGAAAAATTAGTCAATCTTATCTTTTCTAGGCATTATAATTGAAATAATCAAATACATAGGTAGGTGAACACTTATGATGGACAAATAAAAATTGTTGCATTCTTCCTTCAGTAGCCAGAGAATTATCCTCTTGATCTTCATTGGGATTCAGTCAAGTGCCACAAAACACAAATTCCTAGGGAATACAACATTTCAAATATACTAATTATAAATGTAGAGTGAATAAAAGGAAGACATATAAAGAAAGGATGAATTTGAATTCAATAGCCATAAACTCAATATTGTACAAAAAGATGATGGGAATAACAAAGAAACTAACAAATAGATCTTTGTAAGCCCCGAAAGAATAAAGGAATTCATTCATTGGACTATTCCGGAACATCAGTCCTTTCTCTTTCCTCTTTACCAGTTCATCACATATATCTGAATTCCCATTGCAAAGAACATAATTAAACTTCTACTTCTCTGATCCAACTATTCAATTCAACCTTCAGCAGTTGTCCAGACCCTCATCTTAGACTTCTGCATTGATTGGAAGAACATATTGAACTGAACCAACAGAAACCGTATCAATCATTGGTCGAGAATCTAAACATAGTTTCATTTCCCTAAACATTCAGTGCTTCCTAGACATAATACCACAATATTTAAGATTAGACTCAGATAACAAAGTTTCCTTCTTCATCGGATGAACCAAATTCTTCAACCTGAAAAGCTCCACATTCTTCAAGTTCATTTTCTTACAATCAAGAAAGAATCACCCACCCAAACAAAATGTATCAAATTCCCATGACCAAAACTGAGCAACGCATCTTGTAAATTTTGAAACCAGTAAGAAGGAAAGAATATTTCCGATTCAAAAACCGTAAGCAAAATCCTGCCACCACTTTGTAGGCAAAATTCTACCCAAAACAGGAGCATACATATGCAGCAAAACTCAAAAGCTGCCAAAATTTCCGCATCCCCATATTGCCAAATTGAACAATTTCAACACCATTCAATTACCAGTCCTAATAAACGATCATAAACAGGGATGATTACTGCTCTATTTCCTCTCTCTAGGTAAATCAGATTCATTTATATGCACATTGCATTCCTTTGCATAAAAATCATTACCCTCAATCAATGACTTCAA
Organism: Warburgia ugandensis; assembly: GCA_035236585.1. Lineage (NCBI taxonomy): Eukaryota > Viridiplantae > Streptophyta > Magnoliopsida > Canellales > Canellaceae > Warburgia > Warburgia ugandensis. Next base: position 105,641,576 of record CP141126.1, read on the forward strand.
AAACTCATGAGAGTAATCTGGGTGATTGGGATCATTGGTTGGAGATCTCGCAGGTGACCCATTTGTATAAATTGGCTGCATAAAACAGAGATAACAACCCTTACCTGGATTTTCATCAGGACTCTTTTTTCTAACAAGCTTCTTAACCTTCTCAAAAGGGAACAAAACAACCTGTTGGGCCTTTCTGATCTTCTTTCTATGCCCTCCCCGCTGCTTCTTCCGATCATCCTCTGCAACGATGAACACTCCGTCCTCGCCAACTTCTACAGGATTTTCTGTATCAGACATGAAAAGAACACCTGAAAATTCCCTCTAAAAATGTGTTACGGGAGGATAATCGAGGACTCCATTTGGAATCGAGCTTGGAAGAGTTAGAAACGCTTGGAATCAGTTGCAATTTGAGCGATTTGGTCGTAATTCGGCGGAGAAAGAGAAGAAACTAACAGATTTTTTAATGTACTTATGTCGCATTAAAATGTTCTAAGAACTGCCACATGTCCTGTTCCTAGTGATGTGAGGAAGAAGAATCCAGAGCCAGATTCTTGGCTTTTCTGGCCACTTCCAGTCCTTACTTCTTCGTCCGCGGCAGATAAAAAAAATTACGAATCTATCAGATGAAAAAGATGATGAACCAATGATGTTGGTGCAGATATACACGGGAGTTGAGTGCATAAACTCTATTTGCCCACTCAGGACGATTTCTCCTCTTGCTTGTTGATGGATCTCACACAATCTGTTTACCAACTTTGTTGGTAGGTCTCACAAAATCATTGGACTAGCTTTGCTGAATGGATCCTACCAAGGATTGGACATGTAAACATCGTCGATCATCTGATCAATTGTTTGCTTGTTAGATGAGTAGCCTAGATGCAGAATTGGTGGGTCATTTTCAAGCGTTTGGTGTCCAAATTTAGCCAAGCAGTCTTAAGGTTGTTTGGCTGCAATTTAGTGGTTGTTGTGGTTGACAATGCATCCCCTTGTGGCACTTCTTCGGAGAAATTATCTGGTTTTCGTGTGCGTAAACCAAATTGTCTAGGCTAATATAGATAATTACTTATTGAACTAAAAAAAAGGTAGCCCCGGTGCCCAAAGCTCTCGCCTATGCAGGGTCGGAGAAAGGGTGGATCACAAGGGCATAAAATAAGCATTCTTACCTTGCATTTTTCAAAAAGCTGTTTCCACGCCTTGAACTCGTAACCTTAAAGTTATATGACAATAACTTTTACCATTGTGTCAAAGTTCTCCTTTTTGAACTGCAGATGTAAATAAAGGTTTACTAGTTACAAGGACCCATAGCATCAAAACAAAGAAATTGCCTAATGCAAACGGGTGCAGTGTCATTCCACACATAAGATCATATATTATAAAATTAGAAATTAGCCAAAATGTCAGCAGCTTTATTTCCCTTCCGAAAAGTATGGTCAAAACTGGTGGAGGTTGCGTTGTGCTGCCATCAACATCCTTCTGATTTCCTAATTCAGTTGAATCATCTCCTCCATCGCTACTATCCTCGTCCGAAGTGATTTCAATAATTTGATTACCACCTAGATACTGAGACTCCGTATAAAAATCATCATGAAGGAACACTTCCACGGGAGAAAATACTACAGGGACCTGAAGTCAAGGATGCTGCTCAGGACTACCAATCAATCAGTGGATGTACTTTAGGTTCACCTTATGGTCAAGGGATGCTAGCACTAGCAAAGTAAGCTAGAGTGAGTTTGGTACTGGGTATTCATAGAACAAGGGGATTCCCATGTACTACTAGAAAAACACTAGCTAGAGACCACTGGAGAGGGGAAGGATTAACAGCAAGCATATAGCCGATGAAGTAAGGGAGGCCTAGAGTGACTCTGCACTTGCAAGAGCGGCTCCAGAGAGGAAGCGGAGACGTCTAGTGTTGATTAGAGACTAGATGAAGACTACTATGAGGATCAAAGATAACCTTATTGGTTGACAAGCAATGTTTGGCTAGCATGTCTTTTAGTAGAATCATCAAAAAAGGTGGTTAGGGTGCATGAGTGTGGTGCAGTGACACAAGAGTGAGCTCTCAGGTCACAAGTTCCAGGCTCTTCAAAGTAGGTGTGTGAGTGAATGGATGAGTCTACCATTTAAAAAAAGAAAAGAAAAATGGGGTTGAGTGGTTGGTTAGAGATTCCACCTTACTCCTAGATATTTCTACCTATTCAACATTACGAGACATCAATCTAGGCATATTTTTTGGAAGATTGATGTCACTTATACAATTGAAGGGAACTTTAGCGCAACAATAAAGTTGTCATTGTGTGACCATGAGATCACGACCTCAATACATAGAAATAGCCTTTTGCAAAAGTACAAGATAAGACTGTGTACTATAAACTCTTGTGGTCCGCTCCTTTTCCTAACCTCGCATTTGCTACCATCAAAAAACCACACCTTTGATGATCATAACTTATGCTCCTTTAGATGAAAAATCACAATCATTAATTCTAAAACTAAAGAAAAAAAGAGAGAGCTATAATCATTCCCTGGCGTGGTTTTTCACGGATAAACTAAACAAGGAAAGAAAATAAGATAAATAATATAGATATTCAAGAAAACATGTATAGAACCTCACATTGAGGCTTACCTCAGGGCATGCACATGACAGAATTCTTTCTTTCGGTTAGCTGTGCGGAACACGGAGAATGCAAGGAAGTGGAGAAACCACCATAGAAGAAGGGTAAGGAGGAGAGAGAAAAAGGAGGTTGTACTTAGTTTTCTATGTATATCTCCTCTAAAATAACAGCTCGTAAAAGCATGACTAGTCGCTGTCTTCATGTGTTCTTTCACCGATGAGGCAAATAATAAGACGTGTGCACAAGTTCAGGCCTTAAAGCTGCAAGTCTCTCCCGTTTCCCCTCCTCTTCAAAATTCCACACACTTTTTCACTTTATTTTTAGCCTCCAAATCATTAATGCCAGCCCACACAATCAATACTTACTGGCACGGCTTTCTTTGCAGATTGATGCCCGACCCAAGCAATGTCCGATATATATATTGAGAGAGAGAGAGAGAGAGAGAGAGAGAGAGAGAGAGAGAGAGGTAGACAAGGAAAAATGTTAGGTTTAAGATCTTTCAGTCATCGTGTTAAAATTTCAGATGCAAATGTTTGTAAATGAATTTCTGTCATCCCTTTCCGTTTAAAGTTGTATATTGATGGATACAACTTATACTATATATTGCATGCAGGTGTAATGTACCTTAATCGAAGCCCAAAATATTTGCTTCTCTAAACTTCAAACAAAGAGTTAGTAACGGTGATTACAAGTATTATTTTGTAAAAGCATATTAATGTATTTAAATTACCAAACATAATAGAGTCTTTTGCAAGAATGCCATTAATTTTTGGCATTTTTGCAAGAAAATCCAACCATTTTTAAATTTTGCAGGAATGCCATTAAATTTTGAAAATCTTTGCAGGAATGCCATTCTGTTAGGTTTCTTCTCCTTCCACCGTTTTGTCTTTTTGTTTCTGTTTTTGTTTTTTAATTCCAATAATGCCCGTCTATTTCTCCCTCTTAAGACATTGCAGCAGAGTTCGGTTTCTAAAGAAGACCCCAAGACCCCTGCTACACAGTCGTTGCTAGAAGAACGTTGAGGACTGCACCTGCGCCTAGTACACCACAGACGTTGGAAGGAACGAGGGACGACTGTAGTTGGCTTCACCTACTATGAACTGCACTATTACGCCTTCTAAGCACAGACGACCCAACTCTTGTGACAATTACAACGTAGTCATGAATGATTCACAGACTCATGATCTTTTTTTTTATCAAATGTATGAGATTTCTGGCATTAGCTTTTTTAAGATCCAATTGATGATGGCATGATTACAACAGACAAAAAATTATAGAAATTATATTAGTTACTGTTTGGGGTTGAGATCATGTTAAAAATTCTAAAAAGATGGGGTAGCTTCTCCATTAATTTTGCATCTAACCCTTCACCGAGTTGCTCCTGAATGCGGACCTCATTTGGATGTCAATAAAACATTATTTGGTAGCATGCAGTGGTTTCCATATCATTTGGATCAATTTTTCTTTCTTTGGGAAAGAGAGGAGACTGTGGGAGGCGGAGAAGCAAGTTATGATTTCTGTCAGTGATCCTTGTGTCTCAAGGTTCCTAGCATCCTTGTCCAACAAAATTTATGCAAAAGGGACATGGAAAAAGAGCATTCAAATGAAGTTACCAACCAATATAAGATTGAGGATATTTTCTCTAATACACTTTCTTAGCCTAAGTACAAAACCACGCCAAGATTAATCACCATTTCTTTCTAAAGGAGGTTGACAACGGTGCAAATTCTTCTCTTATCTGTATCTATGTGAGATGAAGTTGTATCTCTCGATCTCCTTCACTTGAATGATAAGTCTGTATCTCTCTCTTTCATTTTCTTTCACGTATCTTGATGATCAAATTATGGATCTGGCCTGTAAGTCATATGAAGAAGTTAAGTTTGTGAGTTTCTTTCTTACTTCCCATTTCTTTTCTGCTAACGTTTCACCTACATGAATTGGAAATATAAATAAGATGCGTTGGCAGCCCGATTGTTTATCTACCTAAAAGAGGCAATGGGAAAGCTGAAGACACTGCTGAAACAAAATAATAAAGGGTTGAGTTCACATGGGACGTAAAATAAGATCTGTTACAAGCATCCTGATTCCTAACATGACATATAAGTGATGAGAGTTTCATCGGAAATGAATGAAACAAAAAGTAACAGGACAATATCCTTTTGGGTCATAAGTCTATGGTAAATTGCCACTAATACAATGTGAAACAACCAAACATCAGTAATCTGGTCCCCACAGGTGACTAATCTGTAGATTCTAATGCACTGCTTTAAAGCATAAGTCGGCCTAGATATTATTATTTTTTTCTTTTGGAGAATAACAATTAGAACAGTTTATCAAGAAAAGAAGGAAAACATCCCAGTCATTACATGGAATAGGAACTGAAATCAACTAGAGAAAGACATCCCCAAATATATAGGGTACAAAGGAAAAAATATTAACTTAATTGGCAGAGCAGTTCGAGGTGTGGAAGATTTGTGAGATATTGACTCAAACACAAGTGACACACATATGACCTTCTCGAGTAACCAAATTTCTTTCAGAAACTGTATCCCCCTGAACTCAGTAACAAAAACATTCGAACTTCTCAAATGAAAAGTTAGAAGTATATTTGGCTCCCATTACAGCATTTTGAGGATCAAATTCCGTAAGAGTTAAATTGGTCTGGTGGTGAGCCTTATAAAACCCCGCTTGTCTACCAAAAAAGGCTAAAAAATAAATTCTGTAAGAGTTGATATGAACAGACTAAAACTAGCTACTATAAAGGAGACAAAGAACCGAAGGCAATATCCAGTGAGAGAACATGCACCATGTGAACTAGAACGCCACATTATTGTGATCACAACTAAATGAAAATCCAAACTGATTACATTTAACCTTTCAATCTCACACATCGACCAAAAAATGTAATGTCCAAGAGAACCCAACAAACAAAAAATATGCAAAGAAGAAACCCAACAACTCTTGTAATTGTCATAAGAGTTGGGCTGTCTGTGCTATAGAAGGAGTAATGGTGCAGTTCCTAGTAGGTGAAGCCAACTACAGTCGTCCCTCGTTCCTTCCAATGTCCATGGTGTACCAGGTGCAGGTGCACTCCTCGACGTTCTTCCGGCACCGACTGTGTAGCAGGGGTCTTGGGGTCTTCTTCAGGAACCGAACTTTGTTGCAATGTCTTAAGAGGAAGAAATAGACAGGGGCATTATTGGAATTAAAAAAAACAAAACAAAACGGTGGGAGGAGAAGGAAACCTAACAGAATGGCATTCCTGCAAAGTTTTTCAAAACTTAATGGCATTCCTGTAAAATTTAAAAATGGTTGGATTTTCCTGTAAAATGCCAAAAATTAATGGCATTCTTGCAAAAAAGCCAACATAATATTCCAAATATTTGTTTGTAGAAGTTAAAAGAAAATATGGATCACGAGATCAATGTAACAAATATAACAAATTTTTCTGAGACAAAAAGGTTAAGCAAATAATTTAAAGAGTTTCTATATGTACAATTTTTTACCATGGTTTCTGCAAATGAAAACCTTTTTTTATCAAATTGAGTTTGCAAATCAAAGCCATTTTTGGGTTGTGATTGCTAACTTGTTATGCGTTGAGATTTGTGAGAAGCTATAATGCATTGGCAACATTAGTTGAGAAGAAAGGAAAACTAGTTGGTAATAAAGTTTATGATATGAATAATTGAGATATATATAACTAATTTACCCCCATTAACAATATAGTTCAACAAACATTGTAGGAGTATTTAGTCCTATAAAAAATTATATTTCAGATTTGATAATTCATGAATAGGAGTCCTTATTCGATATCTGTTCCAAAAAATGCTGATATTCAAAATCAATTAAGTGTTCATGTACGGATAGGATTTTCCATTCCATATCTTATATGTTTAGACCGGTTTGCTTCTAATAGCTGATAATGTATTCTGATTGATGGCCTAATTGAGAGGTTGTGAGTTTGAATCTAAAGACTCAAATTATTAATTAAATTCTAAATGCAAGATAGATGAGCCTACGCTTAGGTCCCTCACATATATTCTAGGTGACCGCATGCACATGCATCATATAATAGCTCATATGAAAGATTACCATCCATGTACAATGAGGGTGTATGGATTTACCCTCTTAGTGACTAAATCCGTAGCTCGTTAGCCAAAGGAAATTTGAGAGAAAGGGTAAGGAGTGTTCGAAATGAAGAGCATAATCTCTATGCTTGTTGAATCTAACCTCCAAGCCCAAGTTAAGTTTCCTTGACCAAGCAATAAGCAAATCTTTTTTGATACATATGCAAGTTTTTTTTTCTTCCTTTTGTACAAGTGAAGAATTACAAAGCAAATCATTCATACACTCATGAATCTACTCTCTGCCCAGAGGGAAAAGCAAATATTGGAATTTGCAACCAAGTATATTTTATGAGAGTCCTGAGTTGTATAGATTAACCCACTAGACATTTGTTGGCTCCTACTTATGATAGCCTATGAAACTAATTTAGTATATATGTATTTGCCGAATGTACTATGCTTTTTTTATTAGTGAATTTATCATTCAATAGGAAAAAACCAACACCCATAAAACTTCTAAACTCACTAATATATCCCCTAATCCATTGGAGATGTACTATCTCACCTTAGTGAGCAGCTTGACTACCACAATTATGCTATTGAGGCTTTATTGTGAGGCTGGCATGACCTTCTCATATGTTGGAACAAGTAATATATATTAGTATCAAGAATTCTTGAAAGACTTGGATTATGAAATAAAACTTGAGGGTTTTTTCTTTTTTAATTTTATTTTGCCAGTAAAAGATTACGAAGCAAACTACTTAGAACTTATTATCCTAATATCTAAATCTATTTGAAATATTCTTAACAATGGACAAAGTTCTATTTAACTAAGCGTAATAAAAAGAGGTGCTTGTTGTAAGCGAATCAACTATGTTAGATGACTTTTGGGGTAATATAAAGTTTCCTTTGGCAAAAGTGTGGTATATATGTATGGATATTTTCATGTTAGAGATGATGGCTGTGCATGGACAGATCCTAAGCTATGTTGTCATATCATTGATTTTTTTATATTCACCGTTGAAGTGTATGTTTTTATCAAGTATTGTATTTGATTTGGATGGATGGGCATGGAGACTGAGTCTCCTAAGTGTCATGTTCTGTTATTGTATCTATCAGGTGATGTTGTATTGTATGTATTATATGTGATGTCCCAAAATACAGAGGAGACTTTGTCAGATTTTTTGTGAAAATGAGAATATCATTTCATTATTAAGATACGAGATTTTGTGGTTGTATGACTAGCGGGATTTTGAAATGAATTCTTTCTATTTGAATTTTTGTTTTTAGTTGATTTTAAAACAAGAATCCTGACACATTTTAAAATTTGGTATTATATTATTGTGTAAAACCCAAGGTATCACAGTTTGGTATCAGAGCCCAATCTACTCTCATCACCATTCCAACAAATTTAAAAGTCACATTCAGTCCATAAGGTAAGGTGATTCCCTAAATATGAGTTATAGAGATAGCTCATATGGGAGATGTTGATGATTGCGAAATAGATGATGCCATGAAGGTTGGCTGATTTTCTTAGAAAATATAAGACTTTAAATACTTGTATAAATATAAAGACGTAGACTTTTATGGAAAGTGAATGATTCTTAGAGTAACAGATCAGAACAAAGAACATAACTGGTAATTTCTAATGAGAACTTAATTATATGATAGAAAATCTATTCATATAGACTACTATGAGAGTTCAAGTTCTAATTTAGATGGTGGGTATAGACATGTGAAAAGGCATAACGACTTTTATATGACAATAGTAAGATAATAATGAAAAAGAATAAGGAATGATAACAATCAAAGAGAATTTGGGGAAATTCAAAGAATTATAGTGTTAGTTAAATTATGGCCAAATGAATTGACGATCAAAATTATAATATGGAGAAAATCATTAAAAATTTGATGAGGTAAGATCCTAACGTTCCTACTAAAGAATTATATGAACTATGAGATGAAACTTAATGAGTTCTTGTGCGTATAAAAATTTTGATAGCCTGTCATCAATGAAAAGTGAATGTTTTTTATTCTTGTTTTTGTTTTTAGTCTATTTTAAAAGCCAAAGTTTTAAAACAGGGATCCCGACTTTTTAAAAATTAGTATTATATTGTTGTGTAAAACAAGGGGTGTCACATGATCAAAGTTGAAGGCTGTAAAAGGACAGAGGAAAGGCCGAAAAAGACATAAACAGAAGTGGTGAGAAAAGATTTTTTTTTTTTTTTTTAATTTGACTAAATAAGGTTGTGACACTTGATAGAGGGGAGTGGAGGAAAATTTTTTTATATAGTTGACCCCTAATCGGTACGAAGCTTTGATGAAGATGAGGATGATATATATATATATATATATATAGTGGAGCAATAATTTCAACAAGAAGTTACAAGTGCAAAATGCATGTGACATTTAATTGGCCAAGAAAAGGTTTTACTTTTTCTGTTTTTTACTTTTTTTCAACCAATTAAAAGTCACGTGCTCCTTGCACATTTTTGGTAGGTGAATTAACTGTTAAAAAAAAGAAAAAAAAAATGGGGAGGCTGGGCAATCGTGCTCCAGCCAAACTGCTAAGTAGTAATCATACATTACCATGCAAAGCAGCAAGTGACAGTTTTGTTTGGCAAAGGAGTTGGTCGGCTTCTTTTAATTTATTCTATACTGAGTAAGTTGGGACCTTGTTAAATGAGCACCACCTAATTGTAAGACAATGATGCATGTTTAATAACAGAGCAAACGTAATATGTAGTTAATCTGGGCCACTTTATATCATAGCTAGAACTACTTTAGAACTCAAATTACCCTACTGCAAGGAGGGAGTAATTATACATTACCATGCAAACCGATAGTTTTTTTTAATGACAAAAGCGTTCATTAGAGTCTTTAGTTCTGTTAACCATCCATTTACATAGTGATATAATGAGCACACCCATCCTACCCTTCGGCAAGTTGTAACTCCAAACGGTCCCACAGCTTGGAAGATCGGAACCTTTCGCAATCTGTTTCACGTCCTCGATGAGCTGCGCACCGGAAAACTCATCCATTGGAACGGTCCATCTAGTGCGTAAGCCACCACCAAAATTTTTATAATTCTTTGCTTCGCAACTTATTCTCGAATCAAAACTTAGTAACTATGCTTGCAATCGGAAGGGACCATATATACTCTGGTTATTAATTTTTCAAATACCATTTGACATAGTAGAGCCCCACTCACTGTGCTAATGCTAATGAATGAAAGGATCTTGAAGCCTTGATCTCCTAGTAATGTATTGCTAAATGGACAATGTGGAGACTCAGCCCCTTTCTGGATCATCTTTTATTGTATGCGTAACCGGATGGCCACTCGGGAAGGCAATAATATCAGGAAGACGATAGGAATAAGATATCATAATTCATTAAAGAACATCAGTTTTTTAAGTATCTTGATAAGCCTAAACTAAGAGCATCATCATCCAACCCTCTCTGTAAAGGAACAAGTCCACCTAATCTCATCTAGCTTTTCCACCTGATCATCAATCAAATAGTAGGTTAACCAAACCATCTTTCTGAAGCATTCCACTTTGTTAACTCATATAAAAGGCCTCACCCATGTACATTCCATGCAAGCAGTGAAAGAGATGAAGAGGAAGGGATCAAGACTGCTGTGGGGGGTGCCATGTACCAGTAAAAAGTGCACCAGAACGGACTCTCGCAAGGACATCGAGGAGATATTGAAGAGCAAGCTGGCGACGATCGAAGAAGAGCCGGAGATCGTTATGGAGACCAGTAAACCGGGGAAGAATCAGCTCGTTAAGGTGAGGAAGGCGAAGAGGAGGGCGAAAGTCAAGCTCAGGCGCTTTTTCATGGAACAATTGACAAGTTTGGGAGATTCTTATGTGCATCTAATGGTCGGATTTGCAACTAGACGCAGCTTAGCTGGGATTCCTAGATGCTAATTATTAGTGCTTCCTCTAATTCACAGGCAATTTGGCAAATCTAGGATGATCCAGTCGGAGCATGGAATGCGCATAGGTAAAAGTACGTGTAGGATGTAGATGATTGTTGATCCCAACCTTTGATCTTCTGGTTCACATCTTAAATTCTAGTTGAGTAGACACTCTTAACTTTCCCAGCGGTTAAGATTTCACTACAACTGGTTCTGGAGTTACCTGATCATCTAGTTTTTGCTTCAGAATAATTGTGGTGGGATGATCTGAAGGAAAACGGGAGATCTGTGGTCCATGAATTAATATCTAAGAAGTGGGCCATAAAATGAAAGGTTGACATCATCATTCTCTCAACAAAATGTGCCTTTGCTTCTATGCGTAAATCGTTATATTTTTCGAGGGTGGCTACCATCAGATAAAAGCTTGATGATGATCAAATGGATGTATTTTATCCTTCTTGGTTCCTTAGAAGCAGGGATTTTTCGCATCGGATAATCGGCATCTCACAAAATTTTGCGAATTTCTGTGATTTTTTTTATTTTCAATAAATGATTATATGTACGAACTTTGTTTTTCTTGAATGGCATTTACTGAAAAATTAATTTCTTCTGTTTTATACTTTTTGAGTTTTGTGGTGTGATTATAGGGTTTTAATTATCATTGAAGTACATACACATCGGTAGGCAACGAACACCGACATACACTCAATCAATCATCTAGGTCCCACATTTAGCTAATGGGTCCAAATTTTCCTTTCATTTTGGTATTATTGTAATGATAATGACAGCCCGAAAGTTAATTCTCTAACTTATTCCTTTCCCCCCGAGTTTATTTGTTTGGTTGCACGCGTTGAACTAAAACCAATTCCAAATGGATTAATTAGCAGCTCTTTGGCAGAGGACATCCTACGTATCCTCGGACCCAAATCAGAGCATGTCCAAACCTCAAGGAGTCCTGTGAGATTATACAGTTTCATCCGACGATGACCGAATGATCAAATCAAGTCCATCAATGGGACACATAATTCATCAAAATGGGAATGTTGTCGGGAGAAATTGCATCGCGTTTGTGCATGTCAATCAGAAATGCACAAGAAAAGTACATTAATTTCACCCCGGATTCTGCACGATAAAGCATTTCGGATCATCCTAACCGGTGACGGAAATGACCGGCCAAAAGTGCAAAAAAGAAAGATAGAAAAAAATAACCGTTTGGATGGAATCATCACAGGGAAAGGATTAGTTTATGGGTGTGAGAAGATAAATGTTTCGGATCACCTATCGTCTAGGTCCCAGGCGTACTTTTCAGCACGTATAGATTGGAGTTTGCATTTTTGAACCATTGGAAATCCACAAACGAACATTTCCTCCTGATGTATGTGCGTGGTTTCTTTTAGAAACAATTAACCTACGGATAGGCACGTCTTCCGCCAGTGGGTTGGGATTGGAGGTAGACGTATCACGTCATTTTAGGAGATATAAGAATGGGCGTTTGCATGTTGAGGGGTGTCTCTACCATTTGTTTAGAAACACTGGCGTACCGGGGGGGTATGTCACCAATTCAAATTAAAAGCCATTCATCCAATGTGCCAGTACTCGGGAGGGCTATGCCTCCAAATTGTAGATGCACAAGATAATCCTAATCGTCTGATTGCTCAAGATTTTTATCACGTCAACAACAAAGGTGAGGATCATTCAATATATGTGGAAGATTTCTGGGCATCACCAAAAGGTAGGTCCCACTCATACTTGATTCTTCTTAAAGCAGCAAGAGAGGGCTAAGAGAAGGAGAATCAGTACTCTATGAATAGTGTGAACACCTACTTGTACATTTAGCCATCGATCTAAGCCCTTGATAGAGAAAAATCTCGTATCAGCTACCAAATGATAAATTCTCCTCTTCTTTGTATCAAGAAAATTTTCTACCTCGAGGGACCGAATTTTTTATGGAAGTAGAAGGAGAGGGCTGAGATAGAACTGGCAGACCCCATTGTGAGGAGAAGATGAAGGTTGGATACACACCATCCAACTTCATCTTCTTAACCATCTCGCCATAGATTCCAGCGACTCTTCTTGGCAGTATAACCAGAGAAAATCCTCTCCATCTCATTCTCCGCCTCGACGGCAGCCGGAAACCAACTACTCTTCCGTTCACCTTCTTCGCCCGTTGAACTTTCGGCCTCTTGGCATCGTCGTCTTCACTGATCAGCTTGTCATAGTGTTTTCTTCGCTGGCCTCCAATCATCTCTCGGAGACCCATATATATGAAGAAAGCTAGTCGATGCCTTTAAGATCTAGAGAGAGAGAGAGAGTGGCAGTGAGTATAAAGTGTAGAGAGGGACAGGGAGTGAAGATGGAGAGGGAACAAATAGAGTCTAGAGAGAGAGAGAGAGAGAGAATTGCGTAAGAGTAATGATGGAGAAGAGTCTACTGTTTAGAGGGAGATATCTAGAGAGACAAATAGAGTCGTGTGAAACTGAAGATGGAGAAGAGTATGTACAGTGTATAGAGAGAGAAGGTGGAGAGAAGTATACAGCAGAGAGAGAGAGAGAGATGCCCACCAAAAAGAGAGGGGAAGAGGGGCGGCGGGGTGTGAAGACTGGCAGTGAAGATAGAGTCTATAGAGCAGAGAGAGAGAGATCTAGTTAAGAAGAGAGAGTTGTATGAAAGTGAAGGTGGAGAGAGTAGATATAGTGTAGAAAGAGAGTGAAGGTGGAGAGGTATATAGCATGTGTAGAGAGAGAGTGTGTAAAGGGGCACATGGAAGAATCTGTTTGTAGAATTAATTCTAAGCATTAAGATTGGTAGGAAGAGACGAAGTTTGCCTACGGCTGGATTCCTTGAACACATGCCTAACCCCATTGACCAACCTTCACCTCTTCGACGTGTCAAAAAGGGGTCCACTACATTTACCAACGGGGTCAGTGTATTCGATCGAAGCCGTCCTCATAAGCGTCGGAATATATCTAATTTATCTGGTTTCATTTTATGTGAGTTATAATATATGCTAAATCATCCGTGGGCCCGGATGAGTTGATGATCTAAATGGTTCATCTTCGGTAGACTCGTCAGATTACCGTACAACAAGCAATCTGCTCCATTCGACGATGCTAACTCAAATTCGCCAATGGATTTGAAAAGATGAAAAGATCAATCATGACGTGTAATAATTATTGACCCCGCTGTGGAGAGCGATTAAATCATATCCAATGATTTGTTAAGGGAATATAGAAGTCTCATGATTAAATCAAAGTATTGTTAACAGGAGTAAGAGTTTGGTCAATTTTGTCATATGTGAAGGAGCTGATGCATATAGTGTAAGGCCTAATGTATTAACTAGTCATAATCATTTTATAATGTTATTTATTTATTTTAATTGTTAATAAATTATGATAAATTTGCAAAGGAGAAGAATCAATGAGGACCCCACATTTCTTTCATTTTCAACTTCTGAAATCTCATATCTAAATAGCCTCATCATTTCTTGTCAGATACCATATTCAAGTTCTTCCATGGTTTTTTCCTTGACAGACTCTTAGTGGGCAATTCCATTGGTCTTTGGCTATTTCTGGTTCTAAAATTAGAGTCTTAAATCCATGTGAGGTCTAAATCTATGTGGATTGGCAAATGGCTTGTGTTTTTCACATATCAAACCACTCTCACACACTCCAAATCTACTCTCAGCCAAAAGGGAAAGCAGCAACTTAAAGTTGCAGCGAAGCTTAAAATAAGAAAAACTCTAATTATTGGAAAAGAAATTGCAAAGGCTACCAACAATTGATATCACAAAAGAAATGTGTTAGACTCCACCAAGTCTGCTCTGAGGATCTATGCCATTCATCTTGTTCAGCAAACTTTGAATAGAAAAATTGATGATCAATAGATGAGCACAATTTACGTTACTTTAGAATGAAAAATCAATCATGACATGACCATTGATTTTATAAAAAAATTTTAAAAATAAGTAGAAGTCATTTGATTGGCATAATTTTCACATGTAACCTAAACTAAACAAGGGAGGGAAAAGAAAATGCATGGCATAGATCTTCCAGATGGTTGAGGCTATCAGAAGTTGTGAGATTTTCTAATCCAATTTTGGCCCAAAACTGAAGCGTTTAACTACTAAACATTGAGTTTCACATGCATTTCTATCCTGAGCCTTTAAATAATTTAGTGCAAGTAATATCATATGATTTCATAGTTTTGTGAAACAATAAAAAATTGCACTTCTGTTTTTTTGAATTAATGGTAAGGATTTTATTCAGATGTAGAACCGAAAGAAGTAGGATATGACCATCCAAGTAAGGGAAACACGGCCAAAACCACCCATAGGATGCCGAAAACTGCACTTATCCAGCAACAGAAAATCTGCTTCTGCAGCAAGAATGTAGGTGTCGTAATTAGCGGATCTCAATCAAGCATTTGATCTCTAAAGAATGTGCAAAACCCCCCAGGGTGGATCTCTCAAGGTTGCAAATCGGTGAGAGGATTGGAACCCACCACCTCTTGAATTTGAGACAAGGCACATAACCAACTTGGCTAAAATGCTCCAACTCGAGATTTCCAATTGTTAAGGCAACCAAAAACATCATTAGAGACATAAAGAACAGGCTTGCACAGTTCGATTGCGATGGGTCATATCAATATGCACCCATATAGAGATTGTTATTAGATTAATGTACTAATCGTGATTAATCTTTGTTTCCTCCTCCAACTTCAAGCATTGTCTGCAACTTTCTATTCCTAGAATCTTACCTACTGTTCATTGAGATGTCCCTCAATTTGTTTCTTTCAGACGTAAGCTCATGTAATTCAACTACCCAGCCGTCCAAAAACGTGGGCCTGCAAGGCTCTATGATTGCTCAGCTGATGGTAGCGAATATCAACGGATTACCAACTACGATAGCTACCTATTGGATCATTGGACATGCGTGCGACGTGCCGATGTCATCGAGTGAAATGAGCTTCATTTTACTGTAATTTGACTGCAAAGCTTCCCCTGTAACACTCTTTTTTCTTCTCTCTCTCTCTCTCTCTTGTAATTTGGCCCGCTTTAGATGCGTCGATCACATTCGCAGTACGAACTTGTCGGAGTTACTGAATTCTCTTCTCTTTTTAATGAATTGATGCAGCAAAAAACAAACAGTTTAGGTGTGGCCCAAATGAATGGCATTGATCATCAATATACTGGCCGGTCCCATATAAAGAGTTCCTATATGGTGTTTGGTTGTGTAAATCAGTACATGTACGGGAACTAAAAAAGTAGGTGTGGGACCCAGGTGGTTGGTGATCTGAACCTTTCATCTTCTGGGCCAGATGTTAGATACTCTACTCTGGGAAGGTCATCCCTATTGATTCATCTAAAACTTCCAATCTGTTCAGACTATTTTCAATTTTCTGACCCCTCCGTTTCCAACTACAGAGTAGCAAAAGTTCAAATTGATGGAGGTGATGATTGGTTCATAACCTATCTAAGATCGACGCAGATCTGGTAGAAATTAAACTCTAGGATCAGAAAGACGCTTAGCCTCACTATGTACTTTTTGCTCGTGTATTGATTGACATGCGCAAACACCAAACAAAAGTTCTGAGCTTTAACTCGACATTTAAAGACTAAAGAGGGATTCATATCAAAATTTGAAATGAAAAGGCCTGTTCTATTTGTAAACAGGTAGCCTTTTATCAGCTTTATTTTGGATAAAGATTTTTCTCATTCTCTTTGGAGAGTAAATTACATATACATGTAGGAACCAGTTGTTGGGTAATAGTGCAATACAATCATGCAAACCGGAATCCATGTCATTCATTTTGGATTGGGGAATACTCTCCAATCAGAATAACACAATAGAGCCATCTATATATGCGGGCCACAAATTGAATGGTTGGATGTCAGCAAAGGCTGGGCCCCACATGTACTTTTAGCTAGTTTTGATTGTTCATCTGCAGATCAGCAAAAGGCTTGCCCACCCACGTGATGTGCATGGTATCAAAGGGCCACATGTTGTAATTAAACCACTGTAATGTGAACCTAAATGGTGGGCCTTTTTCTTAACATCAATATATATATAGGGGTGGTGGGTGGCAAATCATGTCTGCGAGTCGTATTAGTGTCATGTCGAGACTGACCCATTACGGTATATGGGTCGACATGAACACGACCGGCTTAATAATCGTGTCAAGAACCCATAACTCGAACATGATACAATTATTAAACGAGTTAATACGACATGACTCGTGTAACATGATTAAAAAAATATAACTAATATATAATGATATTCAAAATTCATAAAAATATAAGATAGTTTTTGAAAAAACATCCTATATTGATGGTTTTTCAAAATCAGAAAAATATAAGATAGGTTTTCAAAAACCAGCTTATATTCTTATAAGAGCATAGGACGGATTTTGAAAACCGGTCCTATATTGAAGGTTTTTTAAAATCGTAAGAATATAGGACCAGTTTTAAAATAAACTGTCTTATATAGAATACAGAAATATAGAATGATTTTTTAAAACCCTTCATATATTAATAGTTTTTTAAAAACTGTAAGAATATAGAATGGGTTTTCAAAAATTGTCTTATATTTCTATAATAATATAAGACTGTTTTTGAAAAACTATCATATATTTTCAATCTAATTGGTTAACATGTTACGAGTCAGATAGGTTAACACACTGAATTAATAGGTTGCATGTCAAACAGGTAAACATAACGGGTCAACATTGATTAACCCAAACATGACACGATTTTTGACATGCCATTATCGGGTTGAGCCGAAAATGATATGAATACGATAAGACTTGACTTTAACCTGCTAAATCCTTGTTGAGTTTGAGTTGTGTAATATTTTGCCACCCCTAAATACATGCAAGCTGTTAAGGAGAATGCTTTTGGATCATGCCTAGGCTAAGCCAACCAAAACTAAGGGTCCATGTCACCCTAATGTCACATGGGTGGACCTGAACTAGGCTCTTTCAAGGTACCATAGTTTATGCATATAATACGTGTCCCCGTGCCACACGCACCGCTAAATAAATTACATGTTGAACGATCACAACCTTCCATAGAATTTCTTCCGTTGGATATTCTCAACCCTCACTTTGGTTAAGATGTGATTAATTTCCTAAACTGACAATTATTATTCAAATAGCTTTCCAAAATGGAGATAAGGATTAGTAAAATACACTATAGCGAGGGTGCATTCAGGAGTTAAATAGTTAATAGAGACCCTCGTTTACATCAAATTAATTGCCCGTCACCTTTTCATCATAAAGGAGAAGGGCATTTATAGGGCTTACCCTCAGACTATAGTGCTAATAAGCCACTCTCAAATCCTTTGGTGTTTATAGGGCTTATCTTCTATCTTCTATACGGTATACTAAGGGAAGAGTAGAGGTAGAAAAACATAAGAGATTAAATAAAGGAAGATATTGTGCATTAACATACTGGCAAGATGTGGTAGTCAATATTATAGTATTATAAAAAATAGAAAACCTCAGATCAATAATATGCCTCTTCTACTTTTAAGCAACGCATGAGAAAGCATTCCATGTTTATTAAATAACTAATAGATCTTGATTGTAAGGGCAACTATATTCCGTGCTAGCTTAGTTTTTGAATTTCCGTTATATGTGACCACAACTCTATGGTTGTAACTGCTTAATCTCTCCTATCCTTTAATACATTTTCTCTTACGCCTTCTCACTTACTGTACTCTTATCGGTGGCTTTGCTCCCATTCCCCGTTAGACTTTATTGGCATGGTAAGTTGGCTCGTATCGAGTTCATTGCAACATATAATTTACATAATTTAGTGTACATCACTAGTGGCTGATTGCACATAAACTACTTCCCCTGGAGGCCCAACGCCTGGACTTGCTTGCTTTTCTTCCATTCTCTTTAATGCTCTTCCAACTCATTCCACCAACTTTCCAAGTCAGATTATCTTAAACTTAATTTAGTTTCCCTCCACAAAGTGGAAGATGCGAATATCTAGCCCCCTCCTGAATATCTGTGACCCACACATCTCGATGCCAACTTGGAACACTTTCTCACTTTCTTCTCACCAACAAATTCTATTCAAACAGGTCAGTCCACGTTAAAACTGCTACTGGCACCCCCATTGCCCTCAACTTCAACTCAAGCCCAAATGTCAAAATGGGACTGCTGTGGACAGGGAAGATACAGAGAGATTACCATGAAATCTGATACACATACACAGAGAGAAGATGGAACGTATGAGTGGGACCCATACTAAGCTGAGATCTTTTGGATCAGCTCAAACATGGCCCCCTTCACCCCATAATTAATATCAACACCCCCATTGTCCTCATTTTCAACCACATCCAAATGTCCAGATTTACGGCAATGGACGGGGAGAAACACACAAAGAGAGAGAGAGAGAGAGAGAGAGAGAGAGAGAGAGAGAGAGAGAGAGAGAGAGAGAGATTGAAATCGGTAATCCAGAGTATGATTTTGTCCACCCACAAGTGCTCTAATCAAAGGAAGTTAAATTTGGAGAAGCTACAAACAAGTCGAACAAAGGTGTTGCGGTGAAACATTCAAGAAAAATATACATTTTGTGAGAAATTACCCGTCCAAACCGCCATTAGAACATACAGTTCCATGACTTCTTATCGTCCCAAACTCTGCCTAGAGAAGGGTATTCCCAATCTTCCATGGCGAATTCTGCCAACTAAGGTGTATATCTCAACAAGTACCTACAAACAACTTCAGGGAATTCGCGACCAAGACGACCAGTCACCATTGAGAGATCGATTAAGCAATCGATAAAACATCCTTGTCCGGTTACATCTGTTCCTAAGCTTCCACCAAACCAATCTGTGCAGCTTTCTTGCAGTTCTGAGCTTGACCCATAAAACCCTTTTCACCCGGATGAGAGACAACTTGATTCTCTCGGCAATCGTTCTTTTCCGTGAGAAGCGGTAGCTTCTGAGAAAAAGCTGCCTCTTTTCAATGTAAGAGTGGTCGGAGAAAGCAAATTCCGGCCGAGAGTGGTCAGAGAAAGCCAGTTCCTGCCGGAAAATGGGTCCCGAGAGATGCAAACTACCCATCGTGTATGTATGAAATCAGTTGATATGTGGATAGGTAGATGTGGAGAGAGAGAGAGAGAGAGAGAGAGAGAGAGAGAGAGAGAGAGAGATGGCTTTTGAATGGGTGAAGGAGGAGAAGCAGAAAGAGTGACGGAGGAGGAAAGCGGGGGCGAAGAATGCGTGAGGAGGAAGCGAAGCTTTATTCTGCTGTTTTAGAGAGAGAAAAAGGAGTGTCGGGAGCAAAATGAGGGAATGGGGTTTAAATTCGCCATTTGCTTTCGACGAGAACGCCGCCGTAGGAGCACTTGATGGCTGTGTAGGGTTGGATCGACGGTCACGTGGTTTCGTGTGATTTCTTCTTTTGACATTAGGCACTCGTTTCTTCAGCTGTTATATTGGGCCAGCCAATCGGTCATTTGACTCGAACGAGCAAATACTCGGTCCTTTTATTCTACTATTTTAGTTAATAATAAAATTTGTTTTGATTTATTTGATTTGATTATTTTTGGTCGTTGGACATTGAAATATGAAACGATGGGACCATGACTAGATCTGTTCGATTACATTATATATGAAAATTAGATTGAACTAATTAAATATGATAACAATTAGATTAAACTAATTAAATGTGATAACAATGGGCTATGTAGCATGTGTTTTATGAAAATCGGCCTAGCTGAGGTTGGGCTAACAATGATCGGCTTGATAATGACAAAGTTGGTCAAACTTATCCCCGATATGGTGAAATCAGATAAAATCGAAATTGACTAATTCAAGATGATTGAAACTGTTTTTCATTCAACTAATCCGGAACGTTATATACGTGGTACTAAGGGAATTGAGACTAGACCTGCTTTGAGGAGCTGCACATGGCCTACAAATAATTGAATGATACTAACGTTGAATGAAAATTTCAATAAATACCATAATTCTGTCTTTTAATTCTGATTTGGTTGGTAGAAAATAAATGAAAATTTATTTTTATGAAAAAGAAATTCTACGTGAAAAATATTTTATGCCATGGGAAAAAAGAATTCATCATAAAACGCATTTTATGCCTTGAAATTGAACTACCAAAGACCCAAATAGTTTATGGAACAAAAGATTTTTGGGCCATTGTCATTGTACCGTGATTCTAGAGCATGAGTCATTACTCTCTCTCTTTCTCTCTCTCTCTCAAACATGAAAGATCAGGTATAAGTATTTTAATGGAGTGATTTTCAAGTTATATCACTCACAAGCTTCACCCTTGGATGTTGGATCTCCACATATTTTAGATCAAGTTTCTCAATATAATAGAAAGTTTTCTCATAGTAGCATCCCCCCTCGGTGAGAGACTACTAATATCCTGGAAATCGTTGCTGCCTAATATCATATTTTCTGCTTAAAATTCCAGAATAATTGAAACCATTCTCATATTTTTTACTAAAATAGAATTTATTTTTTGCATATAATATTATAAAGAAAAGCATAATCCTTTGGTATGTATTACTAAGAAAAATATACTTTTAGGCGAAGTTTGACCCAATTATTCTAAACGATATGACTTGCTTTGGGCCCCCAATTTGCAGAGGAGAAGAGGTCGGCAGAGAGCAGTCAATGGAAAATCCATAAGAGGGAGTAAGAGTTGGTAATAGTTAAGAAGAAAGTAGCCCAGCCGTCTTTGATTTTAATGGGTTATAGGTGTATTTGGTGAAGGGGGGATCCCCAATAGGAGTCCAGTTCTCTGTTATACAGCAAAGTCATTCAACTCGTTTGGAATGACTTAGATAAGTTAAATACAAGATTTCATGCCCATTGGAGGCCTTCCGCCTCTGTTTCATGGATCATTGAATTTTTAAAAAGCTAGACAAGTAATTAAGGTACTCGTTTAGAAAATCGGTAAATTTTAAAGCTTTTTTATACTCAAATTACAAAGTCTAAGAGAATCCCCAAAAGTAGGAAGCACTTCTCCTTGCTTGTTACACACACTATAGTATAAATGACTGCAATAAAATAAATAAAAGAAGAGACGAGTCACCCAATGCTAAATTCAAAGTAGTCCAACCAAAGCCCAGGAATCGGTGAATTCCTAGCTCTCTCATATGGAGTGAGAAGGGCAGCTTTGTAATGTGAAGAATGTATGTCATTCTAATGCTTTGAAATATAATACAAGCAGAAACAGGTGTAACCAAAAGACTGGTTTCCTTCCAAATTCAGGCTATCCACACCACACAAATACACACAAGGCACTCCACCGATGTCATTATCTCAATGCCGTCAACGTCTCTCCCAATATGTCAACGTGAGAAATTTGATCTCCAAGTTAACCCAGCTAAGCAAGGAACACAGGCGTCCTTTTCTTCTTCAACTCAACGCCATTGTCAGATTCTTCTTTGGGACCCCATCCACATAAATTTTCCGCTGAAAACGGCTGTGTGGGAAAGGGATGGGCGTCCATGGATAAGCTTTCTTTTGGTTGGGTTGTCTAGGGTTCAAACTTTTCCTAAAAATTAATTCACAATCCTATCCCTGATTTTTAAGATTACCTAATGCCAAGGGATATGATAGTACTTGTTAATATTGCACTGTTTTGGCCATAAATTTGATTTCGGCCAGAAATATGCCAATATTTTACCCAAATTTCAATTTTTGGTGACGGAAATGAAATTCTCCACTGTTAAAAATAGGATATGCGTCCGCGGAAATGGTTCACTTCAGCAGTTATCCCCATTGCCATCAGGAATCTTTCCCCTCACCAAAATGAAAAGAAAGGCCCATGAGATGGAATTTGAGATCAACAGAGAAAGGCCAGGTTCATTTCTCCACCACCGAAACCTCACAATTACTGGAAATGCTCCCTAATTGATCCCACGTTCAGTCTGTGAGAGAGAGATTTCGAACTTGGAATCTAATTCTTTAGAAAGCAAACGAATTTTCTGCCATTGCTGCTGCTTTGCTTCTGTTGCAGTAGAATGCTATTTCACCGCAGCGGGCAGCTACAAAAACTGTGCGTGTTTTGTGTGAACCTGACTGCTCTTCTAGTTGCAGCACGTGGGAGGGGCCACCTTTAAGCTAATCAAAACCGTTCATCTTTAGTCTGCATAAATTAGTCCTTTCTGCCCCACAATCATATACTTTGGATGATCCTCATTTTTGTTTACTGAGAGCTACTTTCAATTCTAAAATGAACAGTAGTGAGTTGAAGATGCTCAAAAAGGCTATTGGCACTGAAGATACGCATGGGTCCTCATGCTCAACACTTCATGGCGACGGCGGAATTGAATATGTAATAGACAGACGGTTTAGATCACCAACCATCTGACCCCAGATGTACTATTCGCCATCTGTCTGAAAGGTCGCACCAATATAAACTAATGTTTTGGATAACCAGCCATCTGCATACTCCTATTGCTAGATAATCAAATCCATGCACAAGCAACGGTTTACCAATGCAAGATTAAATTATTTGTCACTCTCTTGAAAGAAATGATCCTCATAATTGACAAAAAAAAAATATATGAGGCAAAGCCAGAAGTATGACCATGAGCCCTCAAGGACCCAAATGACAAAACTTCCAGCAATCACTTAGAAAAAGTAATGGTAACACAACACGTGCAAATGTGTTATGTAACATTACATTTGAACCAATTCTCACTTGATCTTGGCCCATTAAACTGAAACAAGAAGATTAGAACCATTAGAGTGCACTAAACTGCTTGTGCTCCATCATCACAAGATGGAAACTATTTCTCCTCGATCCTGCAGTAGCAAGGGATCCAACTTCACTGACCAAATGGCAGAGTATGTGCCATGGTTCATTCCCCAGTTCGGTTTAGAGTTTCTCATATGCCTCTTTACAGTTTCAACCCTGAATGGATGGCGACAACTCCCCCTACAAGATTCTCGTATTCCACCTTCTTAAAACCTGCTTCAGCAATCATTCCAGCAAACGTTTCCTGCATGTGCAGAAGATAAACTAAAGAGTTACATAGATCGGCAGGAAACAAATACAAACCTGGCATCTATGCAGCAGAAAAGGGCATCAGAATAACTATTTCATCATGGAGTCATTTTGGATGAGCCTACCTGTTAAGTCATTCCTTTCCTACCAAATAGTTTAGTTTTGTGCATTTGTGCAATTTCATGCATATGTATGGAAAGCAGGAAAAGAAATAGATTCATGAATGATGGCAATCTAAGCACAAGCATTTATGTTTATAGTAAGGGTGGATTTTGGAATAACCTGATTAGGAAACCGGCGAACACTCTCAACTAAGTATTGGTAGGATTCTCGATCACCTGCAACTAGCTCTCCTATAGCCGGAATGACTGAAAATGAGTAGTAGTCATACCTGTAGGCATAAAGAAATGTAGCTAAGAATGCAGCTAGGATAAAAAACAAAAGCTGTTAATAATTCTTCCACCCGTGGCTCTATCTGTCAAGTCCTACCTTTTTTCATTTCAGAAGAAATACAGAGATTGGATAATGTGTTATTACCTAGACAAGTTATTCTCCCCTTGTGATTAAAACCAACAATGAGACAAGTTTTCAGTTTAGCTCTTTTGAATGGCAAATAAAGAATCACATTAAGGTTTAACCTTATGAATAGGGTTGCAACTTCAGTTGTGCCTTAGTAATGTAAATTCAGTCTCCTAGGTGTCAAATGAAATCAAAGAAGAATGGTAAAGGTAATATTTGGAGACGAAGGAAACAAAAAGGCAAGTTTTTTAAAGACAAACTAAAGGGCCATGCACCTGCGTGGTAGCATCAAATCCCACAAGTCGAATTCAAATTGCTAAAGAACAATTGGCTCATGGGAAACTGACCCAGATCTTGCCAACCAGCCTTGATGGAGTTCTACCAATATTATCATCACATATGTATAACACCGAAATGTTGAAGCTTGCATGAACGAGACTTATCAATATAAACAAATAAACTGTTAGATGGCTAATGTCCAAAAGGAAAAAAATTCATGGTAACCATATTCATGGTGTACGACCAGTACAGGAATTTTCAAAATAAGAAAACTGTTGCATAAACTTCCACTATTTGCAGAAGAGGTCTCTTAGCAAGGTTCCACCCATATAGACAATTAACATGGGCACCTCATCATTTGAAGATTGATCATTCCACGGTTCTGGCTATTATTTTATCCAATCTTCATATATATTTTTCCATTTAAATGCCCAGTCACTATAAATATTCCATTTGATTTATGTGTTTATAGCTATACGTTTATCAGCTTACTGAACTACATGACATTACCTGCTCCCTGTCTCTTTCTCTTAGTAGGCAAGCAGGACTTTATGGACAGCCCACACCCACAAACACCTCTAACCTGTGAACTATATAGCACACTTCTCAAAAACCATGTGATATCAGTTCAAGCTCGGCGGATACTTGGGATCATTTTCTTCTCAATTTTCATTTAATTTAAAGAAACGACCAATGTCCACCATAATTAACAAACACAGAATCCAGCCGAAGGCTTTCTGCAAAATAATGGTAGAAAGAGCACCTCCTCCTTTTGCACACTAGAGGATGTAAATGGTCCAATAGAGCGAATGTAAAACTTGGTTAAGGAATATGAGTGTTTTCAATAGCCAGAGAAAATTTGAATTCTAGAAACGGAAAACAAATAATTGTTATCGGCAAATGGAGTTCAAACACTTACAGCTGTTTAAACACAGGTAACTCCACATGGCTCAGCTCAAGGCAAAGGAATCGACCACCTCTTTTCAGAACCCTGAAATAAGCAGGAAAAGAATTCTGGAATAACACAAACCATCTAAAAGAAAATTACAAGGCTATTTGTAACAGAGAACGATTCTTCTTGCACTTCCTACTATGTAAAAAGTTTATAAAATAAAACAGTTCAAAAGTTCTTTGAATATCTAATTAACAAAGACACCTCGAGGTTAGTATTCATGGTGTATCTCACATCTCCATTCACGTTTCAATATAAATCCTCCCAGTTTGAGCACTATTGTAATTATTCTGCTATTCAGTTAAACAAATCCAGCAACCCCTCCATTTCAGTAGATATGGACACATATGCAAAGTCACACGTAAAAGGAGCTATATTACCTATAAGCATCTGCAATAGCTTTCTCTATGCGTGTTACATTTCGGATCCCAAAAGCAATGGTGTATCCATCCATGGAATCATCTTCAAAACTCAAAGCTTCTGCATCTCCTTCCACCCATATAAGAGATTGATCTTCACCAAGCCCTACATGTAAGAAACTGAATCCTAAGCCACCATAAAGAATATTTGCCTACAGTGTGCAAAGGAATGTTTCTTTCCAAATTACATATTGAACTCCCAAGTTGTTACCTCTCTCTATAGAACGTTTCTTGCCAACATTCAACATATTTGGGTTGATGTCACACACATATATTTGAGTTTCATCTTCTAGGTCCTCTGACAGACCATGTTGCATTGCTCTACGATTGACACTATTAATATTTTCCAAGACTCTGAAAGCAATATCACCTGCAAATTTCTATATATTTTTATTGCAACGATACAACCAACTAAGAGAAGGAAATTGCAAAAGGATAAATGGGAAGCATAAATGAGTAATACAACACAGCACTTATTGCATCTAGTTACAGCATCCCATTGGCTAACCTGTTCCACCAGCCACATCAAGATGTTTCATTCCAGGAAAGGGATGCAGTTTGGAAACTAGCCTGGAGAAATTAGTCAATAAAGAAACATGAACAAATGCAAAGGAAGTGTGTGCTGCATATTTTTCTACATATTTGGGAATACTATAAAGGATGTCACCTGTCTTTCCACAATCTGTGCAGCCCACCACTCATCAAGTCATTCATAAGATCATAGTTTGAAGCAACACTGGTGAAGACATTACCAACCAGTTTGCTTTTCTCTTCTTCATGTACTTCTTTAAACCCTGCACATGAAATCCAAATTAGTGTTATTTTCCAATGATAAAAGCCGGCAAGACAACAAAGTCATAGATGAAAAGAAATGGAAGCAAAAGTTACACTTAGAATCATCAAGGTAGTAAACTCTGCCTATGTGGTTTTATGATATTGCAGCCGGTTCCAAGCCCGGATAAAGGAGAAGGGTTGCGTCAGGTACCAACTGGCATAAAATCCTTTGACAAAGCCTAAGCATGAATCCAAAGTATAAGACATTTCCTCAGGCTAAGGTGTTCCCTATAAGTGACATGCTGCATCAGAGTGTAATGGGAAATGGGCAAGGGCTGCTAGGGCATTAACTCATAAGCATCGGATCCCGGATGCAGTAAAAAATGGGTAAGAGCTATTAGGGCATTCCCCTATAAGCAACACATAGCATCGGATCCTAGATGCAGTGAAAAGTAGTCAGGGATTCCCGTGCCATTCTACATGTGCACTAGTAAAGAGACTAGCTCAGGAAAATAAGATTCATATTGCTAGGAATATAGGCACATTGGCAAGTAAGACTATAGAGTTTAGTAGATATGATGAAACATAGGATAGTCAACATAGCTTGTGTCTAAGAAACCAACTAGAAATGGGATAAAATTAGAGAAATTGATAGATATAATCTCTGGTATGTAGGAAAGGACAGTAATAGAAATTACACATGAATAGTGCTAGATAAAGAATTAAAGGATAAAGTTGTAGATGTTAGAAAAACCAATTATAGATTTTTACTAATAAAACTTGTTTTAGAAGAGAAGATCATAAATGTTATAAGTGCATACACCCCACAGTTAGGGTTAGAAGACAGAATCAAGAGACAATTCTAGACAGATATGAAAAGAATAATGCAAGAAATGCCCAACATAGATGCTATTAACAAGAGTAGACCTAAATGGTTATGTAGGAAAAGAAAAAGAAAGATGTGATAGGGTACATGGATGGTACGGTATTGGAGAAAGAAATGAGATGGGAAAGCTATCCTCTATTTTGCTTTAGCACATACCCTAGCTTTAGGAAACACATACTTTTAGAAGAGGAATGAACACTTACTAACCTTTAATAGTGGCTCATATAAAAGCCAAATATACTTATTTTTAACTTAGGAATCCCGAAAGATCAATGTGATACTCGATGAGAGTTTAACCATTCAAGATACGTTAATGGTTATAGATATTTACATTTAAGAGATGGAAGAAAGGAAATGAACTTGATAGCTGTCCGAAAAGTATGTGGTGGAACTTAAAAGGAGAGAAGATAACATCATTCACAAACAAGTTGATGACAGAAGGAAAGTAGAGCAATGAAACAGAAGTAAATACTATGTGCACTGATATGGCTGAGTCCATTAAGAAAGTGGCAAAAGATTTTTAAGAGTATCTGAAGTTAAAAAGCA
Organism: Warburgia ugandensis; assembly: GCA_035236585.1. NCBI lineage: Eukaryota > Viridiplantae > Streptophyta > Magnoliopsida > Canellales > Canellaceae > Warburgia > Warburgia ugandensis. The sequence goes on from CP141126.1 coordinate 105,669,533, forward strand.
ACCAGCAAAGGAAACTATTGATGACGTGAAAAAGTGCAAAAAGTTATTAAAGAAAAATGGTTGTATTTTAAAATATGGCGGGGGACTAGAAATACTTAAAAAACTTTGAGCAATATAAGAATGTTAAAAAGGTTACTAAAAGAATAGTAGGTGAGGCTAAACTCAAGGCATATAATGATCTATATAATTAGATTAGGGTAAAGAGAAGGTGAGAAAGATGTGCTCAAACTTGCAAAAATAAGAAAATAGAAAAGTAAGGACTTAGACTACGTTAAATGCATTAAAAGTGATAACTAAATGGTGCTAGTCAAAGATGACAAGATCAATCAAAGGTGGAAATGTTACCATCGAAAATCACTAAATGACAGATGTCTTGAGAATACATAGATCGAAAGAACCGTAAACCCAAATAGTGTTGGACCATATAGATCTAACTGTAGAATCAGGATAACTGAAGTGAAAGAGGCATTAAAAAAGATAAAATCAGGACTAGACTTAGGATGTGATGGTTTGGCAGATAAAATTGTTTAATAAGATTGTAGAATCAAAGAAAATGCCACATAAATGGAGGAAAAGCTCTATCATACCAATTTATAAGAATAAAGGAGATATACATAGTTGCACTAAATATTGCGGGATCAAACTTAAGTGCCACACCATAAAACTTTGGAAAAGAGTGATTCAGAAGAGGCTACAACACTAGATAAGTGTATCGGAAAACCAGTATGGTTTGATGCCTAGGAGGTCTACCATGAAAGCTATTTTTCTACTTAAATAATTGATAGAAAAGTATAGGGCGAGGAGGAAGAACCTCCACATGGTCTTTATTGACTTAGAAAAAGCTTATAATAGGGTCATTAGAGAGTTAATATAGTGTGTGCTAGGTGAGAAAGGGATTTTATGGGGGTATATAGACATAATTAAGGACATGTATGAGGAAACGGTTACAAATGTTCGAACCACAAGAAGAGAGAACAATGATTTCCCTATCACTACACGATTGCACCAGGGATGGAGCCCGCACCTTTTTACTTTAGTTATGGATGAGTTAACAAAACATTTGGATGAGGAGATTATACAGCGCATGTTATTTGACATAATTTTGATTGATAAGACAAGGGAAGGTGTAAACAAAAACTAGAGTTGTGGAGAGATATTATAGAGTTTAAAGGATTTAAAATTAGCAAAACTAGCACAGAATATATTGAATGAATTTTAGCAAGTAGAGGAGTGTGAATGAAGCACTAGTAAACATTAATGACCAAGAAGTATCCCCTAAGAGATCACTTTTGATACTTAGGATCGATAATTCATGAGAGCAGAGACATCAAGAGCAATGTTTGACGGGGACCATCATCCCATGTTCTTTTATGTTATGTTATAGTTTAGTTTTACTTTGGATATTTACTACTAACAATATTAGGTTAATGTGTTGTGACTTAAGTGGGGGCAATTTTGTCTTTTTCTTACATTAGGGTTGAATGTTCCCTACTTAAGTCGTAAGGAGTTTCTTTTAATGAACGATGAATGAAGATTTTGTTAAACTTGGTGGATTCATCATTCTAGCTTCCTTACCATGGGCGTGAAGCCGCATTCGATACAATGCCAAATTACTATTGTTTCATCCTATTATGTAAGTTAATAGTTTTTCTACTTGGTGTAGTGGTAAAAGCTGTGGTCATGTGACCTTGAGGTCACAAGTTCAAGGCGTGGAATCAGCCTCTTGCAAAAATGCAAGGTAAGGCTGCCTACTTTAGGCCATTGTGGCTCGCCCTTCCCTGGACCCCGCATAGACGGGAGCTTCGTGCACCGGGGCTGCCCTTTTATCTTATAATGAAAGATCTCTATGTTGCATGTTGTTATATGATCTACGTCGATGAGAGTATATAATTGTTATTTTGCATTAAATTCCTCAAACCCTAGATCCAAAGCTTAATCAAGATTGTTCATCAATCAGAACGACGATCCAAAAAAACTTTGATCTTACCTAAATCGATTGATTTCTGGGGTGATCTGCAGATCTTGTAATTCTTTGTAAGTCATTCATACTTATTAAGGCACTTTTCTACAGGTTAAAGATGCAAGTGGTAGTTTAAATTATATTTTTATTATTTAAATTAATTCTTATCTAATCTCAGCATATATATCAGGCCATTTTACATGTTGTCCGACATCATATTTGGTATCAGAGCATAAGGTTGCTTAGGATCTGCATTGTTCGCATTCTTATCCTTTCCCCCTAGATTTGCATTAAATGTTTCCGACCCAGCACCCCAGGCGAGCTAACCGCGTAAATCTACCAACGAAAACTCTACGAAGCACAATATAGGTCATTTTGAATCACTACATTCTAAAGATCTTGGGTATTCATTCCATTTAGATTTAGAGCATTACATATGGGTTTAGGGCACTTACCATAGAGTCAGGGTGTTCAGTCGTAAGGCATTAAGTAGGGTCAATTTTGTTTTTTCCCTAGATTAGAGTTGAACATTCCCTACTTGAGTTCCTTTTCTCTTTTGCGTAAGGAGTCTTTTTTCTTATGAATGAAGATTTTGTTAGACTTGGTGGATTTTTCGTAGGCATGAAACCGCATTCGGTACAAGGACAAATTACTATTGTTTCATCCTATTCTGTAGGTTAGCAGTTTTTCTACTTTATATTTTAATAGAGGATCTTTGTGCTGTGTGTGGTTACATATCTGCATCGATGATAATTTATACTTGTTACTCTGTGTTAAATCATGAAACCCTAGATCCAAAGCTTAATCAGGACTGATCATCAATCAGAGAGACTATTCAGATCAAAACTTCAATCTTACCTTAATCTATAGAGATCTAGGATGATTTGTAGATCCTATAATTTGTTATAAGCCAATTATGCTTATTAAGGTTATTTTCTATGTTAAAGATGCTACTGGTAGTCTAACTTATGTTTTTCTTATTTAAATTAATTCTTATATGATCTCAGCATATAGATTAGGCCATTTTACATGCTGTCCTACATCAATGTTACCCAGAAAATCCAAGTGAGTTGAAACAAATAGAGATGTACCTCTAGAGTTTTGTGTGATCGACAGGGGCCACTCAAACTAAAAGAAAAATTCTATAGGATGGATTAGAGTGTTGGGCAGTTAAAGAACAATACATAGGATGAGTGTAACCAAAATGAGGGTGTTGAGATCAATAAGTAGCAAGACAAGAAATGATAGAATTAGAAATGAAAACATTAAAGGAAACTTAGAAGTAGCACCAATAGGTAACAAGACGATGCAAGGTACACTTAGATGGTTTGGACATGTCCAACGGAGACCAAAAACAACACCAGTTAGGAGTGAATCGATCCAAGTTGAAGGATCTAAAAGGGCAAAGGAAGGCCTAAAAGGACGTGGATAGAAGTGGTCAGAAAAGATTTTAAAACTTTTGGATTAGATGAAGCCATGACCCTTTATAAAGTAAAATGAAGGAACAAGATTCATGTAGCCCTAATTGGGACAAGGCTTTGATGATGATGATGAATCAAGGTAACAAATCTACACAATTCTCAGAAGACATAATTAATAAATGAAGAAGACCTAACCTTCACTTATTGCCCATTAATTATGTAATTAGACACAGTTTGCAAATGGGGCCTAAAGACCTTGTTGAACCCATTGCCAATTTAACTATATAATTTTGAGGAATATATAAAAAAAACTATAACTATTATTCACAAATACAATTAACATGAGATAAGGCAATAAGCATAAAGATCATATGCAAATAACCTTTAGAAACTTCCAAAAAGGCCCTCAATCCATATCTGCATGTTTCCCATTTGACTCTATGTTAAATAACCTCCCACATGAGTAATAAGAGATTGCACTCTTGAACCAACTCCACCGATGCCGGTCCCTAGCTTGGATGAAAAAGGAGGAGGCTTTTGCATCAAGTGCCAGCCGGCAAAGAAAAAGTTGAAGATGATCTTGTTATTTCTTTCCTACTTGCAAATGAATATGCATTTGTATATTAGTTTGTAAATAAGATGTGAAAATCATCTTCAGCTTCTTAAAGGTATAGCAACCCTAACATGACATGAATAAAAAACTGACACTCTTATGCTAAGGCGTTCCCCATAAGCGATGCGCTGCATCAGATTCCGAGTGCGGTGAAAAATGGGCAAGGGTTGCTAGGGCATTCCCCTAGAAGCGATATGCTACATCCGATCCCGGGTGCAGTGGAAAATGGGCAAAGGCTGCTAAAGCGTTCCCTCAGAAGCAACGTGCCACATTAAAACCCAAGTGCAGTGAAAAGTGGGCATGGGTTCATACCATGGAGGTCGAGAAGTGTGCGGGTAAATAGAATATCTCAAAAGCATAAAATTCGTATCGCCACATGGAATATAGGGACATTGACAGATAAGAGTTTGGAGCTAGTAGATACGATGAAACGCAGGAGAGTCAACATTGCTTGTGTCCAAGAAACCAAGTAGAAAGGTCTAAAACTAGAGAAATTGATGAATATAAACTCTGGTACATAGGAAAGGTTAATAATAGAAATGGCGTGGAATAAGAGTAGATAAAGAGTTGAAGGATAAAGTTGTGGACATTAAAAAAATCAATGATAGAATTACAATAATAAAACTTGTTCTAGGAGAGCAGATCATAAACATTATAAGTGCATACGCACCACAAGTAGGGTTAAAAGATATAATTAAGAGAGAGTTTTGGAAAGATATGGAGGGAGTCATGCAAAAAATTCCCAACACTGAGAGGATATTTATAAGAGCAGACTTAAATAGCCATGTAGGAAAAGAAAAGGAAGGATATGATAGGATACATAGAGGGTATAGTATAAGAGAACGAAATGAGATGGGGGAAGCTATCCTTGATTTTGCTTTGTCATATAATCTGGTCATTGAAAATACATTCTTTAAGAAGAGGGATGAACACTTACTAACCTTTAAAAGTGGACTTCATAAAAGCCAAATAAACTTTTTTCTATTCAGGAATACTAAAAGATCAATGTGTAAGGATTGTAAGGTGATACCTAATGAGAGTTTAACCTCACAACATAAGTTAATGGTTATGGATATCTATATTAAAACATGGAAGAAAGGAAATGAACTTAACAAATATCCAAAAACTAAGTGGTGGAACCTAAAAGGTAAGAAAATAAGCTCATTCAAAAATAAATTGATAGTAGAGGGAAACTAGAACTATGAAACAAAAGTAAACACCATGTGGGTTAATACGGCTGAGTCCATTAAGAAAGTGGCAAAAGATGTCTTAAGAGTATCTAAAGGTAAAAAGCAATTAGTAAAGGAAAGATGGTGGAGTGAAACAGTGGAAAATGTTATTGAAGAAAAGCGGGTGTGTTTTAAAGCATAGCAGAAGACTAGAAATAATGAAAAATATGAACAGTATAAGAATGCTAAAATGGTTGCTAAGAGAATAGTAAATGAGGCTAAACTTAAGGTATATAATGACCTTTATAATAGACTAGGAACAAGAGAAGGTGAGAAAGATGTGTTTAAACTTGCAAAAATAAGAGAACAAAAGGGTAAGGACTTAGATCTGATGATCAAAGGTACTAGTCAAAGATGACGAGATCAAATAAAGGTGGAAAACTTACTTTCAAAAATCGTTAAATGACAATGGCTTTGCGAATATAGGGATTGAAAATACTATAAACCTAAATAACATTGGGCATTATAGATATGAACGTAGAATTAGAACACTTGAAGTGAAAGAGGCCTTGAAAAAGATGAAATCAGGAAAAGCAAGGCCATGAGGCTTGATGGTATACCAGTAGAGGTTTGGAAGCATATGAGAGATACCGGAGTAGTTTCGTTGACCAAGTTGTTTAAAAAGATTATAAAATCAAAGAAAATGCCAGACTCTAGTGTACCAATTTATAAGAATGAAGGGGACATACAGAGCTGCACTACTTATCGAGGGATCAAACTTATGAGCCACATTATGAAACTTTTTGAAAGAGTGACTGAGAAGAGGCTACGGCATGAGACAAGTATATCGGATAACCAATTTGGTTTCATGCATGGGAGGTCTACCATGGAAGCTATTTTCTTGCTGAGACAATTGATAAAGAAAATAGGGAGAGGAGAAAGACCTACACATGGTCTTTATCGACTTAGAGAAAGCTTATGATAGAGTCCCTAGAGAGTTAATATAAAGAGTGTTGGGCGAGAAGGGGATTTTACGGGATTATATAGACATAATTAAAGATATGTATGAGGGAGCGGTAATAAATGTTAAGACCACTAGTGGCAAGATCGATGATTTTCCTGTTACTGTAGGATTGCACCAAGGTTCGGCATTGAGCCCATACCTTTTCATGTTGGTTGTGGATAAGATAACAAAACATTTGCACAAGGAGATTTCATGTTGCATACTATTTGCAGATTGTATAGTTTTACTTGATGAGACAATGGAGGGTGTAAACACAAAGCTAGAGTTATGGAGAGAAGCATTAGAATCTAAAGGATTTAAAATCAGCCGAACTAAGACAGAATATATGAAATGCAATTTTAGTAAGGAGAGTAGGAGTGGAACACCAATTAAGATTGGTAACCAAGAAGTTCCCATAAAAAACCACTTTTGATACTTAGGATCAATGATTCATGAGAGTGGAGAGATTGAGAGGGAGGTTACCCAGAGAATCCAAGCAGGTTAGAACAAATAGAGATGTGCATCTGGCGTTTTGTGTGATAAGAGGGTATCACTCAAACTACAAGGAAATTTTATAGGATGGCCATAAGACCGGCCATGCTCTATGGATCAGAATATTGGGCAGTAAAGAAACATCATGTTCATAGGATGAGCGTAGCAGAAATGAGGATGTTTAGATGGATGAGTAGCAAGACAAGAAAGGATAGAAATAAAAATGAAAACATTAGATGAAACTTTGGGGTGACACCAATAGATAACAAGACGAGGGAGATTAGACTTGGATGGTTTGGACATGTCCAAAGGAGAACGAAAAAGGCACCGGCTAGAAGCAGTGAGGCAATGCAAGTAGAAGGTGCTAAATGGGCAAGGGGAAGGTCCAAAAGAACGTGGATACAAGTGGTGAGAAAAGATTTAAAAACTTTGGGACTAAATGAAGCCATGATACTTCATAGAGAAGAATGGAGGAATAAGATTCATGTGGCTGACCTCTAATTGGGATAAGGTCTTGATGATGATGATGAGGACTACTTGAACCTAATATCTGAACACGTATTGTCTATTTTCGTCAGTATGTTTATCTTTTGTACAAACATCTTTGGATGCCATCAGCTCTTATACCCACAAATTCACCTCAAATGATCTAGTTTTCTACCTTTCTCTTATTTATAATATCTTGTGCGGCTTCCGGAAAAGTGATGAAGTTGCTACTAGGCAAAACACCAACAAAATCTCCATTGGAAAGGACCACTAGTCCAAGTAGGAGGAACATGGCTGCCTGATCTCACCAACTTCCACCACTTCTGAATCAAGATTGGAGCTTACTTACCACAGCTACAAACTCTTTTTTTTAGGTTATTATATAGCTTGCAACCACTAGATATTTCCTAGCCTCCACCACATTTTCATAACATGATTTAAGGCAACCATATTACCAAATTCAATTTTCAACATACTTCAATACCAGTTATGATGCAGCATAAATAAAGCAATAATCACACTTTTGTATCTGATTCAGCAGCAAATGAAAGCAAGTGCAATTAAAGCCAATCTCAAGAATGATATCTTATCTTGTTTCATAGAGAGACAACAAGAGAAAACAGTAAAAGTTTTACATAAAAATTTAAATTCATAATGGCTATAAGAACAAAAAAAATCCAAATACCCCTTCAATGACTCCAAAACTCCCTCTCCAATCCCAATTCAACTGAAATCATACTTAGCAAGAAGCCTTCCTAAGAAAAAAACAAATTTCTTCTAGAAATATAATTTTTCCATCTACTTGATATTGTTTCTCTGCCACTAGTACTCCAATCTCTCTATATCAGATTGTGATGCAAGAGAGTTCTAAAATCAGCCCTAGGTATGATTTTAGCAAGCAATTAGAAATACTCAACCCAGCTGGATACTCTTGAGGAATCCTAGAACGTTAATTGGGAGATTAATGGTTGAAGGGAGTGAATCATCCTCTGGTATCCAACCCTATTAAGCCTCTTCAAACTTAGGTCAAAACTATCCCAGCAAACCTACCGCTCACCCTCTAGAAACCCCACCACCTTTAAAATATAGTGCACAGCCAGTAGGGGCAAAACAAAGGGAACAGTAAGCTGGTTTGATCAAAGTAATGTAGATGGCTGGTTCGTCAACGAGACAGCAAAGGTAAGGTCGAACAATTCAAGGAAGATAGAATACGAAAATTACCCACTCCATGCCAAGAGACAAAGATCTCCACCTTTAAATAGGCAAAAGTTCATCTCTACAGAGCAACGTCAAAGAACACTGGCAGAAGAAAGTTAGCATCCCCCGAACCCTCCATCTTCAGAGGCCTTCTTGATTCAGCACAAGAGTAGCAGAAAACCAGAACTTTTATTAAATGTAGACTGCATTCCTTGGGTGGCACACCCAAGCTAGGTATAAAGGGTTTATTTCCTTCAAGAAACGAAAATCTCCCAAGAATTAGGGAGGTTTCAAATCTTGAAGATTGCAAAGATAGAAGAAAAAAAAGAAAAGAAAAGATCCTCTCCTTATTAAAAGGAAATCCTACTTGAAGGGATTACATAATAAAAAAGATCCTAACAACTAAGGAAACAAATCGAGCAGATTACGTAATAAAAATAGACCTTAAAAACTAATAAAACAAATCAAATTTCCTAAAACATAGGGGTGACATGCTCAGCCCCATAACTGCCAAATGTAGAATTGAAAAATGATTTGACCTGATCCTGGCTCGTCTTGGTCTTGATTCAGTCAAGGGCCTAGGCGAGCCTAGGTCTAGACTAGGGTAGATATCCACACCAGATTGGTAATTCAATATTTCTAGATCAACTTCAACATCCCTGAAGTATGGTAGAAACTTTAGGATAACAGCATCAGTATCAACATAACATTCTTTTCCAAGATGAACACTGTAAGTTCTTTTGCATAGCATAAAGAAACCATGAAAACGATAACTGGCAAACTGCTAATTGAGGCTTCATAGGAAATCAAGAAGCTTGTTAAAAGAAATCAGTCCTTTCCTGCCTTTGATGATGGACTGGCAATCATTCTAAAAGATCCCACATAAGGGCCTCTGTCCTTCATGGTTAACCCTTGCATGACATTCAAAACATCAACAACTAATATGAGGCTCTGCCACTATGTCCACCAAGAATCAAATAGGAAAGGGTGGACTACTAGGCTTCGTTGAACCTCCTGTCCCTCTTTTAATGTTCTTTCTCAAGCTGTGTACAGCATGCACTCCCTTTCCTCCTTTGAGAGAGAGCCAATACTCATAATAAAAAGAAATGATAACAAAAGGTGAAGTGTAAGAATTTTATACCAACAAAGACATGCAATCAGTAATTCTAATGTAACTCATAACATGATGACCTGTGCAACTAACTTGGATCTTCCATTGCCTAAAATTTCTTCAAACGGTCTCTGAACCATCCAATCAAATGTATGTTAGGTTGAAGGTTGACCACTGCTTAAATGTTTCCCAAGTCTGCTTGACCTGTTTGAGTCAAAAAGGTTTTATTGAGAACAACTTCTCACCTGTGTCTTAGCGTAGCCCCATCTGGTCCATCACAAGCTGTTTATGATTTCTGTAAACCAGCCAAGTGGTCCAAGCCTAATGGAACCCTACTACAGCCACGTTTAGGTCCACATCCACTTCTCCAGAACATTGATTAAGACCCATACCCTTTACCATTTCAATTCTCTAAGCTCCACTGCGAAGATTAGATTCATGTGAGTATCTCAGGTGATAGAAAATCAAACTTGCATGCTCCTAACATCTACTTAATGAGAACAGTCAGTGGTAAGACAAATTATTTGCCATTACATAACAACATGGCCAACACCCAAGAGATTCCAAACATACACAGATTCCAGGCCCAGCAAATATTTCAACTGTACGTTCTTCACAACAGTGGATATCTTCAATTAGATATGGTAGCTACACTACTAAAATACCTAGCACTAATTGGCTGGTCAAGACTCTTCATCCAATGAGGTCTCACCAAACAGAATCTTCCATACAAATGAAAGCACTCAGTCTGAATATCTAAACAATCCAGCACATTACCTGAATATACCCACAGTTGATAATTGTTTTCCCACAGTCCATTTACAACCAACCTACCAAATTGTTTAGGTTACTCAATCAGAGTGGCTTAAACAAATACAAATATAGAGGTGAGTAGTTTTCAATGGGTTTACTACAGACTACTTCTAATCATTCCTTGATACAAATTCAGATAGAAAAATAAACAAAAATATGAGAAATCATTAATCTTCACTACTAAAACGAATATCCTTCAGCGTATTTCGGAAAATTCTTGCACATACCATTTATTTTGCTTTAATTCTACCTACCTACTTAATCAGATCATTTAATAAATCGATGTTTTCCTGAAATCCAGATTAATTCAAAAGACTAGGAGATGGACCATATGATCCGTTCCAGGTCAATGTAGAAACCATTCAGCAGAAGATGCCAATCCTAAACTGAAAGCGCAGAAATGCTTGGAAGAATCATGACATGATAGAGAGACAGACAGACAGACAGAGATTTCCATACCAAAACTGGTTGCATGAGAATGGAACAGAGAAGTACGACAGAGAATACTGGAGAGCTTGTCAGCAAGGTTCGTTGTTCTCCTCAGCGCCATTTTTTCCTCCTGCTACACGAATCGAAAGTACTTGCCCTTTGCTTCTTATTGCGGTCGATGAGGACGGGGCAATATTAGTAAACAAATACTAAACCATGGATTGAACTATCCTGGAATAGTGACTTCAAAATGGCCCAGAGGGCTATAAATTATGGTGGGCCCGACTTAGGAAGATCTAAATTGTTCAAAATTCTCAGTATTGGATGATCTAGTCATTGCTGTTGTAGAATTCAAATAGATAGTAAACGTTTAACTGTTAGTTTAACAATTCACAAAAATAGCAGCTAATATCATCAATGGACGAGAATTTTGAAGCACAAATTTCAAAGCACAGAAAACTTATGTCAAGGACGACAATGTAAACGATTCAGATCTTTAGAAATTATAGGTCTGCTTTGACTTAAAATCATTCGTAGAATCAAACATAGGAAAAAATCATAGTCACAAAATTCTCTCGGTAACTGAAATTTTTACAAAAAAGACCCCACTTTTTATATCCTAATTTTTTTCTACCAATTTCAAAGCTTTTAAAATTTTCAATTTTGAAGTAGAAGTCCAAAAAATTAACATGATTTTACCTTATAAAACTAAAATTTTATAAATAATTTGTCAAATTCTCAAATATTATTGGTAAATCTAGTAAAACTTTCAAATTCAAAACTTAAATTCACAAATAAAAAGTAATTTTCTCTGATTTTTAGAAGATCCAAACCATTCATCTTATTGCCTGGTTTAGATGGGCCAATCATCAAGACTTCTCATCAGTTTGCCCAAAAAGTGCTAATGGTCAAAACTTTGGATAAAATTTTGCACCCAATGGTAGTAAAATTAATGGTCTAAAATCTCCAAGAGATTGAACTCCATTGCGGGCACCGGTGGTTGATCAATTTCAAAGAAGCTTGAATGGCTGGAAAAAACAAAAATTTCCTAGGAGAGGATTTACATTTATTAAAGCATTATGCCTAATCTCTGCAATTTTTTTCATGTCTTTTTACGGATGCCCCTTAGCTATAGTTGTGCAATTGGAAAGAATCATTTGAAAATGAGAGATGGTTTAACATCCTGTGTTTTTATAAATAGATTTTTTTAAAATATTTTTGAATTTTTGAAAAATAATTTGTCAGAATCAATCCCTAATTTTTATTTTTATTTCCAACTCTACATATAATAATATATTTGAACTAACTTGAGTACGTCAAATAAATCTCCACAATATATTCAAAATAACAGTTCATCTTTTTTAGCTAGTCAAGGCCTACTAATCACAATCCAAACGCTACTAAGTTAAATCATAATATAAAGTTCAAATATTATAATTTATTACAAATTGACTAAAGTCTTCAAATAAATTAAAACTGTTTCTAGTTCTCTATACTTTGAAACTCTAAGTTTAGTCAATCTCCTTCTCATCAATTTCAAGCTTTTTCTTTTGCTCTTTACCTGTAGGGTGGTTTGGTGAAAGTATATGCTTATACCATCAAACATGTCATTGTCACATTGTAACCTCTTAATTCATATGAAATAATCAAAATAACGTAACATTGGATAATAAAATTAATATCCAAGGCATATAAAGATCTGACTTAAATTCAATCCACATTCTTTGAACGATTAATTCATTAATCAATCCATCACATGATAAATCTATAACTGATTGGCACTTAGTGTCTTGCCACAAGCACTAGCATATCCAAACAAAATATAAGGTCGACTATGCATGCAGCAAAACCAAAGTTTCTACCTACATTCGTTAGTGGGTATCTGTAATGACTCCAATTTTGTACTATTGAAATTCTAAGTTTAGCAATGAAAAGTTCAGTTTTAAAGAAAATGACATTTTGGTCATTTCACTAGTCGCCTTGACTAAGCCCAAAAATTTGGTACTAAAAGTGGTTCTATTAGATGCGTCTCGGAAAAAGGAATCCAACGAGACCAAAATCACCCAAAACGAAGTTAAAATGAGCAAGATATGGCCCTTTGAAGTTCAGGGGCAAAATTGTAAATTTCACAAAAACGACTTAACTTGAAAAACACAGGTGCCCGTTTTGATACGGGCACCCCGTCGTCTTCAACCTCCTAGAGGTTTCTGGAACGGCGGTGTTTCAAGAAGAAACCACCGCCATTCTGGAGGTTTCTCCACTGCCATTCAAAGGCTGTCAGAACCCCTCCAGAACCCTCTTTAAAAGCTCTATAAATAGAGCTCTTGGGTGTCTCTAATGGCAGCCCAAAACCTTGGAGAAAACCCATCGCGGAGCAGTGACCAAGAGGAAAAAACGTGGAGAGAAAACCACCCACGAAGCAGGTATGTTCTAAAACTCCCCAAACCCATCTCACCCATAGTCTTAGGCTCAATTCCCCTAAGTTTTTGCATGAAAAACCATGCAAAACGGAGCCTGGGAGCGCCACCAAGGACCCTGGGACGTCCCCAAGGCCGCCCTGGTTCGACAGGGTCGAACCAGGGTGACCTGAGGACGACCCAGGTCTCTAACAGGCGGGATGATCCAATAGGAACATCCCACGTCGACGCAGGTCAACGTCCGTTTGAAAAACCAAACGGGCGCGTCCAGGGACGCGCCCGCTAGGGCGTGCGCCACAGACGTGCAGCGCGCTAGCACACGTCGAATTTTTGTTACTTAAGGAAGCAAGGCGCATGACGCTAACGCATAACGCCCTAGCATTCCAACTTTTTGTCTTTAAATACTTTATATACATACAACACTAAAACGCTTATAACTTGAGATCTATAGCTCTGATTGAGGCGCCGCAAAAGGCATTGTGTCTGTGTTGACGACGCGGACACATCCAAACTATAAAATCCATAATCAAGGCCCAATCAAAGTAGGGCGTGACCCTTAGAATAGGATGGTGGCGCGTAGCCACTAGAACTTTAAAAAACTGAGGATACCAAGGCCCAAGTAGGACCTTAGGACACCCATAGGCATAGGGATGGACCCCTAATGCCTAAGTAATAAGACCCAACTGCTCTAAACCCATCAAAGATAGGTTAAACTAACTTTGAGTCCCCAAACCATGTTCAGGAGCGTACGAGGACAAAGGGGTTAACGCGACCTAGTCAAGTACGTGCTCTATCACTATTAGATTCTTTTAAAAGAACTATTGTTATTTGAGAACATATGTTCTATATATATGACTTGATTTGCATGTGATTTGCATGAATTAATTCAACATGCATGTTAAATGCTTTGTACATAGACATGTTTTGAAATGACTGCATATACATTATGCACATATATGTGTTGCAAACAAGTGCATGCATTGCATGATTTAAGTACTTGCAAAGATTGCATGTCCTTGAGGGTTGCCAAAAGACGCTGGAGTGCCGAGGGCCAGGCAGTTGTGAGGGACCCAAAGAGGACAAGTTTTAACAAGAGGTTTTGGCTTATTTAATCTTATGAGATTTGGGCAAGTAAGGCCGTGGGTGCTATGCCGAGGGGTCTAAGTTGGCCACCCGGCCTCTACCACTAATAGGTGGATGGGTACCACGCCCAAAAAGAGGCAAGTCCCTACGTCGACTGCATGTGGTACAGGAGGCTACCACTGGTGTCACGGCACTGGGTCGACGTGTCATAGGCCCCGTGGAGGCTATGACCGAGTGTTCTCAGGTACCCGGGGACCACACGGCGAGGAGGTCGTGGGCATAGTTGACCATATGGTTTGATGAGTTATGTGCATTTTATATAGCATGATATGAGGTTGGTCGACCATACCAGACTAGAGGTCCATGAGTTGGACTCCATGAAGCATTTATTACATATCATGATGTCATCGTATATATATATATATATGATATTTTCAGTTTTGGATTTTGTGATCTTTTAAGTCATGAGAATTTCAGTTGATTATGGATTCTTATACTGATATTCAAACATGCGTATACTTTGAATTTCAGTTGATTCTTATACTGATATTGAACTCGAGTATTCAAACATACGCATGTTTTGAATGAGCATATGATTTTGAAACGTCTCATGCATTTATAAAACTATTAGTGATAGGCTCCTACTGAGTATATTATATACTCACCTAATCCTCAACATTTTTCAGATACAAAGTAAATACTTAAGGGCAAAGGACGTTTGTACTAGGAGACACAGGCTAAGTACAAGTAAGTAAACCCCTATCTTATCTTTCAATGTTACTTGATTGTAGTTACTCTCTAATAGTTGGGGCTGTGACTAACACTTTCTTGGGAACAATATTGATTTAAAACTTTGCCATGGCTAAATAGATTGAGAATGTGTTTGAACACTCGGGATTTTTATGAAAGGTTGTTCTCCAAATGAAAAAGATTTTCATGCATTTCATGTTTATGAAACAAGAAATCTCGCCTTTTTATCAACATTGTATCATATAAAAACCCGGGTCGTGACAGTATCACACTAACTACACCAACTACATGGGATAGCCAGATCAATCTTATACAAGAGTAGTCCTCCCATGTAGCATATCCTCGTCAAACATGGCTATTATAGGTTGGTACCTATTACGAAGTCAATGGCCAACTGACTCCTTAGTATAGCAACCATGGGATTTGACATAACATCCCTATGTCAGGATCAACTCTTAAGAGTCTCCTGATTTTTATTTTTATTTTAAAGGTTCCATTGCACAAGAGTATGAAAATAACAAATAATATGTACATTAATAAATAGTGAATTTACTATGTTGATTTCAAGCATATACATATTCTCGAAGATCAATTTATGAAATTTCAATAGACTAATCAATTTCATTCATATTTATTTCCAAACCAAATAAAAACATAAGTACGTGAAATTTTTTTAGGAAAACAATTTAATGCCATGCATAACACTACCATGGTCGACTAAACTAAGAATGATAATCAAATCCAAGAGCACTATATTAGTCATGTACTTTAAGCATGTCACACTTTCAAACTATACATAAGTTCAAATAAAATAATCCTACGATCTTTCAAGAATATATATTAGCTATTATATACTTTAAAACTAGAATCTAATCCAACCACCAACTACCAATTCCATATGTTAAGATACTACTTTAACATTCCTAAGTATTATCAAATACCAAGTTTCATGTACGAAGCATCTAGTAATATGCTAATTGTGCAAAGTATACCCAAAACATGACTTGGTGTGTGTTAAGTATCAACAGTGCTTTATCTCCATTCACTTATTTACTAGTCACTATTTAAGATCCATGTGCCTATTTACTAATCAATACTTAGTGCTCATGCGTCTAATCATAGGTCACGGATTGATGCTCGCAAGCTTAAGCCTAGCTTGACATCTGATTGGTGCATGATGTGACTATCATATGTAATGTGATAACTTTGTTTGGTATACCATGGAATTTCATTCTCTAAGGCATCGTGCGCTTAATACAACTAGGTATCTATAAGCTGATCAATACCCACTACTCATGCATTTGGGTGTTACAATATGTTTTCCATCAATTTAGTATCAATGTATCTGTTAGTGCTAAATATATGTGTATAGATTTACTGGTTAGTGCATAGGCCTAATTGCTAATCTTTGCTCATATCCATACATGTTTTCTATGCATTGCTCAGAACATGATGAGCCTAAGTATAGTCCAACTCGCAACGCACTCCAGCACTCGTCCCATATGCCCTTTGTTTGAACTTTACATATTGCATGGTGCAGCTAGAATTTCTTCAATTCACCATGCATCAATGCTTGCTTAGAACTTCTCAACATGAAGTCCAATCATAGTCATGTGCATGCAAATTTTGGAAATGAGGACTAACACTACATCAAAGCACTTTGGTAATCTAATACACAACTTGTTTATTAGGCCTTGTCGGCTAGGCCTAAATCTAACTGATGCATGTCACAACCATAAAATCCAAAGTATTATTCATATAAGCCTTAATAATGTGTGACAAAATTTTCAGCTCTAAGGTGTCATACTCCCAGATATTTTATAAGCAATGTAATGATCCTAATTTTTAAATTTTATTTTAAAAAATTATAAATTAATTTTAATGAATATAAATGGGAGAATCTTTATATTTGAATTCTACTGAATTAATCTTTTGAAAGACATTAAATTGGACCCCAATACCTTTATATTTGGATTGTACTAGAAAAAATTATTCGAACGGCACTAATTTTGCTGAAATTAGAGTTTGGGCTAATAAGTTGTGATTTTTCTCATAAAGGGTATTTTTGTAATTTTACAAGTGGGCCCTGTTTGTAAAAATTGGTGGCAAATAATCACGATACGTTGGAAAATCCATCGCAAATGAGACTCATTAGTTTGACTAAAATCATGATGTATAGAACCACCATAACACCATGATTAGGAAAAAAAACACTTAAAGAGGGGCCAAATTTGATACTGGCACCCCCTCTTAAACAAAACGAAAAAAGAAAGAAAGAAAGAAAGAAAGAAAGAAACAGACCATACTCTATTTTCCTGAAAAAACTCAACGAGAAAACAAAAGGGGAAACCTGACGCTGAGGGGGAGGAGGAGAAAAGGAAAATGGGAAAAGAATGGAGATGGGGAAAACCCGGCGCCTGGAAAACCAAGCTTGCGTCAAAGAAAGAGTGAATCGATGGAGAGAGAGAGAGAGAGAGAGAGAGAGAGAGAGAGAGAGAGAGAGAGAGAGAGAGAGAGAGAGAGAGAGAGAGCTGCCATAGGAGATAAGCATGCAGGCAAAAAAGGGGTTAGGTTTCTTGGGTTGCCACAGACGCTGTCGGAGAAGATGATGGCTCGGATTGATGATCCGAGCCGATCATCCTGCTCTACACTACAAGTTGAATCGAAGCCCCAAGTTTATTGGGTGATCCGAGCTCTTTGTGGCAGTCAACCAGAGATGGGAAATCACGCATGTGAATAGTCACCAAAAATTTCAAACGAAATAAATCTCCGGCGATGATTGGAGGCTTAAATAGTTGCAAAGGTAAGTTTTTTGTAAACCCTAGTCCATTTTTTTGCTAGATTTGGATGAATCCGTAGAGGGTTAGGGTTTTGGAAAGGATCTAAAACGATCCCATGTCAAAACAGTAAAACTGAGGATGATTTTATCAGCACCCCTTGGTGCTCAGAGACTGATCGAAACTCTAGTAACTCTGTTGAGTTCTGATCATTGACCCGACGTGTATAGTGGCAGATCCGACCATTGTACATCTCTAAATTCCATTAAATCCGACCATCCACAATCAAATCTAGGATCATATTTGCATCAATAACATCAATTAAGGGATTGTGACAATGATCTAGGGGATGCTAACTATTGAACTTGTCTGTATTTAATAAACAGAGATGGCTAGGAGAGTTGATCAACCATCCAAATTTCTGATCATCCGATCAAAGCTTAGACAGGGGTGATACGACTCCTGAAGCCTGATCCACATTGATCCAACCATTCAAATTGCAAAATCATGCTTAAAAACAATTAAACATACACTTTTTGTGGCTCGGATTGGACTGAAATGGCGATCTGTGTTAGAAAACAGATAGGACATTGTGGACTGTCCGATCTGTTACTGTGTAAACAATGACTAGCAACATCTGATTGATAATAATATACTGCCATTGAGTTCTTCGTCTTTAAAAGTAATAGGATGAGTAAAAAAATTAAGATTTTCAAGTAAAACAGATCGGAGGGTCTAGGTTGTTCGATCTATCACTATTCAAACAAGGATCCTATGATGTCTGATCAATGATTAGATGTTACAAATAAATTTCTAAACCTTGAATTAACTTAAATATGACATAAATTATGAAATTTGGATAAACATGCAAATTAGAAATGATGAATGTTGTTCATGGTGAATAAATCTAAATCTAATCATTAAATTTTGGTAAAATTATGAAATTAAAAGTTATATATTGAATTACATGTCAAAAATGAAAATTCATGGACTGTATGGATGATCTGACGATTATTAACCATCAGATCATAATCAGTTGTAAATGGAAAACTTATGATATTGCTTTGATACAATTTGACAAAATGTGACTGTAGGATTGTGTTGATAATTGAGAATAATATTACCATCCAATATATATAACTTAAAAAGTACATATCTGGACAATTATCAATAAAATCAGACCTTGAAATAATAAGTCAGATCACTGCGACTTATTGGAGTAAACTTTTTTATATTTAGATTGTCTGTCAAGGGGGTTATGCCAATGGAAAAGGTAAATCTAAACCTTGGACACTAATTGGTGAATGGATGATGGATCTAAAACTGACTTGATCATGTATTCCTTTATGGAATAGATGGTCAGTAAAAAATTAAACGGTTTATGAAACCTAAACCATTAGACTTTGATTAAAACAGAATTCTTATGTATTCAATTATATATGATTCAACGTTGACAAGAACTCTATAACACCAATAGAGAATATTGACCTATAAGTTGAGGAGGGAACATAGCTGAATGGAGAATTATGCCTAAGAGATAGGTGGTTTTAACATCTATTTGCCAATGAGATTTTAACTATGCAAATCAATTTATGAAGATATGTGGATTTTAAATTATCAAATCATTTGAATTATTATGGTTTCTATTTGAGACTTCTTGACTATTATGGAATCTATATCTCAACATATAACATCGTTTTAGCTTTTAAAGAATATAATATTTGCTAATATGGTATGTGAATTATATTTATGTATCTTCAAGGTCATGATGCATGTTTTTGTATGAAAAACGAAAATGATGTTGTTCATTACTTGTAGTTAAGTGCTTCTGAAAGAGATGATGATATTTAAAATGCATCAATCCCATGTTTTGAGATTGAGTTAAAGAAATATATGATTTTGCATGAGATTTATATATTATATGATTTAATATCATTTAGGATTGAGATATATCTTTGTTTAGGCTAATGAGCTTAGTGGACACCATGTAGAGGGATTATACGAGTTGGCCTTCTGGCCTCTAACCACCAAAGGTGATAGGTATCCATACCCAAAGTGGCATCGTTTTTCTCGACTGTTGTAGTAGGAACAACCATTGGAGGTGGTCATGGCACCCTTTTCGAGATGTATCTATAGTCGTCGTGGAGGCTATGGTGGCTATTCTCTAGATACTGGAGAAGCATGGTTCAGTGATCCGATCATGAGCATAGTGTGCTATAGGATTTTTGTTCTGAGACTAGCATAAATGAGCATGATGATGGTCTTTAGATGAGTACTCACAACCAACCGGCTAATGTGTTCACCAAAGTGCTTATGTGCACGTGATGTTGTTGTTGGTTTGAGATTGCCGACGTTAGCAGTTTAACCGATCACTACTTTAATACTTTGAGGACTTTATGTAATATCCTTAATTTTTAGTATAAATTAAGAAATTACTAAATAAATTAAATTAAAAATTTATAGATGAAATTTTTTCCTAAAAATGTAAGAATTTGAAAGTACTCGTCAATAGGATTCCAACGCCACAAAGAATGCAAAAAACGAAGCTCAAACGAGGGAGTTAGGAGCCGTTGAAGTTATAGGGGTAGTTTGGTCATTTGGCAGAGACGTATCACACAGGGGTCCAAATTGATAATGGCACCCTCGTCTTCTACACGCCTCTATCGGATCCGACAAAATCGCCAGAGAAAGCAAGGAAAGAGGCGTGAAGGGAAGAGTTTCTCTTCCCCTAGGACGCTAAGGCCTATATCTACCCCTCCTCAGGTGCCAAAAAAGCTCTTACCTTGAGCGTTTTCATTGAGTTTTACTCAGGAACCCTAACTCCGCAGAGTTCACGTTTTCTGGCGAGTGGAACTCTGGCAACATCTATCAACCCCAGCCAGACGAGGTAAGCCTTAAACCCTGATTTCTGTATTAATTAAATAGGAAATATAAATTAGAAATACATTTAAAAATCAGGAAAAATCATGTTTTTCCTGGGATTTCATGGATAAAACTACATCTATTTGAAAATTGGACTGTCCATCTAGTGCACAAGAGACCTAAGATCAAACCCTTTAAATTTGGGAGAGATCCAATGGTGGGTTTCTCCAGAAAACGTGAAAACTAGTACCTAGGAACGTTTTTAGGAACTTGGGAAAAACTATTTAAAAAACATGGTTTTTGAAAAAATCAGTGCAAAAGAAGGGCATAAATGAATTCTAGAGGAAATTCTAAGAAAAACGGCACAAAAATCGCCCAAAACGGACGCCTGTAGGCTTGCCAGAGATGACCAGAATCCGGTTATCTTCTCTGGCGACGGCAACTGTGTCGGCGCCCTGGTGCTGATGTCGGGACGCCTAGCAAGACGCCCCAACGAAAACGTCGAACACGTACGCGACGTCGCTCGCACTCGGGAGAGACAGCATTGGCTGTCTCGGTGGGGTCGGGACGAGCTGCGTCCTGGCGACTGCGATGCACGCGGCGGTGCGTCACGGTGCCGAAGACGCACGCGGCGCATCTCGACCGTGTTTTATGTAGGTGGGCGTCTTCGTGACGCTAGTTTACACAGGTATAAACTGGCGTAAACCAACACCGCTGTTACAAACCACCTTATGGTGGTCGGTCAGCCCTATTTTGTGTATGTTTTCACTAAAACTTGATTTTTAAGAGCTAGAGGAGTCCAAATCATGATCCGAAAGAGGCGTTATGACCGTATTGACGACACAGACCTAGTTTTAACTTAAAAGCTTATAAATAACCACTTCTAATTTAGAAATTTTTTAAAATAGTAATGTAACATGTACAGGTGCACTTGAATATACCAGTTAAGGAGATTATTAGCAAGCTAAGTGGTCTCACATTGAGGTAGGTGATGACAATTAATGCTTTGCCTTGATTTTTAAAAACCATGCATAAACATAGCATCATGTGTGACTGTGTTTTAAAGTGCATTTATTAATTGCCGTTGATTTCATGAGACTTTGAGTACTTTATGATTATTATAAATTGAAATCTTTTATTGAATAAACTCATGACAAATGTTTTTATGAGCATGATATAAATTAATTATGCTTAAATATAGACTTCTTTCTTATTATATATTGAAAATGCATGGATTGGCATGGAAATAAGAATAGAGACTTGTTAGCTGATCCTTTTATAGGCTAACCCCAGGATGAGAGGCATGTCTTGGGGATTGCGAGTTATGAGTGCTCTTAAGTTTTAGCACATACCTATGATTTTCATGTTTTTATATTTGATGACGGGTGCTCTCACTCGGTGGGCGTCATGCTAAGAGGGATAGGGCTGGCCACCCACCCTCCGAGATTGTGTTGTGATGATATTGTGATATGATAGACACCGCCCATAGATGACATTCGGTAAAGGTTTGGTAACATGGATAGTCCACACTACCGGTCTAGGCCTTTCCATGGGGACAAACGCTAAGTCTCCTGTTATGGTGTCGACGGAGAGCGACGGTGGTTGAAACCTATGGAGGGTTGCCACTGCGGCATGATGGCCCATATTCTTATTATGTGTGCATGTATGATGAGCATGATTATGGATGGTATGCCTGGGTATGACGACACTCAGAGGTTGGCTGTGAGTACTCATGATCAGTGATATTAGTGCGATGTTGTGGGACCCATTACCTTAGGGTGCCCTTATTATTATTGTATGCTCATTTACATTGATTCATGTCATGTTTTAACTCTGTGAAATGCATATTTTAGCATATGAAATAAATTGGCATTTATGTTAGCATGACTTATGATACAGCCATCTTCGTAGATGATAGACTTTTTATTTTAACATTATTGTTATTCATTTCATTTTATTACATTAATTGTCTATGTACCTACACAAGCGATAGCTTGTTGAGGCATTGCTTTGTTTTGCAATGCCTTAGATCTCGAGCGCGATAACAGGAAAGGCAAGGCTGTTGAGAAACCGTGAGTGCTGCGAAAGATCCTTTTTATTAGAATTTTTGACAGTGATGTGAGTCAATAAATAGGATTATCATTTGAATTTAATTATGGACTGTATACTTTATATTTTGGATTTGATTGAGATGTTTAGACATATATTGGACATTTATATGGGATGTTATGATGGATAGACCATGAGCCATATTATTATTGTGTTTTGGATATTTATTTGATTCAAAATAAAGGTGCCTATCTATTTGACGTGAATTGACACGCGAATTGTTTTAAATCTTTTATCATAAAAATTTATTTATGTTTTAAATTATATATATGCCATGTTGAGAAAGGAAAACTAACACCCGGAGTTTTTAAGAAATGTTTTAGTAAAATGATAAAGAAAACTTTTCTCATGGGATCCCAAATGCTCTATAAAGAAAAATGTCTTAAAAATCCGGGGTGTTACACTTTAAGATGTTTAATTTATCAAGTTAAATGGCAGACCTTTCACATAGTTCTCAAGTTACTCTTATATGTGATTTTGAGATAAGCTCTTTATTGCAATTTACTTAAAATTACTATGATGATTCAACCATTTGAAAAATGCATGTTTAAAGTCATACATGTTTTATATTTATACTATCTGAAATGTTTTAGCATGAAGTTATGGAATTGAGATTGAAATATGGCTTTAATCATATTTCTCATCTCCGATTTGATTATCATATTCTTTAGAAACTGCACGAAAGATGATTTGAGATGCTATTTAAAATTGAATTTAAAACTTAATAAAATAAATGTGAAACTACCTCCATAAGTGCAAACTTGCTGAGACATTATAAATTGTTTACAATATCTCAGGTTTGAAGAAACAGAACAGGGGAAAGGAAGCAAAAGACTGTATTAGAGATTTTCAAGACAACTTGACAGGTATATCAAAAAGAATTGTAATGTGGTTGCTGAACTAGTAAATTGAAGCAATACTTTGATTTAATATGACTTTGTTTTATGGATATGTAGACATGAAATTGGAAGTCGTGGTTCTGTGGCAGTAACTGGATTGATCTTGGTAGGTATATTTTAAGTCGTCGATATTTCTTTGGTTTTGATTTAATTTTGATTTTCAAAACACAAAGTTCTTTATGTGAATGTGATGGGATGGAAATGGAGTCTCTCTTATCCTTTTATTTATTAAAATTGTGTTTATTAGGTACTCCGCAATGACATACGTTAAATGTCTAATGTTTGAAAAACAGAGAAAATTCTGTCGGATTTTTGGTAGAAATGTAGCTCTTATTTCACAAATAATCCTTTTTGAGAAAAGAAAAATAACACTCGGGTTTTTTAAAAAGGGTCTTTTCATGAAAAATATTTTTCATTGTTTGTTTTTTAAATATTTTTTTTGCAAACTAAGGGCTCAATATTTTAAAAAGAATTACAACAATGCATTATAAAAACTGAGGTCATTACAGTGTTCAATAGTCTAATGCTTCAAAGCTTAGTATGACATGTCATGATTTTAACAAAATTTGACTCATATGCAGCTAATTCTTATCCATAGTGTCATGCATGTGAACCCAAATTAGTAATTTGTTGCGGCTGGATTCTAGCGTTCATGTGTATAAAATTTGCTTGGATGCATTCTATGATTACCATATCTCATGTGGCAGGTACCTAACATGGTTTAGAAAATTTGTTGTCTTCTAATAATTCTTATAATAGACATTGAACCTAACATTGTAGCTGGCCGTATCCTTGTATTTAAGTGTCATTTACCACTTGGTGAATGGTACCCAGATTAAAGCTTTTAGTATAATGTGTACTTGAAAATTGTTACGTGTGTCCTACCTTTTTACCTTACTCCAGATAAGGTGCAGTGGTTGAGTTTGAACCTCATTCAATACATAGTGCACTTGGTCACTTTCTTTTCCCAACACGCCATGTTCTCAAATTGATGTGTCTGATTATTTCTTTAAACGCTATACACCTACACATAATCTGGTGTACAATACACTTGGACAAAATTTTAGGATCTAAAGTATTAAATCTCTATCCAATGTGCATGGGATTAAGCATTACACAGCGCATGTTGTAGTTGGTAAAACTCCATGCGTCACACACACCATGCAAGATTCAACATGCACTCTTATCATAACTACGTACATGGTATTCAATTAAAACAAAACAAAACACATACACATACATAACTATATGGCTAAAAATTCTAGGATGAATAGTATTCTCATGACAGCATCATCATTATCATGTTTGAATTGATTGAGGTCAAATCAATCTCATTTCAAATTCCCAAGTATATTTAACAACTTTTCCACTAGGATTCATAAGTCCATACCTAAAATGTCAAATAATGAGAGTTCAATGTTTTGTCATTGATTATTAGTATTATTTATTTTTTAACATTTAATTGTATCATGCGTCATTTACCAAATTAAAATCAAAAGAAATTTTTTCAATCTAAATATATATCCATGGATCATGCACAACTATTCAAATCAAGATATCCAATTTAAACATTTACCACATGATTATCATCTACCAATTTATCAAGCATAAATGCATTTAAATTCCAAGGAAATTTCAATGCAATTTCATTCCAAAACAGTGACAAAGATTGGAATTTTTTTTTCTCAAAAGAAAACCGTAGTCTATATCTAGATTCCCTCTCAAAATGCGGTTTCCTTCAACACAAATCCATCTGCTTCTATCTGATTAGAGAAAAACTCCAGATCTAAGCTTTTCTTCCTATCTTCTTTTCCTTTTCTCTTTTCTTTTGGTCTCACGCACTCCCCTTTTTTTTCACTCTAACTATTTTATGTTTCTAACCCTTCTTTCTATTTTTCTTTATTTCCTTTATAGATACTTTCTTTGTAAGACACGTTTTGTCCATATGGAAAATTGTCAGAGAGATAATTTGAAGCACATACCTCACCTTAACAACTTGTACTTGGTACCGCTTAGCTAATCTTAGCTTAGGTCGTCAAATCTTACGAAATTAAAGTTTTATTATCACTTATATTCTAATTACACATAGTTTATTTAATTAGTTATAATTAGAAAATTTGTTTAAGCCTTATTTTAACTTATTTTTACACTATAATAGTCAACAATTGACTTCAAAATGTTCAAAATTTATAAATATAATATTTCTTTATATCTAAAAAATATGGGTCATTACGCCTAAAGCTCAGGTGGCTTGGTATTTGACACAGTAAGCCTATGAATGCTGCTTTACTATCATAAGTGGCTATGGACAGGTGATTTCTCACATAAACAACCTGTTTGTCACTGTTGGGTGGAAATAGCTGAGGCAAAGAATGGATCGTATATCTGGAAGGAGATC
Organism: Warburgia ugandensis; assembly: GCA_035236585.1. Taxonomy (NCBI): domain Eukaryota; kingdom Viridiplantae; phylum Streptophyta; class Magnoliopsida; order Canellales; family Canellaceae; genus Warburgia; species Warburgia ugandensis. The sequence goes on from CP141126.1 coordinate 105,695,522, forward strand.
TCAAAGGAACTACCCTATTCGAGAGTGACGCTAGATTCTCTGTTAGAAATTGCGTAAGAGTGGATTTTTGGAATGATTTGTGGAAGCAATTGTCTGTCGATTGCCTTCCCTAGAATCTTCAGGGTAAGACTCTTTAGGAGGAGTTGGGTTAGTCATATGTTCACCTCCAGTAACGTCCATCATCTGGGACGTTAAACTAAGGAGGGACCTGCTCTAGTTTGAAGCATCTGAATTTTCTGAATCTGAATTTCTGAACTGATGCAAAGGTTAAATGCTTATTGGGTGATCCTCAACCAGATCAAAATTTCTAGGCTTTGGAAACTGATTGGTTCAGATGCAGCTTTGCTCAAAAGATTCGATGTTGGTTTTTGTCTATCTGTCGCTGCTGTATGCCGGAGGGTTTGATCAAATTTTGGATCAGTGGTTTTTACCTCAAGCCAAGAGGAAGCTCAAAGTCGTTTGGCATATTGGTCTTCATACAATCTTATGGTGCCTTTGGCTTGAAAGAAACAGAAGTCTATTTCAAACCAAGAAGATGGACGCACATTTTTTGATGCTTCAGATTCATGGAATCATTTGCAGATGGGCTTCTTAAGGGCAGCCCCAGTGTTCCAAGCTCCTGGTATGGGGTCCAGGGAAGAGGAGGATTACAAGGGTCAATAGCATGCAGCCTTATCTTGCAGATGGGCTTCTTGCTAAGTTAAATTCAGAGGCTTTTCATGCGACAAGTTGCAAAGGAAGGGGAATGAAATTATCTTCCATGGGCACAAAAAGCAGAGGAGAGGTCCTTTTAATGTCAACACAGATGGGGCTTCTTTAGGGAATCTGGGTCCTTTGGCACTGAAGGGTGTTCCTTTGGACGTGGACTCCTAATCTATATTTGAGTTCATTGGTCCTATTGGGTTTGCAAATGTACAGGTAGCTGAAGTGGAGGCTGTGCTTACTGGCATTTGAATTTGTCACCAATACAAATTTAACCCGCTGATAGTTGAGGGTGGTTTAGCTAATATTATATGATGATTGCTTGAGCATAAAGGACCTTGGCATCTGTTGGATAAATTGGATGAAATCTAGCACATCCTTAAGGATTTCACCCACGCTTTTGCCAGTGTTAGAAGGGATGCCAATGTCAAGGCCGATGAATTGGCCAAGCAGGCCATTGCCTTGCAGTTTCTTTGAGTTCACCTTTTCGATCCAGTATAATTTGTGGTCAGGTGTTTTGATGAGCTTTGCTTTGTTGTCTGTATGTTATGTTTTGGCTCAAATTGAGCAGCAGGTGTTATAAGATTATCTCAATTTTAATCTATTACCATTTAAAAAGAGGGTTGATAGCTAGCTTGAAATGTAGCAATCAGCAAGTCAGTATTGGCAGAGCATTGAGTATAACATGGGGCAATTAGAGCACGCCTCAAAACCCTCTACATATAACCCGTTTTTACATCTCCCATCCATTCTTATATTCTCTAAAGGGACGCAATATACCACCTCAAATCACTGACCTACTTCAGTACTTACAGTAGAGACGCCTTAACCTAACCACTAGGCTATATTGGCTTTTGTACAAGCAAGGTCTAAATACAAATTTGACTTAGATAGTCCAGGGCCCACCACAAAATTTTCAAACATGTTATCCATCATTTTCAAATCAGATGGGACGAGAAAGAACAACCAAGCATCCATAATCCAAAATCTTTCTGCCTCATCACTTGTGCAAAGAGAATAGGTCCAAAAAGCTAATATTAGCATTCGACGATGCCCACAGAAGGACACGGCTTTTTGCACATTACGTTTGCTCAACCACCCAGAATCATCATCCCTGACGTACATCTCTTCGGGACCCACTCTATGTGTACACATCAAACCGTGACTAGCACGCCAAGCAGAGCTGACCTGTGACCTTTTCGTAGCGCGCTTTCTTTGTTTCTTTTCGTCCAAGCACAAATACAATAAGCGGGACAAGCTTAATCAGACTACCAACACATCCTCCTTTTTCTTTCTATTTTACTTCTCTTCATAGATATGCAAGGGTTTCACTGGTGCTTGAGAAAAAAGGTGAGCTGCCTTGAGATTAAATGAGAAATGAATTGAGACGACCTGAGCTGGGTTGAGATAGTTTATATTTGGCGAAAATTCAACTTAACAATAAAATAAAATTAGATGTTTTTTATCTCAAGCATAATCATGAGATGAGGAGGTACTGCTTCATCTTGTCTCATTTCAAGCGCCACTAAAAGTGATGTGACCCATATTATCTCATCTTAATTCAGACACCTTGTAAGATTTGTGGACAAAATAAGCTGCTAGCTGCCTTACGAAAACATGGGCAATTTTGCCTCGACAAAAGTTTAGCATTCCAACTATGAACATTGTAACGTCTAATTGCTTATATGTATGTTTTTGTTTGTCATTAATACTTAACAAATGTGTTACAGAGAGAGTCAGAGACCGCCTTGTTTTAAAAGCTTCCAGTTTCACTGGCTTTTGATCATATGGAAGGTTAAATTGTAGCAAAGCTTTCTAGCGGAGTTGCGAATGAGTCTCCGACTTAGATGATGCATGGGTGCATGTCTAACTTTAAAAAAGACAAAAATAAACAATCATGTCACTTACAAATTGCCAGTCTATATTTTCACCGTGAAAAATCTTTTTCCATGTCTAAATTTGATAACACATAGTGTACTTGCTTTGTCTAGTAAAGGATTTGTTTATTTATACCATGAATATGTACTTATAGTAACAAAATTCTTTGAATAATTAGAAAATTTGTTTGAAAGAGAGGTCTTATTTTTAAATTTCAAATTCTCAATATTATTAGTAAATATAGTTAAAATTTTCAATTTTAAAGATTAAACTCACATAAAAAAAAAGTTTTTCCCCTCATTTTCAAATAAAGGTCATGTTTGCAATTTTATTTTCTAACAACTATTTCCTTAAAAGAAAAAAGAATAACCTAAAAAACTATTTAAAACCACAAATTAGAGATGCATAAAAAAATAGTTAGGTGAGGTTGAGTGTTAATGGTGCAGGCCTCACTCACAATACATAAAATGGTAGTTGAAGATGATTCTCTTAATATTATTAGATAGTTTACCTCTTTTAAAGATGCTCCATGGAGATTTTGGGATTTGATCGAGGAGGGTAAGCATATTGTAGAGAATCATAACGTTAAATTCCAATACGTTCAGGGATCTGCAAACTCTTTAGCTGACTAATTGGCTAAAAGCTTTAGAGGTGCTCTTTTAGTTTTTAATGCGATTATTTTTTATTTTAAGAGATGTGTCTTAGTCTAAATTTTATTTTATTTTCTTTACTCTAATAAAACCTTCACCATTAAAAAAAGAAGAAGCACGGAACTGTAGTGAATTGTTAAACGAGTAGGGCCTGGTTGAACTTGTGCACCCTTGCAGATCCGATCACGTTCACGTGGAACATGTGAGTCCATATAACGTGTTTGTTCCTAAAAGCCAACATCCCAGCAGTGCTACAATAGGTTGCGATTGCCTTGTTAGTTTGCCGTGTGCTGCCCTGTGAACAACAGAAGCTATAGCTGATCGGGACTGTTCGTCTCGTTCTCCTGCATGGATGAACAGATCCCAATGCATCGCTGTTTGAACAATCCTATTAACAGAGAAAATTGTGTCTTTTAGTTGTTGCACCTTGATCCTTGCATAAAGTTTTTAGATTGATTGTATGATTGACGAAAAATACAATTTCTCGAAGGCTCGAGTCTTGCGTGGGCCAAATCTTTTGATGCGTCTCGAATCCAAAAATGTGCTTTCAGTCACAAAAAAATGAACGGTCTCTTAAGAGCAGTCCGGAATTAACAAATTGAAAGCGTGCATTTTGAATGTTAAAAATAATAATTTATAATTATATTTTATATTACAAGATCAATTATTAGAGAAATAAGTTGAACGGGGTTTGATCAACCAAAGGTGGGGTCCCAAATCGTAAAGTGGGGTGCAGCACCCTAATTTGTGTGTTGCGTGTTGGGCTAAAACATTCCTCTCCTCCCTCTCGAATGCTAGACTTCTCCTAAAGTTTGATTTTATGGCTACTATGCTTCCAATCCAATGGGTTGGATATACGGTTTGGATCAACCACAGGGAGAAGCACCACCGTGTAATAGTAGCGCATGGGGGATCAATACCGCGACTGTAGTAATTCGTAATTTACTAGTAAATGAAGGGTATTTTCGTAAAACTGACCTGGACGAAACTTCCCAAGTCATGGGGAGCGCGCCTCCAACAGCCACGGGGTGTAAGAATTGTCGCCTTTGCAAGTCAATAAAAATGAAAAATAAATTAAAAAGGAAAATAAAATTGGAAAAAGGCAAGTCCAAAGCTTCGTTAGTGGCAGCTTCCATCTCAAGCTATAAATTCAAATAAGCACCTCCATCAACGCCTCCACCGAATCAATACCAGAAAAATCCATTTCTAGGGTTTCGTCTGGCTCTCTTCATTTCTCCATGTCTAGGGTTTCCCAGCTCTGGATTCCTCCGGGAGTTGCAGAAGAAGAAGAAGACTCCATTTCTACTCTCTAATCAATCCATATCTTCTCTGTACTTTTTTTCCTACAGGAAATGATCAACGATGCCTACTTTTACTGCAATTGCTTTAGAGAATTTGCTGGAGTCCGGGAAGAATTCCTTGCCTCCGAAGCAGGAATCAAAGAGAGAGTCTCCGTTGAAGAAGCCTGAAAAGCCTCCACAGCACGTTTACATCTCTCCTGCTCTGTATACGACTCCGAAGCCGACTCCGATTCCTGACTGTCCGACTTCGGTTTCTCCGTCGCCGTATGTTGTTAACCGGAGGCTTCGAGATGTTCCGGTACCTGAGAATCGGCTTGACGGATTCGAGGTCGGGCGAAAGGAGACGTCTGGAGATGAGGGAGCTGGAGATGGTGTTGCGTTGCTTGGGAAAGAGGAGAAGGATGAGAATCTACTAGATGATGAGTTTAATGGAGTTGACGGGGAAGCATTGCTAGATGGAGGTGTTGTGCAGGAGAAGGAGGCCTTGGACGAATTTTTGGATCCTTGTGATACGGTCAGTGTTGCGAGCAGCAGTGAGATGGATGAAGGGGGGTATTCACGTCGGGTAGGGTTTAAGAGTTCGTCTATTGCAAGTCAAGGAGATTTCTATGATGCCCCTGAAGGTAACTAAGCAATAATCCACAATTTTTACGTCGTATTTCTCTTTCTCTTTTCCTTTTATGTCTTTATTCTTAGGTACTTCTGTGAACTATCCATGGTATGATCTGTTGCTTTACCTTATGATGCGATTCATTTGAAGTAAATGGTTCTTTGGGGGGATATAGAGTACGGGATATACATGATTAGCCGAAGCCTCAGTTGTCCGCATCCTTCTATATGTGAATTTTGGTGCTAAGAAGAGGTTGTAGTCAATATCTCTTGTTTATGATTCTGCCATGATCAGGAGTGACTGTAGGCTTATGCGGATTTAGAAGCTGCTGCTTGAGAGTGGATGATGTGATACTGTTTATGACATTTGGAAAAATGTATAACATGTAATCTGTCCTGTTTGGAAAAGCAATTGCACCTTGCCAAATTCTCAACCGGATGGCATTGCACATGTACTGATGACAATGTTTTTTCAGATGGTTAAGAGCCTGGATTTTGTGTTGTACTTATGTTTGTGGCTATGATAATTCATACTGGGGTGGGTTGTGCTTGGGCAAACTGATGATTCACTTGAAAAGCTGGATTCTAGTTCTTAAACCACATATTGTTAGACAAATAGTTTTGGAGCGTCGGCGAGTGGGGGTTTACTTTTAAGATATATTATAGGAAAGTATCTTAATCTTCCTATTTGCTAAAAAATGCTTCTTCCCCAATAGGTTTTTCTCTCTTCTTCATTTTTTTTTTTTTGTCTTGCATGAGTACCTAGTCATTTTATTATGGGTCATTCTAGGATTAGTTGGTGGTAAGGTGTTTGTGGCAGTTACATTTGATCTTAAGTGAAGAACTATTTGAGTAACATGTCTCCACCATGTTGGCTCAAGTCTTATATTAAGCAAATCTTATGGCTACGTCAACAAAACATAAGAAGATTTGTCACTAATCAAATTAAACAAGCTTGCTTTAGCCGGTCTACTAAAACTTAATGCATAATCCAGTACAAATAAAACCAGGTGATAGCAAGTATTATAAAAAGCTAAAAGGGATTCTCCTACAAACCTGTCATTTCTTGAAGATGGAACAGAAATCCTAAACTCAGGAGGTGGTAGTTGTCTTTCTTTAAGTAAACCATTTATTAGCATAAAATAAATTATGAAGTGGCCTTTTCAAGGTTGAAAGCAAGAAACTAGGAGCCTGGGATGCCCAGACATTCAAACGCCCTAAGAAACTGTTATTGTGGCTAGGAAGTTGGTCACTTCATTGCCTTCTCTAGACATATGGAATAGTAAAGATGGCTCACCATTGATAATCTTATATAGAATTCCTTCCATTACTATTTAGTACCGTTTTCCTTGAGACTTGATTCTTCAACGATTGTATCATGAGGTCCAATTTGCCTAATACCTCAAAATCATCATCAAGACTTTATCCCTATTAGGAGTCAGTCACACGAATCTTGTTCCTCCATTTCCCTCTAGTAAGTATCATAGTTTCATTTACTCCCAAAGTTTTTAAATCTTTTATCACCACTTCAATCCATGTTCTTTTAGGCCTTCCCCTTGCCCTTTTAGAATCTTCGTTTTGGATGGCCTCACTCCTTCTAACTAGTGCCGTTTTTTGTCTCCATTGGACATTTCAAAATCATCTAAGTCTAATCTTCCTGATCTTGTTACCTATTGGTGCTGTTCCTAAGTTTTATTTAATGTTTTTATTTCTAATTCGATCATTTCTTTTCTTGCTACTCATTCACATCAACATTCGCATTTTGCAATACTCATCCCATGCACATGTTGTTCTTTAACTGCCTAACACTCTGATCCATGGAACATAGATGGCCTTATAACCATCCAATAGAATTATCCTTTTAGTTTGAGTGGCACCATCTAATTAAACAAAACTCCAAAGGCGAATCTCTATTTGTTCTAACCTGCTTGGATTTTCTGAGTAACCGCCCTCTCAATTTCTTCGCTCTCATGAATTATCAATCCCACGTATCGGAAGTATTCTTTTAAGGGACTTCTTGGTTATCAAAACTCTACTAGTGCTCCACTCTCGCTCCTCCCCTCACTAAAATTGCATTTCATATACTTTGTTTTAGTTTGACTAATTTTAATTCCTTTAGATTGTAATGCATCTTTCTATAACTCTAGCTTTATGTTTATGTCACCCATTGTCTTATTAATCAAAACTATATCATTATCAAATAACATACATCATGAAATCTTCTTGTGTAGATGTTTTGTTAACTCATCCATAACCAACATGAAAAGGTTTGGGTTCAATGTCAATCTTTGGTGCAATCCTAAAGTGATAGGAAAATCTCCTAGTTTCTCTGTTAGTGGTTCTAACATTTGTTACCCCTCCCTCATGCATATCTTAATCATGTCTATATATTGCTATGAAACTCCTTTCTCGCCCAACACCCATTAACTCTCCAAGGACCCTATCATAAGATTTTTCTAAGTCAATAAAGACCATGTGGAGGTGCTTCCTCATCACCTTATATTTCTCTATCAATTGTCTAAGTAGGAAAATAGCTTCCATGGTAGACTTCATAAGCATGAAACCAAATTGGTTTTCCAATACACTTATCTCATGCCATAGCCTCCTCTCCATTACTCTTTTAAAAAGTTTCACGGTATGGCTCATAAGTTCAATCCCTCAATAATTAGTGCAACTTTGTATATCTCATTTACTCATATAAATTGGTATAATAGAGCTCTTTCTCCATTCATTTGACAATTTATTTGATTTTATAATTTTGTTAAACAACTTTGTCAACCAAACTACTCTAGTATCTCCAATGTACTTCTAAACCTCTATTGTTGTACTGTCGGGTCCTAGGCCTTTCTTGATTTCATCTTTTTTGAGGCCTCTTTTACTTTAGGTATTCTAATCCTAAAGTCATATCTACAATGTCCAACGTTATTTGGGTTTACAATACTTTCAATCCCTATGTTCTCAGGGTAATTTTCATTTAGCAAATTTTGGAAGTAACTTTCCCATCTTCTTTTGATCTTGTTATTTTTGATTGGTACCCTTTGGTCATCCCTTCTAATACACTTAATGTGGTCTAGTACTTATTCTTCGTTTCTCTTATTTTTACGAGTTTAAACACATCTTTCTCACCATCTTTTGATCCTAATTTATTACAGAGATCATAATGTCTTGAGTTTAGCCTCACTTATTACTCTCTTAGCCACTCTTTTAGCATTCTTATATTGCTCAAAGTTTTCATTATGTTTAGTCTTCTACTATGCTTTAAAACATACTCGTTTCTCTTTAGTATATTTTTGCACCTTTTCACTCCCCCATCAAGTTTTCTTTCTTGGTTATCTTTTGCCTTTAGATACTCCTAGGATGCCACTTTCTTAATGGACATGATTATATTAGTCTACATGGTGTTTACTTCTGTTTTATTGTTCCAGTTTCCTTTTACTATCAACTTGTGTGTAAATGATACTATCTTCTCTTTTTTTAAGTTCCACAACTTAGTTTTTGGACATCTATTAAGTTCATTTCTTTATTCCATATTTTAATATAGATATTCATAAACATTAATTTATGTTGTGAGGTTAGACTCTCACTAGGTATCACCTTACAATCCATAAACATTGATCTTTCGGTATTTCCAAGTAGAAAAAGTCTGTTTGGATTTTATATGGTCCACTTCTAGAAGTTGTAAGTGTTCATCCCTCTTGTTAAAGTATGTGTTTGCTACAGTTAGGTTATATACTAAGGCAAAATCGAATATAGCTTCCTCCATCTCATTTCTTTCTCCAATACCGTACCCTCCACATTACCCATCATATCCTTCTTTTTCTTTTCCTACATGACTATCAAAATCTGCTCCTATAAATATCCCTTCTGAGAGAAGGCTAAAATTGTTAAGTTGAACTTGAAGTTATTAGCTCTTATTTCATCCATTTGTTTTGACATTTTAGTTTTCTTATTTAACACGAGATTTAGGATTCTGCTGAGACTATGCAGGAGTTTCCCCAGCTTATAAGTCTTCTATTGGGTCAAATTGTCTCTCCTTGTTGAGATCTGATAAGCAATTCAACATTGATTTTTTCATCATATTTGTATCTGCCTCCTTTTTCATACCTTCATTATGTGCAGCCGAGAAGATTGGCCCTTTGGTTTGGTTCATTTCCCTCTCCTTCACTTCCATCGCAACACAATCTGCCTTGAATTTTGGGGTATTACTTCTAAAAAGAAATCAAATTTTGGAATCCAATCAATGGAGAACAACCAAAATGAGAACTGAGATCTTACTTCTATTACTTCTCTTACAAGTTGGTAATTCTTTTGAACTTCAAACTCAAAGCTGGCGGTGCTGGTTCTAATATTGATAGTGACATAGTCATCTCCTACTTTCTTCCCATTTGACTGTTTTTGGTTCTGCTTCACATGGGGCTTTTGTTATGATGGTCGACATGCCGTATCATAGTTTCCTAGTTTATAAACTACCCTTTGTGTTCTACCCCTTCCCCAGTCCCCACATATGCGGGAGCTTCCTGCACCGCACTACCCTTTTATGTTGTCATTTTCTTTTCTTTCTGTTAAGTGATTTTCATCTTTTATCGTTTCTGCGAGGATGCCGTCCTTTTCCATTTGATTTCATCATATCTACCTATTGAGATGCAGTTTTAACCTTGACGTAACTGCTGTTCTGTTTGCCTCTTCTGATCTACGGACTATACCGAATTTCAGCGGCATCATTCTACTTCATTTTTCCTGTTATACTGTTTCTTTCCAGGGAGAACTTGTGTTTGCTTTGGATGCTCATGAGCAGAATGAGCCAATCTTGATGTTGACACCAGATGCCTTTGATGTGATCTATTTGGTTAAGATTAGGTTCATATTATTTTTCAAGATCTGGAAGTTGTTGCTTTGAAGGGGAGCCTTGGTGCAATGATAGAGTTGTTGTCATGTGACCTTGAGGTCATGGCTTCAAGGCATGAAAACATCCTCTTGCAAAAATGTTAAGGTAAGGCTGTGTACTATAGACCGTCCATCCCTTCCCCGGACCCCACATATGCTGAAGCTTCTTGCACCAGGCTGCCCTTTTTTGGAAGTTTTTGCTTTAAGACGATTTAGGTTTTAAAGAAAACTTTACTTATTCAAAGTATCATTTTGTAGACTCTTTTGCCCCTATTGTTGTGGATGTGCACTGCTTAACTGTGGCTGTTTTGCTGGATAGCTCATACTGTGTATGATCTTGGAATCTGCTGATGTACCCAGTGATCTTTGGTTTCTCATTCTTTGAGAATTTACTTCCAATGAAAGCTTATATAAATATTTGCTGTTGTCCCCACTCCCTAGACCTCATTTTTGTTTCTTCAGGTTGTGATAAAGGGGGTTAGGGATCTGACCACAAATGTTCACTAGTGTCTTACTTTAGCTCTTTTTGTATTTTATGTTTTTTGAATGATGAGTGGATTCAAACCCACAGTCTCTTGGGTGTGAGATGGATGCAATTAACCAACTCAGCCAAGTGCGTTGAACCCTGCATTTTGTTCACTGTGACAATCTCTCCGTTGCTCATCAACCTTGCTGCTGCATGATATTGCACATTTAGGGAATTTACTAGCATCCAATTTCACCTTTTGATATTCATGTAGCCTTTATAATCTAGGATCCACTTTAAAATCGAATGTGCCAAGTCTTCTGTGTATATGGTTATGAAACTAACAAGGGTTATTATCAATCTATTACCATGTCTCTTCATTACTGTGTCATTATTCCGCAGGTTTTCGATGCAAAATTACAATCCTTACTCAAAACTATGCATACATGTAGAATTATACATACACCTTACATATGTACATTCATATATATGCTGCATTTGAAATGCCCACTACTGTGTGTATTGTATATCCATAGATTTGTTTCATTGATCTCCCTCATTCAACCTAAGGCAAAGGGGAACTCACACAAAGAAAGGTTATTAATTGCAATGCATAACAGGTGTCCCTCTTATAGATTTCTCCTTGCAATCAATGAAACTGGGAGTATGAGGATTGCTGTCTTTTTATTTGGAGATTCTAAAAGGGTCATTGCATTAGCTAATAAGCTGACTATTACCACCGTCTGAAATGCATGAAAGTTTCAGCAGCTTATGTTTATTGTGTTGCTTATGTATTTGTTTCATGGTTTTTGCCTAACTAATAAACCTTTCAGAAGCTGGACAAAATCAGTAAGACATCTGACCTTCAAAATCAAACCAAGCATAATGAACATTTCTTCTTCTTCTTCTTCTGTTTGGTTATCATGGAGCAATGTTCTGCAATAGAATATGCATCATGTTTAGCTAGATGTCTTGGGTCAAATAAGACTCTTGAAGCTTTTTGATGTTCGAGTAGAAGCTACTATCTTGTCGTGGGTTCTCTTAACACTTAGAATGATATACTTTTATGAGACTGGGAATTGTCGTAGCTTTTATATATTTGCTTGTACATAGGCGTTATTAAGTCTCTTGCTGCAACAATAGCAATTTTGGTAGGAGTTGTCTTCTTAGTTCTTAGTGAACCTAGGGATAGTGTTCGGTGAGGAGATTGAAAATACCTAATGGGATGTTCAACACTTGTGAATGAATTATACTTGGACAAATTTAGAATAGAACAAAGGCTCCATTATTTGCTTTTTGGACATTTCAAAACCCAAGCCGCCCCACCCCAACCTCCCCCCCCCCCCTCTCTTGTTTCTGTCTGTCTGTCTCCCCTCTTCTCCTTTCAGCTGCCATGCAATATGTTTGCATATTTTCAAATGGATATGTTACAAATTGAGAGGCTTGAACTGAATTTCTTTAGAAGAATGTCTCTTTACTGGTAGTTTCTAACAGTCTATATTGTTCTTTGTGCGACTGGTTTCTCAATTTTAACCAAGCAAGTTTCTAAGGGAACTGTTTTTGTCAATGTCTTTCATGGGAATTAGCAAACTATCATTTCATTGTCCTTGCATTTCCCAGATTAATTGCATGGTTACATTTATCCTCACATCACTAATTCCTTAGATTCTGCTCTTCACATTTCTTGTTATGCCTTGTACTTCTATTTCCTTGTTAATGGTACCTCTATCGTTGTATTACCGACTGTTATATTTTAGGATTTGTCAAAGATTTTTGCTATTTTGAGAAAATGCAATGTGCTCAGGGTCAGATGAAGAGTTATGAAGTTTATGATATTTCAGTATTACATAAATGTTATTTTAGTATATAAGAAGTTTCTTGATTCCGGATTTCATGCTGCAAGATGCACTTAGTTTGTCACACCATATTGTAAGCTGTTTGAAAGATTCAATTTAAGTTAATATCACTGGAAAAGGTACCGTGATTTTCCCAACTCACATGAACATTATCAGCCTTAGATGGATTTTTCCTCAGCTTGTCTACATGAAACTTTGAGGTCTCAACCTCGGAAGTCCTGGCTCTGGGATTGGATGCATCATTAGAGACTGTTATGGAGCATATCGTGTCCCAATGGCATAACCTAATGTCCAGGAGGGAAAAACTGGACGAATCTAAAAATAATGGAGGTTCATTCCCATTCAAGATCGATTGTGCTAGTTCCAGTTGTAAAGGTATGAATGCAAGATCAATTTAGCTTGTCTACAGAGTTAGATTCAAGCAGAGATCAGAAGGATTTATCTGGAGTGAAATCAAAAGCAACGAGCAGTGTGGGAGATAAAGGGCAATAAGCAGCTTTCCACAGAGCAAATGCGGAATAATTAAAGTCCAAAATGTACAAGGTCTGTTTGAAATGCTGGTCAGCTCTGGATCTGTCAGTAACTGGGCCTTCAAAATGAATTAACCCATCTCAATCTTGCTCCAACTACTATTAGGTCCTCTATGAGTCCTGCCCAGCGTGAAATGCCTATAAAAAGTGGCAGGTGAAAGAAGTTGAGGCACAATAGAGGCAAAAATCATTTAGAGAAAGTGGGTGCAGGAGAGAGGCTTTTTAGCAAAAGACTGATGTTTGACTGATACTGTCGTAGTAGTTCGAGGAAGAGTCATGCATTCTGCTGACAATGATGAGATCATCAACGAGAAGAATAACATGCTTTTGTTGTTACAAGTGATAAGATGGAAGGGTATCGGTGAAGACTTCTCTCTCTCTCTCTCTCTCTCTCTCTCTCTCTCTCTCTCTCTCTTGTGTGTGTGTGTGTGTTTGTGCACGCGCGTGTGCATGTGTGCGTGCCTATGTGTCTGTGTGTTTAAGGTAATCAAGACCAACCATTCCTACATTGTTTGGACAAGAGTTCTTCGGATATCACACACTGTTTAGCTCATTAAGAGCCTCACTAGATGTCTCTACATCACTGTCAAAGGTAAATCAACAAAATAGTTGGGGCGATTGTGCTTGTTTGAGTAGTTGACAATGACACTTTACATTACAGATCAAGCCTGTTTTGCCTCCTACTTAGGTAGCATCCTTTTAAATAAGTTTTGTGAGGGTGCACTTTTGGTAACAACAGAAGATAGATTGGGCTTGAGGACTGCAATCTAAGAATAAGGAGCTTATAAGGAGCTCTTCTTGAGAACTGGCTGAACTTGCTAGACTTGTTAAAGGGATGGGTTGGTAGTAAGGAGCACATAGATTATCTCCTGATTAGGAACTTGCAGTCTACTGGAAGCCTTCTCATGTAATTAAGATCGAGACCAACCAGCCTCATTTGCTGTTAGACATGATTTTCTGATGTGTATCTTTATGATTCAGCAGTCTTAAGTCTCAGGGTATTTGCTCAATTAGTGACAATAAGGTTTACTCGTGTTTCAGAAAGTTCTAAGGAAGGACAAAACAGTCTAAGACTTGCTTCTGCTATATTAATGTCATTATGTATCCTATGCATTGACTAAGCTACTGTCATTCACCAAAGTCCAGTTATTAAATGCAAAGAGAATTACTTTCAGAAACATGGGTTTGCAGAGGACATGGTTCTATTACTTTATTTTATTTTGATGTTCATTGTAAACGAATTTTAATTTTACATAAAGTAACAGGATTCCTCATATTAACACAATTACGTATGCAGAATTCTTTTCCGATGGCTCCAGTTCACTAGCATCACCTTCATCATGCTTGAATGCTGATGCTGACCTACGTGCCTCAAAGGTCAATCTTCTAGAGGAGATTGAGAGGCGGAAGAAAGCAGAGGCAGCTCTTCATGCTGAGCGTAACCATTGGAAGAGGATCTCTCGGCATTTATCGCAGGTTGGGTTATCGGTTCCTCTGACCTCTGATGCTGAAAATACGGAGCTTGAGATAGAGTCAGCGGAGCGGTTGTGTCAAGAAGTTGAGGTTGCACGATTTGTTTCTGAAGCCATTGGAAGGGTTGAGGCTCGGGCTGAAGCAGAAGCAATCATTAACTTCAAGAACCAGGAAATTGCTCGCTTGCATGATAAATTGCAGTACTGTGAAGCTGTGAACCACGAAATGTCACAGAGAAATCAGGAAATTATAGGTATGATTTCACTCTTGCCTCTGATGCTGTTTTCTTGTTTTCCTTAATCCATGCTCACATAATGTTTACAGAAATTTTAAGTTCTGATTGCCATTTCTTCTGGTGCTTTGGCAAGAGCAATCTTATTACCCATGTCCAACTATAAAGACTAACATGTACCTGGGAACTGCTGAGCGCATCCTATTGGAGATTTCTTAGTGCATGTGTGGGTGGGTCAATTGTAAAGCTTGATAGAGAATGATATTACCAGAGTGAGCACTTACAAGACTGGTCTTAGTCCTAAAAAGGCTGAAACTGCTGAGCCTGCTTATCCTACTAGATATTTCTTATGTAAAAGCTCATTTAGACTTGTATGCATGTTCGGGTGCATGAGTCCAGAAAACTTCATAGGGAATGATATTACAGGAGGGAGCACTTATGAGAGTGGATTTAGTTATTCTTTAGACGGCTGTTCTTGTACGGTGTAATTCCTTGTTGTAGGACCAATTTAGGAAATAAAAAAGAAACTAAAATAGGGAAAAGGATGAGAATGAGCAACTCAGGCTATATCCATAAATTACAAGAGCAGTTTGCTGAAGAATCTGGTGGTTGAAGTTGGAGCATTTTTCTGAAATCCAGTTTCATCCTTGTGCATTTGGAATAGGGCCATGGGGCACCATACCCAATATCTTTTGAGATTTTGCCGCTTTTGGTTTCTTCCTGGATTTCACATAAGCGCCTCTTTATGTTTATGTGAACTTTGCTTTTCTTCCCTTTTTTGTCCCTGTGATTTTAGTTGACTTTTAGTCTATTTTCATTATTTGGAAGTTCTTCTATTTACATGCGACTAATTTAGCTATGAAGTGATAAAAGACATGCAAGTAGGAATACTCTTTCGTGCTTAGTCTTGGTCATTATTTGTGGTGAGAAAGCAGCATTGCCTGCCAATTTTGAGTCCTAACAGGTTTCTCACTTATGGGTCTTTCACTGCAATCCAGAGTTATCACGTCAGAAACGTGCGAGGAGGAAGATCAGGAGAAGATGGATTTGGGGTCTTGTTGGCACGTCGATTACACTGGGGAGTTCTCTGCTTGCCTACTTGTATCTCAGTCATACGAATCAAGATCTGCCAGCGACCTCTAGTGATAGCTCTGATGCGCCTTCAGCCACACTTGAATCAGGTGAAGGTTCCACTTAGCTACCACAAGAGCTCTCTTTGAAACCTGCTTATATTTTGCTTGATTCCTTGTCATGGTTTGGATGTTTGTGTCATCATAATCGGAGCTGGGATTTCCCAGCAGGAAACATTGTTTCCCGTCTCTTGAGGTCTGTTCATACAGGTACAAAATTGTCCATGGATATAGGGGAATTTTGATAGAAAGGAAGAATGTGAGAATGAAATTACACATGATAGAAAGGATACCCAGTAGAATAATTAGCTCTGTGAATTTCCATTTTACAGATGGTGAACACCTGACTACTTTTCCTTGTTCATCGCATGGTTAATGCGATTCCAAGTTTTGGTTATAGCAAGAGTTCCCAAGTTTGTCTAACTGATGATCAAAAGTGGTTAATTTTCTCGCAAAGGGCACCGTCTCATGTCAAATTTGTTACCACATATTACCTTTATGCTTCAAATTTGCCTAGTCTGGGTAATTGCTTTGCACTTTCTCTGTGGTTTTCATCTTTTCCCAAAAAGCAGGCCACCTCAACCATTCTTGCAAATTAATGGCCAGAACAGAGTGTAGGACATACGCGGTGTTTGTAGCATTCCTCTATACTTAATCTTCCAATTCCATGTTTCTGAGGAACATAAGTGAAAGAATGCAAAAAGAAAATAATGAACTGATGATTTCAAGATTTGGTCAATTTTTCCTTTAAGATGATGATAAACCTTGAGAGCTCAATGGTAGCCTGCGGTTGGTGGGCGATGCATGGACCAGCAGTTGTTTTCTTTGTTTTTAGTTGTATTGTAAGACTTCTGTCAGTTGAATCGTGCCTATTGATCGGATCAAACGTAACCAATGTCAGGAAGGGTAGATCCCATTTTGGGGTTTTTTTGGCCCTTTTCATCTGCTAATGTTTAATGTTCTGAGTCCTAGAAAGATTCTGCGCTCGAGGGCGTGCAAAGAAAATGTTTCACTTTTTCATGTATGTTGACTTAGTTTTGGAAGATTTAAGCAGTTCATCCTTTTCAGCGACGAAAAACAGGTCCCCTGTAAAAAATCGATAGATTTGGGTGATTCTAATAACTTGATTTGGTTTTCTGAAAAATGTTTATAAGAAAACAGTGGCTCTGCTGGCTCTTATAGAATAGGCTCAAAATACCAAAAGGGCAGTTCTGGTGCATGAAGCTCCCATCTATGTGGGGTTTGGGAAAGGGATGAACCATAAGGGTCTAAAGTACACAGCCTTATCTTGCATTTTGTAAGAGGCTATTTTTACGCCTTGAACCCGTGCACAAGGCTCCCCTTCAAACACCAATTACCTTGAAATTTGTTATCCAGCTAGTGTAAGGCTCTCAGCGCACGACTCTATGTGATAAAGTAATTTCCTCGGGTGTACAGTAAAGTTATCCAAAACTGGGTTTAAAATCGAATCCTTGTAAAATGCTTTCCGTGGCGGTCCTGTTCTTTGCGCTTTGAGGGTTATATACAAAAACTTAATTCATTATGGTCGAAGTTGAATCGTTGGAGAAAATGTTACCTGAAAATCCTGTTTTTTGCCATGAGTAGCAGCTAGCGATTTGATCCCGATTCGTTATACAAGTGGGGAATAGCCCGCATTATCTGCTCAGATGACTTAAATTTGAAGTCTAGAACTCATTCCGCGGTTGTCGTAGACAATAGAGGTGTTAATAAGGGAGATGGGCAACCATACTTCTGTTGATTACGTGCAGCAAAGGATAGCAGACTTGAAGATAAGTCTAGTCACAAAATAGTAGGGTGCAGCTTTATGATCCAAAACTGTTCGTCTCCAGGCTGGTGGGATTGGAATAGTGGAGATACGGTGGGTTTCAGCCCATTCAATAGTTAAGATCATCGGATGAGGAGTCGCTTCTCTGAATCGCCTGGGTTAGGGTGTGGTTTTTCTGTGCAACTGGTCCTGCACGTTTTGAAAATGGGAATTTTCTGACTTGACGTCATATGCGGGTAAATGTGCAGATCAAAAGCTATCAGAAAGGCAGGGGAAAAGAATATTAAAAGGAAGATATGAAGCGAGCTTTAACAGTTCTTCTTTATAGTTTAACTTCTAAGGTCTTAGCACGGATTGTCAGAAAAATAAAGAAAATAAGCGTTTAAATTCACTGTGCACAGGTTAAAAAGGCTAAGAACTCTGGAGTGAGGAGAATTTTACGTGTAGCACATTTGCAGCAGTCTACCTGATAAATGGGATGGTATGGATAACTAAACATTGGCCTCTACTTGCACTTTCGGCTGCTCATTATACATTTAACAACTCTAGAAGTTGAGCTTATGTTTCTCGGAATTCCTTCCATTAGTATATGTACATGATATTGCTCAGTTTTAATCCTTTGTAGATAAAGATGAGACCAATAGTTTTATCAAAAGAAAGAGGAGAATATCTCCTGCACCAAAATGTGTAATGGCGCCCCCACAAAGAATGGTTTGTCTTACTCCTACACGTAAATTTGCTTCCAACAGCACCATGTAGACGGTCGGTCGCAAGAATCCAAGGATAATGGTGAATTAGAAGCAAAAGCACCGGTGGTCGGTCTGAGGAGGCAGAGTATGAGCAAGGAGGTCCTACACAAATTGCAAGACCCGCCGAAGAGTGGAACCAAGTAGGACCCATTTTCAGCAACCCTTCATTTTTCATTCTGTGGCTGGATTATTATAGTTTGGAAAGGGTCACAATCATTAATATGTTTGGAGTTTTCTCCTTCATATCCCCACCTTGAACCCTTCTTTTGAGCATATAAAACGGAAGAATAATGTTCATGCATAAATGTAGGACCAGACCAAGTTGTTCTATCTAAATGATATTAGCAATAGTTGCAGCCACTGAACGCTTGTCGCATTTTTCTTGAGGGCTTCCCCTGTATAAAAGAAAAAGTGAGAAAAAGTGAGATTAGGCACACCGTATTTGTTCGACTGGCATGCATACATTTTGGAGAAATTTTTGTTATGTTACGTGTATTTGGTATCTGCACCCAACTTCTTGTCCTCACTGCCGTAAAGTAATCCTTTCTTTGGTTTGCCTCGTCAACTAGTGCTGATTGTGAGTAGACATCCACGTTGTGATAATACGTGTGTTAGCCTTGTAGCTTCCGTATGTGAATGCCCATATCCCTTGTACACTGCAAAAAGTCAGCTCCGGGTGCACTACAAGAAAAGAAGCCTGCAGACACGATCTATAGAGGCTACAAGTCCGTAGCCCGCTACTGTATCCTCTGTAGAACCCCACAGATTAAACGCTTGCCACTGAAGGCTACAAGATTAACATAATCATATCCGCTATAGTAAGAATAAACCTACAGTGGCAGCATTGTTGTAGCAATTGGAGGTACTTGTTTTGTAAAAAAAAGAAAAAAGCAAACTGTTACAATACGAAACAACCAATCCCATATGATGCCTCATTCTTGTACCAAGCCTCACACCTTTGGATGATCCGAAACCATTCATACAATTGCTCCATCATTGTTTCTGTCTACGAGATATCCCATCTTGAGGAGATTATATGAATAGCTTAGAATTAACCAAAGGAAGGCCCATAAATGCAAAGTAGGACATTCTATGGAGTTATTCCTTATTATGGCATTCCTAAACAAACAGAAATGAAAAAGAAGCAAAAGCAAATGGTTAACCACTTGGGTTGAAGATATTATAGCGTTTGTAATATAAGTGAAGCGTCTAAAAGCATCTCAAAGATCAAATAACAAGTATTTGAGAAACTTACATATCAGTTAAACTTCATACATGCTAGAATTTTTCCCCATATATACTCATCTTTTAAGAAAATAAACACGCTCACTAATAGACCTTGTTAAACTTACAATTTATAGTTCACAGTAGCAATACAAAATAATAATTCATCTTTGCAAAACTTAAACATAATTAGATAAGCTCAAATTGGTTTTGATAATATGTAGGTTTTGGAACCATAGTTTTTAATAGATAACCATGAAAAGTTAAGAATGACACTTTACCCAATCAAATTTTTCTAAAGAAGTTGAGAGATAGCTTTTGAGATTTTCATGGACTTGAACCACCATCTCCTTGAACAATTCTCAAGAGCTCTTCCCAATTAAAGTTAAAGACCCGTATTCAAAAAAAAAAGTGCATCAAAACAACAAGAATTGGAACTTTACATACTCAAAATAAAAATTCCCAAGTGCTATTCAAGCATACTAGATGTTACATCTCCCAGTAACTAATGAAAAATGATTGTAGATATCTTACCAAGAAAAGACTTGTTTTAAAGATTTTCATCTGTACTCCCACTTAAGTAGTGACAAGATTAGTTAAATAAATTCATTTGAAAACTTACAAAGTCAATAGGTGTTACGTGTCAAAGTGTAAAATTAACTTAATCTGTATTAAGATATAGAACTTAATTGAAACCAGTAAAAGTGCTAAACATCGTAAGTAGAGACTATTTTGCTTTTATCATCACTGCAAGAACCTAGGGAAAGCCAATACTTCTCAAATATAAACCCTTTCCTTAGCAAACTACTATAGAATTAATGCACCAAGAAACAAGATTTTGACCAATTTGCTACACAATATCATATGTTTCGTTTTAGAGCCATAGCTCTTGAACTAGTTTGACATGATCTTTTGAGTTTACAAATTCAATAACTCCAAATCTCTTTACTAGAAGCACAAAAGAATTTTAAGGATAAGTAACATATGTCAAAGATAACAATATATACAAATAGATGATTATATGGGAAGACATTATTAAAATAGGATATTATGAACTTTCACTTTAAGTGGGAGTTGAATTGTTATAATAGTTTACCTTCTCTAAACTAAATAGAGTTCAAATAAACACCAATAGAGTGGCACCTAGGTCAGAAGATAATATAGAATACATTCAAGAAATTGGTCTTTACACCAAAATTAATCAAGTTAAATAAGATGAATTTGTTGTTAACATATTGATATTCCACAACTATGAACATGAACTTTATCAAGAGGAGCTAATGTGAACTTGAAAAAACATTTACAAAATCAATATATTTTGGAAAAACTCTACACTCTACACTTATTTTAGAAGCAAAATCTTCACCAATAAGTGCAGCTAAAACATTTGTATCTCTTAACATTTATAAAAACAACTTGAGAAAATAGCATAATCAAGCGATAACTTTAGATATAACAGTTAAGCCAACACCATGACTCACAAAAAATGGAAGCAAAGATGTTTACAACCATTAGATTACTACCATGACTCGTAAAAGTGGATTTCAAAGATGATTATAATCATTAAATAGAATTAGATTCAATACGATTAAAATCCACAGAATGACATAGAAAAAGTATGATTAAACAAAATAAAAGGCTCTCACCTAAATCATTAAATCATGATTGAATCAACACAATGAAAACACAAACTTCTAGTGGTTCGAGCTCTTTCCTAGCATAGAATAGCCATTAAGTTGAATCTGTTAGAACTCATAAGTTCACTTGCATTTAGATATCTAAGTGTGACATGTTCATCCAAAACAAAAGAAAGCACACTTCGAGTTAACGTATCATTTATGTAGGAAATAGTGAAATGAGTAGATTTCAAGAACAAGAGAGTCAACATTAATTGATGTAGGAATTAAATTATAGACATAATGTTAAAAAGAGAGAGTTTAGAAGAAAGAAAAATTTGAGGAACTCAAAAGATTGTAGAATATGATCAAATATGCCTTTGTCCTTACTCGTGCCATATATTGGTTAATGAAAATACATGTCATTCTAATGCTTGCAATGCGATGCTATATGTGAACACTAATTGATTTCTTACAAGCATCAAATAAGCATTAGAATACTTGAAACTTTGAGAAACAAATAAGGACACATCCAAAATGTTAAGTAAATGTAATAGAATCAATTAAACCAAATAGAGTGCATAGATACAGAGGGGTGCCTTGGCACAATGGTAGAGTTGTTGTCGTGTGACCTTGAGGTTACGGGTTCGAAATGTGAAAACATCCTTTTGCAAAATGCAAGGGAAGGCTGCGTAATATGGATCCTTGTGGTCTGCCCCTTCTCTATACCTTAGGCTCCCTTTTTAGAGTGCATGGATAAGAGGACATAAAACTAATTATTATCTTCAATGAGCATAGGGACAAGTGCCTATGAAGGCAGTGAACTCTTCATGTCTTTTACAAGTTTACACCACGAATTGAATGATGAGGGGGGGAAGCAGCAAGAAGAAGAGCTAAAAGAAAAAGGAGCTACAAAATCAAGGAATTTCAAAATAATAAAAAAGAAGAAGCAGTTAATAAGCCTTAAATGTGTTAATGGTATCCTGCATCTTTTGCTTGCGACTTGTGAATATTTCTCTACCCGCTTATTTGGTTTAATGCTAAAAATAGTAAGACCACCTATCATTAACATTGTACTTGAAATTGGGGCTAATCCCAACATCCAATTCTAGCACTTTCTTATTCTCTCTTGTCAAAAGATTGAACATAAAAAGAAACTTCCAAGAAAGTCCTATCAATTTATTTTATTGAATTTCACTAATTTCAGATCTAGTAAGAACAATCTCCTTGGTTAATGTAAAGATAACAGTAATACCTTTGTGCATCCATAGGCAGTCATGACTTCCAAGAGAGTTACTATTCCAACGAGGTCATTTTTATAGTAAAGTAATGACTTCTATCCACTTTTCCTCACTCTTGTCAGTCTAGTAAAGTGAATAACAACATCAAATTTATAGTAGGTGATAATGGATCAGATTAAATTGCATGACAATTGTCATGTTCAATTTAAGCAAAAATACCCCTAAATTTGCATGTAAGTAGATCATCTAATCAATCAATTTTAAAAATTTAGATTAAATATGCATTTTAGTTTCAAATAATGATCAAACCATTAATTTGTAAAATTTAACAATCAAATAATCATCAGAGCTAATAGATGATTAAATCATGATCAAGATGATTTTAATCAAGTTTTATATATGGCATATCAACTAGATTGGAAAATGGATGGTTTGGATTGAATTAATGGGACCAGATCAAGCAAGATGCAATTTAGGAGGAAACTACCTAGAAAAAGGGATTGGAGGAAATCAAGAAATAGTTTCCTAAGTAGGAAACTAAATTTGGAAATATAAAAGTTGATTGGGAATAAAAAATAGTTTACTAATTAGGGAACTAATATGGAAACCTATATAAGAAAAAGGAAAAGAGGGCTACAAGGAGGGTAGAAGACATTCATAGAGGAGAGAAGAGAAATTCGAGAGGAGGAGAACATTGTAACAAAAAGCTCAGAGGAAGATAGTAGGACTGAGAAGGAACTGAACCCAAGAAGTGAGAGGAGAACTAAAGAAAACTAAATGAAGAAGAAGGGCATCGTTCTCAGCGATCTCCTCTTTTGGTAGGCTCCAAGAAAGTTTTCCATCCCCAACCACTTCCCTTAGTCTCTCTAAGCCTTACCATCTATTGATTCCTCTATAGCCACTGATCTTTCCCCTGTTTCCCACTTCATTTTCAGCCATTTTCTTCGTTGTTCGTCCTTGCTTTCTCTCTTCCATCACCTTGTTTTAGCCTTGTATTTTCCTTCATTTTCTCCTTTGGTTCACCATCATTTTGGTTGAAATTATTCACAGATTTCTCCCAAATTTCTTTCTTCTTATTGTTTTTTTCCTTCTCTTAATCATCTTCTTCCTCCCTACATTTTTCACCCTCTCAGTTAAAACCAGAATTTAGTCAAAATTCTAGAATTGCCCTTACCCAGACTGCTATAATTCCATTTGAGTCCTTGTTTTGTCCTATTCTCTATTTTAAAGTTTTGAATTATTCAAAATTAGTCCGTACTTGGTTTTAACCAAACCAAATCAACAGTTAAGTTTTAACTAGAAGGTTGTGCTTAGTTCTTTCTTAATTTCTTTTATGATTTCAAATCAAGTTTTAGATCTTTGTCTTAGTTTATTTTTTAGTTGATCTAGTGGTTTTGATCTTATATTTGGAGTTTAGGCAGTCAATGTAAGCCATCCAATTCATGATTTCTTTCCTTAATCCAAATGATCAATTATTTTGAAAATTTGCTTAATCCAACCATCAAATCAATGATCAGAGACATGAGCAAAGGATTGGTGAAGGTTGATCAACTTGGATGTGATCATATTTGAAAATTTTTGATCAAACTAGGAAAGTTGATCTAGCTTGTTATTTTGTTTAATTCTTCTTTCTTTTGAATTCAAAATTATGTGATTTTTAGTTAATTAATAAATTTGAGTTCATTTTAATGCATTATTATTTAATTATCTTAATGTTTGTTAATTTAAATTTTATTTGAACTCCACTTTTTAAGTCTAGTCCCTTGAGATCAACTCGTACTTACACAAACTATACTACAATAGCTAGTGCACTTGCAAAAGACAAACAACAATTACTAAACATGGCTTTGGTATGACTATGGAAACATAAAAAATAAGTCAAAAAAGAGAAACCATGTGGTGGTGACTTTGACCATGCTTAATTAAGCAACACAAAAGATTAGCTAAAGCATCCTGTAGTGACCACTAACATTGTAAGAATTTTGGTTGTAAATTCCAGTAATGAGCCAAGATCTTAAAATTTTCATACTTCTTTGATGATGACAATGAATCTAAGCTAGATTACATGTTTACATAGATATTTCTTTCTTAGTGGCCTTTCTTTTTTTCTCCCTATCACTAATAATAAGGAAGACCCATGTACTATTAACAAGATAGTTTTCATCCAATGTGTAGACATAAGAACTACTAAATAAGATGACAAAGAATAAAACTACTCATAAGAGCTTATAATAAGTGTGCGTGTAAATAAGTCACACAAAAAATGGAAACTCTAGCGTTGAAGAATCAATCTTCTAGTTTGAAAATGAAAGGAAAGAGCTTATCTCTATTATTTCGATAATTGGAACCTTCCCAACCATGGTTTTTATATAAATATCCCTAAATAAAAGAGGGCAGTCGGGTGCACAAAGCTTCTACGCATATTGGGTTTGGGGAAGGTGTTGTGACGACCTGGGTTTTTAAAATACATTTTCATAAATATTTGCAAAGGTAAGGCCTTGATTTTGAAAAATTTTAAAATACAAACAGTGGAAACATATTTTCTTTGAAATTGATTTGTCAAAAACCCGAGTGGCACCTCAAATTACTTATCATACATAGATTTTTTCATAAAATAAAATTTCCATTGAATAACAATAGAAATACTTTTATTAAAATTAGGATCAATCCAGTGGTTCACATACACAGCCCCAGTAGTCATTACATGCCTTATCCAAATATTATAATTTGAATTACAAAATAATTAATACAATCTTCCTCAAATTAAATACTCTGAGTAGTAATTCAATAATGATTATCCTTAAGTCTTGAGCTTTTAATCTTCCTTAACTGTATCTGAGATATTGTAAACATTCAAACATTTATAATATTTCAACAAGCTATGCTTGGTAGAGGATTTAAGAAATATAATCAATATATCTCAAAATCAACAGTTCTTTATATCCATGATATAAATCAATTTATACAGTTGGATAACCATTTCATCCTTCACTCATCATATAAATTATATGTATATATTACATATAATAAAATCACTGAAAATCGTGAATATAGTCAAGATCATCAATAATATCTCATTTTCAAATTAATTTCAATATTAACACTAGGTGTTAATATATAATTATACCGTATTGGGAATCATCTTCTAATACAACATTGGTAATAACTTTTACCGAGCATCTCATCATGCCATAACATAAGGCATCTCATTATACCATAATCAATTGCATCATAGTGCAAAATAATCAAGGACTACGATGCTTGCAGTCTCAATCCATACAACGCTCGGATAATTGCTCAATACTCCACTGACACCACGGTGAAAAATACAGATCCATGTTCATATGGGGGGAACCATGGCTGTGGTAATGACGGCCTTCCCATAATTGCCCCACCCGACATTTGCCTCTTTTTGGGCATAGTATCATCATCATAATCAGTTTTGGAGAGCGGGTGGCCAAACCCTCATAACTCTTCTAGCATTGGCATCCCCAAGTATAAGCCTGTCTTAAAACAAAATCACAAGCCTCCATGCTTATATGAAAAATAATATTTCATACTTACAAACTGTGTGTCTGGTTATAATAGGACGTGCCTATAACTTCTTTCCTTAAGATTTGGGGTTCCAACTTATGTAGTTCAAATCTTCTCATTCTACCTATTAAGTAATTTCATAATTACTTAATCAATCATTTTGTATTCATTTCACCATCATTTGTTGATTCCTAAACAATTCTAAGACAATTATAATCAATCTATAGTTATTAGGATAAGATCATGCGTAAAATACATGTATCTTATATATTGAATATATTCTTAAGGTCCACCTACCTTTACTTTCAACAATTCATCTTCTCATTGATCATCGTATTCTTCATATATCTATCAAATCATATGTATATAGTCATTCTTCAACTCATTTATACTTCCTAGCTGTGCATTTTATCATCCTTACATAAGATGACATGGATCTTTTTCCTTGGATCGTGTTGATCAAGGATCTAATCTATTCATCTACATTCAAATATAACATCTATACAAAATCAAACATTTAATATAAATTATAATTCTGTTTATTGTTCTTGATCATTTAGTATCTCATCATAAATCTTATTTGATCATCGTTATCTTACTTATAATTTTTATTAGGATTAGATAATTTGCTATCTTTTATGTTATTATTATTATTATTCAACCAGTTAATGTCTTATGGTTGAAGATAGTTTATTTCTTTCCTAATACTAGACAGCTCCTCGTTATTTCAGAATTGACTAAGGCTTACCAATTAAAAGCTGCTCATAGAGTGGTTAATTCAATCCTCATGTAAGGAGGCGTTTAGACCTCACAAACGTCACCAAAAGGTAGGCAAAGAGTGAGGCTCTATTAGAGAACCCCGTTAACTACCATGTTCAGCATTCACTGGAGTGACCTTAGCTCAACCTTTTATAAGGTTCCTATGAGCATTAAACCCTAAGTACTCTTGCTATTTAATTTTAATTAAATTCATGAACATTTAAAATGTCATTCATGAGGTTTATTATTCTCCTAATTTGGGCAAAGGAAATGATATTCCTTATATTGTCCTACTAACTATAGCCCTTACTATCATTAAGTCTATGCTTATATTCATTGTAAATGTTCATCAATATCTAGTTTCATTTAATTATATTTTTTTTATGTAATTTACATAACATGAACAATTAAAAAGTAAATAAATAAATCTAATAATTAAATCTACTAAGCAAATAAAAGAACATTTACAATAGAATATAATAATTCACATACTCATTTGAATACATTATATTTATTCATTTTGATTTCCATTCAGTTTAGATCTTGATCTTTCATTTTTATTCAGATTTATCACATTATCTTAATGTGATATCATCATTAAATCATTGATTCATCTCATCAAATGATCTAATCTTTCTTGATCCAACCAATCAATAAGATCTTAAGCCATTTTATCAAAATCAAGGGCAGATCTCAATCTATCCCAAATTAGCCTTATCGGGCTCATCAATTCATATGATCTTAACTTTAGATAATCATTTAAACTAATTTTCATGGTCTGATCATGCTTGATTACTCAGATCAAGTAGATCCATGATCATTTTTAAGATTTCTCTTCCATTAAGGTTAAATTTCTTAATTCATCCCAGATCAATCACATATAACTCTTGATTCCATGTTTCATCATCACTAGATCACTGATGGATCAGAAATATAAGATTTGATCATGTCAGATTTGACTGATCTTGGGAATTAGTGTCACTTTTTATAATTTATAGAATTTTACAGTGAATAAAACCTAAAATTTATATTTTCATTAGATTCTAATTTTCATCAGGAATCCAGATCTTCTTTCCAATCTTGATTTGGAGTTAAAATGAGCCAAGAATTAGAATTTTAAGTTTTTAGTAAAAAACAATGGCCCAGATTCAATCTGGGTTATACAGATAGACGAATCGATTAGCTGACACACCCCACCCACCGTGGGGTCCACAGTAACGATATTGTCCCGTACAGGGCCCGCAGGTCCCACGGGTTTTGCATTCACCCCCTTACAGGGTAAAAGGCCTCGTTACTGTGAGGAGTGTTCCCACTCCTTATCAACCAGCCCAGCTCCCCTCTCCAGGCGGTATGGGACTAACTCTCAACCGTTGCCCCCTCGGCCTTCTTCGCTTCGCCACCCCTCACAAGGCCATGGTACCTCACGGTGCCTGAGCCGGCAAGGCTAGATCTCTCCCCCTTAGGGGACACACGCCCTCGTGTGACCGAGGCACGCATGCGGTTAGCCACCCATCACCACGAGGAGACTGGCTCTGATACCATTTGACACACCCCACCCACCGTGGGGTCCACAGTAACGATATTGTCCCGTACAGGGCCCGCAGGTCCCACGGGTTTTGCATTCACCCCCTTACAAGGTAAAAGGCCTCGTTACTGTGAGGAGTGTTCCCACTCCTTATCAACCAGCCCAGCTCCCCTCTCCAGGCGGTATGGGACTAACTCTCAACTGTCGCCCCATCGGCCTTCTCCGCTTCGCCACCCCTCACAAGGCCATGGTACCTCACGGTGGGTGGGGTGTGTCATTAGCGGCCCGGTCCCATTGCCAGTGATTGTCGGTGTAAGGGTAGGGGTGACTTAGGATAGGCGAGACAGTTCGATCTGGACCTTTGGATCACCCTTTCCCCGATCATCCTATATCTGACCACGTTAAGGGCCTATATTTCATCCGCCATGGTTTTTGGGCCCCAAAATCTCATCCAATGGCTCAGAGTTTTTGTTTGAGCCATGTAAGATGGGATCGCAACCATACATGCCAGATCCATCATCTCCGACGGATCGACGATTGGGGAGATCCCTGGGAGGTTGGAGATCTCACTTGGAAGACTTGTAATAAAAGGGAAAAAGAAGGGAACCTACCTGGATCCTGTTTGGAGTAGAAAATTGAGCTAGAGAGATAGAATTTTGCCAGATATTGAAGCCCTAGCCGGACAGCTAGGGTATCTATAATTCTTTACTGCGAAGGTGTTTATCGATGTCTAGAAAGAGAAATAGGAGAGGGGAAATGAAGAGGAAAGTAAGGGGAATCAAATGATGGGAACCTAGGCCAGTGCCGTTGCTGGAGGAAGTTGGAAAATTGAAAGTAACCATTATGGTTTGCCAGAGTACTATTTTTTTGTGATATCACCGATTTATACATCCTTGATCAATCTGAAATCTTAGGGCTTTTATAGATCAGGCCAGCTCGAACCCATCCAATGGTGGATTTTGATATCCAATGGCCAAAATTGGATGGCTAATTGAATTAGGGTTTTCAAGGAGAAACCCTAGTCCTCAGATGTGCTCGACATTCTTTGAGGGAATATTCTCTCCAATGTGTCCACAGATGCACCCTGTAGTGTAAATGGAGGAGGAGAGAGAAAAGAAAAGAAAAAAGAAAAGAAAAGAAGGAGAAGGAGGAAAGAGAGAGGGAGAGGGAGAGAGAGAGTCTAGGGATCTGGAATTTTGTATAAAAGTGGGAGGGGTATTTATAGGGCTATTTTTTAATTATTTTAATTAAATTTTCTATTATTTAAAAAAATAATTTTTATTCTTTTCTTATTAAAATCAAAAGAGATTCCTCATCATGCTTATTCTTCATCATTGATATTCCTTATGCTAGCTGTCCCCCAACTCAGCTAACTTTTGTGGACCCCACACAAAAGTAAAATGATCATTTTACCTCTTAGGTAAATATAAATTCACAAAATTAAGAAAAATAGGAAATTTTCACCCAAGCTTAGATTTCAGCATGCTTATATTCTGACTAGATTCCTATGAATGATTCCAAATATCTATGTTTTAATACCTGATTCTTTTTCTAAAAAAATAATATTATATTAAAAATAATATTCTATCTCAATTTTCGTAAAAATTCCAATTAATTCTAAATAATTTCAAAACAATTGGGATTTTCATAGGGGTAGACCACAAGGGTCAATAGTACACACCCTTACCTTATATTTTTGCAAGAGGTTGTTTCCATGCCTTAAACATGTGACCTAAGGATCACACAACGACAATTATATTGTGCCAAGTCTCCCCTTCCCCTAACCAAAAAAGAATGAAAAAGAAAGAATGAATCTTAAGAAAATGTAAACAAAGTTATAGCATCAACAATACCAAATGTCAAAAGAAGAACAACATTGTCAAATCTAAAGATAAGTAGCGGAACTTAATACTATTAAATGTAGGCCATGTGACTGCTCTCTCTCTCTCTCTCTCTCTCTCTCTCTCTCTCTCTCTCTCTCTCACACACACACACACACACACACACACACACACACACACACACACACACACACACACACAAAGATGTAATAGGTCATTCTACTCCAAATTGATGCAAATGTAAATAGAATGATCAAGAATCACAATTGCATAAAAAGAAGCTAAAACAACATTATGACATATCAATAAAACTATGATCATTAGCAACGGTGGTGAAAAGACTAGTTTGTTATAATTCAATTATTTTAAAAAAGAACATGAACTAGTACAATGACTCAAAAGTGCTTACATCAATCACACACTTATAGATAGGTTTGAGTGAGAAGAAAGATGATAACAAAAATAATTTGTGGCATTAATATAACCAATTAATCATAATTGAGATAACTAAATGTTACCTATAACAATGAACGAGGAAAACTAATAAACAAGCAGTGCTAATCCTAACAAATGCAAAATCAATAGCTCTACTATCTAGTCTGTAGCTCTTAAACTCTAGCATCCAATCCCTTTTGTGATCTTTACTAGTTTATAACAACATATTATACACCAAGAGTGACTCTTTATGACTTTGTTGGTAGAAAACCTAATAATCTCTACACAAACTTGCAAATGTGATTTAGTTATCTTGGCATGGATTTTAAGTTTAGAATGGTTCTTACTACTATTCTAACACTATTGTTAGGAACCATGAGGAAAGAGAAATGCATGATCTTCTTCTGTTTCAAAGACATGAAAATAGCAATTAATCACAATTGATTGAAACTTAAAGCAATAATCATTTGAAACTTTTCAAATTGAAATCCAGCATAAAATGTAAATAAGTAGGTAGTAGAACATGCAGTCACAAGTAACAATATGAGAAAAAATCAATGAAAGCAATTTAGCAATGCCAATTTATGACAATATGGAAATGCAACTAGGTGGTGTAATGTGTATAGATGACTTGGAAAATGCTTGCCAAGACTAAGTTTCAACATAAGAAACTAACACAAGAAATCCATTAACACAGAAGAAATCCCTCCTTTGCCATGGTGTGTCCAGCAAAATATTAGCATTACTGGCACATATATAAAATACATGACAAAATCTTAACACAATAAGATTCCTAAAAATTGTAGTCAAATCTATGAAAACATGTGGACCTAGTAGAGTCTAATAATAGGATAATCTTAGATCAAATTTAATCATGAAATTCTTTTGCATCTCTGCATAACTTATACATCAAAATTTGAAAATGTGTTTTAGTTTGTTTTGAGATTATTTGAATGTATCTTCCACCCTGTGCATTTATATTTGACTAGCATTTGACAGAAAGCACAAGTATAATATTTCAACTAATATGTATGCATGTGCCAACTTCCACTATGATAAAAACTTTTGGCTATTGCATATGTGGGAGCAAGCCATTAAAGACCTTAATTACTTGAACTTATCGGATTTACTAAATAGAACCTTAAAAACTAATTCCAAATTTAGAACCTTAATTTCAAAGCTTACAGCACCAAATCCCAATCTAGATTTCAAAACTCACATCGACAGGTATTTCAAAACTCCAATTCACAAAAACCTAAAGCACAAATTCTATCCTGAAAATGCTGGAGATCTAAACATGAAACAAACTCAAGAATTTAAAGTAATCTTCTTACCCATGCAATTGCATAAAGTCATAGAAAGGTCGACACTGTTGACCTTTTCCTCCATGACATACAAAGGAATGACAACTCCACTGCTCTCATCAATGAGCAAAGCCAATCAAGTTGGACCATTTCACGTAGTATCCTCCAAATTTGCTTATTCTTGATGAAAGGATTACACATTATTGGCAAGAAGTGCTGAAAAAATCAATAAGAAAATCAAAATTGAAAAATAAACAAAATTCAACACTTTTGCCCTCTAATGTTTCTTGCAAGTTCTAGAGAAGAAACATTTATAAGAGCTCCTCACCTCCACTGCCATATGAGCTCCTCTCTCTATCTCACATTTGGCCATTTTCAGAAAGCAAATACTAGAGAATTGAAATGAATTATTCTGCTGCTTCTCACTCGATTCCCCGTAAGATCAGCAGAGATTGAGAGATTTAGAACTCACGTGTTTCACACACGTTGAGTTATTAAGGATTTAATTAAAATTTTAATTAATTTTAGAATAAGAAACCATAGGGGCTGTTCAAGTGATTATATGATACTGTTATTGGGCTAGAGCCCAGTAACCACTATAGAAATTCAAGAGCGGTTCTAGCTCACATTAGCCTCTACAGGCCCGCGTTGTTTGCGCTTTTTTCTTGTAGTAAGGGATGATTTCTCCTGTTGCAAATTAAGACTTATCCTCAATCTTAGACTGTTTGATTTTATTTTTAGTTTTTGCCCATAAAAAATAATAAAAATGGAAATCCTAATTGAATAATCTTTGGCGCTACGTATGATACTAATATCGATGGTAACAAAAGGCTGCATGATGTAAATGTTTTTGAAGACATGCCCATGCTGCATGCATAAACGATACCAACAGCCAGTTTTCTTCAATCACATGCTACTCTTAATAATCTAATCATTTGAATGGGAAGTCTTTCCTGGACCTTCTGTGCTTCTCTCTAGTCGTATGTCTCTTCTGTTCATGTCCTGCAGAAAGCTACATAAAAGAAAAGATAAAAAGAAGAATATGGGTTTATGTTTATGGTCTCTCTTCAAAAATGTGGGCAAAGATTCACCCATCTCACCAACAACAGATAGAAACTTGGAACTTAATTTACACTATGAATGTGCTTATGTTTTCTAGCTTGGGGGAAAATATGGGTGGCAGAAGTACAGATGGAGCTTCCAAAACCAGTTTATATGCTTGGTTGTGCTAAAAATGATCCATCTAATAAAAATTTAACACAACTTGAAAATTATAACCCTCCAAACTATGAATTTCAATTGGAAGATCAGAAAATGAGAAAGGACTAATCTACATTTATCTCCAGAGCCTCTATAAGCTAGGCAGGACCAGGTTTGTCCGATTAGAGATAAATTACCCGTAACAGAAGTACAGTAAATTAATACTTCGTAACTTGACTGCTCAATTGTCACCGAAGGCATAACACATTTTTAATTGTACATGTTTAGCACGAAAATGCTCAAGTTATTATCAAGTTACCTGCTTAAGTTCAATCATACTCGAGTCCAGTCGGGTTTCGAGTTTTTATAGGATGCATTAAACGTGACGCAAGTGAGATGTTGGGAGCATATGATATTGAGAAAATTCTATATATCATGGAGCTGTAAAATATTTTCATCGGCACGTGGACAAGGAATTCTAGACCCCGCGCATAGGTGGGAGCTTCGTGACCCGGGGCTACCTTTTTATGTGGACGAGGAATCTGTCCTTTTTTACGTGTTAATTTTCTTGCATTTCGATCGAGGAAATCAATGACCAAGATCTGCCTCTGAACCTCATGTTTCACGAGGGCAGACTTCTTCCTTGTGATTAACTACCAAAATTGTCTTACCTTCAAAGCATGCATGAGACCTGGTTCTACACCTGAGTCGCTGACTTACTTGCCCAGTGTACCCAGAAACC
Organism: Warburgia ugandensis; assembly: GCA_035236585.1. Taxonomy (NCBI): domain Eukaryota; kingdom Viridiplantae; phylum Streptophyta; class Magnoliopsida; order Canellales; family Canellaceae; genus Warburgia; species Warburgia ugandensis. Next base: position 105,729,189 of record CP141126.1, read on the forward strand.
CACCTCCCCGGAACTGGCAAAGTCATTACAATTATCACATGTACATTTGCTTTCTTTTTCTCTCTTTTAAGTTTTGTTTCAGATATCTTATGATTCAGCAAACCTTTTTAGTATCAAGTCTGACCACTTGTGTTAACCAGAACGTGCTACAGACGCTGAAATGTAGGATGGGAGCTTAAGGATCCATTCGGACCAGACCAGGCTCATTGAATAAACTCAATGGGTCTGTTTGGGACAGAAATAAGAATCATGGACTAACTCCTCGATTTTGATTTTCTACCCTGCTATTTGCAGCCTTATATGACGTATAACACTTTAAATATGGATCAAGTTGAGCTAAAACCTTGGCCCGTTTGTTTTTAAATAATCTCATGCATGTTTTAATTATGCCAAATATAGTACACATAAGGTCCAAATAAATTTATGACCGACAAATTGATAATTGTGGCACGATAATACAATGTCTCTATTCCCAACTTGGGTTAACATGGTATAAATTAATAATCTTAGAGCAAATCTATAAGATAATACATTTTCAAAACTTCGTAAGGCCCAATGGAGTGCATAAATTAATATTCTAAGTAGCAAAAGGAAAAAAAAAAATTAAATTAAATATGTCATGTGCTAACTACATGTTAAGCTCAAAATTTGGAGAGAGAGAGAGGGAGAGAGAGAGATTTGTTTACTTGTCGTGAGAAGTTAGAGGGTTAGAGAAAAACTAAGGACTCAGGGCAAGCACACATTGACTCTTGAAAGAAAGAAAGAAAAACTAAGGACTAAGGCTATTAATTTATAGGACTTTTACACCAGTAGAAAAAATACAATCCAGCAATAACTTACTGCATGATTCTTATTCTTGCCACGAACAGCTCCAATACAACTTCGATGCCTCCACACCCTAAACTTTTCTTCAGTTGTAAAATCACTTGCCCCCCAAGTGAATAATGTTGGGGATTTATCATCCCATCCCAAACTGTAGTCTGATAAAAATCACCATTGCTCATGTTAGAAGCTTTTTGGGATTCTTCTTTTCATCCTCTTTATTTTCTCTTCCACTTTGGTAGAGACGTTTGAGTTAATCAGAAGACTTTGACTACTGCAAGCCGGATGTGGAAGCAGCAATCAAAGCATTGCCTTCGTAATGCTTGACGTACTCGATCTTACACAATGAAATGAACAGCAACAGATACAGGCATTTGGAGTTTGGCTGCAAACAAATTGACGGACTCTCCACAATCAACTGACTAAGACCTCTAATTGAATGGAGAAGATTGTTCAGCAGATTTTTCCTTAAGAACTACGATTGACCAATGAATGTATCAGTTTGTTTTGGCTTGCGACTGATCAAAACCATTGATTTATGGGTCTTGGAATGACTGGCCCCACTTTATCAAAATTCTCCCTTGAATTGGAAGATTCTATGCCTTGGACTTGTGGAGTTACTGTTGATGGATGTAGACATTTGCTTTATTAGTTCTTAATATTCCATTGGAAAGACATAAATTGAAGTGTTACAATTTTCAGATCTATACTAGGGCCTACCATAAAAATGCTTCGGATCATTAAACAATTGGGACCCACTTGAAAATTATTTCACAGCATCTCATGCCAAACCCCAATAAAATTATATTTTTCCTTTTTCTTTTTGGTTTCCTATGGCAGTTAACTCAGTGTGAACATTGGCAGCTGCAGATACACACTCATCGTGTATCACACTATTTTCTTTGGTTCACCAAACTAACCCACCAACATTTTCCAGCTCATTAAAAGCAGAGAAGAGATTAGTCAAAGTGAGAAAAGGATCAGAAGCTTAATCTAGGCGCATCAGATGATCTTACCATGAGATCTAGAAACTTCATATGATGGCATCTGTACTGCCTACCACACAATTTAAACACTTGTAACCTCTTGATCATTCAGAGTGTGAATGGTGAACCAATTCTTCTTTCAATTACTGGACGTCTGCGCCTGCAAGTAAACCGATTAATACACTCCTTGATCTTTTTAAAATCAAGGACTAGCTTTTTCTTGCGCAGATGAATCAGTAAACTGACTAATACACACAGACACTGTAACAACTCATATGACAGAGGTTTAAGTAATATGTACTAGTATCCAGCAGGTGCACATACACGTACACGTATGTGAGGCGGAGAGAGAGATAGAGGGTGATTTAAGGTAGATATTAATGGAAAACAATTTTATTGGCATATTTATTAGCTTAAACAGCGTGTATATATATACATACATAGTCATTATCCGATATTTTAAGCCTTTTTTCTTCATACCAGTCCGTTTTTCCTATATTCGTGAATATTTTCCATTCCACTTTATGTTTTTTTTTTCTTTTTAACGTACTTCAGTATTTTGGTAAATCCGGCTGTCGTCCTTCGAGGCGTGTTTTCTTTAAATTAGTCTATTAGTATGGACGTGCGTTGGTGTGTGTGAGAGAAGAAAGCCTGACAATATGAGAGAAAAGATTGAAAAAGAGGTGGGGAAGCACACGTAAACGTAATGAAGGCGTAGGCAATATCAACAAGACCCAACCCGCACGTTGTGGGGAGGTCTCCTTGTCGTTCATGATTAGAGAGCCAAAATTAGTCTTCACCTAACCCACAACTCCATTAACCTAACTCCATGTTAACATCACTCCCAAGTCCCACCAACCCTTCCCTTAATCACCATACACGAAACATTATTCTCACCCCTCCCTTCAATATTACTGGCAACACCCTTATCTCTACCCGTTACGATCGATGCTAGACCAGAAGATGTTTAGATTAGATCCGAGATAGTTCAATTCCGAATGCACTGGGAACGATCAAGCACAGTCCCGGTTCAAGGTCCAAATCAAACAGATCTGCCTAAGGTTCTCATGGATCTTGACTCTTGACTATGACACCTGTGGATCTTAAATAAAAGACAATGAGCGAATTTCCGGTTTAAGTTCTAAATTTCAGTCTAATTACGTTCCATTGAATCATGTCTATGATATAGGTGGATACAACACAAAGGTGGGGACTTGAGAGAATGCTAACCACACATCAGCCTTGAGGAGTGCGGTGGTGGTGGACCACTCTCACCATTCTAATGTGATCTTAGGATCTGAATAATTAGGGGTGAGACACTGTGCAAATTTCCAATTTAAGTACCTTTTTTCTTTTCTTTTCTTTTCTTTTTTGGCTTTTTTTTTGTCTAACTAGGGTTCTAATGGATATGACTATGACATAGGTGGATGCAACACAATTGTGGTACCTTGACAACCGTAACCAGCATATCAACCTGCAGGAGTATGCTGGTCGTGGACCACCCTCGTGATTACTGTGATCTTAACCTTTACTTGGCGTTGTGACACTACGCGGACGTGCATAACAAAAATTGCACTTACAAATGAGCCTAACAATGCGGTTAATGGCCTTGCACGGAATTACATATTTGGAAACATATATGATTAGCAGATGACATTTCAAGTTCGATGATTAGAAATATTTGAGCAGAGTCTTTATGATCACATGACTTTGCCGTATAGCAACTCAACTTACCATTTCAACGTATTTCTTCCACTACGTAACTCGTTGAATTGATCATGGCTTATTTACACGAGGATGCCTCGGTTGAAATGATAGATTTTTTGGTTGGTTGTGTGGAGAAGCCAACAGTACATGTCGGTCCCAAATGATATGTGATCTAAACGGTCCATTTTACGATACACGATTGTGATTGCCCCCAAATCTTCACCCTGCACGCTTTTTTACAATCATCATCTGGAAAAGTGTTTAGTGCACGGCCCACCTCAGCTGTGGCTCCAAAGACTGGACTGTTGAAGATCACCAATATCTGCATCCCACATGTACATTTCTCTGCATCTTACACATCTTCAGAGGCGAGGACACTTGAAATAATGGTGCCGCAAGCTTCTACGTCATGGGGAGATGATATATGCACTCCCACATTTTGATAACAGCACTCCTCTTTTTGTCAAACACTTCTTTAATCGGATGTTGGTATAATTTTGTGTGGGTAAATTAGTGCACATGCACACACGGGTTGGAAGTAATACGTGGACGGTCAGATTTTGGTAACTGAAGCCTCTCATTTGGTGGGCCGCATCTTAATTAGGTAAACTGTGCATAAAAGAATCTCCATTCGATTATCCTAAACACTACTATTATGTGGTTGTAACGTCCGGCTTAGAAACTGCCACCAAACATAAGCAAAAACACAGATCGAAGGGTCCACATCAACTAAAATTTAGAAGATTTAGGGGTATGGCGTATCTAGGGAGTGGCCCACAAAATGGAGGAGCAACCATTTGAGCCCCATTTGTGTTTTTGAGCTCGTCCACATCCTGTTTACAATTATGCACGGGTAGTTCAGACAGAAGATCCTGGCGTTAAGGGTGGAATTCGGTACTCGCAACCAAATCCGAAGGTTCATTTTGTGCCACATTGGTTTCCCATAGTGGCACTCTTCTTCGTTAGATGATCTAGTCCCCTTTAGTGGAAAATGCGGCTCAGAAAGATTAGTTAGAAATGGTTCATCCAATGGTGAAGAAATTTGGGATCTCATAAATCTAACATGCATGGTGTTTAAGCTAAGTTGATTTGAGTTGGAGGAGATGGTTGAGATAACATGATATGGCTCATTTTCATCTCAAGCAAAAGACATGGGTGAGGCTGAATTTAGGATGAGAAGGATGGCTCTCACTTACACTAGGAATGGGATATGAGGCGGCTTAAGATGGAAATGATAAGCTGAGATGAGATTGAGATTTTTGAAAACGAACCCTGATATCAAATTTTACAATAATTAGATGCTTATAGCCTATTTTATGTCGACTTGAACTCAAAGCCACAGATTTTTCTTAGTTTTTTCAAAGAAAAAAAAAACAGATTAGAATCATCCAAATGCATCAGATTTTTCTAACCCTTTAATTTTGATAAGTGAAACAAGATGAACAACTTAGATCTTTCAAAGGACGTCACCTTCCATCACAAAATGGAAGGGGTCGTCTTCTTTGCAAGCCTTACTATGCAGACTCTTAGTGGGACTCATCATCTCTTCTTTAGCACCAGTAACAGTAAGCCGTAATAAATTGTTTAGAAGATGAAAGGCCGAGATTGCCATCCATGTGAGCTGACCCATGTGCATTCCTTCGGCTTGAATGAACCAACGCACTAATCTAATTAGGCAAAAGCCACATTAAGAACTTGTTGGTTATAATCCTACAGGGCAGTTCAGTCAATGACAAAAAGACCACGATGCAAGAGGTTGATTTTGATAATCACACCCCACAAAATGAGAGGTTTCGTTTGTAGGGGGAACTGCAGGCTATGCAAGCAATGAAAGAGAGACGTGACAGGAAAGCGCGGGTCTGCCAAAAGCAAAGGAAGAGCCTGGAAAATTCTGAGCTGACCCGGTTTTCAGTCCACACGTTCCCACCGTGACCACCCACAAATACACACATATTTTTTACATACGTACCCTAACGCGCTCTCTTTCCTCTCACCTACCCCCTTCTCCTCTCTCCGCCTATATAAATGACCTCTACCCCCAAGCCAAAGTTTAATGCCAGGGATCCAAACCGATCTCTGCGCATAAACGGGAATTCAATTCCTCAACAAAAATACAAAAAACAGAATCACTTTCCGTAGTAGAGAGGAGCTAGAGAATTCAATTCCAAGCCGTTATTATATAGACTAGTTTCTCTTCTGCTGCTAGAGAGCTTCTCTCTCTCTCATGGCGCTAAGAATTCCAATTCCGGCAAGTCTCAGATCCACAACTACCAGATCTGAAATCCGACCTGCCAGAGGAACTACGCTAAGAGCAAGCTTAAAGCAGCATCCGCAGCAGAAGAAAATATTCTCTCCTCTCTTCACAACGGAGGAAATCGCTTCCGATATCGGCCGAGAGATCACCGTTCTCGAACTCGAACGTCTCTTCAAAGAAACCAGTGATTGCTTCCTTCCCAAACTCTTCGGTCCGTCCAATCCCTTGCCTGCGGCCGGATTCTCTGGCCGGCCAGTCCGCATCGCCTACCAAGGCGTTCGCGGTTCCTACTGTCAGGAAGCCGCTACAAAAGCTTTCTCCACTGTTTGCAATGCTTTTCCTTGCAATCAGATGGAAGAAGCTTTCCAGGCACTCGAGGAAAAAACCGCGGATCGAGCCATTATTCCAGTAGAGAACTCGATTGACGGCACCATCGATAGGAACTTTGATCTGCTCCTCCGACATGAATCCGTCCAGATCGTTGGAGAACTGATTCTTCCGGTGAATCACTGCCTTTTGGCTGTCCCAGGAGCTTCAAGATCCAACGTAAAACGGATCGTAAGCCATCCACAAGCTCTAAGTCACTGCAAAACGAAGCTTGAAATGCTTAATTTGGAGACAGATGAGGTTCCAAACGCGGCCGATGCGGCACGATATATATCGGAAAGTCATATTTCCGACACGGCCGTGATTGGGAGCAAGATCGCAGCGAGAGAGTTTGGATTGCAGATCTTGGAACAGAATTTCCAGGACAAGGCGACGGAGAGTTTCAACAGATTTCTCCAGCTAGGCTTAGAACCTCCGGCGAACCCAAAAAAAGAAAGTTCCGGTGGCTGGAAAACTACAGTAGCGTTTTCGTTGGATAATGGCGTTTCAGATCTGTATCGGGCGCTTTGGCTATTTGAGAGCCGCAATGTTTCGGTTACCAGAGTGGAGCAGCGACCGAACCGATCCAATCCGATACGTACTGTGGAGAAAAAATCGGGAGAATTTAAGTACTTGGATTATGTATTTATCTTGGATTTGGAAGGAAGCGTGTCAGATTCGAGTATCAATATCGGATTATCCCGATTGAGAGAGATTTCCGGCTTCGTCAGGGTTTTAGGCAGCTACCCGTGGAAATTGAAGAATTGAATTCCTGTCAATTGTGATTTCGTGGAAAAGGAATCGGGAAGAGGAAGTTGTAGAGGAGTAGTGGGACGTAAATATGGACCATAAAAAGCTGAGAAATTTGTATATAAGATTTTTTTTATTTTTTATTTTAGTGTTCATAAAAACTTGAAATTTGGCCTTGGAAATATTTGTGGAATTGAATTCCTTTGAATTCATAAGTTTGTGGCTTTGTTGGAATTGATTTTACCGATTTTGACAGTCGAATGGAGGATTGGAGTGGGCGTATTAGCCGCCAAGGTAGACCACCCATGTCTTACTTCCTTGTTACGACCGTCCATGACTTTCCACCTACTTTCAAATCCCCTTGTACAAAGAAATAATAATAAATTCAAATACCCTATTAAATATATATATATTTGAAATCTCAATGAGTACTTTTAATTTTTAATCTGGTTGATAAAAAACGTGACATATTATTTAATTTAGCTGTGCATTTTATGATATGGCTTTGTAGATACTGTATCACATTATATTATAGATTCGGAAGGAGTCCATGCTCAAAAAGGGTGGAAGGAGTCCACACATCTTCGCCCCGGCCCTTGAATTTTTAAGCGACCAAGATGCAGTCATTGAATGAGATTTCTGATAGCCACTCATCTTGTGAGGCTGTGAATCCAAAGTAAGGGTAGGGTCACTCAAAAAATCAAGGGATGAAGCCCCGCAGATGGTGTGACTCCTTCCACACTTTTCAAGGGTTCATGTATCTTGTAAGTCAGACAGTTTACTCTTTTGAAGCCTTCTTCGCAGGACTCTTGAGCTTTTTGGGCTTTGGATCCTTCCTATAAAGTATTCTCAAGAACAGAGTCTCTCTATTGTCCGAGAATTGCCTGATGTATTCATTAAATGTCCTCCACATAGATCTATCCTAGCTATATTACTATTGGGTCTTTCCTTAAAAAGAAAAAGAAAACTATCATTAATAGGTCACAAAGAACTGGCGGTATGTAAAATTGACATCGTGGAGGATTTGGACAATGCAGCAAATCCTACAATCATTCTAATCAGATCAAATTAACAATGTGATCCTACAATCTGAATCACTCTATGGATCCAAGTAAACCAACCTAGAATCAAATTTTTGTTTTTATCAGAATGGGTCATCGCAGTAGGGCCTTAATGGGCGGTCCAGATCCATTACAGCCCTCCTGAAATTGTAATGTCTCAAACTGCATAGCCAAATCAGCAACACAATCATTTTATCCACCAGAAAAGGAAGCACTAGTTGAACTAGTCTTACACAAGGTATTCGTTTCCTAGAAGAAAAAACTCGAGAGAGGATTCGAACCCTAATGTCACTTTACCTCTGGATAAAAAGATTGAGTCTTCTTTCACCTAGTATTCTTTGTGATTGTTCAAGACTTTTACGTCTCTAATTCAGCGCTAACAAGCATTTTACTGGTTTAACTTTACCCACAGCACGAACCCCTCCATTTTACCATTAGATTTACCTAAGATCTTAAATTACTTCTGTTTTTCTAAGAATGTGATCCACCATATTGACAAGGCAGCCATCTTACGGATCTGGCTATATGTGGCCACGGGTGCATATATACAGAATTCTTACATATGCAATGTAGATTGGGGACTTCTAAGCTCTGTTCTAAGATAGGATTAACAAAATAAAACAAAGATTTTGACTATATAATTTCGCCCTACTTTTCAATTTATTTATTTATGAATAGGGATAAGATGGCAATCTTCACACACAAATGACGCCAGCAGCAGTCGCTGTTGAGAATATTCATCCAATTAGGTAAATCCAAATATCCAATATTGGGGCTAATCAGAATTTTAAACAAATGTGGGAGAGTGGTTAAAGAGGATAGGGATGCACTATAATCTTTTTTTCTTCCTTTTTTTTTCCCTGCTGCAAGCATGCTTGTTCATCACTTTGTCAATAGGTTGGACATTCCAATAGAAAAACAGTGCTACCTAATTCTTGGTAAGTATGCTATACAAATGGAGCACCCTACAGTGGAATCATACCCTCAAATAACACCATAAACCCTGAGAAGACCCCAGCCAATAGCTTTAAAATGGAAATTTACCCTAGCCCCTTCTTTCAAATAGATCATTGGTCATATGGGTAGGTGAGGCAAATGTGCACATCTCATCAAAACACTAGGATCCACCAGATGAGTAACCTAGCTTGACAGATCCTGAATTCCATCTGTTGGGCCCACGATCAAGTAGATAGCTAGGATGCCCCCTGCTGAGGGGCCTGAGGGTATTTCTCAGAGTGGATTGACAGATTATGATCCACATTCAAGTAGAAATATGATCAGATAGCTGGGATCCACAAAGATCTTTGACAAAGTGGGACCCATTGGAGGAATAAGTTTGATGGACAGGTTAGAACCAAAAAGGTACCATAGTCCAACTCCAAGCATCATAGACATGGTCGATAGATTATAACAATGCCAGAAAATGTAACTACTGTTTGCAGGCATATGAACATTCCCATCTATACCTTGCAGACAAATATCAACAGAGGTGCCCACAAAGAAAGAAGTCATTATCGAACTGTTGTTATTAGAGACAACCTCCCTGTTTGAGAAGAGGACAGAGATAGATGCCAAGTCCTTTTCTATCCCAAAACACAAATCACATCCTCCAAAAGCTAGAAGACAGCTGCAAACCTCCATCAACCCTCCTGCATAATTAGGTGAATATCACGTGAAAATGATTCCACCTTCCACACCAACGTTCTATACTTGATGCTTTTAAAAAGTAACTGAAGTTGGTAGATCTTTCACTTGCAGTATATCAGTGTAATCTAAAATGGAAAGATCTAAATCTTCAAACATGGTAAGTTACAGTCTAAGTAAAAACATTTATGATCGTCTGTAATCCATGGCAAGTTACAGTCTTTAAGTAAACTTAAAATATTAGTGATGGCAAATTGTCAGCATCCCAAGTACCCTAATGTATTGACAGATGCATGATGCATTGAGGATATATGTGTGTGATAGCCTGGTTCATGGTACCTTCCACAAAACACGGAAACCTCGGGAATATAGTAGAATAGTTCTTGCTGACCAAGATTCTGTATGCCGAGAACTTGGACTAGAAATGAAACCAGAATGTTAAAGAATTTGAGATTTGACAAAAAAAGGGCAGCCCAGTGCACGAAGCTCCCACGTATGCAGGGTCCGGAGAAGGGGCAGACCACAAAATACTGCAAGACTAGTTAGACTTTAATCCTTTATGGTAAAATTTGGAATCATTTCTCTTTTCATATTTTGGACTAGTTCATATGTTGCTTTCATTTTATTGTACATATGTATGCCTCTTCTTTTTCTGCACATGCTCCATAAAATGGTCCCTGATCTTTTCTAGTTATGTCCAACCAAGGTTTAGTACTCTCTGCTACGCAAATAGAGTCATGGAAGCATTATTTTCCATGACATGGTATTTCACATGCTCCTACTCGAGTGAAATGCAGCAGGCTACAAAAGAGATTGCATTAAGTTACTTCTCATAATGACAGACCTAACTAAATGCTAGTGGAGAAAAGACGAATCAAGATCCTAGATATATGAAGTGGGGAGCAAGATGGGCATGGAGTTATGAGACTTAAACCGAAAAATCAAGAACATTCAATTTTATCTTACCGATACACAAAAGAAGAAATGTAGAACAATAAGAAAGTGAGGGTGGAAGAGTGAAAATTTCCAGTTTCTGCATGGTAATGGTTACATGAACTATACCATACGAAAAGTGTTACATACAAGTATAATCATAAGAACACTTCCTCTATTGGATCATGCATAGTCATGTCCAATGCTTCAGTGAAGACATCATCCAGTTTATTTTCGTATTTGACAGACATCTTCTTACTTTAAAACACAGTTCTGATGAAGTCGCAATCAACCCCCATGTGCTTGATTCTCTCCTGAAAACAGTACTAGTAGTTATAAGAATGGTAACAGACCTAACTAAGAATCAGGATGCAGTTTCTGTCTATTGCTTTCAGCTTTTCATCCTTCTTAAACAGACCCATTTTACTCTTCGTATTTGTTTATCATTTATGTCTATCTGCCACTCAATTATAACGGTATGGAAAAGTTCAGGTCCACCAGCAGCTTTTGTCAACTTCAAGTACCAAAATCAGAACTAGTATATTCTAAGGCAAAGTAGAACAGCAGCGTATAGGATCATTAAAGATGGAAATCACTCCCAAAAAAAGAGCTTCTCACAACTTGAGCCATAAAAACCATCGCCTGGTAATATACATATACAGCTTAATTTAGGTATCTACTTTTCTAAAACAAACCATCTATCCAGCACCCAACTCCAGAAGGACATTCAAGAATTCTAGGCCTCTTCAAAATCAAACTTATGCTAATATCTCTTGGAATCAGCCTATACTGTGAAGGTATGTAAATTTCCAATGCTTGCAAGAGCTATTGCATTTCCTTAATGTTGGTATAATCTTCCGTAAGTCATTGCACATGTATAGAATGTGGTATCACTTAAGCCTTATGTGCGCGCGTGTGGCTTCTCAATTTCTTTTCAGAAGTTAGATAAGCTACTTGTAGTGACTTTAAATTAACTCAATCGACCATCTAACACCATATAAAGTGTGTGTGTGTGTGTGTGTGTGTGTGTGTGTGTGTGGCTTATCAATTTCTTTTCAGAAGTTACATAAGCTACTTGTACTGCCTTAAAATTCTATGTAGTCAAAGGCGAGACTAGTCGCTAGGTGCAGGCTTGCAACTCTGTTTTTGGTAGGCACAAGAGGCATAAGCCACAGTGCGACTAGGTGCGACTAGTTGCGCCTACTGCACCCCTGACTCTAGGGGCATTGTAAGTGAAATAAAGCCCTCATTTTTCATTTCTTTCTTTCTTCTTCTTCTTCTTCTTCTTCTTCCCAGCTTCCCTTTCTTCTTCTTGGACAATACTCATCCTCCATCATTGATTGAAGCCTAGTTGAAGTGATTGAGGTAATAATTTATTTTGTTGGTTTTTTTTTCTTTTTTGTTATTATCAATTTTCAATAAGAAAACAGTGCCGTTTTTTCAATTTTCATGTGTAATGCTTCATTTTTCTCTGAAATCTTAACATATCTACATTTTAAAGCTAAAAACGAAAACTTCATTTCATTCTTTTTGTCTATTTTCATAGATTTAGTGTATTATGCACTGTTTTTGTACTTTTTTTATTGAAAATGTAAAGTACATCAGTATTTTTTATTTTTTTAAGCAAATCTCCACATTGTGACCATTATAATGCTAAAAACAACTGACCCATGGACTCCATTGATGTTTTTTGTGCCCATCTTTTTTTTCATCATTTTTCACTAAAAACACTAAAAGATAGTGCGGCATTATTATTATTATTATTATTATTATTATTATTATTATTATTTTGTAGCAAATGTGTAAATATCACCATTATAATCCTAAAACAACTGATTCATCGACTCATTTGATGTTTTTCTACCTTTTTTCATTATTTTTCACTAAAAACAGTAAGTTTTTTTATTTAGTACTGTGTTTTTGTAAAAAATGTGTAAATGTGACCATTATAATGCTAAAGACAACTGTTCCATGGACTCCTTTGATGTTTTTTCTCCCTTTTTTGTTAATTTTCACTAAAAACCATTAAAAACAGTAAAGTTTTTATTTTTTTATTTTGTAACAAATGTGTAAATGTTACCATTATAATGCCAAAAACCACAATTCCATGGACTCCTTTGATGTTTTTTCTCCCTATCTTTTTTTTTTTCATTATTTTTCACCAAGAGCCATGAAAAACAGTAAGGTGTTTTTTTTTCTGGAAACAAATGTCTAAATGTCACCATTATAATGCTAATAACCACAATTCCATAACTTTGTTTTCATATTCTGCATGTTTCTTTTCACCTCTTTTTTTTTTCTTACTTCCTTCTAGAATCCACGCAATTCAGTATTTTTTTACTTTTATACTGCTCTAAATGTTTTTATATTATTTTTTGGTTAATTTACTTCTTCTATTGGTTTGCAGGGTTCATCTTCTAATTGTTTCCATTTTATGACTATTAGGTTCATTTTGTAGGCTGTAGAGCTTAGCTACCTACAACATTACATTCTATATTCCTATACAAACTACAATATGTCATCATCAAGGTGCTCCAACAATACTTCTTCCAAATTAATGGATCCAAGGTGGTAATATAGAGAGGCATGAGATTCAAATGACAAAATTTTGGTATGGTATAAGCTTTGCGGAAATAGGTATAGAGGTGTAATATTCAAATTCAAACAACATTTGATGGGTGGGCATAAGAACACCAAAAAATGCACTCTTGTCACTCATGAGATGTTTAAGATCTTACATGAATGAATCAAAGAAGAAAGAGAACAGAGTTTAACAAATGAGATGGAGCAACCAGAAAATTTGTTTGGCTTGCTAGATAAAGATGATGATGATGATGAGGCCGAGTTGGAGGAGATTGGCAATACAAGGGCTGCTAATATTTCCATTGGGAGCAAAAGGTGTAAGACGTCCATGCAACAAACAATAAAGGGGCCTATTGACTATCTCTTTGCTCCTAACCCTAAAGTCCAGGTTAAGGGTTCGGTACCCACGTAACAGATGATAATGAACAGGCTTATAAGGAGTTTAGGACAAGAGCATGTGATTAAATCGCCTCTTGATTGTGTGAAAATAACATTACATTCAATATTACTCGTTGTCATTCCTTTTAGACCATCTTAAAGGTAGTTGCACAACATGGTCCAGGTATATGTCTCATACTTTTAATAATTAATAGTTTAATACTTGCTCTAGCCTTTCACATATTCTTACAATTTTACAATCTTGTGTGACTAAAGTTTCAAGGACCCTCGTATCACGAGTTGAGAGTGAGTCTTCTTCAGAAGCAAGTAGAGAAGACAAAAGAATACATAAAACAGCGTAAAGTTGATTGGGTTAGGTATGTGTTCAATATTCTTTCTCGCACCCTATATATTCCTCCCAAAGTGACATTGAATGACTTATAAGCAATTTCATTTATACTTTTAAGGTATGGGTGCTCGATTATGTTGGATTGGTGAACTGACGGAAATGGTCGCACCCTTGTCAACTTTCTGGTAAACTGTCCAATGGACAATTTTTTTGAATATTGACGGGTCTACACATGTCAAGAGTGCAAACTTAATAATTGACATGCTGGAGAACGTGATTGATGAGGTTGGAGAGAAGAATGTAGTTCATGTAATTGTTTGGGTTCATAGTTTGTTAAGTATTTGACTTGTTTACGATACAAGTTAACCCTATATAATTTAACCTTTGTCTATTTTAGGTCATAACCAATAATGCCCCTAATTACATGGCTGAAAAAAAGAGAGTTAATGGTAAGGATGCCGCATTTATATTGGACCTCTTGTGTGGCACACTACATTGACCTTATGTTAGAGAACATAGGCAAATTGCGAAGTGTAAAGAAAACGGTGGTAGAAGCTAGGGTAATGATGGTGTTTATTTATAACTACACCCATGTCTTCATCTTATAAGAAGATTCACAAAGAAAGAGATTTGATCAAACCTATAGTGACGCTCTTCGACACAAACTTCTTGTGTAAAAAGCATTCATAACTTGAAGACAGGGTTGAGGGTAATGTTCCACTGGTCGAAGGGAATGAACATTAGATGGCCAAAAAGGATTGAAGGTAAAATAATTGAAAGAATTGTGTCCCATATCACCTTCTGAAATTAGGTTCTCTTTTGTTTGAAAATCATGTCCCACTTCTAGAGGTTTTGAGGGTGGTGGACAATAAGAAGAAGACAGCAATGGGATATATTTTCAAGGCCATAACTAGGGCCAAAGTAAAGATTTAAGCAAATATAGCAAGAAATGAGCGCAAGGTCAGTCAAATTTAGGGAATCATAAACAATAGATGGAGTTATCAACTTCACTAGCTTTTGCATGCAACTAAATATTACCTTAACCCATCCTTCTACTACGACCATGATGTTGAAATTGAATGTAATAGTAAAATCAAGAATGGTCTCATGCATGCCATCAGTAGGCTATATGGCGAAGAAAAAGCTGACATTGTGGTAGATGAGATATCCATTTATAGACATACTAGAGGCTTATTTCGCAATGACCAGGCTAAACACAAGAGAAAAACCCCAGTTTCATATAAGTGTTTTATGTTGTTTGATGTTCTAACTTCTAAAATTTATACTATAATTTTGTTTATCGTTTAACTTTAATTTCTTCAACTTTCGTAGGCAAGTGGTGGATTAACTTTAGGGCTAAAGCCTAACATATTCAAGCATTTGCAACTAAGGTCCTCTCCCAAATATGTAGTATATCTCCTTGTGAGTATAACTGGAGTGTCTTTGAAAACATAAACTACTTAAATACTAAGATTTAGTATTTATTAGTTATTTAATTATTACTTTTACTTTTACTATATTCTAAATTTATAAGTTTTTTTTCTTTTTAGATCCATGGGAAGAGGAATAGGCTACATGCTAAGACAATAAATGATCTAGTATACATTCAATGCAATCAACGCCTTAGTCGTCAGCATGAGGATCATTTGAAAATGCAGACATATATGGATCCTATTCAGTTACGAGAAGTAAACAAAAGTGATGAGTGGATTATTCAACAAGATGCTGAAGATGATCTGATACATCTAGGTGAAGACCTCACCTGGTTAGATGTTGAGCTTGTTGAAAGATCGAGTGAATGTGACGCTCCATCTACTAAGCAGTACCAGAGGCGGAGGAGGGGGTAGAGGGGTAGCCGCATTTATCAGTCTCAACAAGAACCAAAGGAGGAAGTTGGAGAAGAGCAGGATGATTGGGTGACTAAGGAGAAGGATGTTTGTATCTTTCAGGGAGATGATTTTGATGGAGATCTTGATCTTCCTGATGAGGAAGAGGTGCAGGAAGATGACTCTAAGTCTTAACAATTAACTCTAACATTTGTTTACTTCATTTATGTAAATATTGTTTGATTGTTTATTAATCCTGGATTTATCAGAAGATGGTGGCGATGATGACCAGGCCAGGAGGGACTAATGGATTAACAACTAGCAAGGATACTAGTAATTGTATAGTATCACTATCATTGTATTTGTATTATTCTGAACTTCCTTCTTTGTGTCTGAATAGGGAATACTTAGTTCATGTTGATTGTTCAGTTTGACCTAAGATTGTTGACATTTTGTTTATTACTTAAGGATTCCATTTCAATCATTTGACTACCAATTGTTCATATCTTTATATTTCTGTGTTTTTCTTTTTTTGGATTTTTTTGTAATTTTCAGGACTTTATTTTGAAGTTTTTCTTTTCTAAAAATTTTTAATTAACTGAGTTTGTGACTTGTGAGCTAGTCGTGTGACTAGGTGCACCTAGTCCCTCTAGGCACAAGTCGCACCGCTTGTGCTTGGGTGTGCCTTGCACCTATGACTACATAGCTAAAATTAACTCAATCTACCATCTAAGACCATATAAAGAAACCCTAATTACATATTCCAATAATCAACTATAGAATAATTTAGTCCAGTGTTTCCTTTATCATCATATTCCAATGATTGTGATTATAAATTGATTAGAATACAAAATTTATTCAATGAAAAGGCCAATACGAGAGAATTACATAATTATCATACTCTATGGAAGCACAATACAACTGCTTCACTAACCTCAGGTTGGCCTATAACCTTATTGAGTGTCCAAGGCAAGATCACGCCATGTATCCCCCTCAATTGTTTGATTCTCTTGGTCTGATTAACAAAAGCATATAATTGTAACTTAAAAGGGGTAAAAGGATAAATCAACTTGTGAGATACAACATATGCAAAGCATTTAATCATATCCAGAGTAGAGAAATTAACGAACACTTTGGTATGGTGATTAATTCATCGATGCCATTACAGTATATCCTCCTTTCTCTTTGCCATTAAATAGATAAAAACTTAAGCCACCAAAGCAGTAATATATGCAAGAGAAAGACCCGGTGCATTATATGGCACATAGGAAAGTTTTAATATAGCATACAAACAAGGTAAGTGCCAAATACAATCCTAGGGAAAACAATGACACCATTAATATATTAAATTAGTAGTGGTAGATACTATGATAGTAGTTCCCCAAACTGTCTTTTTTTTTTCCTATTAGTGATAACTGTCGACCTCATTTAGACATGGATAAGTGGGTTTACAAGTGATCCCTTGTGTTTCTCCATGTTGAATTTTATTTTAAAACTACTTAGTGGATTCAATGAATGTTAAAAGGAAACTTTAGAGGATAAAACAGAAAATTAAGAAGTAAAATTCAAGTTGTTAAACCATGTTGGAAAAGATATTGAGAAGAGATTGCCAAAGACTGATGAATATGTTTCAGCTGCAACTTGACACTTATTTGATTTTCCATGCTTGAAAATGTTGGGATTTCTAAACAGATCTGGCGAAGATTAAAACACCTATGGAGTTACGATCTTTTTATTGGTACTAAAATTAGGGCAAATCTAGGGTTTTAGAAGGAGAAAGGGTATAAAGTAGGGTCATGGCAGAGATTAGGGTTTGAAAAATGTAGAAAAAAATGGGAAAAGGGGCAGGACTGGTATGCGGGTTTGCAATAGAAGCTGAGCAGCACTATTGTGAAGGGGTTTTTGGAGAGATTTAAGAGGGTTTATGGGCTACAATAATAGGAAGAACTTGGAACCTGAATGGAGTTACTACCAGCTACTTCTAGGGGAAGAAATTGCTGGGTTTTCAAGGGAACTCTTGATCAGAAGGCACCCTTGATGCTAATTAAATCCCCGAAACTTATTTATCCAACAAAAGCTCTAGAATTTAACTAGTAATAAGAAGAAATAGTCCATACTTGGACTAGAATTGAAAAGAGAAAAGAAGAAGAGAAGAAACTCCAAGAAAGTAAGAGAAAAATCAATATTCAATAAAAAAAAAAAAAGAAAACTACATTAAAGAAGGCCCTAATCCCTGCAAGGGGGATGTCACGTTTCTTATCCCTGAAGTAAACTATGAGCAAAGAGCATTATACCCTTCACCTAAGTGAAAAATAAAACTACTTTAATCCTAACCCACTATATAAAGACATTAAACCAACCTAAAATATAAGTAAACACTTAAAATGGGGTCTATAAACCTAAGCAACTTAAATTTTAAAGAAAAGAAAATATGAAAAACTCTATTTAACTTCAACCCTTCGCTTTCTTCTTCCTTTTATACACGTGTAGCCATTGGATGATCCATCTTATGCATGATAGATTGGGTTAAGTCTTTTATGTTTTCAACCCTTCTTGAAAGGAACTCACTCTCAAGTTCAAGTATTCATGCTCTCCATAGTAGGGTGTCAAATCTCTAACATAAAATATATCACTTATGTTCCATTCATGGGGAAGCTTCACCCTATATGTGTTGTCATAAAGTTTAGTGAGTATCCCACACGGTCCAATCTTCTGTGGCTTTAATTTATGATACTCACCTTGAGGATAACGATCTTTTGAAATATAAACCTAAACTTCATCCCCCACTTCAAATGTAAGTCCTTCACACTGTCGGTCAACAAATTCTTTATACTTTGCATAGGAAGCTTCAATGTTGTCTCGAACTTTCTTGTGAATGGTTTTAATTCCTCAATCCTTTCCTCATTCTTCGAACACCTTTTGCCATCACAAGGAAGTTGAATGAAGTCTAGGGGTCCGTTTAGAGTTCAACCAAACACCACTTCAAAAGGAGAAAAACCCGTAGTTTGGATTTTTGCACAATTAAACTCAAACTTGATCTTAGGCAAGACTAAGTCCCAATTTTCCCAAACTTTAACTTGTGTACGTAACATCTCTTAATGTTTGATTCACTACCTCAGTTCAGCTGTCGATTTGCAGATGTGCGCTGCTACAAAATTTCAATGCAATTCTGAGCTTCTTCCATAGGCAAGTCCAAAAAGTGTTTAAGAATTTTGTATCTTGATTGGAAATAATAGTTTTAGGGAAACCATGTTATTGAACCACCTACTTGAACAACAAATCAGCCATCTTGGTTGTATCATGAATAGTGTTGCTAAGAACAAAATGTGCCATCTTGGGGAAATGATCAAGCATCACAAGGATAATATCACTCTCCTTGTCGTTGGAGGCAAACCAACAACAAAGTTCATTGAAATTTCCATCCACAGATACAAAGGAAGGGTCGTGGCATATAAAGACCTGCAATCATAGTAACTCCCTTTGATGTTTGACAAACTCGGTAGCCTTTGACATAGTTAGAAATGTCACAATCCATTGTTGGCCAAAAGAAACAATCACAAGCCAGAGCAATTGTTTCATCCCATCCAAAATAGACAAAATTAAGTATCTCTTGAATTGGCAACTGTCAAAAAGAGGTATTAAGGATGCACAAACAACTTCTCTTGGACAAGTAACCATCAACCAACAAGAAATATCCCTGTGTATGCTCTGCAAAATCAGCAACTATTTTTTTAAAATAATCATTTTAGACAAATTGATCTTTGATTTAATCGGATCCTATAATGTCAATGGAAAAATATGTCAACAATCCATGGTGTTGACTAAAATCATCGGCTACTATGTTTTCAGTGCCTACCTTTTGTGAGATAGGAAAGGTAATTTCTTGTAAGTTGTCCACTTCGCATGTTGTTGATTCAAATTGTGTTGTCTTTGGAGATATTTGAGAGCCTCCTAATCTGAACATAAGATAAACTCCCTTTAGATAAGGTAATGTCGCTAATACTTCAATGCTTTCACAATACCATAAAGCTCCAAGTCATAAGTGGAATAATTGAGGGGAACACCTGTGCGGTTTTATGATCTCGTAGCTGGTTCCAAGCCCGGATAAAGGAGTAGGGTTGCGTTAAGTTGCCAACAGGCTTAAAATCTTTTGGCAAATCCTCAACATGAATCGAAAGACTAAGGCATTTCCTTAGGCTAGGGTGTTCCCCATAAGTGACATGCTGCATTGAAGCCTAGATGTAATGGAAAATGGGCAAGGGATGCTAGGGCACTCCCTCTTAAGCAACATGATGCATCTGAGCCTAGATGCAGTAGAAAGTAGGTAACGGTTTCTGCGCTGTTGGAGATGTGCGCGGGTAAAGAAACTAGCTCAGGAAAATAAGATTCGTATCGCCACATGAAATATAAGCACATTAACAACTAAGAGTATAGAATTAGTATATACTATGAAACATAGGGAATCAAAATAGCTTGTGTGCAAGAAAACAAGTGGAAAGGGGCTAAACTAGAGAAATTGGTGAGTATAAGCACTGGTACATAAGAAAGTACAATAATAAAAATGACATAAGGATAGTGGTGGATAAAAAAATTAAAGAATAAAGTTGTAGATGTTAGAAGAACCAATAGAATTCTACTAATAAAGCTTGCTCTAGAAGAGAAGATCATAAATGTTATAAGTACATACACCCCATGGGTAGGGTTAGAAAATTGAATCAAGAGACAATTCTAAAAAGATATGGAGGGAGTAATGCAAGAAATCCCCAACATAAAGGGGATATTAATAAGAGCATGCTTAAATGGATATTTAGGAAAAGAAAAGGAAGGATACGATAGGGTACATGGAGGGTATGATATCGGAAAACAAAATGAGATGGAGGAAGCTATCCTCGATTTTGCTTTGGCATATAACCTAGCCCTAGTGAACACATTCTTTAAGAAGCGGGATGGACACTTAA
The DNA here is from genome assembly GCA_035236585.1 of Warburgia ugandensis. NCBI lineage: Eukaryota > Viridiplantae > Streptophyta > Magnoliopsida > Canellales > Canellaceae > Warburgia > Warburgia ugandensis. Next base: position 105,749,806 of record CP141126.1, read on the forward strand.
TAAAGTGGATCATACAAAAACTAAATAGACTTTTTTCTACTTAGAAATACCGAAAGATTAGTATGTAAGGATTGTAAAGTAAAACCTAGTGAGAGTTTAACCATTCAACATAGATTAAAGGTTATGGATATTTACATTAAGAGATGGAAGAAAGGAAATGAACTTAATAGGCATCCAAAAAATAAGTGGTGGAACTTAAAAGGAGAGAAGATAACATCATTTACAAACAAGTTAATGGTAGCAGGAAAGTGAAACAATGAAGCAGAAGTAAACACCATGTAGACTGCTATGACCGAGTCTATTAAGAAAGTGGCAAAAGATATTCTAGGAGTATCTAAAAGTAAAAGACAACTGGTAAAGGAAACTTGGTGGTGGATTGGAAAGTGCAAAAAATTATTAAAGAAAAACGGGTGTGTTTTAAAGCATAACAGAGGACTAGAAATAACAAAAACTTTGAGCAATATAAAAATGCTAAAAAGATTGCTAAGAGAGTAGCGAGTGAAGCTAAACTGAAATCGTATGATGATATCTATAAAAGATTAGGGACAACAGAATGTGATAAAGATATGTTCAAACTTGCCAAATAAGAGAACAAAAGAGTAAGGACTTCGAAAATTGAAACAACCTATCAAAAAGAGTAATTGAGAATAGGCTACGACATGAGACGAGTGTATCGAAAAACCAATTTGGTTTCACGCCTGCAACATCTACCATGGAAGCTATTTTCCTACTTAGACAATTGGAAGAGAAATATAGAGAGAGGAGGAAGGACCTCCATATGATCTTTATTCACTAAGCTTATGATAGGGTCCATAGAGAGTTAATATAGTTGGTATAGGGCAAGAAAGAGGTTTCAAGGAGATATACATACATAATTAAGGATATTGTAGGAGGAAGTGGTAACAAATGTTAGGACCACTAGTGGAGAGACCAATGATTTCCCTATCACTATAAGATTGCACCAAGGATTGGTATTGAGCCCATACTTTTTTATATTAGTTATGGATGAGTTAACAAAACATTTGCACGAGGAGATTCCATAGTGCATGTTATTTGCACATGACATAATTTTGATTGATAAGACGAGGGCATAAATATAAAGTTAGAGTTGTGGAGAAATGCTATAGAGTCTAAAGGATTTAAAATTAGCTGAACTAAGACAAAATATATGAAATGCAATTTCCGGGAGAAGAGTGGGAGTGAAGCACTAGTAAAGATTGACGACTAAGAAGTCCCCAAAAAGCCCACTTTCGATACTTGAAATCGATAATTCATGATAACAAAGAGATTGAAAGGGACGTTACCTAGAGAATCCAAGTGGGTTGGAACAAATGAAAACGTGATTGATAATCAAGAAGTCCCCCAAAAAGACCACTTTCATTAGTAGGGATCAATAATTCATGAGAGCAGAGAGATTAAAAGGGACATTACCTAGAGAATCCAAGGGGATTGGACCAAATAGAAATGTGCCTCTGGAGTTTTGTGTAAACAACGGGTGCCACTCAAACTAAAATGAAAATTCTATACAATAGCTATAAGGCTGGCCATGCTCTATGGATCAAAGTATTGGGCAATTAAGGAACAACATATACATAGGATGAGCATGGCCAAAATAAGGATCTTGACATGGATGAGTGGCAAGACAAGAATTAATAGAATTAAAAATTAAAACATTAGAGGAAACTGAGGAGTAGCACCAATAGTTAACAAGTTGGGGGAAGGTAGACTTAGATGGTTTAGACATGTCCAACAGAACAAAAACGGCACTGGTTATAAAGAGTGAGTTGATTCAAGTCGAAGGCTCTAAAAGGGCAAGGGGAAAGCCCAAAAGGATGAGGATAGAAGTAGTGAGAAAATATGTAAAAACTTTTTGGACTAAATGAGGCCATGACCCTTGATAGAGGAGAATGAAGGAAGAAGATTCACGTGGTCAACTTTGATGATGATGACCATTCAACTTCCCACTAAAATATGAAACTGGTCACTTTTCTTGAGATAGGACAGCACCTGTCCCTACTCTAGATGAATTATAACCGAGCTCAAGAAGCTTGTTAAATCTAATACACACAAGTATGGGTCACTAATAAGACATTTTGATCTCTTCCTAGGTTTTTTGGGCTTGAGGGATCCACGAAAAAGTGTCATTCTTTAACAAATCCATAATAGGTCCATAAGGGTACTAATCCATGAACAAAATACCAATTGGAACTTGCTAAGCCATGAAAAGATCGTACATCATGGATATAGTAGGTGCTAGCTAGTAGAGAACAGCTTGAATTTTTGTTGAGTCTGGTTTGATACCCTCAATGGAGACTTCATATCCCAAAAAGATGAATTGATCTGTACCGAAGGTGCATTTCTAAGGATGGACAAAGAGGTTTTCCCTTCGCAAAGTATTGGCTACCTCATGTAATTGGCAAAGATGAGAAGAAATATTCATGCTATAAATAAGAATGTAATTGAAGTAAACCAAAAAGAACTTGCCTATGAAGGGATGCAGGACTTCTTTCATTAACCTTATAAACCTACAGGAATTAGATATCCTGAACGGCAACCATTCATGAAGTTCTTCTCGTGCTTTGAATGCTGTCTTCCATTCATCACAGGGCCAGATTCAGATTTGATAATATCCACTTTTTAGGTCTATCTTCAAAAAGATGGTCATCCTACTTAATTGATCAAGCATATTGTCTAATCATGGAATTGGAAAACAACACTTAATACTGATTTTGTAGACGGCGCGGCTATTGATGCACATCTGCCATGACCCATCTTTTTTTTGGAACAAGTAAGGCTGGAACACCCAGGGGCTAGTAATCTCACAAAAATACCCCTTTTCAAGGAGTTCTTAAACTTAGCACATAAATTCTTCATGCTCTTTTGGAGACATGCAATAGTGTAGAAGACTTAGAAGTGCCACATATGGGATTAAATCAATATGTGCTACATTTTCCGCATTGAAGGTAATCTAGGAGGCAAAGAATCAGGAAAAAAATCTTAAAACTTTTCCAAAAGTAATTTAGCATGAGCAGAATAGTAGCATCTTTCTGGTCGAAAATATGGGCGGTAGAGACCAATGCAAACATGATTCCACTTTCTTCAAAAGTAGTCTCAAACTCAGGCCAGGAAAGGCATACAGTGGCTTTTGCTTTGCTGCTCTCTTGCTCACCCTTAGAAGGCATTAGAGTAAACTTTTTTCCATCCTTCAAAAAAGTATAAACATTATGTCGTCCAGCATGTATAGCACTACATCAAATTGTCATGGTCTTCCTAAGTGAAGATGACATGCATCCATAGGAAGAACTTCACACCGTACACGATCCCAATACATGTCACCAATGGAGAATGACACGAGGCAGCTTTGAGTAACCATAACTTCATTATCATTATTCAACCAAGCTAACTTATATGGTTGTTGGCATGACTGCGTTCTCAGGTTAGCTTCTTTACTGCCTCTTGAGATACTACATTTTCACAACCTCCAGAATATTACATCAGTGTAAAAGATTGAGTGGGATCAGAAAGGTTGGTTATAATAAGGTCTGGCCTAAAGTGAGTGGCTTATGAAAAGGTAAGCGGTTAGGTTGACTTTGCTCTCATTTTTGGCTTTTTCTAAATCCAATCCCTTTTTTTTTCCTCCGCGAGATCCCCTATCTCTTAAAGCCCCAACTTCAAAAGTACCACTTTTACGTCATAAGGGAGAAGGGCGTGAGAATGGGCCCTCTTAGTACATCTTATGGTGAAAATATTAAGTCGAAGCCAATTTGAATCATCATTCTTTGCTGCATAACATAATTGAAGTCCAACTGAGCATGGACCATAAGAATCCTCATAAATAGTGTTACCATCATTAGCCACTTGTTCAAAAGAAGGTTGCTGATCTTGCCCTCGAATTGCTCATCATCAACATAGACTTCCTCGTGTGTCAACAAATGTAATCAAGCTCGTGGACATCTACACATAATTTCCAACCTGTTCACATCAGAAACATTCAACATCTTTAGATTCGTGTCCAGTTCCTTCACTTGCAATAGCAACACTCTTTCCTTTGTTGTCACTGGGCATAGAATTATTCAACTTGTTGTAAGTATTCTAGTTGAAACCATCATAAGAAGAATTATTGCTGCCATATGATCATCATGTAGAATAATATTTCAAATTCTGCTCAACTTGAAAGGCCATCTAATAGGCGCCCTCCAAAGTATAAACACAAATAGTTGTCATCTCTCTTTGAATATCTATGCATAGCCGTTTTTTTAGAGGGATGACACTTGCCTGTCATCTTTAGCAATGTCACAATGTGTGATAAGTTCACTGAACTTTTCCATATACACAACAACAGATTTATTACCCTGTTTAAGAGTAACCAACTCATCATAAAACTCATACATACTCTAAAGGGAAGAACTTGTCTTTAAGCTTGAGCTTCATCCCTTCCCACAAGGCAATAAGTGGTTGTCCCATTCAGCAAAGTAGAGATTCTAAAGTTCTCCACCAAATTTTTGCTGGTCTAACTAATTTGATTGGTGCAAATCGAATTCGTTGATCATCTTCTATGTCATACCAGTCAAAATAATCTTCCAATGCAAGTAATCAATCCAAAAATGCATTTGGATTCAATTTCCAAGCAAAATCAAGAACTTCAAGTTTGCACTTCTTCGTAATATCATCTGGCCTATATCTTTGATTGAATAGATCGGTCATCCTGAAAGATATTGTCAAGATTTCTTGGCTGTTCATATCGATCATGTTGGCGATCAAAAGGACAACAACCTGTATTCGAATTCTCAAGTTTCTCACCTTTGTTAAGGTTCAAACCAGAAGTCGGATTGGTTGTCTTGCTTGCCTCTTGATCAACACTACTATCATCTGACTATTCTTTTTGCTGTTCTTCTACAGTAGAATGTTGTTCAAGTTGTGCAACCATTTTAATAAACAATTCATCTCATACTGCCTCACTCATAAGAGATTAATAGGACTTAGATGTTGAGTTGTCGCCATTGACGTGGAGGTCACAGGTTCGAGGCATGGAAACAGCCTCATGCAAAAAATGCAAGCTAAGGCCGTGTACTATAGACCCTTTGTGGTCCACCCCTTCCCCGAACCCTGCATACATAGGAGCTTCGTGCACCAGGCTGCCAAGTCAACATGACATTAGGTTCTAATACCAAACTGGTGAGGGCTAAAATATAGATGGAGTTAGGATCTTTTTGTTAGTACTAGAATTAGGGCAAATCTAGGGTTTTAGAAGGTGAAAGGTATAAACTAGGGTTAGGGATAGGACTGGTATGTGGCTTTATAACAGAAGCTGAGCACTATTGTAGATGGGTTGTGGTGAGATTTAAGAGGGTTTATGAGCTGGAATAAAAGTAAAAACTGAAAATTTGAATGGGATTACTACCAGCTGGTTCTAGGGGAAGAATTTGCTGGGCTTTCAAGGGAACTCTTGACTAGAATTCACCCTTGATACTAATTAAATCCTTGAAACTTGTTTATTTAAAAAAAGCTCCAGAATTTAACTAGTAATGAGAAGAAATAGTCCACAGTTGGACTACAATTGAAAAGGGAAAAGAAGAGGAGAAACTCCAAAGAAGTAAAAGAAAAATCCGTATTCAATCACCAAAAAAAACAAACTACATAAAAGAAAGCCCTAATCACTTTTCTAGACATAAGGGCACACTTTTCTTATCCCTCAAGTATACTATAACCAAAGACTATTATGCCCTTCATTTAAGTAAAAATACCACTTAACCCTGGCCCGCTACATAAAGCCAACTTAAAACAACTTACAAGATGACCAAACACTTAAAATAAAGCCTACAAACCTAAGAAACTTAAATTTGAAAGAAAAGAAAATGCGACAAAATTCTATTCAACTTAAATTTCAAGCCTTTGCTTTCTGATTCCTTTTGTACACGTGTAGCCTTTGGATGATCCATCTTGTGCATGAAAGATTGGGTTAAGTCTTCTATGTTTTTGTCGGATGATGTTTCTACATAAAGGTCTTGTTAGATCCACCATGACCAAATTTTACGCTAGACTAGGCTTTTTTAATTGTTGTAGTAATTAAGAAGTTACTGGTTTCACTTCTATCAAGAAATGAGAAAAAAAAAAAGGTTTGTGTTTTCAAGTTAGAAGTATTCTAGACACTTGCTTCCTTATTACATGTTCAGCAACTCCCAGATGGTTAAAGGATTTCCAACATTCATATGATCTAACATATTCAACAGTTATAAGTCTCTGCCATTTACAGCTACTGACTGAACAAGGAGTTGATTAGAGAATAGCTATAACACACCAATGTCATCAAAAACATAAGAACCAGCAAAAGAAATAAAAATTACCAAAGAATGACCAATACAGTAATTTTTGCGCAAGAAAAGGTATAGTTTAGAGAGAAAATTACTCGGGTTATCTTCAGCATCATCAGTTCGGGGTGCCACTTCAGGTGGTAGAGGAATATCTGGAAAAAATATTGATGAATCAAAACCCAGAAATGAGAATGGAAATAAAAAAGGGCAACCTGGTGTATGAACCTCCCATGTATGCAAGATCCGGGGAAGAGGCGGACCACAAGGGTCTATAGCATGCAGCCTTACCTTGCATTTTGAAAGAGGCTGTTTTTACGCCTCAAACCCATGAGCTCAAGGTCACACTACCATTGCGCCAAGGAAATCTATTAAGAAAATGATGTGATGTGGGAATTAAAAGAAGAAAGAAGAGGATTTACATACCATCATCAGGAAGGGTGTCTCTCATCCATTCCTCGTCAATAATATCTATTAGTATGCCCATGCTCAGAAATTCTGCCATCCTCACTCTCTCTACCAATAGATGAAGACAACAAGAAGAGCATTCACTGCCAGTTGAAATAAAAACCTAAAAGAGATCAAAAGCAACATATATACCCAAAAGAATTCTAGTTTGAAAATTGCACTGGAGGTGGAAGAACAGAATTTTCCTATGAAAAGAAAGGTGGAAGAAATAAACTGAACATCGAAAATGTTCCCAATGTGGCCTGTTAAATATTTTTATCAAAAGTAAACTGCTATGTATCTCTGTCCTGGTCCTAGAATTGCATATACTACTACACGACCTAGGCAGTCATTGCCATTTAAGTGGAGGTCCCAAAAGTCTAGGGGTGTGCGAAGTCTTAGCCCATTCCTATGTTATCAGAAAGGATATATAGCAGCAATAGCAGAGATGTTCCAAACTGTGGATATATCTACTAACCCTTCTTTATCCAGCTATTGAGCATCTTATTATTTCTGTTCATGTGCAAATCCAAGAGTCCATAGAAATCTGTGCCATCTACCAGACGAACTCCATAGAGTCTCTAATAACTGTTCAAATACTGCTGCCCCAGATTCCCAACAAGCAACCATTAAACTTAAGCTTAATTATAGTAGTGGCAGAAGTAGAACCATTTCCATCAACTCTTCGCTATTGCAATCTCATCTTCTAAAATCACGTGTCACTTCCTGTCATATGGGTTCAATGCATCAAATTTACTCAGTGATTATAGTAACAGCCTCCATTAAACAAAGAACCTCTAAGAACAGAAAAATTATCTTATTCCCCAGCTGCAGGCTCAGCTGCACCCAAAAAAAATAAATTGTACTACCCCAGACTCCTCATACACGGAAGCTTCGTGTGCCAGTCTGCCCCTTATTTTTACCACCCCAGATCTCCTGCATAGAACATGACCTCTACAAGGCCAAAGTATGATACCACATAAATCCAAAGAAAAGGGGATATGTGCTACCAGCCATAACTATCAAAAGGCATTATAGTACCAGCACACCAAGTACCTCCAAAAAGATTCAGAAACATCAATTCTTTCCATTCAAATTTAAATGCACTATGGCTTCTCAATGCACATGTTTGTCGAGACAAGTCTCCAGTAACTTTTCAGTAGATGCACATAGTTCTCAAACTTCTGAAGATGATTCACTAGGTGACTAGGATCTCCAATAGTCCACTTCTTTGGTTTCCTCTGATGTCCATAACCTTGTTCCAAGACTTGAAGGGCAGCCCCGGTGCACAAAGCTCCCACGTATGAGGGTCCGGGGAAGGGGCGGACCACAAGGGTCAATACTATGCAGCCTTGCCTTGCATTTTGCAAGAGGCTGTTTCCACGCCTTGAACCAGTGACCTCAAGGTCACAAGACGACAACTCCACTGTTGTGACAACTCTACCGTAAGCCTTTCATCCGCTGTGGGGGGAGGGAAGGAGGGGGATCGGACTGGACACTAGCACAGCTCTCCACCTAATTCATGTCATTGGACTTCAACTACCTGTTACATATCCATATCCATTATCTACACTCATTGCTTGTTGTCAGCATGCTCAACAAACTAATTTCTGCCAGCGAAAAGTTATTTAAACTCCACAAATCTTCATCACCCTGCCGACGAAATGTTACTTAATGGAATCAAAGTTAAGGGTTCTGAACCATCCAGCAGCCACAATGGTTTTTTCCTCTTGTCTAGTAGTGTTTACTTTGGTTGTTCTTCGTTTAGAAAAACAAATACTAAACGAGCAATCAGATGTTGAATATATATACCTCGAAAGCTGGAAGCAAAGTCCTACAATCATGATTGCAGCATGTCAACACTTGTGAAATGAGTGGTTGTTGAAGAAACTATATAGAAGGGCGTCTAAGCCTCAAAATTTGTTTGCTGTATGTCCTCAGTGAGCAGGTTAATGAGGGCTGCCCTTTTAAGTTGTTCTTCTCTAGGGTTACAACAAGAGTGTAAAACTGATGGAGAATGCCCGTACTTCAGATGGCTTCTCCTAAATTAAATGGATTTAATTTAAAGTGATCCAAGTGATCCCAAGTGTTTCCTTACTGTGAACAGAAAATGCAAGTATCTTGTAGAAGATATGGCTTTACCCAGTACATTTCCACGCAGAACGTGAGTAAAGGAGGGTGCCCAAGTTATATGTGGGTCGAAATCCCCAATTAGAGGTTACCAAATGCGACATTTCAAAAAGGGGAAACCTACGCATTCTAACGGCAAACTTCTTTCCAGTTAAATGCTTATACTTACCCAAAATTCAACATCCAATAAAACACCTAAAAAAAGGTAAGCCAAAGAGATTGAAGCTGAAGCTAATTAGGGCACAGATGCATATAGTTGATCAGAAGACGAAAAGGCACCATGGAGGAATGAAAGTGATGAAGAAGATATTATCTGAAGGACAAACCTGGGTTTCACTTTGATCTTCTTGCAGAAATCCGGGCTGGTGGGATGCAGGCGAAGAAAAAAGAGATCTTCAGGCTGTATCTTCCCGTAGGATTCTTCTCCTTCGGTAGTAGCTACGTTTCTGAGAAGCACCTCTTTCCCGCTTATCGGTTGGCTTTCCCGCCATCATAATAAAAAACCTCATGATAAAGATTATTAGAGCTAAGCCGCCGGACCTGCTGTCACTTAATTTTCCTTTTTAAACTTTTTTGGCCTTTGGCACAGGGTTAATGATCCCTGATTGTCACTATTGCAACTATCCAAACCATTAGCCTAATAGATCCGTTGTGAATGAACCATAGATAGGCCGTTGGATGATTCTAAGCTTGGTTGCTATTCATGAAAAGAATAATTTTATAACTTCAGAGTTTTTCAAGTGTTTGCTGTGAACATAAAGGGTATAGGATAGCTATCCATGGCAAAGCTTGTCCAAGTGCAACAAGCTGCTGTTTGGCACTGGGACACTTAACAAACCATGGTTTGATTTGGATACAGTCATTGCTCTACATACGGATAATTCGAACCGTCCATCTCAAATTCTGAATTCATGCTATGGATAAGCCGTGCACCAAAGTCCGAAAATCCCACTGAATGTTCTAATCCTTTGACTCGCAGTCTTCCAACTACTAGGCGAAATGCTAGTGGGACTGACCAATAGTGGATAATTCGAACTGTCCATCTCTCAAGTCATGCTGTGGATGAGCCGTGCAGCAGAGTTGGAAGCCCTGTGAATGTTTAAATCCTTTGATTTGTAGTTTTCAAACTGCTCCTGCGGGCGGAACATTTTATCCTGACTGTTCTCTGCAGGCACCCTCCCATTGCTCTAGCCATAAGTTATGGCAGATTCAACTTGCACCCACAGGGCCGCCCCTGCGAAGCCAGAGAGGGCTCAGCAGTCAGCCCCCACTTGAGTGACTTTAGGAGTATTCCTTTTGCCAGATTTTGAGAGACTCTACGGGATCCATATTCCCTCCCGCCGTCATATGGTTCCCCTGCACTGCCAAAAACTCTGATACTTACACTTATGTAAGTATTACCTAAGAAATGCAAAGGACTGAGTTTAAAGACTGATTCCAAAAACCCACCTACCTAAGCTTTTATTTTGGGATGATCTACCCCAATCATCTTGTTTGACCTCTCTACTTAGCTTCTCAGTAAAAAAAAAAAATCACACCCAATGAATGTCCTTGTTAGTTAATCATCTAATAGGCATGAATTTTGGTGTTTGGCTAATTTAAGGGAGACTGAACAAGATGAATAAATCACATCCAAAAGTGAATTTAGCTGCGTGGGTTTTGTTAAGTATCCTGTGCCAAAAAGCAGCTTGTTGCATTTTGACAAGCTTTGTCGTGAATAGCTATCGCATAACTTTATTTGCTGCCGGATGTTTCCAAACTAGCGATTAGTTAATTCTTAGGAGAGATTATTCCCAAGGAAAGGCGATCCATGGAAAAACTTATTCGTGCATTGCTATCCCTGTCCGAAATAATCCATACAATCTCCCATTGATCCAATCAACACCGGGAATAAGTTCAGGAGAATTACTAGCCTACTGCCGTAGCTTGATACCCGAAAAGGAATAAGAGGACAATCGATTTAAAACGCTGTAGCAAGACATGGCATTTCATGGGAAGATACGATCAATGGGATCTTAATCTGTATTATTTATTGTTGCCTAGCAGCCACGAATTCGGAAGTGTTATGCTAGATCTAGAAAGTTGTTCTTTGTCCTTGTGTTTATCGTTAAATTATCATGAATCTTGAAAGCTGATAATTTCGCTTTCTCTTTCGCTTTCTACTCTGACTTTCTTGTGGTCCAACACTTCTCTCGACCCTACATAGGCGGGAGCTTCGTACATCAGAACTGCCTTTTTTTTTCTACTCTGACTCCCTGTTCCTGTTAATATGTGATTAATTATCTAAAAAATGTTTTAAGCGAAGAAGCATAAGTAAAGAAAGAAGGTGCGAAACTAAGACATCGTTTCTTATACTAGTAAATCGGATCATGTCAAGGAGAAGTCTTTCAGGCATGGCCAACATTGTTAAGGCAACTTGGATCATAAAATAGATGAAGGCCAACTTTGTTAAGGCGAGAGATCCTCGGTATGACAATCATCAAGTAGCTAGAAGATCTTCTTCTTGATAATATGCATCCGTACGTAGGATCTCTTGCCTTTAACGCATACGTAGTTTCAGATGTAACTCGTAGATCCTTGATGAAGTGGACAATCATAAATCTTGATCCTTCTCTCTGGCCTTGTCATCACCGGATGATTCTCAGCCGACTAGAAAATTAAGCCTAAAACGGGCAAGGTACGTAGCAAAGAGACAACCTTCATAAACGTAGATATCTATGTGATTGCGTGTAGGGGGACTTAGACAGTGACATCTGTTTTTCTATCACAATTAAACAAAGGGATAGATAAGCTCGAGAAGTCATGTTTATGCTGCTGCTGCTGCTGCTGCTCTCTCTTGGTGGGTCTAGATCAGTTCATGTCAAATTTTCATGCGTTGATGATGGTACATGCAAGATCCTGCACTCTTTATATCATCCATCTGAAAAACTATGAACCGCCAATTTTACAACTCGATTGAAACTGTTGGGAATGCACAGTTCTTATACCATTGTTGCGGATGCACAGTTCTGATGCTACTATAGCGATCCAGATCTGTCATTCAGATCTGAGAATCTGATGCTGAGAGAAACACTAACACACACAAAAGAGATAACACAAAAATTTTACATGGTTCGACCTGATTTGGCCTACAACATCCACGAGAAAAGAAAGGAACTATAACTGTTTAGGAGTAAATTACACTGACAAGGAGGATCATATCAAATCCTCTCTCTACTCTACTGACTCAATCACGTTCAATCTTTTTCTCTCACAGATCGACTCTGATTTGTTTCTTACACCATTGTTTAGCAGCAATCAGATCTCCCTTATTTATAGGGTGCAGATGATCCGATTATCAAGATCTATAGCGCAACAAATCTTGACAAATCTACATATTCGGTTGCCTAATTTGACCATTCATTCGGTGCCAATTTTTTACTGCGCTAATTTTCAATTTTACTACATGGATTCTTGACTTTTAGTTGCTGTGTTTTGACTTTACAAATGTCTCCACATAGGTATGAATCCATCAGAAACAACAAAATGTACGCAGGATGAACCAATGGTCAAGATGTTTAGGGAGTGACCATCCTAAAGAGGACGAGAAAGATGGGATTGTTGGATCAACAAATAGTCAAACACTAATTATAATTTATTAAAGGACTACCCTTATACTTATTAGAGAAATGCACTTGGACGGAATTCGGGACCCTTGGATCTAGAACCCACCTTTAAATGATCAGATGCATTCATCTTATTCACCCTCTCTTTTATGTTTTATGTCATACAAGTCACATGTAAATATTCATGCTGATTGAATGCTTCTAACTATTAGTTTTTTTAGTGAAAATTTTCTTTGATCCTGATTATTGGACTTTACAAGTGAGGAAAGTAATAGCTTAAAGTAATAAACAGGCATTAGTTTTTGCAAGTAGCCTATCTAAAAAAGGACAGTAGACCTTCTCAAAGTGAGGTGCAAATAGAAGGGTTGCTTGCAAAACTAAATCTGGATAGCTTTATTCTTTTCTCTTTTTTCTTTTCTTTTTTAATATGCAAAGAATTACAAAGCAAATCCTTAGCCAAAAGAAAAGGCAGCAACTTAAACCTACAATCAAACATAATTCAAAGAAGATGCCAAGTTGTCTATGACCAACTGCTCTAGACATTTGTTTACAGCTCATTAAACCAGGCAACTAAGATACATGTTTGTGATCATTAATTATAATTATGTTTGTTATATCTGTCTCGCCGCGAAGTGTCTGTCTATCACCGTCCGTCTTGTTGGCCCACTGACCTTCGCACTTTGCATGGCCCGCTTCTAATTTCTTTATTGCGTCGATATAAACAACGAGGCCTGCAAACGCGACTTTGCTTACCAGTCCGCTTATGGTATGCCACGGCACATTGTTTTCTCTTTGTCCCCTTCCTGCAATCGGAGATCCTCCACCTCTAAATATGGCATTAAGATTCCCATCTAGGGATGCAATATCAGTTTTACTGGTAATCTGCAGCCAGCAATAAAGTTCGCCATGCCTCCTCACTCACAGGCACCAGAAGTTGCACCAATGAGCGAGCTGATCGACGGTCTAAAAGTGACAGTGAAGAAGAAGGCACCAAGAGGTCCACGGAGATTTGTAGGGGTTCGACAAAGACCATCGGGAAGATGGGTAGCTGAGATCAAAGACTCCTTGCAGAAGGTCCGGCTATGGCTTGGTACATTCGACACGGCTGAAGATGCAGCCCGTGCATATGACGATGCGGCTCGATCCCTAAGAGGGGCTAATGCTCGAACCAACTTCGAGTCATCGACCAACGCGTCCGGGTCTAGCACCAATCAACTTGCCCGTCACACGCTAGAAAATAGTGGACCCTTTTCGTTCGAAGACGATCACGAGGAGCCAGAGGGCTTGCTTGGAGCACTCAAGGCGAAGTTGCGTGATGGTAAGGTGGTTCGGATTTGGGGTAAGGAACCGGGGTCTTTTGTGATTGCACCGGGAAATCAACTTCAGACAAGCGCCGGTCCGATTCAAAGCCAGGTTAGGCTGTCAGATAAGAACATGGTAAATGAGTTGCCAAGACCTAGTCAGAACCGATTGCACCATGTGCCTCCATGTTCGACCGCCAGCGACGTGCCCAAGCAGGTACGCCCTACAATGGCATTCGATGCTAGCTTGATTCCGTCTAGTAGCAACCGCATCAGCAATAACGGATGGCCGATTTCTAATTTACCAAGTGCAAGCGCTATGATCGATCCGATGGAAAAACTGTCATCATCACCAGATCAACGTGCGGTACACGCAAAGATGGATATTGAAGCATCTCAAGGATTTAATCAGCCATGTGCAGATATAGCGTCCACTTGGTTTCCGACGGCTGCAGGTTGCTTTGTAGACCATGAGAACGGATGGGATGGGGAAAATGGCACTTGGGACCCATTACTCTATTTAACTTCAATGTTGAGCTAGCTTTATATGGATACTAAACTAGGACGCTCAGTTTGCGTGGTGTATAATTGTGGCGTGCATGTGTAGACTATTGGTTCTTACATTGTACATTTTATCACAAAGTGTGTCCACTTAATAAGACCTCGTTAGAAAGTAATAAAAGGTCATGCTATGTCTACTCTCAATTTTATGGTGGAATTAACATTTTTTTTACAAGCAAAATATGGCAAAGCAAACCACATATACTCTCAACTTACACACACTTCAAAATCTAATCTCCAAAGATAGGGGAAAGCAAGCGGGATGTTGAGTGCTTAATTTTGGATAAAATACCCCTAATTTGGATTTTAATTAGATCATCAAATCAATTAATTTTGTAAATTTTAGCTTAAATTAGCATTTTAGTTCTCTTTAATCATCCAACTATTGATCTGTAAAATTTAACAATTAGATGATCATTAGAAACTAATTAGAAAATTAAAGTATGATCAAGATGAATCTAATTAAATTGTGTATGATGCAGATCAACCAGAATAGACGCTAAGTTGCTTGGATTGAATCAATAGACTAGATCACAATCAATGAACAAAAGATGTATGAGCCCCACTTTAAAAGAAGGATATGCACAAGGGAATCTCTCAAATCTTGAGTGTGAGGAAAGTATGAATAGTTGAATTTTGTAGGCTGCATGCACATTGAAGACCTGGCACCAAATGAAGAAAAAAATGCATAAAAATGATTACAAAAGAAGCCTGTGAGACTCGAGTGGAGAGGCTCGGCAACAGAGGAAAAACCTACAGCTTCTCCTTTCCCCCTATCATCCCTCTTCTAGTCTTCTTCACGAAGGAGAGGCGGTAGAATTGTTCCTCTCTCTCTCTCTCTCTCTCTCTCTCTCTCTCTCTCTCTCTCTCTCTCTCTCTCTCTCTCTCTCTCTCTACTTCAACGGACTGCCCAAATCCCCAACCGGCAGTCCTTTCCTCGTTTTCCCTCTTTCCTCCTCTTCTCTTCAGTCAGTCTCCATCCCCTTATGATTTCACCGGCATCTGCTCCCTTCATCAACTTTTCACTACTTGCCCCGCCAGTCTTCACCACCCAGGTCGTTTGCCTCTGTTTCCACGCATCGGCCAGATTTTCCTCTCTTCACCGGTGTCTGCTTAGATCTTCTTCACACACCCTAACCAGCCCATTGTCGCATGTTCTATTACTAGCATCATAGTTGAGCTGAGTGCCCCTCACTGGCGAGATCATAAGAGAGAACCCGATTTTTCACTTCTCTCTGTTTCCCCCGATCTGGGTTCTCCCCCGTTTCCTCCATTTCCCTTGTCTCTTCTCTCCCCAATCTTCCACTGCTCGATCTTCCTCCTCCGACTGGATTGGTGTTATCGGATAAAGAAATAGAAAACAGAGAAATTCCATGCCCTTTACATTTAATTAAAATGACATTTGGATGCCCATTTTAATTCCCACTATATCCCGTTGATTATTTTAGTTTTATGTTATCTCTGTTTTGCTTATCTGAGAATTGTGTAATCTAGGGCAGTTGTTTAGCTTATATTGTTATTTTATTATTGAGAACTTGTTGTCACTAGCTGCTTGACACAGCAATCAAAATAAGGAAGTTCTAGTTAATTTGTCATTCACCTTCATTTCTTGCTCACTTAATTTTAGAATTGAAAACTCATGGATTGATTAATGAAATTGTATTTTATGTTTGTTAATTTGTAATTTAAAATTTACATAAACTCCAACATTTAAGTTGAGTCCCTGTAGAAATCGAGCTAGACTTGTACAAGCTAGACTACAACAGTCGTGCACTTGCGAAAAACTCAACACGGGACTCAAATTGACCACCACATATATTTTAGGAGAGACGACATTTTTAACCAACTACGCTAGACGTTTGTTAGCGTAGTAAAATTACCTTTTTCTTTTATTTTCTTGCAATCCATTACCACATCTAAACAACTGTTTACCCACATGTGCTGCCATGGTAGAATTACTTTAAACCATTGTGATAATAGTTTTCCCTTTTGTTTTCTCTTATTCTTCCCCTATACTAAACAACTTTTTACCTACATTTAAAAAGAAAAAAGGCCTCATGGATTAGGGGCCAATCATATGGTTCCTATAATCCCATCTATTAAGTATCATAGCTCCATTTAGTCCTAAAGTTTTTAAATCTTTTCTTACTACTTCTATTCACATTCTTTTAGGCCTTCCCTTATCCTTTTAGAATCTTCGACTTACATTGTATCACTCTTTGGAATTTATGTTGCTCTATCAGACATGTCTAAACCATCTAAGTCTAATCTCCCTCGTCTTATTGTTTATTGGTGCTACTTCTAAGTTTCCTGTAATATTTTTTATTTCTAATTCTATCTTTCCTTATCTTGCCACTCATCCATCTCAATATCCTCACTTTGGCTACGTTCATCGTATGTTCCTTAATTGGCCAACACTTTGATCCATAGAGCATGACTGCCCTTATAGCTATCATATAAAAATTTTATTTCAGTTTGAGCGGCATCTATCAATCACATGAAACCCCAAAGGTGCAAATCCATTTTTTCCAACCTCCTTAAATTCTATGGGTAATCTCGCTCTCAATCTCTCCACTCTCGTGAATCATGGATCCTAAATACCAAAAGTAGTCTCTTTTAAGGGGACTTCTAGGTTATCAATCTTTATTGGTGTTCTAGTCCCCCTCCTCTCATTGCTAAAATTGCATTCTATGTACTCTGTTTTAGTTCAGGTGATTTTAAATCCTTTAAACTCTAATGCTTCTCTCCATAACTCCAATCAAAACTATCCCATTTGCAAATAACATACATCATAGAATCTCCTTGTGCAAATATGTTGTTAACTCATTCATAACCAACATGTAAAAGTACAAGCTCAATGCGGATCTTTAGTGCAATCCTACAATGATAAGAAAATCACCTATCTCTCTGCTAATGGTCCTAACACTTGTTACCAATCCCTCATAGATATCTTTAATTATGTATATATACCCTAGTGAAACCCCTTTCTTGCCCAATACCCACAATATTAACTCTCCACAAACCCTATCATAAGCCTTTTATAAGTCAATAAAGATCGTGTGGAGGTCCTTCCTCCTCTCCCTATAATTCTCTATCGACCGTTTAAGATAATACACTAAAAGCCAGTTCCAACTAAGTCAACTTAGTAAATTAATAATGGCATCAAACTTGCATATGATAATGTTTTTTTTTTGCATACAATGATTTTATTAAGAAATAAAGAGTAATACATCCAAATGTCAATAAAACAAACTAATATGAAACTAATGAACCTTAGACTTTCCTAGATAGATAAAAAGGATAGCCCCGGTGCACGAAGCTCCTGGCTATGCAGGGTTCGGGGAAGGGGCGGACCACAAGGGCCTATAGTACACAGCCTTATCTTGTATTTTTGCAAGAAGTTGTTTCCACACCTTGAACCCGAGACCTCAAGGTCACATGACAACAACTTTTACCGTTGCGTTGCGCCAAGGCTCCCCTTCACTTTCCTAGACAGATACACACCCTTAATACCCAATTTAGTACATTCACGAAGCAAGGTGGTGCATAGCCAACCCATGACTTATTAGATAGACTAGAAGCCTTGTTAGCTAAGATATCCATGTGTTAAGACATGTGGCCAAGTCTTACAAATTCCAAGAAAGATTTATTTGCCTATGACTAAGGTTTGTAGACTATGAGAAAGGCCTGTTTGGTATGTGGATGTGAGTTAAGAGACTTAAGCCCATATTGACAGATTTGTGGAACAAGGCCTAATTATAACCTTGTTTATAAAGAAGTCTCTGTAAATATCTAGAATATCCTAAGAGGATTGTAGATTAGTCTATAATGTAATACAAGTGAGATATTTTGTAGGATGGCTTAAGAAGATGATCTGGACTGTCGAAGAACTGACACATCTAATAATCTTGGACATCCATTGAGGAGGTGGATAAAGGAGAGCAACTGTATATATGGTATAGCTCCTCATTTGTAATCAGTTTAGTTAAGCTCAATGCATTAGAGGGTAATTAAAGAAGTCCCTTTTCGAGTTCTCTCATTACTTTTGTAGGTGAGTGAGAGTAGCCCTAGCAAGTGAGAGTGAGGAGTTAAAGGTTGACTTGTGCTTTGTAGAGGAGTTGCGTACAAGTACCACAGGGATTTAGCATAGGTAAAACTGTGATCCTATGACAATTGGTATCAAAGCAAGTTGAAGTGGGTGTTTGTTGATTGTTTAACTGTAAGTGCACAGGCTATTGTAGTGTAGCTTATGCAAGTACGGGTTGATCCCACGGAGACTTGATTTAAAATGATGGAGTTTTCAATAAAATTCAATTAATAAAAGAATAAAAATAAAGAATATACTAGAAATAAACAAAAATCCATATTTATTCAATTGTTGCAATTTACACAATTATTTATTAAAAAAAAAACAGAAAATGCAACTCAATAAGTTGTCCTAGATAAGCCTGTCCTGGATTACACTATCCCTGGATAGTCAAAATGATGATAAGGTAAAACTGGAATAGCACAGGGACACAAATGTAATTAAAGCAGGGACTCAGTTGGTATTAAACTGGGGACACATATGGGATTACTCAGATCTTCAGGGGCAGACTCGTAATTTTTTGAGGTTTCTGGTTTTTAATGAAAAAAACCAGGAAAACGTGTTTTGGGAGAAAGCTGGATGAGATGGGAAGAGGGAGAAAGAAGAAGGAAGAGAGAAGTGGGAACGCGAGAGAAAACCCGTTCTGGGTTTTCTTCCCCAGGATCGTTCGAACGCTAGAAAATCGTCGGAGATGGGGAAGAAGGTGAGAGAAAGATAGAGCCGGACCTGGGGTAGTTCGGTGATTGTGGAATAAGAGAGGACTCGAGTGAGAGAGAGAGAAGGTGAAAGAGGGTGCCGGAGATTGGAGTTCACCAGTGCTGAGAATAGAAGCAGTCGTTGGTGCTTGGAAATAGAACTGGGCACATCATCGAGTGGAGGGCTTGGAGGCAGAGTAGACGAGAGAGGAAAGAGGTGAGAAAGAGAGGGATAGACCGAGAGAGAACAAGAGAAAGAGAGTGAGATAAAGAAAGGAGAAAGAGAGAGAGAGGTGCGGTGAGAAAAAGACAGAACAAAAGGGAGGTGGGAGATGGCCAACAAAGGTGTTGTACGCACCAATGCTGGGCAATGAGGGATGATGGGCAGGTGCGAGAGAGAGAGAGAGAGAGAGAGAGAGAGAGAGAGAGAGAGAGAGGGAGACGTGTGAGATAGAGAGTGAAGAGAGATAGAAGAGAGAGGAAAGTGATAAGAGAAAAGAGAGATAAGAAAGAGGGAAAAGAGAGATGAGAGAGAGAGAGAGAGAGAGAGAGAGAGAGAGAGTGTGGTCCACTAGAATTCTAGACTTGCTAGAACTCTACAAGTCTTCAACTTTGTCCTGTATTAGGACTCTTCAAATTCCATCTGATTTCCATGAAACTTCATCCTCTTCATCTGATACCCTTGATTCGATCTAGAGCATCCACGCCTGAGTCGATTGATCTGCAATGCACAAGACCCCATTAGAATCATCTGAACCATTCATTTTTCATTTAATTAGCTTTGATGATCATCTGACCACTAAATCTTTCAATTCAATGGTTGATGGCCGATTAAACCTAAAATGAAATATTTTATGTAAAATCTTGAAATTAATGGCCTATATGCTCTAATTGAACACTAAATTAGGGGTATTTTGACCAAAATTGAACACTTAACACACACCCCAACCAGCATTTTGCTAGTCCATAGCAAAAGATGCAAAAAATTTAAATAAATCCATCAACTTTAGCAAACTAATAAAGATGACTAAAGAATTCAAAACCTTACCCATATGCTAAAAATATTCCACTTAAGCTCAGATCTCAGAATAAGTGTGTGCATATATAATCTACATATAGAATAATCTTTATTTCTAAGTAGACTTCTAACTTTTGAACTTCATCTGAAATATGTTTTGACCTCAATCCTTACTAATGGCATACGCTCAGAAAGAAAATCTCTCAGATAGAGGGTCGAAATCATATCTTTCTTTTGAATATGTGAGAAGAGTCAATAAAAGCAAATATATCTCACATAAACTTATGAAGAACGGGAGTTAATAAGGAATTTGTTTTGATCCCTTTGGAATAGATGTCATTACCTTAGAATATTTAGAAATACTATTCTTTTAATCCTATCCATTCATTTTCTCATCAAGATTATATTCATCCTAGAATCAATAGGTCTTTAACTGGGACGAAACATAGGCTTAGGACAGAGTACCAAAGAAAAGGTATGAGGGTGTTCAAAGTTTCTTAAAAAATAAGAAGAGGTCTTTCACTAAAGTTGACAATTCTTCTTTTTCTTTTGCTGAAGTGAATATTTCTTTTTCTACTTTTCTTTGTATTCTTCAAACTTTTTTTTTTTCAACACTTTTTTTTTTCCACACTTTTGAATCACTTTGAAGAATATTTCTTTTCTTCATATCCACTTTTCTACTTTCATTGCAACTAAAAGATATTCTTTCGTTCATCTCTAACTTAATTTTCAAAGAAAATGGGTAATAGATAATTTATACTGGGTTAATATGGGTAAAGGGTAATTTGGGTGACAAAAGAAAATGCTTATATTAAAGGCTCAAGTTGGTTGACTAGTGGTAAAAATACTTTATGGGTAGGATTTATGTCTTTAGGTTAACAACAAGAATGACCTAAATCATTTTTTAGGTTTCCTATAATCTATCAAATTCAATGAATTTCCAGAATTTTAAAGGTAGTATTCTAATTATTTAGGTAATTAGCCAAATTTAAGAATTTGGGATCAATTTTCTTTAAGTACACTGAAGAAAATTAGGAACATTTATAACCTCTCAAAAAGGATGAATGGCTCTAAAAACTCACTTAGGTTATAGATCTCCACTGAATTTCTTCAGAATTTCTAAGTTATAACTACTTATCAATTTAGACTATATATATGCAACTGCGTATACAGATGTGATCTGAGACTTTGCTTTAATGGAATACTTTAGAAAATGAGTAAAATGATGAATTAATCATATTCAATTCTATTAATAAGTTAAAGTTATCTAGATTATACTTCAGAAAATCCAATTCTCATCATAGTATAGGAAATGACCTAAAATTTTTCTTTTTTTTTTTTAACAAGGAAAACACCTAAAAATCGAAAAAAACTAGAATTTACTAGAATTCTACACCCCTCAACCTGAGAGAAACATTGTCCTCAATGTTTTCAAAAATAGGACTTAATATGAATATGGGTGATGTAGAAAACAACAAAAATGAAAAACTCTAGATTGCTTCCTAGTTAGCGCTAAGTTTAACGCCTTCAAACAGACATATCCTCATCTATCTTTGAGTTTTCCCAATTCCAACATTAAAATGGCAAGATTTCTCACGCCACTTTAAAATCTCACGATAGTCTATATATTTCATCCGCCTTGAAATTTTTGGTGATGGTAGAATTATAACACAGTAGACTACCATGAATGTCAATTGAGTGGGACCACCCTGATGATCTCCTATCTTCAAAATTTCATAGTAATCAATATAATTCCTCCACCTTGAAAATTTGGGTGGTGGAATCTCTATAACAATGTGAACTACCATGAATTTAAATTCTTTTGAACCATATAGATGTTAATGGTCCTTCTTTTCCCTTACATTTTCCTGAGATTGAGGTATAAGCTGGCTCCCTTCCTTATAAGATTGTTCTTATATTAATAGAGGAGGGGGCATGGTTTTGCTTACATCCTGATGATCTTCTAGTGTGCATCTTAAAGTTGGTTGAGGTATGGACAGTGTATCAATGGACTCTTTTTCCTCATGTTCAATTGGCACATGTAATACTTTAGGTGGGCCTAATTTCTTATCTAATGGTTGTTCAAATAAGGTCTGTAGGTCTCAATCAGGTACGTCTGCAACATTACAAAGCTCAATTTGAATTTTAGGGTCTGCAAGGGGTTTTACTTTATCTTGCCATTGAGGAGTTTTCATTAGTAGCACAATCTCTAACAATTCCTTTACCTCTTCAAAGGATGTTCCTTCATCAATTTTGTAAAAATAGACAGGACATGAATTGAGTGGTTTTGTGTTGGAGGTTTCTATGAATTCATCATCTTCCTCAATGGATGTCTCTTCATCAGAATCATAATAATGACTCAAATCTGCCTCGAGTATATCTGTTTTGGAGATTTCTATGGATGGTAGGGGACTTTGTATTTCAAAATGATCACCTGGATTCTCTATCCTATCATCATTAATAGATGATTCATCCTTATCCTCACTTGATACAAATCCTCCAAATCCTTCCATAAATTGACCCATCACTTCACGAAGTTGTTTAGTTGATTCTGCTAATACCCTAAGGCTCTCGTTGAATGTGTCTTCCTCCTGTGATGAAGGCATCAACTCAATAGGCATATACTATTGTGTCATTGGAGTACTGAGAAAGGAGTGATCAGGTTGCACCCATAATTGTTGCCCCTGATTTTCGTGATAATCCTGGTAGGGTTGATTAGGGTACGACCATGCTGGTTCTTCCTGAGATGGTTGATAATCTTGAGACCATGAATGTTCCTGATGCTTAGCCCATCCACTATAATCTTGGTAATTTGTCTCGGGATAGTAATTATTACTAGGTTCAATGAATGCATGAGGTGCATCCATTGGCTCTTGATAATAATCATTATATGTAGAGTCATATTGCCAAGTAGAATTGGGATATTGTGGTTCAAGATAAGCATAGTAATTGTTGTAATGAGGTTGTGAATATGACTCAGTATCTTGCCTTGAGGCAAATAACCTATTCCTTGTACGAGTCGTCCTTTATCTATCCCCTTCTTGTTTCTTTCTTCTTCTTCTTCTTCTTTTTCTTTCTCTTCCTTTTTTTTTTTTTAAACTATCCTAAATGATGCAACCTAAATGCCTAGAATGATGCACTATCAAGGACACAATCAAGCAATCCCCTAAGGCTAACAAGTATAGATATTTTGATTTTCTTAATTTTCTATGGGGACAATGCTTTTAATTAGCCTAATCTACGCCCCTCCTCTCTTTAGGAGTAGACCACTGCCTACCAGTTAGGTTCTAACCAAAGTGGTTAATACAACCCTCATGTAAGGAGGCGTTTAGACCTCACAAACGTCAACAGGATGTGGGGGAAGAGCGAGGCTCTATTAGATAACCCCCAATAACTACAGTGATAAAAAGCAACCAGAATGACAGTAATTCGTGTCCTATTAAGAGGGTCCTACGAGCATATAATGACCTTATAGGTCTCTTCTAATTGATTTTAATTTAATGTGAATGGTAGGGTTGTGCGCTTGAGGTGATTATCCTAGATGGGTCAAGGAGTGGTGATGAAATCCACCCTTGATCTTGTGGGGTCAGGTGCCCTTACTAATTAATTTTCACATACCATGGCAATTCGATCAACATATAATTCACCTTAAAGTGTTAGACATGTCCTAAATGCGATTGAAAGCAATAAACTAATGCAAAATCCTAAAATGCAATAATTATAACAGATGCTTTCTATATGCAATTAACTACCAAACAATGCAAATTATTCTAAATGCAAACCCTAGTCTAGAAAATAAATGAGTGAGGAGACTTACAGTGAGGTTTCTGATGAAGATCAAGTGTGGGCCACCTTATCCCACACTTGCCCTGTATTATTACAATCCTTTAAAAATTGAAATTAAAAATGCAAATTACAAAGGGGCCTCACTACAAGATTCACTCAAAAATAAACTTTGTCCTGTACTAGGACTCTTCAAATTCCATCTGATTTTCATGAAACTTCATCCTCTTCATCTGATACTCTTGATTCGATTTGGAGCGTCCATGCTTGAGTCGATTGATCTGCAATGCACAAGACCCCATTAGAATCATCTGAACCATTCATTTTTCATTTAATTAGCTTTGATGATCATCTGACCACTAAATCTTTCAATTCAATCGTTGATGGCCGATTAAACCTAAAATGAAATATTTTATGTAAATTCTTGAAATTAATGGCCTATATGCTTTAATTGAACACTAAATTAGGGGTATTTTGACCAAAATTGAACACTTAACATTGTTGCTTGTCAAGTATTAGAAAAATCTCGTACCAATATCACGACAAGTGAGTCAAGAGTGACCAACATGCTAGTAGAGGTTCAGTTGAAGTCGAGGTGGGAGAAGTCCAAAGACCCATCGTGGAAGTTGGATTTGGACGCTTGACTTTTTACTTTGAAAATTTTAATTATTTGAACAAATCTAGTGCTTTCATAAATGCCTTGCAAAGCCTCAAATATGACATGCAAAGAACTGTTAAGGCATTTACTGTTATGGATGTTGAGACTATTAAAGGAGTAGTGCATGTCTAATTGCTTTGAGTTTATGGAAAGCAAGATGGCTAGTCCACATGAGAAAGTGGTTGGGTTAGAGGATATGAAGTTATTAAGGGAATCCACAATGATTCTGGAGACGGCAAAGCTAGGCTTATGATGATGTTAAGGTCTAAAGAACCTCGGAAGAATTAGTGGTCAATAGGGTGTTACAACCACTTATGGCACTATGAGGAGTGCGCCACAACAAGAGGAATCCACAAGGGACAAGACCAAGTAAGGACGTGCAGGTAGCACGATGGCTTGTTGATACCACACTAATGTGCATGAGGCACATCAACAAAGGGTAGTTGAATAGAGGCTTTTACAAATCACTATTATGTAAGGAAAGAACCATAAGACAATGGGGGAGGTGCAAGTCACACAAACATGGAGCTTGTAACATGATGAATTTCCTAAAAACAGAAAAGTTGTGTTGATGAGGGCATCAACATTATCAGGTGGGGGAGAGTGTCTTACAGATTCCAAGAAAGATCTATTTGCCCATGTGTAACATTCCTAATTTTTAAATCACAAATTGAGTAAACTTTAGAAAATGTTAAATTAGGATGAAAAGAATATATTGAATTTTCTATATTTGAAGTTTTATAAGTGAAAAACTTGATAGATACTAAATTTTGTATTGATACCTCTATAGTTGGATAGTACTCGAAAAGATGATTCAAACGGCACCATGTTTGCTGAAATCAAAGCTTGAATGGAAGAGAGATGAGGATTTAAAGATTAAGGGTATTTATAAAAAAGAAAAAGAAAAAAAAGAAATACCTTAAGTGGAGGGGGGCCGTATTTGATATAGGCACCCTTCCCCCACTTAAGCTGAATCACCGATAACCATGGAGGAACCTAATGGGGGAGAAAGAAGGGAAAAGAAGAAAAAAGAAGAAGAAAGGAGAAGAAAGGGAAGGAGAGGAGAAGGAAGGAGGAGGAGAAGAGAGGAGAGGAGAGAGGAGGGGGAGAAGCTTCGCACTGGCAAAACAGAAAATTTGGGGTTTTTGGGTTTGTTGGTGATGCAGCCAACGCCAGAGAAGATGACAACTCGAATCAACGATCTGACCCGATCATTGTGTTCAGCATGACACCAAGACCAAAACCCTAAGGTGGATGGGGAATATGGGATGATCTAGATCATCAATCAGAGGGTGACAATGCGTACGATGCCATTGGAGGGTTTCAACGCAAAATAGCTACCAATGTAGCTCATCTAATGGTGGAGAACACATGAAAATGCATCCAGAAGATATGATCTACAAAACTCTATTCTCAATTTTGAGATTTTAGATAGATCCGCACTATTTATGCTAGATCTAGGTTTTGTGGATGATCTAGCCATCTATTTTCTAATTAAAACTTAGGGATAGGTAATTAGGTGCCTGATGTAGCTTGGATCAAACTAAGATTGTAGATCTAGGCTGAAAAGCGATCGAACAATCTCAGCCGTCTGATCTGTTAAACACCACAAATGCATTCTAAAACATTGAATTAACTAGGATATAGTATAAATTAAAAGATATAGATGGAAATTAATGAATAATCTGGACTGTTTGATCGATGGTGAAGGGATAAGGACTTGACGATGCCTGATCTGTGATCAAATGCTGTCATTACATTCCTATACCTTAAATTGACATAGGATGAGCTAATTTTTATTAATTTATTAGCTAAAATGTTTAATAACATATTGAGATCAAGATCAGACACTTTCTAGCCATCGGATCACTAACTTAGAGAATGAGAAGTAGATTAAAGAGTAAGCTGACACTGTTCCTCACATTTGATCAGTGATCAGCCATTGGTGAATGGCTGATTAGAACCCTAATGACCTCAGACAATCCATGGTATGGAAAATGAACCAAATCATATGGTGAAGAGTGATGGATAATGTGAAACTTAATGGTTCTACGACTAATAAATTATCGGGATTGTCTAATTAGGTCTAGAATAGATTCCTTTGGTAATTGTTAATATAACTTGATATTGATAAGGAATCTAAAATGTTGACAGGTTGATCGATGAATTGATAAGAAGGAGATCTAAATCAAGGAGCATGATAAGGGAGGTAGGTAGTTTTAACATTGATATACTTCTATAAAGAATGAAAACCATCAATTTCCACTCTACCATGTTTGAAAAGGTTTAAGATTTGGAGTTTTGATATTTCTGATTTGTACAGTCAACGTAATTGTATTTCATGTAATTTATTGGTTTGGAATACCATGTTTACTTTACTATCAAATTGAAAACTTATGCAAGAAAGTATATTTGAAAATACATGGATTTCATAAATTATGAGACGATGAGGAATACAGAATCCTCAACTTAACCCTTGTGAGGGTGGTTTTTACATGACTATACTATATCATGAGATTTGAATTATATGATTTCAACAATGCATGAAATTATATGGTTTTATCAGTTATATCGGCATGTGATGCTGCCTAGTATTATTATGGTATGACAGACATATTGGGGCTGGTGGACTCTGTGCTAAGAAGATTAAGAACTGATCATCCTCTTTCTTCTCAAATTGTATATGTGTGGTGGATACTTGGTTGGAGGGGCGGAATTCAAGCTCATGTCATAATAGACAGGTCATTGCTTATGTACCGTGTTTTCCATGATCACAATGCAGGGGAGTCTATTCGCTTGGTATCGACGTGATAGCCACGGACTTTGATTGGTTCTTGTTTGTAGCACAAAGGTTCCATTATTTTTAGGTTTATATGTATATTACGCGATAGTGCAGGTGCGGGGCACCTTGGTATTTTAGGTCTATAATGAGTACTCATGACCAACGGCAGGTGGCCGGATTTAGAGTGTTTCTACACTCATGAGACCTCTGAGAGGTTCTAATGGATATGTGTGTGTGTGTGTGTGTGTGTGTTTATTGAAACACGTTGACTATATTGAGGCATTACAAGATTTAAATGTTTTTTGTCTATTGGTTTTGGACGATGGTTAGTATTCATTTTGAATGGGTATATTATGAGATAATGCATAACGTGAGTTGTGATTTTTCTCGTTTTGTAAAATGCTTCGCAAGCATTATTATTGAAAACAGATGATTGAATTGGTTTGGCATGGCAGTGATTTGTAAATCATGATTCCTATTTCAGAGTTCATTATATTACTCATTTTGTATCATATTCTATCAAATTGCATAACATGTGATAGTGTATTCCTTTTTGGATTTAAAACTACATAAACTCATGTTTATGATGATGAAACTACCTACACAAGCTTGTTGAGACATTGTAAATTGTTTACAATGTCTCAGGTATGAAGAAATAGAACAAGGAAAATGGAGCAGAAGATGACAATAAAGAACTAAAAAGAAGAACACGACAATTATAATAAACAGGTTTGCAATTACAGTTGATTTCTTGGTGAAACTGACATATATTTCACTTAATAACTTTACTTCATTTACATGTGAGAGTGTAAATTGGAACTATGGAGTTATGACTGTGACTAAAGGTGGTATTGGTGATTTTGATTTTTGCCTTAGCCTTTTGGCGCTACAAAAATGTTTCCTTTTATTTAAATTTAAGTAGACGTGTGTTGATGGATTTTTGGAGGGAGATGGAGTCTCCATTATTTATTTTGAGCATATATTGTGTTTATCAGGTTATTGCATTACATGCGTTAAATGCACGGGATCCAAAATATAGGAGAGACTCTGCCAGATTTTCTGTAGGAATGTGATATTCATTCCTCTGAAAATCCTTGGATTGTTTTTATAAAAGAAAACCAAAAAATGACACTCGGGATTTTTAAGGTCTTCTTATGAAACTTGATTTCCACTGTTTGGTTTGTGAATAGTTTTCAAACTCGGGGCCCCACAATTACAAAAGATTTTATGAGAAAGTATTGGAAAACCCAGGATGTCACACCATGACCAATGTCTGCAGGCTTTGAGAGATGCATATTTGGTATGTGGATATGGCCTAAAAGACTTAAGCCCGCATTGGCAAATCTATGAAATAAGGCTTGATTCCAGAAGGCCTCGATTTTAGAGAAGTCCTTGTAAATATCTAGAATATCCTAAGAGGATTGTAGATTAGTCTATAATATAGTAGAAGTGAGATATTTTGTAGAATAATTCCGAAAGATGATCTGAACTATCAGAGTAGTGACACATATAATAATCCTGACCATCCATTGAAGAGGTGGATGGAGGAGAGTAACTATAAATAGAGTATAACTCTTCATTTGTAATCAGCTCAATTAAGCTCAATTCATTATAGGGTAATTGAGGAAGCTCCTTTTTGAGTTCTCTCATTGCTTTTGTGGGTGAGTGAGTGTAGGCATAGCAAGTGAGAACAAGGAGTTGAAAGCTGACTCATGCTTTGTAAATGAGTTGCGAACAAGTGCCACATGAGTTTAACATAGGTGAAACTACGACCCTATGACATATTACTCTATTAATTTCACAATTGATATTTTAAAATGGACTTTACTGAATCTGATATGAATACACGCATTGTGTTACCTCTAGTTCTCAAGGTTGTTTCATTGTCGCCTTCCTCCTTGGCATTACTTCTAACACCACGTGCAAATCTCTGATTACCTGCAAAGTGAAAGATCCCCAAGTTAGCATAGTCGTTGTTAGACCACTTATAAGCCACCTTCAGTCTTCAAAACCTTCCATCATATAATCAGCCTTTACTCCATAATATTAGATGTTAGTGGGGCAAGACTCCATTGAGTTAGATAATCTAACGCCGCTTGCATGCGGCACATCTATCTCTAAAATCCACCCTTTTCAGAGTTGAATTTAGGCTATTCTTTATACTAAGTTCTTGGCTACCCTTTTCTTGTGATCATGAGTACAAATTTGCATATGCTAGAATCATCCAATCTCAATGCTTTTAAAACTACTAAACAACAACGGTCTACATTTAATGGGAAAAGTACATTCCAATTGGATGCTAGAGTCGTCTGATTCTTGCGATATTGGATCTACTAGATATCTAATCAAGGATAAATCACATGAATAGTTCGGATCAAACATAAGTGGGCCCTACTAAATCAAATGTATCATTTCTATATTATCTATGCATGCAAGGAAGTGAATTCGGATCAAACATAGGTGGGCCGCACTAAATCAAATGTAGCATTTCTATATTATCTATGCATGCATGACCTTCACTTTTATAAAAGGAACCCCTAGCCATTTGTTTTTTCTTCTATTCAAAAGGATAACGGTCGTCCCCTCCGCGCACCATTCATGCTTCCTCTCTCTACAAGAGGAGAAACTCTTAATTTTATTAAGGATTTTTTATAAAATTGCCATTACTTTATGAAATTTTTGCAAGAAAACCCAATATTTTTATCATTTTACAAAAATACCCTTAAGTTTTTAGAAACTTTAAAAATTTACTATTTTGTTAGATTTTCATCTTATTTTTTACTAAATATCAATATTACCCTTGTTCTCTTCGACAAGTCTTTTTTTTTGACACAATTTTCAGTGCCTTTGTGCCCCCGCTTATAGGTAAAATCAGGCAGGGCGCAGTCGACCTTCGGGGTACTATCTATTAAGGATCTGCTCGCTACTCGATATTGTCTATTGAGGATCTACTCGTTGTCCAGTGAGGGGGGCAAGGAGTGGGGGTAGGGGGAGGAGCACTGGCTGGGGAGGGGAGTGAATTGGTTATTGTTGTGAGGGGGGATGGAGGTTCTGGTATGCCAACATTGGTGTCCTAGATTTTTTTCGGCATATTCACAACATAAGAAAAACCCGGGCGTTGGGGGTGTTGTGAACTGGGTACGCAATGTGGGGTGTGGAGGGTCTGGTAGCGTCAACCGAGAAGGGGGGGAAGGTGAAATGGGTACCATGCAGGGCCAGGGGGCGGGGGCGGCCAGGGAGTGGCAATCGCATTGGTTGGGGGTGGGAGGAGTTGGTAGCGGGGAGGGGAGGGCAAACTGCTGGGGGGTCAGGGTGCTAGAAATAGGGTTGGGGGTGGGTACCATGCGAGGCAGTGGGGGAGAGGTTGGTTGCGCTGGTCGGGAATCGTGGAGGGAGGGGGCTGGTAGGTCGGGAGGGAGGGAAGGCGAACTCGGTATCGATGGGGTGGTGGGGGTGTCGAAAACAGGGGTTGTCGGATGTTGATGAGTTGACAAATGCATAGAAAAGAGTTGTCGGAAGAGAACCAAGGTAATATTGAAATTTAATATTAATAAAAAAAATTAATAGAATGACAAATTTACAAAATTTCTAAAAACTTAACAGTAAATTTGCAAAATTAAAAAAAACGTTAGGTTTCTTGCAAAAATACCATAAAGTAATGGCAATTTTGCCAAAAGCCCTTCCATCTATTCTCTGCAACAATGACTGTCACCGTGTCTGCCCGATGCCAAATCTCTCAGAAAACCCATCTTTCGAAGACCCAATTCTCTTCCTCCCTTGCCCGACACCCTACCCGAATTTCCTTCACAACAAAAACCCTCCAAACGCTCCACTGCCTCTTCTCCATTCCCAAAATATCCTTCCGGGAGCATGCAGGAAACTTAGAAATTCTAGCCATTACAGAAATGAGCATGGAGGCCAGTATCGGTGAACGAACCAGAAGGAAAGGTTGTTGCGGTGACAGTCGTTGGTTTCCCGGAAGGGAATATTGTTACCCAGGTGAAAACTGCAGCAACAGATGGCTACGATGCCT
This sequence comes from Warburgia ugandensis, assembly GCA_035236585.1. Lineage (NCBI taxonomy): Eukaryota > Viridiplantae > Streptophyta > Magnoliopsida > Canellales > Canellaceae > Warburgia > Warburgia ugandensis. The sequence continues at coordinate 105,781,214 of CP141126.1, forward strand.
TTCAGGTTTGATATCGGAGGGTGAGGGATAAGAAACTGACGAAGCCGGAGTTGGGGCATTTGAACAAGGCTAGAGCAATTCCGATGAGGCACTTGCCGGAGTTCCGGTTCACTTCATTAGGTGGGTTTGAGCCCAACCAGAAGTTGGTTTTGGAAGAGATTTTTAAGGAGGGTGATTTGCTTGATGTTTATGGCAATTCAATTGGGAAAGGATTTCAAGGTGTGCAATCTCTCTGTTCTTTTATTCTGAAGATTTGGCTGAAAAAGTCCGTTTCTGGTAAATAGTGGATTTTGGAGTTTATGACTGAAATTTCGATTAGCTACTATACTGCATTTGCTTCTAGGTTATCTATCTAATCACTTACCTGCTACTTATGTGGTGCACTATGATGATTTTTTGTCTCATATGTAAAGCTAGTTCGGGTACTGGAAGCAATTTTGATATCATGATTCAGTAGGGATGAACCAAAACTGACCATAAGAGAGTATGGAGTTCAGATTGATACTGTCAAGCTCATAGGTAATGGGGGGTGATTTTTCGAAGAAGACTACAGTTTTCATTCCAAGGAATGTATTCATATGGGAAAAGTGGAACATCGAATGACTCGTGTTGTCTACGAAAGAGAGAGTGGTTTTAGTGTCATACACTTCTAACTGCGAAAGTAGCCTAATAATATCATATAGAGGCATATAGTAGGGAAAAAAATCAGAATGTGTAGAAATCTTTTTATCTTAGTTCAAAAGGTTAAGTACTCAAGAGTGCTGCCTACTTGACACAATTTGGGGGAAGTTTCAACCTCCTTGAAAACCTAAGATTTCGCTGATCGAATGGTTGGAATCCATCAGGCTCTAGCAGATTAAGTTCTGCATACCAGAAAGGTCTTACCATCTTGGTTTCTAGTACCCAAGTAACTCTAGCTGGTTGTCTCTTGGTCTGCCTTATTTCAGAATCCGTATTGCATTGTTTTTAGCGATTCAAAACAATGATTCTGATGAGCAAGGATCTCTTGAAACTTATTTACTTCATATGCACAGTTTATTACCTGTGATGAAAGCAAGTGGTAGCAGATTGTAAAACTCATATTACAGACAAATTTTTTTGCTGGATTATTCAAAATCCAAACACCATTCTCCCAGGTAGTATTTTTTTGAATATCAGTATCAGTTTCCAAAACGAGATAAGGAGAAAAATATGCAAATGATTTTTAAGCTTCTTGAATTTTGGACTCATATTCAACATGAACAGGGTAAGAAAGGTACAAACTTATTAAGATGTAATGCATTCACGATAACTTCTCCTTTCTCCTTGCTCTTGTGATATGCAGGTGGAATAAAAAGACATAATTTTCACCGATGACTCTCGGTTCCACAAGCCAGACAATTGAGTTCCATTGGTGCTGGAACGACTCCAGGACATGTATACAAAGGGAAGAAGATGCCAGGTAGAGTGGGACGAACAAAAGCAAAATTCTGAAAATCGAAGATTGTCAAGATTGACACTGAACTCCAGGTTGTGATGATCAAAGGGACAGTTCCTGGTAAGCCGGGAAATCTTCTGCGCATTGCACGGCAAAGATGATAGGGAAAAACATACCCAAGAATTAGCTTTTCGGTTCTTTGTCATTCATGAGATAATCTATTTGGTTGTTTTTGCAATTGTGTTTGTTTCTTCAATTTTGTCCTGTGTTTGGAAATTAAAGCTCAGATAGTCTTATTATCTGAGTATTTATGTAATGGCTTTTGCAGTGGTTTCTAGTTTTTCTTGAATGAGTCCGATATTCGTTTCTTTTCCCTCATTTTCTTTCATAAAATGAGAACAAGTTAGAAAATGAGGCGAGGAGGTCAAGATCATATCTGTCGCTATATTCCCTCTACAGCAAGTGGCTTAAGGCCATAACTGGTGCTATCGCATGTAAGGCTTGGACTTAACCTAGTCTAACTGCCATCTGCTCCAATCCATACGCGATTACCAATGTAGAATCCAGGGAAACTGCCAAACTTATTTCCATCCACTGGCATGTCAAACCTCCCTCCACCAGGTTTATCACCGAGAGTGCACCTGCTACCGTAACAAGCTGAAAATCTCACCTAAGGCACCATATTTTGCTGGCAGAAAGAGGCCTGAGATTATGCTGACCCGCAGACAAGCCTCCGCTTCCTCAAAGCCGGTACGTCGAATCCTCAAAGCCCCTATCGTCAGGCTTATAAACCTTTCCTTTTTCACAGGTGGACTTTAACCACAGCCTTTTGGTTATTAGACAGGGCACTGAACAAAACTCGGCTACGTACTCAAGTCCAAGGCTTATAAACCATCTCCATTGCAACTAAACAGCCTCCATTCCAAAGGAAGACCCTCCAGATTAGATTTAGTTTGTTAGCAGCATCCGTGATATCATGCAGGCTGAGAAGCAGCAAAAACTATGCATTGGATTTGAACAAACTCTCCAGTTATATGAATGACAAGGTGATATTTCTCCTATGATTATTAAGAAGAGGAGAACTTTGCTTGGTATCAATCTTGTGTTTCAGTGTCAAAAAGCAGCATTTTAAGGGAGATAATGATGTCATCCATGACCAGTTAACAGTAAATAAACTGAATCAAATGGTAACGAATTCTTAGTCAGATATATCATGCTTCTAATCCCATCTCCAGCAGTTCCACCAAAAAGCAACTAGAATCAAGCTTGACTATACGAAACAATGTTGCCAACTCACAATTTATCAACTTCAATGGAACAGCTTCAGTGACACAAGCCAAAAACAACAAATATTAGCATTTTTATAACCGGAAACTTAAAATTGCAGTAGTCCAAATTGGAACATTGTAATGGTGAAGGTCCAACAATTACAGTAAAATTCACCGTCCTGCATTGTGATGCCAGGATGGATGCTGAATCATGTCTAAGCCAAAGCCTCAAAAGGATGAGGATCTTACAAAGTTATCCACTCAAATAACTGATATATCACCGAATATTGGGGAATCACTTACATTACATAAGAACTTGTATTAGTAGTGCTGCATGAACTAACCAATCAGCAGGATGCCCGAAAAAGAGTATTACTCCAAGTAAGTGAAACTCATAGGCAAGTATCTCAAAAGGCTTCCAGAGAGACTTGGTTCAATTAATTAAATAATGAAACCACAATGCCTAATTGCCAGCTATCTTACATCCAAATTTAACCAGCAAGTGTTCACCATCACCAACAACAGATAGTCCTCGAAACTGGACTGTTTTTTCCTTCTGAAGAAAAGTTGGTCTATATGTATTAGTAATTGTACATGAAGAATTTTATGCAATGGGCAGGGATTGCAGCATATAGTGTGAATGACTATTGCACCCCCTCTCGCAAGAGAATCAGCGAGGGAATTATTGCAGATCTCGGGTACATGTGTTCTCAAAACTGCAAAGAACAACGCACCATCATCAACATTTCAAGGCTAAGATTCTCAGTTGAAATAAAAACTTTGGATGTTGTAACATCATAGTGGATCGATTTGTCCTTCTAAAAGTACTTCTACTTAATGATGTCTTCTCTGTTTGCAAACTACAAGATCGTTCACAAGCCAAGACGATACAATTACAAAGCCCCTCTCTAGATTCTAGAAGTACAAATATTCTTCCTTGCTAAAGCCAATTCAGAAGGAACATAGGATCAAGAAAGCCAAACGATATAGGCACAAACAGAAACTAAGAAGGCAGACGCAGCAGACCTATATTTTGTTCAAAACACGCCTAAAAATCCCACATGTCTACATGACAAACTCAATTCACTTCCCAAAGAGCAAATTCATAACCGCCCGGTATACCTGACCCCGCTGCTTACTTAAATTCTCCCGAACCGCCTTCTCGTCTGCAACAAAGCCCTTTCCCTTCATCTGCTCGAAGAATTCCCGACCTTCATCCAGCTTCTCTTCCCGTGCAAATGCCTCAAACACAACTGTATAAGTCCCGGCATTGGGTCGAATTCCCTTGTCCATCATCTCAATGACATATTTCTTAGCATCCCCAATTTTCCCATCTCTAGACAAACCCTTTATCAACACAGTGTAAGTATAAGCATTAGGTTTTACCCCAGTAGCCAGCATTCTTATAAACACCTTGTGGGCTTCTTTACTCTGCCCTGCATTCGCATATGCTTCAATAACAGCTGTATGAGCAACTACATCAGGCATGTTTCCTTTGTCTTTTATTTGACTGAAAAGCTCCAAGGCTTCATGGGTTAAGCCATCCTTTGACAATGCGTCGAACATTTTAATGGCGTTTGAAGTGAGGCCTTCTGTTCTCATCTTGTGGAATATCTCTTGGAGGTCTTTTGGGTCTTTGGGTTCTTCAATTACTGGTTTTTTGCTGAATGGGTCGTATGCGGGAGGGAGTTTAGATTTATCAATTTGTTTTGGTTTCTGTTTCTGGGTTTCCTCTTCGCCGTCGGAATCGGAGAACTTGAATGCGGCTGGGCTGTTGGTGAGGCTTGAATTTGATTTGGCGGTGAGAGTTCTGGAAGTAGGGAGAAGGGTTTTGGGTGCTGTTGGCAGGGAGAAGGAGAGTGATTTGTGAAGGGATTTTTGGAGGAAGGTTGTTTGTACTGTTGTGGAGGTGGAGGAGGAGAAGAGTGAGTGGGAGAAGTGAAAGAAAGGGATGAAGATGTGTTTGGAAACGGAGGGAGAGGACAAAAGATAGCGATGGATCGCTGCCATGATTTTTGGTCAATCAGCAAGCTTGGAGGAGAAATGGAGTATTGCAGAAGGGAAGGGAAAAGCGAGACGGGTCTTATCAAACTTAACGAGCTATCTATAGGGCAGCCCGGTGCACGAAGTTCCCGCGTACCCAGTTCTGGAGAAGGGTCTTGGCACGCAGCTACTCGTCTAGTTTGGCGTATATGGATGAGGTCGATGGATGAGAGACAGGTAACAAAAGTCATACACCGTAGGTAGTGTTGTTGGTGATGAATGCGAACCGTTGGTTTTGCCCTTAAAGTGTGATTCTGAGAAGGCCTGGATAAGAGACCTATGTTACGAACTCGATTAGCAAGACTTGTGGTCTAGGCTCATGGACTCCAAGGCAGATTTGTTCAACTCATGGATGTGGCCTAAAAGACTAAGCCCTGTGTTCTTGAATTTGTGGTTCAAGGCTTGATTTCTAAAAGAGTTTATATAAATATATAAAAAGATGTAAAGTTAGATATTTATGTAGAAAGTTCTAGAGAGAGAAATCTAGAATGGTCTTAAACCATTAGATAGTTGACATATTATGTATTAATCCTAATTATTCATTGAATAAGTAGATGTAAGAGAGCAAGTATAAATATGGTGTAACTCCTTATTTGTAATCAGCTTAACTCACCCAGTAAAGATTAATACATTTGAGGGTTTCCTTTTTTAGTTTTCTTGAGTTCCTCTTATTGCTTTTGTAGGTGTGTGAGTGTAAATCTAACAAGTGAGAGTGGGAGTTGAAGGCTGACTTGTGTTTGGCAAAGAAGTTGCGCACAAGTGCCGCACTAATTTACCATAAGTGAAATTGTAAGCCGTGACACTTAAGATTAGCATATGGGTGGTAACTTTTATACATAGCTCATTCATAGCAGAATACCTCAAGGAGAAATTATCTATTATGCATCCATGAGCTATGTGATAACTACGACAAAAGTTACCGCATAGCTCATCCATAGCATAATACCCAAAGGAGGAATTACCTATTATGCATCTACGTTCCCATGCACGGTTATTCTTTAAATGACATTGTGTGTCATAAGCGATGTTGAGGCTGTTATTGTAGTAGAACGATCGTGGGCAGCTGTTCAATTAATTTGTACTTTGGGAGGATGGTTATTAGAAGAGGGTAGCGGCAAAAATATCTATAAATTAGTGAGTTGGAGTATGGTAAGGGAGATGAGAAAGTATTTATGTAGTTGTAAAAAGGTTTGCCCCGTCCAAGAGCATCGATAGATGTTTTAGCTCCTCAAAGTAGGTATATCAATGAAATATTAGTCCTAGATTGTATTTTAGTTTCTTTTGACATAGGCACATAATATTATGGGTCTTCTGTAGATAACAAAACTATGCTGCCCATCTACTTTGCCATGGCAGGACCCAGCTTTGGTTCATCAGAACTGTTCATTTGATTTCTTTTATTGCGGATGACCAATAATCCTAAAACAGTGATGATTGGATGAATATGAAAACAGAAGTTGTACTTCTATTCACACGAACATTGAGGGTCATAAACACTGGGTAAAGAACAGCCAGAAATGAACAAGTTGAAAGCATACTTTTTGGATATTAGAACCAAGATTGCGTGATGCTTACCACATCGGGACTTAGAGAAATTATATGAACGGCTCTGATGAACCAAAGTGAGGCCACGATGGTAAAGTGGGGAAGCACACAAGTGAGGATGCTTCGCGCAGGACTAAGTATTCTTCTGGAACTAAAATATCAAGTAACAACGATAGAAATAAAGTTGTCTAATTTAGGACACGTACCAGACGCCCTTCATTTTGATGGGCCCCTGAGAAGCTAAATCTACAGAGCTTTTACCATATCAACTCTCATTTACTAATTGAGTTAAGAGAACCTGGAATACGTTCCCCACCTGGTCGCAAAGACAAAAACGTTCCCAGTTAAGGAAGCCCGAGTGGCTTCTGGTTCCCAAACTGTAAATCTAGAGCAAGAGTGATAGGGGCTGAAGAAGAAGAAGCGGGGCTTGCTTTCGAATAAGATCAAAGGGTAAAGTCTCAAACCAGGTGATCACATCTACTCCTGGAGGAACACTTACATTTATGCCCATCATGGTAGCTTCTTTGTTCCTTCTCCTTAATGAAATCTCTCATTCTCATTCATGGATAATTCTTTATTCTTTCTCTGCATGGTTGTAGAATGTCGATTCTGCTTCTATGGTTGCCTCATTCAACTGTACTTTGACAAATTAAACTGGTCAAGTTCTGATTTATGTGCTCACTGTACAAAATGGAAAGATTTTTGTATGTTTCTGAGGGAAATCATGGATACCCATCCCTTCATTTCATACAATTCTTGCATTTTTTATTTTTTTTTCCCTTTTCTCTTTTCCTTCTTAACGATGAAATTGAGGGAGAAGGCAGCCAGAAATATCAATTCCTGTATTTATTGCTGTTATAATCTCTTAGATCGATGAAAAGAGGGTAAACAATAGAACTGTAGGAACTATTCTTCAGGGGACTCAACCCCATGGTCTCTGGCATAAGGGAGCAAAGTGGATGTAGAACAAGTTTTCTTCAATTCATAGTTACTTCAAGTACAGCTTAGAGTAGGCATAAGAAATACCTGAGTACTATACGATGGCGATATGGCGCATGTGTGCTACTCATGCTTAGTCTTTTGTGGACTTTGTTTTCAGATTGGTTGGTTTTTCAGCTCATAGTATGCAAAAAATCCATGCATATGATTACATGGTTCAGGCTTCCTAGACTACAATCAGCTGTATGTTGGGCTTATTTCGACCGCAGTTTTGAGCCTTTTTCTTCTACAAAGCAACAATGCTGCCTGTTTTGTGGGATGAGATTGAAACCATCATCTCATATCTGTAACATAAAGTATCTTTCAAGTGATACAGAAGCTCAAGTGCGAAGTGGAATGAAAAGAATTCAATCACTTTTCTGTTCATGTAAATCATTTTGCAGAAACTTAACTGGCAATTGCCAACCCACGCTAATGGGATAGATTGAACCATTCTTTTCCTCTTTACCATCACTTTGAAGGGCTCTTGAAATTATCAGAATGGTGTTGTAGCTGGGACTGAACATTTAGATGTTGTACCTTGGTTACCAACAACTGTCCCTTTTTTCCATATTAGTCTCAAATGAATAAACACGAGGCCATTGGATGTTCTTAATCCATTTAAATCAACGTAAAAATAGTCTGTAATTAAATTAGGCTGTGATTTAGCCAGATGTTTTGCTGGCTTCTTCGAACTGTCTTATTTTGGTCTCCTATTCCATATTGGAAATCTATAAACACCTACCTCGTATGATCTGGGGTGAAAATGTGTCAAGATGAAGAACCGTTGGGATGAGCTGCCTTCATTTTTTCTTTTTGTTGATGCTTCCTATTGTATTCATCATCTACCCAAAAGAAGGGAAACCTTTATGTCCACTACACTCACGAGTGACATCTCGACTTTTATTCGTATTTAGTCTTAAGTGTTCCTGTTAGTATGTTAGTGGCAAGTAGGAGGAGCTGGAAATGTTTTAAGGGCTTCCTTGTGAGGAGGATGATGAGAATAAGTTAACTGTGATTGGGCAGATACATTAATCCTAAGGAGCAAAAGCGTAACAATAATCAGTCTAAGTCTTATGCAAGTATGAGTTAGATACTTCAAGGGAAACTGGCTTGTTGGAGATGATATTCAAGAGTAGGTATTCTGGTTTTGTTGAAGGTTAGAATGCCAGAGAAGACAGTAACAACCAAGGGTCTTTGCCATGGATGATAAGCAAGGCAAGGTTCAATTGTGAATGGGGCTTACAATCAGGGATCATGTTATAGATTTAATTCTAAGGTCATGCTTTTGGTACAATAATAGAGAAAGTGATGGTTATAAGCTTTGGTATTGTATGAAAGGACAATAATAAAATGGCATAGGGATAGTGGTGGATAAAGAATTAAATGATAAAGTTGTAGACGTTAAAATAATTAGTAATTTAATAATAATAATAAAACTTGTTCTATGAGTATAAGTGCATGTGAACCGCAAGTTAGAAGATAGAAGCAAGAGACAATTCTGGGAAGATATAGTGGGAGTCAGACAAGAAATTCTCAACACAAAGGGGATATTTATAGGAGCTGACTTAAATGGTCATGTAGGAAAAGAAAGATATAATAGGGTACATAGAGGGTATGGTATTGGAGAACGAAATGGGATGGAGGATGCTATCCTCGATTGTGCTTTGGCATATAACTTAGCCCCAGTGAACACATTCTTTAAGAAGAGAGATAGACACTTAATAACCTTTAAGTGGATTCTATAAAAGCCAAATATACTTTTTTATACTTAGGAATACCAAAAGATCAATGTGTAAGGATTATAAGATGATAACGGTGGGAGTTTAACCTCACAACATAGGTTAATGGTTATGGATATTTACATTAAAAGATGGAAAAAAGGAAATGAACTTAATAGGTGTTCAAAAATTAAGTGATGGAACTTAAAATGAGAGAGAATAACATCACTCACAAGTAAGGTGATGATAGAAGGAAACTGGAACAATGAAGCAGAAGTAAACATGATGTGGATTAATATTGACACACCCCCCGTGAGGGGTCCACAGTAAGAATATTGTCCGCTTTGGGCTAGGGCCCGCACGGCTTTGTTCTCACCCTGGCTTCCCAGGGTAAAATGCGTTCTTACTGTGAGGAGTGATCCCACTCCTTATCACCCAGCCCAGCTCCCCTCTCCAGGCGGTATGGGACTAACTCTCAACCGTCACCCCCTCGGCCTTCTCCGCTTCGCCATCCCTCACAAGGCCATGGTACCTCACGGTGCCTCAGCTGGCAAGGCTAGATCTCTCCCCCTTAGGGGACACACGCCCTCGTGTGACCGAGGCACCATGCAATTAGCCACCCATCACCACGAGGAGACCGGCTCGATACCATTTGACACACCCCGTGAGGGGTCCACAGTAAGAATATTGTCCGCTCTGGGCCAGGGCCCGCACGGCTTTGTTCTCACCCTGGCTTCCCAGGGTAAAATGCGTTCTTACTGTGAGGAGTGATCCCACTCCTTATCACCCAACCCAGCTCCCCTCTCCAGGAGGTATGGGACTAACTCTCAACCGTCACCCCCTCGGCCTTCTCCGCTTCGCCACCCCTCACAAGGCCATGGTACCTCACGGTGCCTCAGCTGGCAAGGCTAGATCTCTCCCCCTTAGGGGACACACGCCCTCGTGTGACCGAGGCACCATGCAATTAGCCACCCATCACCACGAGGAGACTGGCTCTGATACCATTTGACACACCCCCCGTGAGGGGTCCACAGTAAGAATATTGTCCGCTTTGGGCCAGGGCCCGCACGGCTTTGTTCTCACCCTGACTTCCCAGGGTAAAACGCGTTCTTACTGTGAGGAGTGATCCCACTCCTCATAACCCAGCCCAGCTCCCCTCTCCAGGCGGTATGGGACTAACTCTCAACCGTCACCCCCTCGGCCTTCTCCGCTTCGCCACCCCTCACAAGGCCATGGTACCCTCACGGTGCCTCTCGGTAGCAGATCTCTCCCCCTTAGGGGACACACGCCCTCGTGTGATCGAGGCACCATGCAATTAGCCACCCATCACCACGAGGAGACTGGCTCTGATACCATTTGACACACCCCCCGTGAGGGGTCCACAGTAAGAATATTGTCCGCTCTGGGCCAGGGCCCGCACGGCTTTGTTCTCACCCTGACTTCCCAGGGTAAAACGCGTTCTACCGTGAGGGAGTGATCCCACTCCTTATCACCCAGCCCCCACCCCCTCTCCGTGCGGTATGGGACTAACTCTCAACCGTCACCCCGCCCGCTTCGCCACCCCTCACAAGGCCATGGTACCTCACGGTGCCTCAGCTGGCAAGGCTAGATCTCTCCCCCTTAGGGGACACACGCCCTCGTGTGACCGAGGCACCATGCAATTAGCCACCCATCACCACGAGGAGACTGGCTCTGATACCATTTGACACACCCCCCGTGAGGGGTCCACAGTAAGAATATTGTCCGCTTTGGGCCAGGGCCCGCACGGCTTTGTTCTCACCCTAGCTTCCCAAGGTAAAACGCGTTCTTACTGTGAGGAGTGATCCCACTCCTTATCACCCAGCCCAGCTCCCCTCTCCAGGCGGTATGGGACTAACTCTCAACCGTCACCCCCTCGGCCTTCTCCGCTTCGCCACCCCTCACAAGGCCATGGTACCTCACGGTGCCTCAGCTGGCAAGGCTAGATCTCTCCCCCTTAGGGGACACACGCCCTCGTGTGACCGAGGCACCATGCAATTAGCCACCCATCACCACGAGGAGACTGGCTCTGATACCATTTGACACACCCCCCGTGAGGGGTCCACAGTAAGAATATTGTCCGCTCTGGGCCAGGGCCCGCACGGCTTTGTTCTCACCCTGGCTTCCCAGGGTAAAACGCATTCTTACTGTGAGGAGTGATCCCACTCCTTATCACCCAGCCCAGCTCCCCTCTCCAGGCGGTATGGGACTAACTCTCAATCGTCACCCCCTCGGCCTTCTCCGCTTCGCCACCCCTCACAAGGCCATGGTACCTCACGGTGCCTCACCGGCGTTGCCAGATCTCTCCCCCCTGTGGGGACACACGCCCCTCGTGTGACCGAGGCACCATGCACCAGCCACCCATCACCACGAGGAGACCGGCTCTCGATACTCATTTGGACACCCCCCGTGAGGGGTCCACAGTAAGAATATTGTCCGCTTTGGGCCAGGGCCCGCACGGCTTTGTTCTCACCCCCGACTTCCCAGTAAAAACGCGTTCTTACTGTGAGGAGTGATCCCACTCCTCATAACCCAGCCCAGCTCCCCTCTCCAGGCGGTATGGGACTAACTCTCAACCGTCACCCCCTCGGCCTTCTCCGCTTCGCCACCCCTCACAAGGCCATGGTACCTCACGGTGCCTCAGCTGGCAAGGCTAGATCTCTCCCCCTTAGGGGACACACGCCCTCGTGTGATCGAGGCACCATGCAATTAGCCACCCATCACCACGAGGAGACTGGCTCTGATACCATTTGACACACCCCCCGTGAGGGGTCCACAGTAAGAATATTGTCCGCTCTGGGGCCAGGGGCCCGCACGGCTTTGTTCTCACCCCCCGACTTCCCGGGTAAAACGCGTTCTTACCGTGAGGAGTGATCCCACTCTTATCACCCGGCCTCACCTCCCCTCTCCCAAAGCGGTATGGGACTAACTCTCAACCGTCACCCCCCTCGGCCTTCCGCTCGCCACCCCTCACAAGGCCATGGTACCTCACGGTGCCTCGGTGCGCACAGATCTCTCCCCCTTAGGGGACACACGCCCTCGTGTGATCGAGGCACCATGCAATTAGCCACCCATCACCACGAGGAGACTGGCTCTGATACCATTTGACACACCCCCCGTGAGGGGTCCACAGTAAGAATATTGTCCGCTTTGGGCCAGGGCCCGCACGGCTTTGTTCTCACCCTAGCTTCCCAAGGTAAAACGCGTTCTTACTGTGAGGAGTGATCCCACTCCTTATCACCCAGCCCAGCTCCCCTCTCCAGGCGGTATGGGACTAACTCTCAACTGTCACCCCCTCGGCCTTCTCCGCTTCGCCATCCCTCACAAGGCCATGGTACCTCACGGTGCCTCAGCTGGCAAGGCTAGATCTCTCCCCCTTAGGGGACACACGCCCTCGTGTGACTGAGGCACCATGCAATTAGCCACCCATCACCACGAGGAGATTCGCTCTGATACCATTTGACACACCCCCCGTGAGGGGTCCACAGTAAGAATATTGTCCGCTCTGGGCCAAGGCCCGCACGGCTTTGTTCTCACCTTGGCTTCCCAGGGTAAAATGCGTTCTTACTGTGAGGAGTGATCCCACTCCTTATCACCCAGCCCAGCTCCCCTCTCCAGGCGGTGTGGGACTAACTCTCAACCGTCACCCCCTCGGCCTTCTCCGCTTCGCCACCCCTCACAAGGCCATGGTACCTCACGGTGCCTCAGCTGGCAAGGCTAGATCTCTCCCCCTTAGGGGACACACGCCCTCGTGTGACCGAGGCACCATGCAATTAGCCACCCATCACCACGAGGAGACTGGCTCTGATACCATTTGACACACCCCCCGTGAGGGGTCCACAGTAAGAATATTGTCCGCTCTGGGCCAGGGCCCGCACGGCTTTGTTCTCACCCCGCTTCCGGGGTAAAAACGTATTCTTACCGTGAGGAGTGATCCCACTCCTTATCACCCACCACCTCCTCTCCAGGCGGTATGGGACTAACTCTCAATCGTCACCCCCTCGGCCTTCTCCGCTTCGCCACCCCTCACAAGGCCATGGTACCTCACGGTGCCTCAGCTGGCAAGGCTAGATCTCTCCCCCTTAGGGGACACACGCCCTCGTGTGACCGAGGCACCATGCAATTAGCCACCCATCACCACGAGGAGACTGGCTCTGATACCATTTGACACACCCCCCGTGAGGGGTCCACAGTAAGAATATTGTCCGCTCTGGGCCAGGGCCCGCACGGCTTTGTTCTCACCCTAGCTTCCCAGGGTAAAATGCGTTCTTACTGTGAGGAGTGATCCCACTCCTTATCACCTAGCCCAGCTTCCCTCTCCAGGCGGTATGGGACTAACTCTCAACCGTTACCCCCTCGGCCTTCTCCGCTTCGCCACCCCTCACAAGGCCATGGTACCTCACGGTGCCTCAGCCGGCAAGGCTAGATCTCTCCCCCTTAGGGGACACACGCCCTCGTGTGACCGAGGCACGCATGCGGTTAGCCACCCATCACCACGAGGAGACTGGCTCTGATACCATTTGACACACCCCCCGTGAGGGGTCCATAGTAAGAATATTGTCCGCTCTGGGCCAAGGCCCGCATGGCTTTGTTCTCACCCTGGCTTCCCAGGGTAAAACGCGTTCTTACTGTGAGGAGTGATTCCACTCCTTATCCTCAGACTCCCTCTCCAAGCAGTATGGGACTAACTCTCAACCGTCACCCCCTAGGCCTTCTCCGCTTCGCCACCCCTCACAAGTCTATGGTACCTCACGGTGCCTTAGCCGGCAAGGCTAGACCCTGGGAAGCCAGGGTGAGAACAAAGCCATGCGGGCCCTGGCCCAAAGCGGACAATATTCTTACTGTGGACCCCTCACGGGGGGTGTGTCAAATGGTATTAGAGCCAGTCTCCTCGTGGTGATGGGTGGCTAATTGCATGGTGCCTCGGTCACACGAGGGCGTGTGTCCCTTAAGGGGGAGAGATCTAGCCTTGCCAGCTGAGGCACCGTGAGGTACCATGGCCTTGTGAGGGGTGGCGAAGCGGAGAAGGCCGAGGGGGTGACGGTTGAGAGTTAGTCTCATACCGCCTGGAGAGGGGAGCTGGGCTGGGTTATGAGGAGTGGGATCACTCCTCACAGTAAGAACGCGTTTTACCCTGGGAAGTCAGGGTGAGAACAAAGCCGTGCGGGCCCTGGCCCAAAGCGGACAATATTCTTACTGTGGACCCCTCACGGGGGGTGTGTCAAATATGGCTGAGTCTATTAAGAAATTGGCAAAAGATATCCTAGGAGTATCCAAAGGTAAAAGGCAATCAATAAAGGCAATTTGGTGGTGGAGTGAAAAAGTATAAAAAGTTATTAGAGAAAAATATGTGTATTTTAAAGCATAGCAGAGGACTAGGAATAACAAAAACTTTGAGCAATATAAGAATGATAAAAAGGTTGCTAAGAGAATAGTAAATGAGGCTAAACTTAAGGCATATGATGATCTTTATAATAAATTATGATCAAGAGAAGGTGAGAAAGATATGTTAAACTTGAAAAAATAAGAGAATAGAAGGGTAATGACTTAGACCATGTTAAGTGCATTAGAAATGACAACCAAAGGATATTAATCAAAGATGACGAGATCAAATCAAATAGTGAAAGTTACTTTTAACAATTGCTTAGTGACAATTGGCCCGAGAATATAGGGATTGAAAGTACTGTAAACCCAAATAACATTAGATGTTATAGATACAATCATGGGATTGGAATACCTAAAGTGAAAGAGGTGTTGAAAAAGATAAAACTAGGAAAGGTCTTAGGACCTGATGGTATGCCAATAGAGGTTTAGAAATATAGGGGAGATACTTGAGTAGTTTGCTTAACAAAGGTGTTTAACAAGATTATAAAATTGAAAAAATAAAGGAGACATACAAAGTTGTGCTAATTATTGGAGGATCAAACTTATAAGCCATAATATGAAACTTTTTGAAAGAGCAATTGAGAAGAGGATATGACATGAGATGAGTGTATCAGAGAACCAGTTTGGTTTCATGCCTGGGAGGTCTACCATGGAAGCTATTTTCCTACTTAGACAATTTATAGAGAAATAGAGGGAGAGGAGGAAGGACCTCTACTTAGTCTTTATTTATTTAGGAAAAGCTTATGATAAGATCCCCAAAGAGTTAATATGGTGAGTGTTGGGCAAGAAAGGGGGTTCACGGGTTATATGGACATAATTAAAGATATATATGAGGGAGCAATAACAAATATTAGGACTACTAGCAGAGAGACTGGTGATTTTTCTATCACTTTAGGATTGCACCAAGGATCTGCCTTGAGCTTATATATTTTCACGTTGGTTATGGATGAATTAACAAAACATCTACACAAGGAGATTCAATGGTGCATGTTATTTAGAGATAATATGTTTTTAATTGATGAGACAAGGGAGGGTGTAACTGCAAAGTTAGAGCTATGGAGAGAAGCATTAAAGCCTAATGGATTTAAAATCAACCAAATTAAGACAGAGTATATGGAATGCAACTTAGTAAGGAGAGGAGTGGAGGAGCACCAGTAAATATTGATAACCAAGAAGTCCCCTTAAAAACATCACGTTTTGTACTCAGGATTAATGATTCATGTAAGTAGTGAGATTGAGAGGGAGGTTACCTAGAGAATCCAAGCGGGTTAGAACAAATGGAGATGCGCCTCTAGAGTTTTGTGCAAAAACCCAATCACCCTCTCAGTGTTCCATTCCCTCTCCTCTTTCCCCTTGAGCGCAGCCAAGCCTAGCACACCAATGTGCACAGGCTGGCCATGTGCTCGATTTTTCCCCTACTTTTCCCGTCATCGGCTCAGCCAAGCCATGGGAAGGCTGGCGAGCCAGGATTCGTTTCCCCTATGTTCCCTCTTGAGATCAGGCTCAGGCGGTGACCTCGTCATAGTCACCGGTGGCCACCACTTCCCCTGTTTTTCTCCCTTTCACCTGGCAAGTTAGTGTGGGTCTACTCACCGAGTCAACTAGTTTCCCAACTCGTTTTGAGGGGGAACTGAGTTGACCAAATATGCCCTATTACACCTTGAACTTCAAACCTCGATTCTGGCCAATCTAGGAAGGATCTTGGAGATCCAAAATAACCCTCGCGATCACAGTAACGTGAAAAACAATACCTATCTTCCCATTCATTGATCAGGGAAGATCTAACTGTTGATTTGATCAGACCATTGATCAGACTTTAGATCGTTTGATCTGAGATGACATGATGTTATTTTTCGATCTAAATAGTCCATTATGACTTCATGAAGTGTAGATCAAGATCCATACAATATATTTAGGATCTGAAACATTTATGGAGATGATTTAGTTGATGTTGATGAATGGCTAAGATTAACTGAAGATCCAAGTATGAAATTGGATCAAATTCTATGATTAGTACCATTTAGACTACTTGATTGGATTAATAAGTTAGAATTATTAAATTGTTATTTGATCTAAGGTAATCAGGTGAAGATTTTTTACTAGATTGGCATGGATATTTGAGATTGGGCACAATTGAGGTTATCGATGGATGATCCAGCCAAGCAGCTAGTTGAATGTTATTCAGATTTATTTGTGCAAGATAAGATTACTATCTTAATCATTTAATGGGTTAATTTGACTGTAATTAGATAAAGTTTGAACATAAAATTTACATAATAATGCCGATTAGTTGATTTAAATGATAAATTACCTAAGATTGATATAATCTGAGCCTAGTAGCTTTAAAATATGAATGATATAATTAAGAAGAATGACCAAATGGTTATGAGTGGGCCCGACTGAGTATCATTTGAATTATTAGCTAATTAGGAGCCTTGAGATTTTATAGCTGGGAATCATTGGATTGTCCTCAACGCGATATATTAGAATAAGAAAATATAATGTTGTGTAATAATGAATCCAAGTTAGATAAATTGGATTCTAAGTATGACTGGGAAGTGATATGTATCCAAGTAGTGGAACTGTGGTGGACTACGCTAGAGTTGGAGTTCGACTTTGGGAGGTACAGACAAGTCGCACTTTATCTGAGGTAGGTGACTCTATTTAGTATTCTTATGATTTCATATATCATGATTCTTCACTTGACGGCCTTATTCTCATGGACAATTTGATGCATGGATATGTATGCAAATCTTATGATTCTCTTGAGATTATCATTTAGCACGTGTTGCTGATGTTTATACTATCTTTTTTATTTACATGATTCATGCACTGTTCTTGATACATTGTATGCTGCATCAATTTGGATTATTTGAGGATGTTATACTCGAATTTTCATGCATGATTATTGATACATTAAAAAACCTTATCGACTTGATTTTATCTAGGATGATTATGCATGGATTTTTTATACTCGATTTTGTATTTTCATTGATTTATAACGGGTGTTTCTGCCTGGTGGATGTTATGCTAAGAGGGTATTAGGGTTGGCCACTCGCCCTCTGAGTTTATATATTATAAATACCACCGTGATATTAGGAAACTGTGTGTGGTTTGTGCTAATCATGGGCAGGCCACCCACACATGTCTGATCTACTCCCATGCCTTGGCGGACAAGAGTCTCCCGTTTTAGTGTCAACGGTGAACGACAATGGTTTATACCCCAGAGTGGTTGCCACTGTAGCATAGCAATCCATGCACTTATTATGTGTGCTCATATAGTACGATACAAGGAGATGTTTATATCTTGATACACCCATAGCGTGATGATGCACCCTCAAGGTAAAGCCTATGTGGGCAAGCCTATAGGCTGAGTGAGCTACTTGGTGTGCGAGCTACAGGTGAGGGACTTATGGATTGGTATGAGGACTCGTAACCATATATGAGAGTGTGGTGGGAAACTAAAGGGACATGATTGACTTGCATGCTCTGTTATTTATGATATACATTCATGCCTTGTTATGATGGATTTGATTGAAATTGGCTTTATTAGTTGCACGAGCATGCATTATTTGTTATTATGCATGTTGTGGTATTTGGATATTACATTTTTATATTTATGCACGAAACTATATCCTCATTGGATTTTGGAAGTGATTCTGACTAATTATTTATACATCGTTTCATTCTTGATATTTGATGATTCAATTTTTTATATGAATGGTTCATATCCATGAATTTTATCAGAAACTCATATCTTTATACATCATACTACATATGCTTTAAATTGATATATAATGTGGTCACATACACAAGCAATTGCTTGTTGAGGCATTGCTTTGGTTTGCAATGCCTCAAATACAAAGATGTTGATGTTTAACTGCAAGTCCATGAGCTATTGTAGTATAGCTATGCAAATACGGGTTGACCCCACAGGAACTCGCTTTCAAAATAAGGAGTTTAAACAAAATTTAATTATTTAAAAATTAAAAAAAAAATAACAGAATTGAACTAACAGTAAAATAAATATTCAGCTTTATTGAAATGATGCAATTTACAAAAATTCTAAGTCCAAAAAACATAAAATAAAATAATTAAACATCCCTGAATTATACTATCTGTGGAGAGCACTGTCCCTGGATAACACTGTCAGAATATGGAAATAAGATAAAACTGGAATACAACGGGGACACATATGTAAATAAAATGAAAAGACAAAAATGTAATTGAATTTAAAGGAGGAAGGGCAAAACTGGAATTGATTAAAATATCTGGTTTTTAACAAAAACCAGGAAAAAACTTGACGAAAACCTGGTGAAGAAGAAGGTGTCAGAGGAGGGAGAAGAGGGAGCCAGAGGAGAAGGGGGAAAGGGAGAGAAGAATAGAGGAGGGGAAAAGAGGAAAGGAGGGAAAACCCGATCTGGGTTTCCTTCCTCAGAACGTCTGACGACAATGCCTGGGCTGACCGGCAATAGGAGAGATGCCAGAGAAGATGGGAAAGCAGGAGCAAAGAAAGGGTGCAGTGGTGCACGCCTGGCCAGTCTGTCTGGTTGCTGGTTTCGGGCTCTGTTGGACCGGTGATGAGGTAGCCATGGTGAAAGAATGAGAGAGAGATAAGAAAAGTAAGAAGAAGATTGTGATGGGATGAAGCCTGGCTTGTGCTGGTACTAGAAAAGATGGATGTGGGAGTGATTTAGAAGGTGATCGGAAGGGGGATTGGGAGTGAGAGAAGGAGGCGGGTTGAGTAGAGATGAAGAGACAAACACATAAGGAGAACGAAAGAGAAGCAAAGAAAGAGAGAGAGAGAGAGAGACAAGAAGGAGAAGAGAGTGGGAGAGATAGGGTAAGAGGGGTGTCATCTGGCGTGAAGGAGGTAGAGCTAGTGACAGTGAACAAAGGAGAGGGAGCCAAGCGAGAGGGTGAAGATGGGGTACTAGTGCGACAAGGATGGGAGAGAGAGAGAGAGAGAGAGAGAGAGAGAGAGAGAGAGAGAGAGAGAGAGAGAGAGAGAGAGAGAGAGAGAGAGAGAGAGAGAGAGAGAGAGAGAGAGATGGTGGGTCTAGGTTGCCATGAGAAACCTGCCAAAGAGTAGAGAAGGATAGGGAGAAGAGGCTGGCCGTGGAGGAGAGAAGAATGAAGGGGAGAAGGGTCTTGAGAGAGTGCGGTTTTAAGAGAGAGATATGGGAAAGAGGGGAAGATTTGGGAGAGAAGGGGGTGTGGTGCATTGAGGTGGAGAATAGAGAAGTAGAGGACATTAGAATGTGGGAGAGAGAGGTGGTTGGATAACAAGAAGAAGAGATGGAGAGGGGGAAGAGAGGTGGGAACAAGAATATAGAAGGAGGGGGGGAAGAGGCTAGTTGTGTTTAGTTGACTGCCCTCTTACAGTTTAAAGAAGGGGGTTAAGAATAGAAGGGAGAATAGAGGAGAATAGGAAGGTGGAGAGAATGGGAAGAAGTGAGAGATTTGTATGTGAGATGGGGATGGCTCGGATGGGAAAGGA
This sequence comes from Warburgia ugandensis, assembly GCA_035236585.1. NCBI lineage: Eukaryota > Viridiplantae > Streptophyta > Magnoliopsida > Canellales > Canellaceae > Warburgia > Warburgia ugandensis. The sequence goes on from CP141126.1 coordinate 105,801,089, forward strand.
AAGAGAGAAGGAGGAAAGAGAGTGGAAGAAAGAAAGTGCAATGGGTTTGCATGCCTCTTTCTTCTTGTTCCTTCCTAATTTGGGTCCCCTTCTTTTTCTTTGGAAACTCATCTAAAATTGTAAGTTGCCTTCTCCATATGAGTGATATGACCCATCCAATCCTATTTAGAATAATTTACACCATTGATCCCTGATGGATGATCTGTAACATTGATCCTTGATCATAGCCATCCATGCCTCTTTTGATTGAGCTACAAAATAAAAGACTGAATTAGAATTATCTGCAATGCACATTAATCATCTAATAAGCTCTAATGATCATCTAACTGTTGATTTTGACAAATTAATGTTTGGATGATCAATTGGAGCTAAATTCAAAATCAAGCTAAAATTTTCAAATTTGAACGATTAGATGATCTAATTGAATGCTAAATTAGGGGTATTTTGATCAAAATTGAACACTTAACAAAAGAGCAGCAGCAGGTTGACATGCTGACGATGCAGGTGAAGGAGATGGAGGCTTCTAGTAATGTATAGAGGATATTTTAGAAACTATAAGGTTTGTTCAGATCTTACTTTGTTTATGACTTATGAAATGTACATTAATATGATTTACTTTGTGACTCGGACGTAAGGATAAGCATTTATGCTGTATGCGATGGCTGTGTAAGGACACACCCTGGGCAATGTTCTCATATCTTGATTTTCTTACCCATCGTTAAAGTATACATTTTTATTGAAAATTGTATTTAATTTGGATGGATGAGCATGGAGACTGAGTCTCTTAGGTGTTGTATCATGTCATTGTATTTATCAGGTGATGTTGTATCATATGTGTTGTTAACTGTTAAATTTTAGTTCAAATACCCCTAATTTAGCATTCAATTAGATAATTTATCTGTTCAAATTTATAAAATTTAGCTCCAATTGACCATCCAATCATTAATTTGTCAAAATTAACGGTCAGATGATCATCTAAGCTAATTAGATGCTTAATGTACAGTTAGATGACTCTGATATAGTCTAATGTGTTGCAGATTAACTAAATAAGGCTTGGATGGCTCAGATCAATATTCAACAGTGCAGATTATCCAATATAGCATTGATGAACCAGATCATTGATAAAGCAGAATTAGAAAGTTTCCTAAAAGAAGATTTCTAATAAGAAGAGGAGACTAGGGATAAGATTTGGAAGAATAGGAAGTTTCCTATTAGGAAACTAATTCTTAGAAGATAAGGAAAGAGGGAGAGGAGAATTAGAAGAGGAAAAAACTATAAAAAGAGAACCCCAAGGGGAGAGTTGGAGTTTTTGTTTTCCTTAACCTTACTTGTTTTTTTTTCATCATTTCACTTTGCCTTCCATTCAATGTCTCTCTCGTTTTCTGTTTTTTCCCCACACCTCACTTCTCTATCCGATCTATCTTTCACGCAAGCACACACATCCATCCTTTGTTTCATGCATCAATCTCCCTGTTCCCCCTCTCCTCTTCACTTTCTGCACTTCTTACTTCTTCCCTCGCACTCCCTCTGTCATCCAGTACCGCATCATTCCCTTGTAATCGACATAGCCCGACTTTCCTCCTGCCAACACTTCACCACCGTAGGTAGGCAACCGTAGAGAAGCGGCAGGCAGCGATTTGTCAACCCCATGTCCATTCTTTTCTTCCTCTGTTTCATCACTTCCCACCATTGTTCACCAACTACGTTCACAACAACCCCCTTCCTTTCAATCTCCCTTCTCTCTCACTCTCTTTTACTCGATCCCTATCCCCTACTCCACCAATCTAGCACTGCGCTCTCCACCCAGCCCATCTTCTCTACCATCCGGCATCTCCTCCTCCACTTCCTCTTTCGGGCAGCACTATTGCACCCAACTCCCTCTCTACTCACCACTGCTCCATCCCTTCTCCACCATAAGAGAAAACCCAGTTGAGTTTTCCTTCATCTTCCCCATTCCCCATATGTTTTTACTTTCCAAACAACACATGGAGCTATTTGAAACATGTCCCTGCATTTTTCTCCTTACAGGAAGAAGAACATAAGCAAATTTCAGGCAAAAGTCCAATTTTGCTCATTAAGTTGAATTTTTAATTCCCCATACATCCTTCTTCGTCTTTTAGTCCATTTTGTCTTCTTCTTTATACCTGTTTTGTGTTATCCAGATTCTGCTTATTCTTAGATAATTTCAGAAATTGGATCTTGGTTGATTTAAGCATAATTGAATCAACGGTTTAGCTTAAACCAACAGGGTAGCATTAATTCCTCCTCTGTTTTTGATCAGATTATCAATTAATTTTTAGTCATCATTTTGAGGATATCCCTTAGTGTGATTAATGTTTCTGATCTTTAATCTGAACTACAAAAAGTGATCTAAACCATTCAATTTCCAAAATTCTTATATAGCCCAGATCTCTCAAAATTTTTGGAATTTGCTTAATCCATCCAGTGGATCATCAATCAGGAGTACCAAAAAGATGCTGATGATGTCTGATCGAAGTTTATGAGCACATATATGAAGAAATTGACGATAATTAGTTTAGGAAAGTGGAATTTTCTTGTTTCTTATTTAATTTTCTTTCTTCTTGAGTTGAACTTCTGTAATTCTCATTGATCCATTATATCTGAAGTTCGATTTTACTTTCTGTTAATTTTTTCATTTCATTTTAAATTTTCAATAATTAAAATTTATTACAACTCTAAATTCTTAAAGCTAGTCCCTGTGGGATCGAGCCGTACTTGCATAAGCTATATTACAATAACCCATGCACTTGCAAAAAACTCAATATGTGTCATATGCGATGGTCCAAAATACAGAGAAGTCTATCGGATTTTCTGTAGAAATGAGAATATCATTTCACCACCAAAATCTGTAATTTTGTGGTTGCATGACTCCTGAGATTTTGAAATGAATGCTTTTTATTCGTGTTTTTGTTTTTAGTCGATTTTAAAATCAATGTTTTCAAAACAGTGATCCCGACATTTTGAAATTTTGATTATATTATTGTGTAAAACCCTAAGGTGTCATAGTTGTGGTTACATAAATACAACAAGTCATGAATGGATTAGGCATATCGTTCTGGTTAGTGGGAGAGAATATGGAGTAAAACACAGCTAGTATAAAAAAATTGACAGATTACCTAGAAGTTGCTTTCACAATTTTGTTGGCTTTTATAAAATGGTGTATCTATTGAACTTACAACCTCTTAGTTGTGTGATAAGGCACTCAACCAACTTAGCTAAGTGGTCAATGAATTTTGTGTGGTTATCAAGTAATTTTGTACTTTCTTCACTGCAGGTATAACTACCTTTCTTGTTTGTCTCATCAAACTCCTATTATCGACCATTGGAAAAGGATATGAGTAGTCCCTGCTCCTGTAATGTAGGCAATTTTTCCAATTGATAAGATAGTGTCCTAAGTCACATGGTGCATTGAGGGCTCCACATTATAGTGCTTTTTGTTTTGCCGAAATGTAACAAAGACTGTAGAAAACACCTTTTTTAGTTATTTGACCATTTTGGTATAAGTTGGTTATCTAGGTTCTGGTAATCAGCTCCTACTTTTCCTTGTGCATTTTGAGGGTTTATTCTTCACTAACCATGTCCCTTATAGGGCTTGCTGCATTTAGACTTCTATTATTACACTTAATTATCCATTTAGTGTAAGACAACATGATGACTTAGTGGCATTTCTTGACCTATACTTGATGTGAGGTACTTTTATTAGGCCTCTCTAAGCTGAATTATGAAAGCTTTGTTGATTATTTTACCACAAGTGCATGAACTATTGTAGTGTAGCTGATGCAAGTACGGGTCAACCCCACAGGGGCTCAACTTAAAAAGATGGAGGTTAAATAAAATTCAATTGTCCAAAGATTAAAAGAAATGACAGGAATTAACTAACAATGAAATCAAAATTCAAATCTATTTAGCTGATGAAATGTGACAGCTGGGGCTCCAATAGACACAATATTATCTGCTTTGGTTATTTGCTTTGGGTACCTATACACTCTCACGGCTTTGCTCATCTTCGAAGGAAAAACGCGTTGTGACCATTAGAGATATCTGGACCTTTATAACTAGCCCAGACTTCTTCTCCCCAAGCAATGTGGGCCTAAACTCTTAGAGTCACCTGTAGCTCCCCACATGGCAGCTCGGTAGTTCTTCTAGCCAACCCAAAAATGCCGCCTACTAGTTACCTCTCTTCCCTCCTTAGGGAACACGCGTCCCTACGTGCAACTACTCTTTGGGTCCACAACCTGGCTCCCACGTGCAGTCTAGTCTCCACCATCACGAAAGGGGTTTGACTTTGATACCAACTGTGACCACCTTGGTTTTCAAATTCCTTTTTAAGAATTATTTTTGAAAGGCGAGATCCCTATTTGAAAATTTCTTTTAGAAAACAAACAACAGAAATATTTTTCTTTGAAAAGACTGTTCAAAAAACCCCGAGTGTTATGAGATTGATCAAAACACATTCATGAGTTATAAAACCAAACATTTTGATATTCAAATATAACAAGGTAAAACTTATCATTTCCCAAAAATCTGTTTAGTTATAGCCCACAGTCCAATATGCATTTAATATATTTATACATGTCTAAATTGTTTATCGCAGTTACATAACTATTCAGTCATCTCACAACATTTATAAAATGTATATATCATACATATATTGTCTATACTCTCTCTCTGATTATTCTAAGGGCCTAGTCTCAACACTGTTACCTTTCTCTTCTTTGCATTTATCTATATAGTTGGTGGGGTGAGTATATAAAAATATACTCAGTCAGTAAAACTAAGATCACAAATATAAATCAATGCAAATTCGCATTCATGTACTCATGCATACAGTGAAATATCCTTAAGTATGGTTCCTAAGGTTTATCAATATAAATTCAAAATATAACATTTGCATATTTTTTAAACATTCCATCAAAGGCCTCAGATTAGCCGAGTGCAATACAAGTGTAAAAATAATATGATATATCGATATCAAAAGAGTATTAAGCAAGTGCACAAAATCGATGAAAAATTAGTTAAACACTAGAATCTTAATTTAAATTACATATAGGAAAGTCCTTGTCAATTTATGTCAAATATATCAATTTTCAGCATGAAAATATAAATATATCAATTCTCAAATCATACAAGGCATTGTCATGCCTAGTGGCTAGGGTATTTATGACCCTATCACACGCAGGTTGCCCAAAAATCAACCTACGGTAACTGCCCTATAAGAAAACACTGTAAAACTACAACAACTGTCCAATCATAAAATACTGTAGCAAAAAGAATACATTGATCACTATGTTGAGGCAAGTGCCCAATAGTGGGATACTATATACTCAAACACTAACACCAACTGCGTAAGACTTATCACCATTTCGCACGGGAGGAGAATGGATTGTGCAGTGTAGCCTTACCATGATGCCACACTTGATATTTAGCCACTTGGGCTTGGTGTCGAAATATTAACCGTTGGAAGGTGGGTGGCCATCCCCTTAACCCTTATATTATGGTATTTGCCAGGTGAAAGTGCATGTTTAAAACAAATCCTCAACAAATCAATGCATGAAAAATCTAGGTTTCATTGTACCCTCAACGACATATTAGTTAATGATCTCATAATTAGATCATGACCATGGTTTTAAAAATATAAAATTTTCATTTAAATGTGAATAGATGTCAAATATAAATGATGCATGAGATTTAATTAGGAAAATTAACTCATAATGTGCTTTTTATGTTTTCTAATATAATAATAAAATCCTTAAATTTTTAATAAAAATTTGACAGAGTTTTTCCTTTTTATGGGACAATGCACATTTAAGGCATGTGATGCATATCACCTGATAATCATAATTTTATATTTACATAAAAATGGAGACTCTGTCTCCTGACAATTTCACCCATGAATAATTCAAAAATTTTCATATAATTCAAGTCATGAGGATGCTACTTTTGAATCTAAAAAATAATCATCAACTATAATTATATGTATTTAACAAAACAATGCATAAGTGAAATAAATATGAAAACTTAGCAATCTTAGAATTTACCCACCTCAATCTAATAATTCAAATTCACCATAATTGATTACCAGTCAATTTGGATGCTGCTCAACAAGTCAGAAAACAAGGATAAGTGCCTTTATCATCAATTAAGAATCAATATGAGAAATATGAAATAAATATCATACTTTAGTCTCTAGATCATTGATTTATATATTAAAATTCTGATTTGAATAGTTAGATTACCCATGATCTATCGTTTAACCTTAGATTAGATACTTTTGAGTTTTAAGGAGTTTAATTTTATGCATCAATCAATCATATATGGTGTTTTAGGCCTAAATTACAGATCTAAGCGCTAGAATTATCAAATCTATAAAGTAGTGATCCAATCAATATTTGTACATTTAATAGGCTCTTCAAACAATAAAATTGTCCTTAACATGTAAGTCACATTATCAAACTCATAGATCTACTATTTGATCGTGTTTTCAACGGTTAGATTTGTAGATTTAGTGCCGCTCATGCACTGTGTTTAGATCAAAATTTCAATGGTTAGATGATATCCGATTGAACTTTCTTTGACACATGTGAAATTCACCTAGTAAGGAATGTGAAATTCACTTAGTAAGGATTCCATTCCATATAATTTTTCCTAAATTTTCCTTGCCAAAAATTGGTCGCCGGCACTGGAATTCGGTCACTGTCGCCGGAGATGACGATTGAAAAACAGTCATTGTCGGTGACTATTATATAGTTTTAAAACTATAAACTTTCATGGAATTACAATATGGGTTTTGTAGATCTCATTTTCCCCTTCTATGCCCTGAAATTTGGGATGATTCCATCACCATTTAGTGTTGGAAATAAGGAAAAAATCAACGAAAACCTTGACTGGTTTTTCTTTCATTGCCGGCAACAGAAGGAGATTACAGTGAAAAAGAGGGAGAGAGAGCAAAGAGGGAAGCAGACGTAGGCGAGTGGTTTCCTTACTTGTGCTAGTGACAATTGTTGGTGTGGGAGGAAACAACGTTGATTGTCTGATGAATAGAGTATCTAGAGAGAGGGAGAGATGCAGTGGTGGGGAAAGAGAGAGATATGACGAGGAAGGGATGGAGGGAAAGGAGAAATTAGGGAAGAGGGGAGGCAGTGGTGCTTCACTGGCTTCTTCCTTACATGACAGGTAGCCAAGGGGAGAGCTCCATTCATTGAGCTTCCCTTGGTTAGCCGTCACGTGGAGCCTATCCATTGAGAGGAGGTGCCATTATCAATTTGGCCCCTCTATAATTTAGTAAAATTCTTAGTTTTTCTGCCTTTCCAACTTCGTTTTGCCCAAAATTAGTGTTGTTGGAAAGCTCTCAGTTCATACATTATGATTTTTGTGGTTTCAAAGTCAAATTCGAAGGAGAAATTAAATTTTTGTACTCTAACTCCCATTTTTAACTATAATAAAAATGTAGGGTTGTTACATGAAAATTACAGAATTCTAAATTCAAAAGGAGAGAAAAATAACTAGAAAATATATATAATCTACTTTCCTAGCTTGATCATAGCCAATTTCTTCAAATATGATATCATTAATGTCGATCAGCCTTCATCAATCTTTCACTGATGCTTCTAATTAGGGATCCAACGGCTTTTATTAGGTAGATTCTAAAAAATTTGATGATTTGGACTAATGAAGGATTTTGGGTTTTGGACAATTTAGATCAATTTTTAGATTTCAGATTAAAGATCATGGCTATGGATAAGCTAAGAGATGTCCTAAGAACAAGATTTAAAGGTTAATTTGAATTCTGATGAGAAGCATATTAGGAAATAAAGTGATCCTTTTAATTAAAGTTAAACTATTGATTCGGTTAAGCTTCAATCAAAGATGGTCTGATTTCTTAATTCTTGGATTTAATTGAGAATAACACAAACTGGAATAAAGCAAAACATGAAAAAGTATAAGGTAGACAAAATTGGGACATGGATGGAATTAGAATTAATGTGCCAAGGTTAAAATTGGAAATATCTATGAAAATTCCTTCTTCTTCAACTGTAGAAGAGAAAAACACGGAATGTAGGTTTTGTGTAGAAGAGATGACAGGGGAGGAAGAATTGAGAGGTAAGAGGAAGTTTTGGGAGAAACCCAAGTTGGGTTTTTTTCTGTAACAATGAAAGCTTGCTAAAGGACTAATTTTTGGTGTTGTGCTGTGTTGGGGTGCAGACAGGTGCAATGAAAGAGAGGAAGGAGTTGTTAGCTGCGGTGGAGCAAGGAAGAGGGTGAGAGGAGCCAATGGCTGATTCTGCTCCAAAGATTGTCAGAGCCGATCGGTGATAGAGAGATAGCAGAGAAGGGAGTGAGATGGAGGTGTGATGATCAGTGAGACAGAGATTAGGAATGAGAAAGAGAAGAGGGAGAAGTGCGGTGGTGTCTGTAGTTGGGCCTAAGAGAGAGAAAGAGAGAGGGGGGGGGGGAATGGTGAGGTCGGTGTTCCCTTGCTATTCCTACTGTGAAGAAAGTGATGAAGAGGAGAAGAAGAGTGGGCTGGTGTTGGGTTCGGGTTGTGGTGGTAAAGAAAGAGAAGTGGTGTTGAGCAGAGAGAGAGAGAGAGAGAGAGAGAGAGAGAGAGAGAGAGAGAGAGAGAGAGAGAGAGAGAGAGAGAGAGAGAGAGGCAGGTGAGAGGGGTGCGAGAAGAAGAAGAAAGTAAGAGGGGAAGCGAGAGAGAAGGTGGAGGAGAGTGGGAGATGGTTCCTGTGGCTACCTGCCCAGTCCATGAAGAGGCCCCTCTCATGTCCTAAGTTTCTAATTTCATTCCCCCTACTTTCTTTCAAGTATTAGGCATTCTTCACCTTCCTCTTTAGTTGTTTCCCTTTTCTTGGGTTTCCTATTCTTTCTTGCCTTGCAAGTGATCTGGTTCATTAATTTGATCTCAACTATTTAATGCCCTTTAAGATGATATGCACTGTTAAATTTCGATTTGAGCCATCCAAGCATATTTTTGTTGATTTGCAAAATATACGACTAGATTAGAATCATCTAAAACATACATTACATCTCTGATTAGCTTTAATAAACATTTGACCGTTAAATTTAGCAAATCAATAGTTGGATTGTCAATTGGAGCTAAAATTCATATTTTATCTAAAAATTACAAAATTGATGTCTAATTAAATGTTAAACTATGCATATTTTGACCAAAATTGAACACTTAAAAAGATCATCTCAATAACTGGGCCATTAAGTATCTGTGACGACCCAGGTTTTTATATGATGCAATTTTGATGAAAAGGCGAGATCTCTTGTTTTATAAGTATGAAATGCATGAAAATCCTTTTGGTTTGGAAAACAATCTTTCATAAAAACCCCGAGTGTCAAAACAAATTCTCAAATTATCTAGCCATGGCAAAGTTTTAAATCAACATTATTCCCAAGAAAGTGTTAGTCAGAGCCTCAACTATTAGAGAGTAACTACAATCAAGTAACATTGAAAGATAAGGTAGGGGCTTACTTACTTGCACTTAGTCTGGGTGTCTTCTATCACAATCGTTCCTTACCCTTAAGTATTTACTTTGTGTCTGAAAAATGTTGAGGATTGGGTGAGTATATACTATACTCAATAGGAGCCTATCACTACTAGTTTTACAATGCATGCTATATTTAAAACCATGCTATATTTAAAACCATATGCTCTTTCAAGACATGTGCATGTTTGAACACTCATGCTTAATATTGACATAAAAAACCATTGTCAAATTGAAATATTAACAAATTAAAGAATTGCATAATCCAAAATCGAAAGTATCATATATATCATAACATTATGATATGCATAAGATGCTTCATTGAATCCAACTCATGGATATCTAGTATGGTATGGTCGACCAACATTATATCATGCCATATGCAATGCACATAATTCCACGAAACCATAGGGTCCCACTATGCCCACGACCTCACCGCCGTGTGGTCCCCGGGTACCTAGGGACACAGGATCATATACCTCCATGGGGCATATGACACTTCTTCATCGTAAATCATGCAATTCATGAAATCGGTTGCAAAACATGCATGAAGTGCATAAAATCAGCTCATGCTAGTATTGCATTCAAAGTCATAACCCTGCCTAGAAGCCTGCCAGCCTAGAAGCCTTGTTAGCTCTCTCTGGCTTGCCCTCATCGGCCTGCCCTCGTCGATCCGCCCTCATCAGCCCTCCCTCATCGGTCAAGGCTACACTTATCATGCAATCTATGCATGTAGCACATGTCTTGGCAATACATGTACAATGTATTTTTCAAAACCTGTTCTCTTTGGGTCCCTCACAACTGCCTGGCCCTCGGTACTCCAGCGTCTTTTGGTAACCCTCAAGGACATGAAATTTCTGCAAGAACTTAATGCTCATAAATCATGCAATGTATGCAATAGTTTGCAAAACATATCTATGCATAATGTATATGCAATTATTTACAAAACATGTTTATGCATAAAGCATTTATCACATGCATGCTAAACAAGTCATATACTTAAAACATGTATCCGCAAAACAATCATAGTTCTTTTAAAAGAATCTAGTAGCGATAGAGCACCTACCTTGCTAGGTCGCGCTAACCCCTTTGTCCTCATATGCTCTTGAACATGGTTTGGGGAATCAAGGTTAGTTTGGCCTATCTTTTATGGCTTTTAGAGTGGTTGGTCTTATTACTTAGGTATTAAGGGTCCATCCCTATGCCTATGGGTGTCCTAAGGTCCTAATTGGGCCTTGGTATTATCAATTTTCCAAAGGTCTAGCAGCCACGCGGACACGGACACAACGCCTTTTGCGGCGCCTCAATCGAAGCTTTAGATATCAAGTTATAAGCGTTTTAGTGTCACACGTACATAAGGGTCTTAAGAGTGAAAAGGCAGAATGCTAGGGCGCTGCGTGTCAGCGGCATGTGCCCGCCTTTTCTTAAGGAGTGAAAAACCCTGTATCGCTAGAGCACTGCCCGTATGCGGCGTGAGCCTCAGCGGACACATCTGCAGACGCACCGGGTTTTCCGCCCGTCTCTCTCTTTTGCGGGCGCGTCCACGGTCGCGCCCGTTTGGTTTTTCTCAGACATGGTCAACGCGTTTTGTCCCTGTGGGACGTTTCATTCGTTTGGGGGACCGGGGCGTCCTCAGGACACCCTGGTTTGACCCTGTCGAACCAGTGCGGCCCAGGGGACGTCCCTGGGTCCTTGTTGACTCTCCAAGGCTCTATTTTGCATGATTTTTCATGTAAAAACTTAAGGAAATTGATCTTAGAATTACTGTGAAGATGGGTTTTGAGGGATCTTGGGCATACCTAGCTTATTGCTGGGTTTTTCTCCTCGTTTCCCCTCTAGGTTGCTTCTCCACAACAGGTTTTCTTCAAGCTTTTGGGCTGCCATTAGAGGCATCCAAGAGCTCTATTTATAGATCTATAAGAGGGTTTTGGAGGAGGCTCTCACTGCCTTTGAATGGCGGTGGAGAAACCTCCAGAATGGCAGTGATTTCTCCTCCAATCACCGCCGTTCTAGAACCCTCTAGGAGGTTGAAGATGAAGGGTGCCCGTATCAAAACGGGCCCCTGTGTTTTGCAGGCTAAATCCGTTTTTTTTAATAAAAATTATGTTTTTGCCCCTGAACTTCAAAGGGCCATAACTTGCTCATTTTAACTCTGTTTTTTGTGATTTTGGTCTTGTTGGATTCCCTTTTTCCGAGATGCACCTAATGGTACCATTTTGAGGACCAAATTTCTAGGTTCAATCAAGGTAAATAGTGAAATGACCAAAATGCCCTTATCTTCAAAAACTGAAATTTTTATTGCTAACTTGGGATTTTAATATTTCAAAATTGGAGTCATTACAGTATCACCATGTGTTGAAATGACGAGAATGAGGTCAGGACACTCGTGGCTTGAACAATTTTCTGCTTACTTTTATTGTAGACTCCATCAGTTGTTTCTTCAGATGCCCATGGTGCTAATGCATGGAGATAAGCAGATGTGCACAGAGCTTATATCTGCCAAGCTGAATGACTATTTTGAACATGTTAATTAGAAGGTGTCATAAACTCCTGCTTGTGTACAAAGACTCATCTTCCAATCATACGAGATTTACTTTACTCCTATACTGCATATAATGTGCTTCTTATTCTAAATGTGTTATCAAAATAAATGTTTAGTTGTGTCATGTTTGCTTTGAATCTTGGTGATGTGTGCCTCTGTGAATTTAATTGGTGTATTCTTGTGTCATTTGCTACATTTTTTGGGATGATCTGACCTACCCTGTGGGGACCATTTTCCAAAAATTGCCATTGTGTCTTCACGACTTTATTTACTGACTACCAATTTTGCTGGTATATCGATGGTTACCGGTGGTATGTGTTGCCTTAGGTGGCTTTCTTTTTGACACCGGAATACGCTCGACATGTAGCCAAAGTTTTAGTGGGGAGGCTACTTACTGGTTCGGGAATAAATAGCTGGACTCCACTCAAGAGGACTAATGGCTAAATTACTATGTGCTACTTCTCTTAGATATTGGCTCAGAATTGTATTCTTTCATGTTCTATGTTTACATTTGCTTTGTTTGATTACTCATGATCAAGCAAGAATAAAAAATGTCTATATGATTCATCCTTTATAGATTGCAATGGAGCTAGTGCCAATTTGATTCCCAAGTAAGATTAGAGAGGCATTTTAAAGTTTGGATAACTTTTTCTTCTACTATGTAAATTGATTGAACTTTGTTGGAGTGGATTTGAACCATGTCAAGGACTCTTAACATGTGAGAGCAGTAGCCTGGTCTCCTTCCTCAGCTAATACATGCTACCTTCCTATTAAATTCAACTATAACTTGCGAATCCTTTCTAAGCCTAGTAAACTTGAGCTAAGCTGCCCGGTTCCTTCTAGGGTGAGGCACTATACACAGCAGCCTATGTTATTAACATGTTTCCAATTGTTGCCTTGAATGCAGATGTTCCTGACAGGCTATGGTATGGAAAAGATGTCTCTTATGATCACTTGTGGGTATTTGGGTGCAAGGCATTTGTATATATACCCAAAGATGAGAGGTCCAAACTAGACGTCAAGACCAAACAATGTATTTTCATCAGCTACGGGCAGGATGAGTTTGGCTAAGGCTATATGATCCTATTGCAAAGAATCTTGTTAGAAGCTGTGATATGGTCTTTATGGAAGACCAAACCATTGAACATATTGATAAAGCCAAAGGATCAGAAACTTAGAGTTTTGATACTCTGACTGATTTGGATCACGTTCCTATTTCACATATGCCAAGTGTAGATAGCGTAAATTACCATGGTGGTGCGACAGCTGATGTTCAAGATGATCGGGCCAAGGTGAGCATGAAGCTGCTGAAGACATGAATGTTTCGTCAGATGTTGATGATGTTCAACAGGAGGTTCCTACTGAGGAGCAAATAGTTTCATTAAGACGAAGTTTGAGAGATTGTTAACCCTCAACTTGATATTCATTAAATGAGTACGTGCTCCTCACTGACGAGGGAGAGTCTGAGAGCTACACGGAGGTAGTCGAAAGTGAAGAGAATGCATAGTGGATTGCAACTATGAAGGATGATATGAAATCCTTACAAGACAACCACACTTTTGAGCTCGTAAGATTGCTAAGGGCAGACAAGCTTTGAAGAATCAGTGGATTTACAGGGTGAAGTATAAGGGTGACACTTCACTACCACGATACAAAGCTAGACTTGTAGTGAAAGGCTTTGGTCAAAGAAAAGGTGTTAATTTCGATGAGATATTTTCTCCTGTAGTCAAAATGTCTTCAATCTAGTTATATTGGGTTTGGCTGCAAACCTTGATCTGGAGGTTGAATAGATGGATGTGAAGACATCGTTCCTCCATGTTGACTTAGAGGAAGAGATATATGAAGCAGCCAGAAGGCTTGGTTGTTAAAGGTAAGGAGAAGTATGCCTGCAAGCTAAAGAAGAGTCTGTATGGCTTAAAACAGGCTCTCAGACAATGATACAAAAAGTTCAAGCAGTTCATGGCCCAACAGGGTTATAGAAAGACTACTTCAGATCACTGTGTTTGTGTAGAGATTCTCCGAGGATGATTTTGTCATCTTGATACTCTATGTTGACGATATGCTTATTGTTAGAAGCATCTCTTCAAGGATTAGTCAGCTAAAGAAGGCGCTGAACAAAGTTTTTGCTATGAAAGATTTAGAACCCACGAGATAGATTCTCAGGATTTCTATTGTTTGTAATAGGAGGAATAAGTGGTTATGGTTGTCTCAGGAGACGTACATAAAAAAGGTACTTCAGCAATTTCACAGGGATAAAGCTAGAGTGGTTAGTACACATTTTGCTACTCACTTTAAGCTTAGTAAGAATCAAGTTTTAGTTAGTGATGTTGAGAAAGAATAAATGCAAGATGTTCCTTATGCTTTAGTTGTTGGCAGTCTTATGTATGCCATGATATGCACCAGACCAGACATTGCATATGCAGTTGGTACAGTGAGCCATTTTCTATCAAATCCAGGAAAAGAACATTGGAATATAGTGAAGTGGATATTGAGATATCTACATCGTACTTTTAAGTTGCATTTGGGATTTGGCAATAGCAAGCCCATGCTTGAGAGCTACACTGATTTAGACATGCTATGTTGACGATATGCTTATTGTTGGAAGCATCTCTTCAATGATTAGTCAGCTAAAGAAAGAGCTGAACATAGTCTTTGCTATGAAAGATTTGGAACCTGCGAGACAGATTCTCGGGATTTCTATTGTTCGTAATAGGAGGAATAAGTGGTTATGGCTGTCTCAGGAGACGTACATAAAAAAGGTACTTCAGCAATTTCACAGGGATAAAGCTAAAGTGGTTAGTACACATTTTGCTACTCACTTTAAGCTTAGTAAGAATCAAGTTTTAGTTAGTGATGTTGAGAAAGAATAAATGCAAGATGTTCCTTATGCTTTAGCTGTTGGTAGTCTTATGTATGCCATGATATGCATTAGACCAGACATTACATATGCAGTTGGTACAGTGAGTCATTTTCTATCAAATCCAGAAAAAGAACATTGGAATACAGTGAAGTGGATATTGAGATATCTACATCGTACTTTCAAGTTGCATTTGGGATTTGGCACTAGCAAGCCCGTTCTTAAGAGCTACACTGATTTAGATATGCTATGTTGACGATATGCTTATTGTTGGAAGCATCTCTTTAAGGATTGGTCAGCTAAAGAAGGAGCTGAACAAAGTCTTTGCTATGAAAGATTTGGAACCCGCAAGACAGATTCACAGGATTTCTATTGTTCGTAATAGAGGGAATAAGTGGTTATGGCTGTCTCATGAGACATACATAAAAAAGGTACTTCAGCAATTTCACACGGATAAAGCTAAAGTGGTTAGTACACATTTTGCTACTTATTTTAAGCTTAGTAAGAATCAAGTTTTAGTTAGTGATGTTGAGAAAGAATAAATGCAATATGTTCCTTATGCTTTAGCTGTTGGCAGTCTTATGTGTGCCATGATATGCACCAGACTAGACATTGCATATGCAGTTGGTACAGTGAGCCATTTTCTATCAAATCTAGGAAAAGAACATTGGAATATAGTGAAGTGGATATTGAGATATCTACATTGTACTTTCAAGTTGCATTTGGGATTTGGCACTAGTAAGCCTGTGCTTGAGAGCTACGCTGATTTAGATATTGCTGGTGATATTGACATGAGGAAGTCTATTTCAAGCTACTTAATTACTTTTGCAAGGGGAGCAATGACATGGCAGTTGAAGTTACAGAAGTGTATTGCCTTGTCTACGACGGATGCAAAGTTTATTGCTGTAATAGAAGCATGCAAAGAGTTATTGTGGATGAAGTTCGTAAACGAATTTGGCTTTATGCAAAAGAGGTATGCATTATTTTGTGATAGTCAAAGTGCTATATACATTACCAAGAATTTTACCTTTCATGGAAGGTTAAAGCACATTGATGTTCAGTATCATTGGATACGTGATATTTTGGATTCAAAGTCTTTAGAGCTTGAGAAGATTCGTACTGATGATAATAGTTCGGATATAATGACAAAAGCATTACCTTGGAGCAAGCTCGAGATTTGCAGGGAATTGGCTAGGATGGACTTCTACTAGAAGTCCATACGCAAAGAAACCTCCTTCAATTAATGGGCTTGTAGGAGGAGATTTGTTGGTCCAGTTCTATTTTTTAGCCGCCACTGATACCAACGTCAACTGTGGCGGGCGCCGCTAACGTCAACTATGACGGCCGCCATCGTTGATCACTGCCTAAGACTTTTGTGAACAATATGTTGAAAATTAAGTTCTAAAAACCCTATAAATAGGGAGGAGGTGAAGATCGATTTATAACACTCTATTCCCTGTTTTTCTTTACTTGTAAATACCTCATATAATTCTTTCTGTGTATCATTTCATTTTATAGTGAAATTGCTTTGCATCTCTGTGGACGAAGGCATATTAGCCGAACCACGTAAAATTTAAGTATTTGTGTGCTTAATCTTGGGCGGGGACTGTAAATCTCAATATTATGTGCATGTTTTCTAATTAAGGGCTTAAGGGAAAAGGAAAAAAATGTTGTGAATGCCACAGTGGAGCACAACAATATGGCAAAGCTGTGTAGTCAGGCATTTTTGCATGAATGATCTGACCCCTTGATGGGCTTCGGATGCTACAGAGTGTGAGAGTGTTTGCATTTACAACGGGTTCAACAATCAACGATTCAGATTTTAGGATGCTCAGCTCATTTGGTAGTCACGGCATTTTGTTTACGTGATATACAAACATGGAAAAATTATATTAACGGTTAGATCATTCAAAAGTGGGTCCCTTCTGAATGGCCACGTGTCATGTACCTTAGCATTCTTCATCAAATTTTCAATCGTACAACATCCTGAGTAACTGCCATGGGCTGGATGACCTTACGCGGCCATCAAGTTTTGATCCAACCGTCGGCCAGAAAATCAACAGTCCGTCCCTCACAATAACCTAGAAAAGACAGATCTCCTCTTCCATAAACATCCTCTATATATATTTGAGCGGGTAAGCGAGGTGGAGGTTTGTAAGGCCATACACTCCCAACTGGCCTTATCGAATTCCTTCCCTTATTCTTCCCCTCTGCGCTGCTCCACCTCCATTTCCATTTCTCCATCTGCAGAGGGCGAAAAACTGTGAGAAAACAGTGACAAAGATAAAGCCAAAACTCTTACTACTTCTCACTTTTCTCCCTGCTTATCCATTGAATCCTTTCTCTTCCTTATTACCAGCTCCCCATGGCTTCCATTGTTGGAATCTCGTCCTTCTACCAAACCCCATCTCTAGAGCTTTCTAGAAAAACCTCTACTTCCTTTTCTTCTTTATCGAATCCAGAAAAACTCCCGTTAGCTACTCTAAAACCTTCTTCCAACAACCCTTTTGAAGCATGCGCTTCCCTTAGAATCTCCAGAGACTCGAAACCCACTCCCCTTTTCGTCCCTTCTGCAATTGCAACACCCAATTCCGTTTTGAGCGAAGAAGCATTCAAAGGTCTAGGTAATTTCTCCAAGGACTCTCTCCTCGTGGACGATGACGAATACGACTCTGAAGCTGGGGAGAGTTCTAATGCAGAAAGTGCTGCAGAAGGTGACCTAAATATTGCCAATTTAGGGTTGCCGAGTCAGCTTGTTGAATCGCTTGAGAAGCGAGGGATTACTCACCTTTTCCCCATACAGGTGAACATTTTTACTGCAAAATTTCAGCTTTCTTACTTATTTATTGAAATGTGTTGTTAGTTGGGAGTTCCTTTTTGGGTTGGTTCAAAAGTCGGGGTTCCAATACAGTGGGAAACTTCCTTGTTGCTACGGTCACTTGATTTTGTTGCTTCTCTAACTTGAGCTTAAATCTTGTACTCGTTCATGTTTGAGAAAGAACTTTTGTCTAATACCACCAATTAAAAATGAAAAAAATGACTTTAGTGGAATGTTTTAGCAGTGCAGAGATTTCCACGCTAGATTTGGGATTACAACCATTTCCTATGGCCCTTGAGGTGGTTATGGTGGATTTAATATGTTGTTTATCTTGATGTTTGATCCTTTATGTGCTTGCTTTCTGGTTACTTGCAAAGTTGCAGTTGCTTAGTTTTTGGCTTAGGGATTTATCTGTTCAAAGATTAAGCAAATTTAGTCTTTAAGCATGTATATCTTTCTTCTGTTAGTCAAAATTTGCATATTCTTTCTTTCTGATGCCTCTAGTTTCTGGTATAGAGAGCAGTGTTGCTCCCTGCATTGGAAGGTCGAGATCTCATTGCCCGTGCAAAGACTGGGACGGGGAAGACATTGGCCTTTGGAATCCCAATCATTAAACGCCTTGCTGAAGATGATGAAGGAAGGACACCTGGAAGGTAGTTTTTCTCATTTGGTTTTTATGTGCTTTTTTTTTCCTTTGTAATTAGAGGAATGTGACACTATCCCTTGCCATCTCTCTCAAAAATGTCTCAAGACGGTTGGGGCGGCTTCCACGAGTTCTGGTTCTAGCTCCAACTAGGGAGTTAGCCAAACAAGTTGAAAAGGAAATCAAAGAATCAGCACCTTACCTTAGCACTGTATGCGTTTATGGAGGTGTTTCTTACAATGTCCAACAAAGTGCACTTGCTAGGGGTGTTGATGTGGTGGTAGGAACTCCAGGTCGAATCATTGACCTGATCAATAGTAACAGCCTCAAGTTGGGTGAAATTCAATACCTGGTCCTTGATGAAGCTGATCAGATGCTTGCTGTTGGATTTGAAGAGGATGTGGAAGTCATATTAGAAAAAGTTCCAGCTGAGCGCCAGAGCATGCTTTTTTCTGCCACTATGCCTGGTTGGGTGAAGAAGTTAGCGCGGAAGTACTTGAATCATCCTTTGACTATTGATTTGGTAATTTCCTATTTTTACCTTCTTGTTTCTTCTATTTACATGTTTCTGGCATGTTCTTCGTGCATTTTCTTCTCCTTAGATAAAATATTCCTGTGGATGAATAGTAGTTGATAATGGGTAATTGACAGAATAACATTGGATATCTTGAAACACATTGACATAAAGATATGATGTCATCACTGGCCTGGATGCTATAATGATATAATGTGGTGTTTTAGATTCACCCAGTCCATAATGATCTCTTATATATTGCTGTACACTGTTGCGCATGACATTCTTAAATGAAATAAATTACACCATATTATTTAGTATTGTTGAACAGACTATGGTGGTGTTGGTATTACTCCGTATGTAACATTTGGAATATTTATGATATCAAAATTTGTGCTTTGGAGGTAAGCTTTGAACTTTGAAGTTCTGATGTTTTTATAGTGGAAAAGTTAATATTTGATGTTTAACTGTGCTGTTACATTTTCTAGATAAAAAGTTTCCGTCGAGAACAAAACAAAATTCAAAAGCTATGATAGTATCCAGTTATTCTTTTTAAGTTTCTCTCTGTTCTGTTACTTTTTGTTTGATTTTGGTTTTAAGATTTTCTTGAAATATTTTTTATTAGGTTGGTGATCAAGATGAGAAGCTTGCAGAAGGGATAAAACTTTATGCAATACCAACAACTGCAACCTCAAAGCGTACCATTCTCAGTGACCTAATCACGGTACATTTGAAGAAACCATGCCGTACTAAATTTGTAGCTGAATAATATAGTTTTATATGTATGTCACCTGCGTTTCTTCATTTGGCATTTTGATATCCTGCCTTCAAGTTGGTTGGAACTGATTGATAGGACTTATCCTCTGTACATAATAGAACATGGCCGTTTTGTTAGGTGTTGAAAATTGTTGTCATGGTATGCTGGGAAATCCACCTTTAGAAGATGTTCATCCACATGTCTGCCTCCTTATGCTTTTTATTTGGAACATGTTCAGTTCTTTGCTTTTGTAGTTCATGAATCTTCTTGTTTTCTCTTTAGATTCAGAGTTGGCAGTTCTTCAGGAACCTAATTGTCTTTAGGGATATTTTTAAATGTATGCCAAAAACTGGGATATTTGCTAGAGCATGCTTAAATTTTATTTATTTATTTTTTCATATTTGTGAGTGCTACTCTTATTTCATTGTTTTTCTGGCAAACCCACAAAAAAAGAAGGGCCTCCTGTGCATGAAGCTCCCACGTATGCAGGGTCTGGGGAAAGGGCGAACCACAAGGGTCGTAAACCCACACTTGCCATTAAAGTCTGGATGGAATTTCTTCTCTGACTGAATATCCAAATGGTTGACAACAAAGAGAATTGCTAATATCCCTTTCAAAGTCTAGATGTTCTAATTGTCCAAAAGAAGGTATAAACCGAAGCAACAATAGGAGCATAAAGAACTACAACACTTTTAACCAAAGAATAAGTAACCTCCATAACAGACACTAGTAATCCGGTCTGTAAGCAAACCTGATGTGCCGCAGGTTAGAGATTAACCACCCACAAGTACCAAAAAGAAAAAGAAACAACTTATGTAAGGGAGAAAAGATTAACTAGTACAGCAACAGGAGTTTTTGACCAGTTTTTGTAGAGATGGCTAAAACAACACAGGAAACTGGATCTTGGATTTCCTTATTAATAGATTATTGATAGAGTTCCAGCATCAAGAGATAGACAAAATGCAAGGAAATTGTGATACATAAGGATATGATCTGTGTGGGGGATGTTGGAGTTCCAGTTTGGGGATCTTGTGAATATCATTTCTATTTACTAGTTTTTGGCACAGAGAACACTTAACAAGGAGGCCTCTTGTATTTTTACCTACAAGAGTGAATTAGAGTTGAAATTTCCATCTAATTTCGATAATAAGCATGTTTTGGAAATATGCTCAATACATTAAGCATTTTATTAAGATTACCAAACGTTTAGGTGCTTAGTTACAAATAATTACCCCTGTTTTGTGATCACTTAGTACGGTGGTCTTACTTATTTTCTCAGGACCAAAATTGTGGTCTTGAAGGATATATATATATATATGTGTGTGTGTGTGTGTGTGTGTATGTTTATCATCCTGGAGATTGTGTCACCAAGTTGCTGAATGCAGTAATATTTAGGTTCAGAGCTTGAAGTATCCATTATCCTGAAAAGTGACATTCTGAACATCAAAGAAACTCCCTAATGTTTTTTTGGCGTATAATTTGTTCTTAGATTATTTCAGGTCCTCTGATCCAACGGCGTACCAGTCCCTAAAAGAGTGAATTAAAGTTGAAATTTCCATCTAATTTTGATAGTAAGCATGTTTTTCGAAATATGCTCAATACATTAAGCATTTTATTAAGATTACCAAACCTTTAGGTGCCTAGTTACAAATAACTCAAACACAGCCTTTTATACAGTTACCCCTGTTTTGTGGCCCCTTAGTACAGTGGTCTTACTTATCTCCTCAGGACCAAAATTGTGGTCTTGAAGGATATATATGTTTATCATGCTGGAGATTGTGTCAACAAGTTGCTGAATGTAGTAATATTTAGCTTCAAAGCTTGAAGTATCCATTATCCTGAAAAGTGACAATCTGAACATCAAAGAAACTCCCTAATTTTATTTTTTTTGGCGTATGATTTGTGCTTAGATTATTTCAGGTCCTCTGATCCAACTGCATACCAGTCCCCGGGCTTCTGCTTACAATTTTCATCTTCTGTGCTTCAGAAATGAAAAATTCCAGAGGGCTCATGTTTGATAGTCTGTCAAAGTTTGGCTAGCAAATGTGTATTTGGCTTGAGAAACATGTTGATTGTGCTAATAAATTATTTGGTGGAACTTCATTATTTGATTTCTGATTTGCTAACTGTACTTGTGGGGCATGATGTACTCCAATAGCAATATTATCATATTTAAACAACTATAACATGACATGTTTTTTGAAAAGAGGTTCTTATTATACTAGAGATTGTGCTATTTCTATTGTCCATGGTTAGTGCGTGCGTGGGTGTGCACATGTGCGTGTGCACGGGCGTGTATTTTGGCTGGGGAATAGCGAGGAGATTTAAATCTACCATCTCTTGACTGGTATGTACTATTTCATTTGTGAAGCCATTGTTTCTTAGTGCTTGACTTATCTCTTTGTGCTACTTATTTGTGACTATGTTATGTGTTCTTTTTCTTTTCTTTTCCTTTTATGATAAGTCACGTGCACTTGACAAAAGATAGATCAAATTGTCTTTAAATTTGGTCTGCATCATAATATGAATTTGATCATCGCATTGCATATCAGGATTGAGTGTCAACTTCAAATCCCTCTGTTAGCCATGCATAATTTTTTCAGGAGAAACCTATTGCATAAATCTTTTTGTATTTCAAGTGATGGATATTTTTGTAGATATTTATATCTAGCATCGAGTTCTTGTTGAAGGGATGCCTAGAGGTGAATTCATGTAATTATTTGATGCAATTAAGAGTCTTTGCTAGCTCAAAAGATTAACAATTGACCTTGGCATGGTTTTAGGTCTATGCAAAGGGTGGGAAAACCATTGTTTTCACGCAGACAAAACGAGATGCTGATGAGGTGTCAATGGTCCTAACTAATAGTATAGCTTCTGAGGCACTGCATGGGGATATATCTCAACACCAGCGCGAGAGAACATTGAATGGTTTCCGCCAAGGAAAATTCACTGTGCTTGTCGCAACTGATGTTGCAGCTCGTGGACTCGATATCCCCAATGTTGATCTGGTGAGTTGGCAATGTTTCCGTTATTATTGCTTAGCAGTAGGATCAGTACAGCAATGCTCGATATTATATATATTATGAATTAGATTCTTCTTCACCTGGTGTTGCCATAAATCATAAATTGGAGACTTCTTCTGTCTGTTTTTGTGAGGAATCTTGGTAGTTTCTGGAATATTTATTTGTATAAGTCTTCCATAAACATTGGTTGAATTTTCCTGGGAATATCAGCATTAACTGTTAACAATAACCCTCCACCCTAGAATTTCTTGTTGGCAAGATGTTACCAGCTAGTGGAGATAGATAGGTGTTCCGTGAATAACTTCTCCTGACGATGTGCTTATCATCTTTTCCTGTTAAATGTTTCAGTTCACATCAACTTACATGTCTGTTAGCACGAACTTCATATTTGAAGTAACTGTTTGTTATGTGTTATTCTCTGAAGAAGTCGATAAATTTTGACTGTGGTGCTGGAGGATCTTAAGCTTGTCAACTGTATGCTAACTTTGTAAATCAATCCTCTCTTAAATTCAGATGTTAATCATCTGAATTTTGCTTCATTGCATAGTTTCAGCTATGAGGTTTTATTTTAGATATTAGATACAAAATGGTTTTGATTTCAGTACTTGTTGCCTAGATTTGTGTTATTGAGGATTTTGTGCCCCATTTGCATTCTGCAGATCATCCATTATGAGCTGCCAAATGATTCTGAAACTTTTGTGCACCGATCTGGCCGGACAGGGCGTGCTGGAAAGGAAGGCACAGCCGTTCTGATGTTTACTGGTAGCCAGAGGAGGACTGTCAAATCTATTGAACGTGATGTAGGATGTAGGTTTGAGTTTATCAGCCCTCCGCAGATAGAAGAGGTTTTGGAATCATCTGCAGAGCAAGTTGTTGCTACTCTCAAGGGGGTCCATCCAGAATCGATAGAGTTCTTCCTCCCAACTGCACAAAGATTGGTTGATGAACAAGGAACTGGTGCACTTGCAGCTGCACTGGCACATTTAAGTGGCTTCTCTCAACCACCTTCATCTCGTTCTCTTATTAACCATGAGCAGGCAAGCAGTAGTTTCTATAAGTCTTCCTTTTGATTCTCATATATCCAGACTTGCCCTGATTAATTTCTTTTCTCTATCTAACATCTTAAATAGCTGTTGATATCTCAGAGGCACCTTTTTTGCCTTTGGGGAACCTAAGATATATGGTGGGACATTAGTTACCCAACTAAACAATGTAAGAAGAGCTTGATTCTCTATGAGAAAAGTTTCAACATTGATGATAGAATTAAAAAGTTCTTATGTTTCTCGATCCATATTTATGTCTGCACTGCATTCTCAGTTGCATGCTTGTATATCTCATCTTTAGAATACTCTCAATGAACTTTGCTGATTCAGTGAAGAAAAAAGACAGAGAAAATTGGCTTGGGTTTGTCGGACATCTGTAGCCTTTGTAAGTTTTCACTGTAAACTAAAGTATCGGCTACAGCCTAAAGGCTTCTGCATATGCTTTATTGTCGCGTCATAGAAAATTTAGTACTATTAACTTAATAGATATTATAAATGCTAACAAGGACCCTTAATGACTGGAAACTTCTCAAGCATTCTTGCGATTATCTATGTGTAAGCTTACCGGAATCCTAAATCTTGCAGGGATTAGTAACATCAATTTTAACCCAACAATCATATTTCAGGCTTCTTGGCCAGGCAAAATGAAGTTACAAGTTAGAATTTGTTCATCCTCACTTCCGAATACTTCTAGCTGATGTATATTTTTGTGGTTTGTGAGTCTTTCTCTTTCTAGAAAGATCCAATTGAATGTTCATCTATAATCAGTGCCATATCATGGTTCATCTAAAGCCCTTGAGCACTAGCTAACATGTGCTAGGTGTCTCTAATGGGGGGCATGCTTATTTTCATCTTAGGTCGTACTTTGGGAGTCTGGGTACTTCTAGGTGATCTATTTACCCTGTAGTATCTTGCATGACTATTTAAACTCTTTCAGTTCTATTTTTCTGAATGCTATAGGATTTCACAGTACATCTAAATAAGATTGATATTTCTGTTCAACTGTTGGTTTCTTTCACATTGCTATGCAATCTTTACTGGGAATATGATGTTTATTCAGTTTGAACTGTCATATTGTGACACAGGGGTGGGTGACATTACAATTGACCCGTGAACCTGGATATTCTAGAGGTTTCTTGTCTGCCAGATCTGTCACTGGCTTTCTTGCTGATGTTTATTCAGCTGCTGCTGATGAAGTTGGGAAGATTCACTTGGTTGCAGATGAGAAGGTGTGCTCCTATGAATTTAACATTTCTGAATGCTGCTTGCTCTAAGTGAACATAATGAATTGTTTCATGTAAAGCTCAATAAAGGGAATTGGTTGTGCCATCTTGTTAATTAGGTTAACATCATAAAAGTAAAATTCGTGTTAATTTTTTTTTAATATTAATGTAAAACAAATCCCCCTTATATGTGAAAAAGCCAGATGTCCGTCCTTCCATTTTGGTTATTAGTGATGCTAGTGCAATTACTGGTAGTTTCTTTTCCATTGGTAGCAGTTCTTTACCATCCAATGCGTGCTGGCTTTTGATTAGGTACAATTTCAGTAGCTTAGCTTAATAGCATTTCTTGATTATATTCTGAATCACTGACTACCAAGCAAATTCTATTATTTCAGGTTCAAGGAGCAGTTTTTGATTTGCCTGAGGAGATTGCCAAAGAGCTACTAAATAGGCAGATCCCTCCTGGAAATACTCTAGCAAAGATCACCAAGGTTGTTATTGCTGTTGATTTACTGTTTCCACTTGCATTCCTGCTTTCATATGAAAGATGCATTGAGTTTGCCGATCTTTATTGGTAAGATCATGTCTGTCATGTTAGATTGTTGTGAGCCTGTCTTAACACTTCCTGCTAGTTGGTAAGGAATTCTTGATGGGAGCAACTAAAATAAATCACAAAGGTCAAAGACTGTATGTTAAGACAGGCCCCTTTTACTTTACAGTTTATGTTGGAAATGTAGGGTTGTATGTGGGGCAATCCCGCCCAAAGAATTGTTGCTATTCTGTTTATTATCTAGTATCTTAAGCTTCAGAAAAACAGTTTTGTGTTTGCATAGTTGTTGAGGTGAAATAGAATGGATTCGAATAGCTGTAGACTTATAACAGATCTTTGCCTGGTAGTTCTAACTGAGCATTATGCAGTTCGTGATTAGTTACTACATTAGTTGTCTGTCAAAGGACAAACATCCAATATATAAGAACCGTTAAGTGGAACTAAATGAACCTGATAAATAATTTGGCATTTGCTCGTTTGGATTTTCTATCTAGTCCTGTGTTATGGATTGCTAGTTTAGTTCCTAGCAGTTATGATATGATAAGTAGAATTCCATGAGGATCACTGCCTTACAACTTAAGTGGACATGTTTTCATCCATTGCAGTTACCTGTATTGCAAGATGATGGTCCTCCAAGTGACTACTACGGGAGGTTTTCAGGTAGGGATCGAGGTTCCCGAGGTGGTATGAGGGAACGAGGAAGCCGTTCTCGTAGTTGGGGTGGTCGGGATTCTGACAGTGATGATGGCTTCCGGCGGGGTGGACGGAGTTACAGAACTGATAATAGTTGGTCTCAATCCTCAAGAAGCAGCGATGATGATTGGTTAATCAATGGTAGACGGTCAAGCAGATCTTCTTCATTTGGTGGCAGGGACAGGTATTTCTTTGACTTCCAAATTAAGCTTACAAAATTTTCTCCAACTTCTGAACTAGCTTATAATATATTTACCAGCGCTTAAAAGAATAAGTCTTCCATTTATTTTTATTTTTTTGATGAAGAGCACAAACTACTAATGGGCAATTGGTGAGAGTAGTCGACATGTCCATACTGTAAAAGTTGTCGTCATGTGACCTTGAGGTCACGGGTTCAAGGCGTGGAATCAGCCTCTTGCAAAAATGCAAGGTAAGGCTGCCTACTTTAGGCCATTATGGCCCGCCCCTTCCCCGGACCCCGCATAGGCGGGAGCTTCGTGCACCGGGGCTGCCCTTTAGTCGACATGTCCATACTGTAGGGCAAATGCAAAATTTACCCATTTCCGGGGTCTGAGGCAAATTGGAAGCCCAAGAAATAGTATCAGTAGATTTTTTTTTTCTCCCACTACTAGCTTACTTGAGAAAGTAAGCTTTATACTGCATACAAAGAAATTCAAACCTTCCTACTTTTTAGGGAGCTTCTCAAAATGTTAAAACAGTAGTTCTCTGAAAAATAGGCCGGTCTTGTCATTCTGCATGTCTTGTCATTCTGCATTCCTAAATCCTTTTTAATCTCTCTTACCCACTGCTTGGAAATAGGACAAGATAGGAAGAAGTGCCTTTCCTTGGAAAGAAGCGTCCTTCCTATTTTCTCTCTGATCTTCTGGTAAATCTTTTTGTGAAGTACCAAGTGCACTTAGCTATTATATTGCACCAGGATCCTGAGGACATCATTGAGCATGTGTAACTTTGCCACTCCATGTCAGAACAGAAGCTTGGTTGACCAGCACTAAACTTGCATCTGAATAAATGATATGTCAAATATTAATGATGTGGGAAATTGATATGGCATACAACTTATGCTTAGGCATCTAAGAAGGCTTTTACAAGACAACTGTTCCACATATTTTAGCCTCAGCGAGTGAATACACATTAGTAACTTTGGGTTGCATTTGTCATTGTGAAATTTCTTTGCTTTCAATATTAAAATACCAATCCAAATAAGATGTGTGCGTATCATGTAACAGAAATTTCGTGGGCACATGTTTCAATTGTGGCCGATCTGGACACAGAGCATCCGACTGCCCGAACAAGCAAGCCTATTAAGTCTATGTGCGTATACTGCTTCTGCGAAGGTCAAATACTGCATCGCTTCTGAGCACGGTGTCAAAGTGCCCATGGAGGAATCCGATCCTAGTGCAACATCCGGGATATGAAGGGAAAGGAATATGTCTTGCAATCTTGTGGAACTAATTTAGCCTCTTTTTGTGTTGTCCCACAGTCTGTTTGCTTTCTTCTTAGTTTATGTAGTTCTTTTTTCGACCTTTTCTCTTGGTTCATATACATGTTAACATTTATTAGAAATTCAAATGCCTCAGCCTTCTGTGGATGCAGGTCTGCAGAATGTAATATCCAAATTTGTTTCTTTTATTTTTTCTCTAAAAGAACAGATGACAAAATTAGAATTTTAACTTAGAAATGCCTAATTTCAAGGGCATGTATATCAATCGCACGTGGAAAAATATGGTCTAGGGGGAAGTCTATGGTGCGACTGGTGTTGAATCCTCCTTGGCTTGGACTGAAGGGGTGTTATGCACTTTGCATTCACCACCTAATGGCCAAGAAGGGACTTTCCGGTTCTTGTTCACAGATTCAAGTCGCTCGTTGGTTGAGTTTAAAAAACCTGCTTGGCCTACCAAAAAATGAAAAAGAAATTTGATTTTCAACGAAATCTATGTAATCAATTCAAGTTGCAGCCATCCCCTTAATTATCGCTCCAATTTTCCTCCAAACCTTTCCTATTTTCTCTCCAATGGGAAATGGAGGTCAACTAATAATCAATTAGAAAATCCAGGTCCTTTTAGTACTTTGAGCCACTGAATTGTGAAATGCCGTCTACAGAGCCATTAAGGGGTGGGCTGCTGCAGGTCTTCCATCGATGGACATTTTCCTGCGAAGCTGAACACAAAGGCAACCTTGATTGGTGATGGGTCTACTACTATAGTAGCAGTCCGCCTCAGAGTCTCTTTGTAAGCATCTTATCTTCTCTTAGGCAAGTCTCAAATAAACAACACTATAAACGAATAGAATCTGCCACCAGTAATAGTTATTTGTTAGCCTTGACAGTAGCTGCTCTATTGATCGGAACATCATGTGCGGATAATACTGGCCGTTTAATTTGTCACAATATATCTTTGTTTTCAAAGAGAACTTGCTTCAGATTACTTCTTGTGGCGTGGCCTTGAGAAAAACGGCCTTGGGCATCAATTTAATGAAATTATGTGGTGCTTGGATTGTTGTGATTGAAGTCGTTCGTTCATCAACTGACCAAAACGGAAATTAGGTATGTCGGTGGACTTGTATATCTCCAGTCTTCTGCAATAAATGATCTCGGCCTTATAAGACATCATTTCTTCCCTGAAAAATGTTTTTCCTAATAAGATGTAGAAAAGAGCGGTTTGGATAACTTTATGTGCTGATGATTGAACAAAGGTTAAATTTACTCAGGCAACCAAAAGACAAGTAGGTCCTAGCGTTTGAATGATCAAAACCCTCCATCATACAAGCCATGCCCCAAAAGTTTGAAGCATCAAACAATCTTAACCCAGTGATCACACAAAATTTGAGTAAATTAGAAGCTTAGTTGCAAGGGCTAGGATCATCTAGTGGAGAAGATCTTATGTTCCTGAGACGCGAGCCATCAACCACAGACGCCATCAACCTTGAATTGCCACAGTAATACTAAACAGCAGATAAGGGCATTCCTGACAAATCACACAACTAGCACGGAGTGACACCTCCCTCTCTCTGTTTGCCTTCATTTCCTCCCTTTTCTCCTCCTCCCTAGGACAAAGGCCCAAAACCAAGACAACAAGAAAACCTCAAACCCCACTTTTTTCCTCCTCCTCTGGGATCGATCGCAATGGACGGCCCCGGAGAAGAGGCAAGTGCATTTGCGCAATGGCGAACCAATTTTTCTAGGGCATTCCAGCACTACCTCGATCGATCTACTCCTCACCCACTTCCCAGATGGCTCGGAACCCTAGCAGCCGCTGCTGTTTATGTGCTCCGGGTTTACTACGTTCAGGGCTTCTACATCGTCTCTTATGGACTCGGCATCTACGTACTCAATCTTCTCATTGGGTTTCTCTCGCCTCAGGTTGATCCAGAGCTCGAACACTTGGATGGCTTTTCTTTACCTACTAAGGGATCTGATGAGTTTCGCCCTTTTGTTCGCCGATTGCCCGAGTTTAAGTTCTGGTGAAGTCTCTCTCTCTCTCTCTCTCTCTCTCTCTCTCTCTCTCTCTCTCTCTCTCTCTCTCTCTCTCTCTCTCTCTCTCTCAATTTATTATTTCTTTTATGTTTCTGGGGTTTTCCGCGTGGTTTCGGGTTGCTTAATTCGGGCAGCTTAAATTGATGAATGTGGAATATGTTTGCAGTCTTGTAGGTGTTCTTTTCTCTGACATGCACCCTTTCATCCTTTTTTTTTTGGGAATAATATGCACTGTTTCATCTTAATTAGAAGAACTTCTGTTATTCTTCGAGGTTCTTTACAAGTATTTCGAATAAGCTGCTAAATGCTGCTTATGTTTATCTGCATCGATTGCTGAATTTTTCTTCATTAAAATGCTCTTTAAGTCACTCCTTAAGCATAAAATTCCCACGCATAACGTTCGATCATATGACAGATTCAGATATTGTGACCTCGGAATACAAAATTTTGAACTAGTCGAATGCCTGTGTCTATAGTATGAATTTGGATCATCAAGCTATTTATAAGCTAACGTTAGTAAAGTCTGCTATCTGGAGCTATTTGCCATGCGCTACATGAAAAATCTTCTCCCGCTTGTGATTCTATTCACATTAATCTTGGGTGCTATCAGTTGCAAGGCAGGAAATATATATATATATATATATATGTATGTATGTATGTATGTATGTATGTATAAAGTTCCATTTTTCTTGAAATAAAAGCACAAGAAGCATTTGATGAGTTCAGACTACTAGTTGTATTTGGTAGTATGAATTTGGATCATCAAGCCATTTATAAGCTAACGTTAGTAAGGTCTGCTATCTGGAGCTATTTGCCATGTGCTACATGGAAAATCTTCTCCCGCTTGTGATTCTATTCACATTAATCTTGGGTGCTATCAGTTGCAAGGCAGGAAATATATATAAATATATATGTGTATATATATATGTATGTATGTATGTATGTATGTATAAAGTTCCATTTTTCTTGAAATAAAAGCACAAGAAGCATTTGATGAGTTCAGACTACTAGTTGTATTTGGTAGTATGAATTTGGATCATCAAGCTATTTATAAGCTAACGTTAGTAAGGTCTGCTATCTGGAGCTATTTGCCATGGGCTACATGAAAAATCTTCTCCCGCTTGTGATTCTATTCACATTAATCTTGGGTGCTATCAGTTGCAAGGCAGGAAATATAAATAAATAAATAAATAAATAAATATGTATATATGTATATGTATGTATGTATGTATGTATGTATGTATAAAGTTCCATTTTTCTTGAAATAAAAGCACAAGAAGCATTTGATGAGTTCAGACTACTAGTTGTATTTGGTAGAATGAATTTGGATCATCAAGCTATTTATAAGCCAACGTTAGTAAGGTCTGCTATCTGGAGCTATTTGCCGTGGGCTACATGAAAAATCTTCTCCCACTTGTGATTCTATTCACATTAATCTTGGGTGCTTTCAGTTGCAAGGAAGGAAATAAATAAATATATATGTATGTATGTATGTATGTATGTATGTATGTATGTATGTATAAAGTTCCATTTTTCTTGAAATAAAAGCACAAGAAGCATTTGATGAGTTCAGACTACTAGTTGTATTTGGTAGTATGTGGATGCAAGAGAGTTCCCATCACAAGTTATTTAGGGTCTTAGTGCAAACGAAATAATGGAGGACATTAATTTTGTTAGTAGACTCAACGATTATAGTGACCATTGATTTTGATGACAAGTGGAACTTAAAGGAAGAAGCAACTTTCCATGTGTACGAGTTTCTATCTGTGTGCATGTCTCTCTGCGTCTGTGTGTGCTCAGGCAGGTGTACATGCATGTGTGTGCATGGGCGATGGGCTTGTGTTTGTGTGGTGTGCATGCATGAGTGGGTAATAGGTCTTCATTTTCTTATTTTCTCTGTTTGACATTACTTAGTAGGCTATCTCAAATCCACTTCTATATTTCATCTTCCCTGGTAAATTTGTTGTTAGTATTCAGAGAAGGAAAGATCGCTGACGTCTTTGTAATATTCTTTTTGTTTTGTAAATATGAACTTCTACTGTTGGTTATTGCTTAGTTGGGGTTAAGGTTACGACATATTCCTGGTGAGAAAGAGTTACCATGACTATAAGCATGGTCACAATTTGTGAATGTAAAAGCAACTATAGGGACTGAACTACAGAAAGACAGAAACAGACATAGTGTGAGAGTCATCCAGTTTCAGGAGGTTAGAAGTCATATATTAGATAATAAAAAGAATTGTCCAGGCTAGCAAGAGGAAAGTGCATGCTTCTACATATGAGATAATAATGACAAAATCATGAAGGAAAGACAAGAGTTCTATATTGATTATTGTCTTGTCTTTTTTGTATAAAGAAAATTGATAGGTTGTTAATATATATTTTTTGGAACAGCAGATTAGTTTCTTTATGCTTTATTTATTTAAAATTTTGAATGGCAGATTAGTTTCTTAATATTATTGCCTTCACTAATAAATAAAGAACGACGTTATTGAGATGCAAATGAGTAATGCATGATTTCCTTCTGAACAAATGGATACTACCTCTACATCAAGAGCCTGTAATAACTTAAGTTGTTGCTGTTTGGGACGAACTCATTCCAAGCTGAGACAGGGAAGAAGGGGACAATTTTGTTATTGAGATGATCAACACCATGAAATACAGTTCCAGAACAGGTTGGCAGCCATTCCAAATTTGTCATTCTGTATTTCCAGTGGGGATTGAGTGCATAGGCTTTTAGAGAAGACATAGGGATTTTATTTTGATTGAGAAGTCCATGAATTTCCTGAATCCCTATTGATTTGTAGACCCATATCCCTTATGTTGTGAATGTGGAATCAAACTATTGATTCACTTCTAAATCTTCTTTTTTGGTTGAATCAAGTAGATCTGATAATCTAGGCCACTTTCTACAGAAAAGTGAAATACCTCAGAACATGACAAAAAATGAGATAGAACCATGTCTGTAGCATCAGCTCCGTATTCACCAGCGCTGTCAGGGCAACTATGGGTTTGATACTCCTGGGATATTTTTGAACCCTGTTTGGTACTCCTGGGATATTTTCAGCCCTGTTTTGTGTTTGTGTTTTGTTGGATCTACCCATGTGTATCTGTATATGCAGATGTGTTCCAATCAATTTTGCACCCATCATAACATGATGGCAGACAGACATATTAGTTAGGACTGTAAGTAATGAGGTATTGTACCTTGATTATTGTTTGTTTCTTTTCTCTTATTTTTTGAAAAAGGAAAGCTGTTTATTAAGACACATACATAGAGTCACTTATGGATACATTAATATGTACATATACACGTGGGTGCCTATTTTTATAAGTGTATATATACATATGTGTGTGTGTGTATGTTGATCTTTTGTTGAACAGCTGCATAAGAAATTAGAACTTGGAAGTTCTTTCTTGTATCTTTTTGTGTATCTGCAGATTTGTTTATATTAAGGCATTATATAACAGTCCTTAACCACCAGCGTTCATTGAATAAGTTTATTTAGACCACGTTTTACAAAAATGATCTAATTGGTGGGTTTCTGAGCCCATTTGTTTATATATAATTTATGGATTCCTCTGTTTCTTGAGATTGCAGGTATGCCATAACAAAAGCTTTCTGTGTTGCCTTTGTTATGACATTTTTCTCAGTGTTTGACGTTCCAGTGTTCTGGCCAATATTATTGTGCTACTGGATTGTTCTATTTGTGCTGACAATGAAGCGACAGATCCTTCACATGATCAAATACAGATATGTACCATTCAGTGTTGGTAAGAAGGTAAGGAATGTACAAAGTTCTGTTTCCTTATGTTTGTCTTTGGGTGCTGATGTTTCACATTCTTAGTCAGTTTGCAACGCATTCCGCTGGCTGGGAATCTTTTGATCCCATTTAAGCTGATTCTGCTGATCCAGCGCTTTCATTATGATAAATACCCCTCCTTTTTTGGGAAATCACAAACTAAACTATCTGATAACTTCTGCTAATGAAAGAAAGTTTCCTGCTTTAAGCTGATGGGAATAAATTTAGCAAGATCTATCCAGAAAAAAGCACTTTATCTTCAGAAACAAAAACAAGTGTCTTGCCATCCGAAAGAAGGGAGAGCACTTCTTGCTTTTGAAGTTGAACTGTTTCTTAGGGATAGAAATCATATTCAGTAGTCCTTATTCGGAAAGCTGTTCTTCAAAAGATAAACTGAGATTAGGTCTGATCCATGAATTTTAATATGGATAGATCTTGTTTTCCAAAAGCTGGGCTAAGAGTGCATGTTATTCTCTCGTATTGCTTAAAATCCTGTGTGGAAGGGATTCCTTATTTTCCAAAAGTTGGCCTTCGATCCACATTTCTAACAGTTTGTGGTTGTTAGTTCTAATGATGTCTTAAATATATGAGAACTGTTTAGTTTAAGTATTTAGTTTAAGTAATCATGAGATGTACCTTTATATGAGGAAGCAACTGGTGTATGTCTCTCTCCTCTCCTCTCTTTCTCTCTCTTCTGTTGGCAAAACTTAAAGATGATTGTGTGTCCCAAAAAGGGGTATTATTTGCTTGAAAGGTAAATTTTGTACTAGTCAACAACCTGGTCTGCTTCTGCACTGACAAAGTTTCATTATCTTCCAGAGATACACTGGGAAGAAGTCAGCTGCAAGCTCTTCCAGCGACTAACTTGACGGAGATTCAAGATTATTTTCGCTGGGCGTTCTGATGCGAACCATGTTTCACTAGAATATTAACCTTTTCCTGGGTTTCACTTATGAGTGTAATGGTTTTGCTCTTTTGCTTGTCCACACCACCTGAAGTATGAATCATTTTATATGGAGTCGGCCAGATTGCTGACAAAAGGAACCATCTGAAACTCAGGACCGGAGTACTTGCTATTTCATGTGTATATGCTTATTGTTTCAGTTTGACATTTGTAGATGCCTATTCTTCCGGACTCCTGTATTATGAAGATTTTTTTACCTTTATGCTGGTTCGAGGGTGCGCAGTCGCTAACTAGTTGGCTTCATATCATTTGCTTAAATATTGTGGATGCATTTATTCAGTCGCATGCCTTTATCTTTGTTGGTTAGCTAAATTCGTACGCACAGGAGAACTGCATAAAGTGACTACTAGTTTCTGATTGAATAAATCACCAAATTGTGCCTGTGGTTTGAGGTAGACACCGAAAACCTCCAAAAACCCCGAAAACATATGACTTGTATCTGGAAACGTTGAGCTTGACATGAAGGGACCTTGGAAGAACACTGCATGGGTTCAGCTTGATTGAAGTGCATGGTAAAAGGTGACCTGCCTTATGATATTGAACAGCTCTCAGCTATGAACCCACAATTTTAGTTTGTGCTTATAGCCCGAAGCCTGCTGCAAAGATTATAAATGGGAATTCGAACAGATCTATTTGGAAGGAACAAAGACTATGACCCTTTCCACCAGAGGAATGCTAAATCGAAGTGATGGTAATCGCTGGAGTCAAAGTGCTCAAACATTTTGCAAGACAAGGTACACTTATAGATTAGCTACTAGTTCATCTGATTGTTTTGGCTTTGGATGTCTCCTAATACGAAAACAACATGTGGATTGGCACGTGATAAGATGGTGTTTATCATTTTCAAATATAGATACAAAGTTTTAGCTGTCCATGAAAAGAAATTAGAGGTTATAATCATCTAATCTGCAGGATTTTTGGACTAACATACATTACAAGCCAAAGAAATTAGATCAACTAGGTAGATCATTTATATGTAGGCCCTCTCATGTAAAAAGTTGGAGTGCTTTGATTTAG
The DNA here is from genome assembly GCA_035236585.1 of Warburgia ugandensis. Classification (NCBI taxonomy): domain Eukaryota; kingdom Viridiplantae; phylum Streptophyta; class Magnoliopsida; order Canellales; family Canellaceae; genus Warburgia; species Warburgia ugandensis. Next base: position 105,836,549 of record CP141126.1, read on the forward strand.
CATTTCTTCTGTCACTAGTATGAAAGGGAGGTGGATTTAGTTATCGATAATGGTGATGGCAATCACTGCACCGGAGAAGTTGAAATGTCGATGATTGAACTGCAATATTATAGGAAAGTAGTTAGGTGCTGTATCCACCAGCCGAAGATATTTTACAGTGAATATATTTCCATTTAATCAAGGCACTGGTCTTTGGCTCAAGCTTGTCGTTGGTGGTAGCTTGTTGGACTTTTTATACAGTTAAGTTGATCTATTTGTCAACTTGGCTAGCCTAGTACCAGCACAGTAGAAAAACGCCCTATATTGCGCTGTCAAATACTACCACTTCTGCACCAAGTAATCTTTTGGGCTACATCTTAGATCAGTGGGAGCAACCTAAAAGATCTTCTCAATTGGATGGTCTCAGGGTGCGTTTAGCAACTCTAGTTTTCATTTTCAGAGACAAAACTTGGCTATGGAAGCACGTCAAACCGGATTCTAATGTTTCTTTAGAAGCAGAAACGTTTGAAAGCCTCAACAAGGGCTTTCCCATGGGCACAGTTTACATTCCATCGTTTTTGGGCGAAGCATGTTTTTGTCGTTCTACAATAATGTTTGCTGTGGACATAAATCCTTTCTTGTAAAGGTTTTGTATCCTAAAGCTACATATTTATTTAGAAAACAAGGTTGAGGCAGTGCCGTTGCTTTGAGTTAGAAAATCGCCAACCTTTGATTTTTAAAACTCTTAAAGGGGAACACTAGTTAGAATGATCCAGTAGTTCTAACATGCTGTGGGGACAAACAACCAAGATGAACGGATAACTTCTCATAACAAACTGAACATAAGTCGTTTGGATTACGAACGTACGATAAATTTGAATAGGGAAGGAGGACTGTTTGGGTCCGCGTGCGGGACCCACTATTGTGCCATTTTCTTATATTTTTCTAATCTGTGTTAACAGGGAAGGAGGGATTTACAGCGAGGATACACAAATAAATAATATTGGTGACAGAGAGCGCTAGCGTCCCGCTGCAGCTTTGCCTCTCCCTCTCTGTTAAACGCGCTGCCTCTCCAATCTGTGGTGGTAAGAAAGAAAGTTTCGGAAAGAAAAGAAGCCCCACCTGCTTTCTCTTTGTTCGATCCAAGCGAATTGAACTTCACTAGAATTCGAAATTTTCTTGTGTGATTTCTTCTGATTCCTTCAACATTGGACGAAGCAAATCCCTCTCGTCTGATCCCTTTTCTCCCACTTTTCGTGTTCTTGCAAATCACTACTTCTAGGGATTTGCAGTAAGAACACGATCTCCTCTTTTACGATCGTATCGTATTGTATGTAAGAGTTTTAGGAGTTTTAGGGTTTACACTTTGCAATCTTGACAACCCCAAGTCTTAGTTCTCTCTGGCGAAGTGGTGGAAAACCACAAGAACCCGCACGGTGAAAAGAAGAAGAGGGGTAGAATCTGGAAGTAAATTCCAAGGTAAGTCGATCATCTGCTACCGAGCATTTCTATTTTTTGGTTTTTTCAAGTGTGACTTATCCTGTGGCTTTTTCAGTGCCAGCGACTTCCTTTTTATAATCAAGATTGAGGGCTGGGTGATTAAGTTTTTGATATTGAAATGGCGCCAATTTTCTATATCATCATTGCGTTCCCATGTACGATTGGAGCAATTGCACTGGCTATCTTCCACATTTACAGACATCTTCTAAATTACACAGAACCTACTTATCAGCGTTACATAGTTCGTATCATCTTCATGGTCCCGGTATGCTGCATTTGGTTTCTTCTCTGCTTCTTTACTTCCTATTTATGTTGAAAATGTGGCTTCTTGATCTTCAGGATGTTGCTTTTTCTTTCCAAATCTGTGTAGTAAAAGTTTGCACTAAGACATATCATCTTCAGGACCCTGCTCAGCAACCGGGCTTGTTAAATGCAAATAGGAGAACCTCCTGGTGGTGTCTGTTTTCTTTCTGGAATTTTAGCGTTGACATTTTCTTCAGAATGCATGAGGACCTTATTGACAAAGAAAACATGAGGGAAGAGGTTCAAGGAAGCCTTAAAACATTCAAAGGAAAATGACATAAGTAAAAGCACCAACCTTATGTTGCCGAGTGAAGATAAATAACTTTTTTCTTGTACATGAAGTTGTAGATCTTAAAGGACCAATGATAGAATTATAATAATAAAACTTGTTCTAGGAGAGAAGATCATAAATATTATAAGTGCATACGCACCACAAGTAGGGTTAGAAGATATAATCAAGAGACAATTTTGAGAAGATATGGAGGGAGTAATTTAAGAAATTTTCAATATAGAGGAGATATTTATAGGAGCAGACTTAAATGATCATGTAGGAAAAGAAAATGAATGATATGATAGGGCACATGGAGGTTACGGTATTGGAGAACGAAATGAGATGGGGGAAGCTATTCTCGATTTTGCTTTAGCATATAATCCGGCCCTTGCAAACACGTTCTTTAATAAGATGGATGGACACTTAATAACCTTTAAAAGTGGACTCCATAAAAGCTAAATAAACCTTTTTTTTTACTTGGGAATACTAAAAGATTAATGTGTAAGGATTGTAAGGTGATACCTGGTAAGGGTTGAACCTTACAACATTGGTTAATGGTTATGGATATTTACATTTAAAGATGAAAGAAAGGAAATGAACTTAATAAGTATTCAAAACTAAGTGGTGGAACTGAAAAGAGAAGAAAATAACCTCACTCACAAATAAGTTGATAGTAGAGGGAAACTAGAACAACGAAACAGAAGTAAACACCATGTGGATTAATATGACCGAGTCTATTAAGAAAGTGGCAAAAGATGTCTTTAGAGTATTTAAAGGTAAAACGTAGTTAGTAAAGGAAACTTGGTGGTGGTGTGAAATAGTACAAGAAGGTATTAAAGAAAAATGAGTGTGCTTTAAAGCATATCAGAGGACTAGAAATAATAAAAATTATGAACAGTATAAAAATGCTAAAAACGTTGCTAAGAGAATAGTAATTTAGGCTAAATTTAAGGCATATGATGATCTCTTAATAAACTAGGATCAAGAGAAAGTGAGAAATATGTGTTTGAATTTGCAAAAATAAGAGAATAGAAGGTTAAAGACTTAGATCATGTTAAGTGCATTAGAAGTAATGATCCCAGGGTGTTAGTCAAAGATGACGAGATCAAATAAAGGTGAGAAAGTTACTTTCAAAAATTGTCAAATGACAATTGTCCTGAGAATATATGGATTGAAAGTACTGCAAACTTAAATAACATTGGACATTATAGATATAACCATAGGATTAGAATACCTGAAGTGAAAGAGGCCTTAAAAAAGATAAAATCAGGAGAGGCCCTTGATTTCTCATTCAATAGATAGAAACAAGCATTCCATCTGATTTTCTTGTTTGTTTACTCTAGATTTAACTTCTTCTTTTTTTTTTTCAAATTTTTTGAAAAAGCAATTACATAATTTTGAAATAACTTTTGTTTTTTTTCGTTCATTCCTTGAAAAAAAATTTCATTTACATATATAACTTCCATTCATAGAAATTAGAATGCTTGAGTAATATTTCATCATAGAATTATATTTCTATGTCTTTCTTACTTTTTTGGGATTTTTATAATTCTTAATATTTATTTTTGCACCTTGTGATTCAGGCATGCCCCTAGGCCCTCTAGGCTCCAGGTGCACCCACTTGTGCCTTGCGCCTCTTAACTACATAGTTAGTAACTGCATCTTGTTTCTCTCTCTCTACACACACACATATATTGACTGGGCTTACACTGCCTTTAGAGCTTCAATCAACATAAAATCCACCTAAGAGATGGATGAGTTTATGTGCCTTTTCTACCATGATGTCAAACAATAGTCTCCAAAAGAGGTTGATTGACCACTTAGTTTTCTCTTTTTACTATTTATGTAGGCAGTTAATCTTGTGAGAGCTCAGAGCAATTGATCTTATTCTTTCATTGTCCTTTGGCTGCATTTTGATGCACACGAAACAAAGCTACTATGTGAAGGGTAATAAGCGACAAGATATCTTAATTGATATGATGATAGCTTAGAGCAACTGGTCTTACTCTTTCATTGTCATTTGGCTATATTTTGCCAGACACAAAACAAAGCTACTATGTGAAGGGTAATAAGCCACAAGATATCGTAATTGATATGATGACTTGCAAAGGGGAACGACATGGTTCCAAGATTCCTACAATAATTTTGCAAAGTGTATGTTAATTTTGATTCTCTTGAGAATCCCATTGGGTTAATCTTTGATTCAGCTCGTCCAACAAAGATTTAGGTCAGTCCAACAAAGATTTAGCACCTTAGAAGAAACATGCACTTTCTACAATTACACTCAATAGGATGAGGGCTTGAATGCTGACAGAGACAAGGAGAGAAGAAGGGTTACGATTTGGTTCCCAGTTCTTAGTGTTCTTATGAAGAAAGCAACAAACACATCTTGTAGACAACCTAGGACCTCAATCAGTGATGAATCCCTCAATGCAACTCTTCATTCTTAAATCACTATGGGAATGAAAATTTATTCCTCAGGCACAAATGCAATTCAACTCAACTCAAGCATTATTTACTCTCCCTCCAAATCTAGTTACGAGAAAACAATTTATTCCTCAAGTGCAAGATGGCAATTCCAAGAAAACTCTTTTCCATGTCAGCATATGATCTCTTCCTTTACAAAAAGCCTTGTATCCTTGAATATACCGTGTTTCCTATGCAAACTTAACAAATGACAAAGAAAATGTTGAATGTTACCAATTAACTTCAGTGTTCTTGAGCCCTTACCTAATCCTATGTTTCTGCTTGTCGAGTTTTCTCTTACTATCAGTCATCCCTCACCTGACCTACAATGCCATTTAAGAGAAAGCATTATTCCTCAGGGGCAAAATGCAATGCCCAAGAAAACTCCCTTCTGTATGACACATGGGATGCTTGCTTCAGCTTGTAGAGCGATTTCTTGAGTTTTGCACTTCGCAGATGTAATAATCTGAATTTCATCAATGAGAGACCGTATGGCTGTGGCATGAAAACATCTTCTTTGAGATCACCATGAAGGCATTACTAAATTTCTCGTTGTCTTATGTGCCAGCCATTTGAAAATGGCGTAGAGAGAACCGTTCGTAATTTCATAGGATAGTTGATTGAACTACTGGATTGAAAGTTTTTGTGTAATTAACTCCAGTCCATTGGTTATATCCGATGGGCCCCTCAGCTTTTCCTATTATCCTCAATTCCCATTTGCATCTAGTAATATTAACCCTTGAATTCGATGGGACAAGATATCTTGTACCATTTCATATTAGTGCATTTTTCTTCTGCCATAATGCACTGCCAAATAGGAGTTTTCTTTGCTTCAATAAACATGTCAGTTCTCTTTTGGCTAGTGCCGCTTGTAAAATTTTTAGAGGAATCAAAATGTTTAGTGGTATTTAATAGAGTGGAATGGAGGAATAAGATTCATGTGGCCGACCCCTAATTGGGATAAGGTCTTGACGATGATGATGATGATGAAAATGTTTAGTGGTAACATTAACATTGGGTGAACTTCTTTTAGTCATGTGATGAAGTTGCACAGAATAACTTCTAATTTCATCCCATTGAGTATCTTGACCACCTGCCAGATAAGCAAGAGCTAATCCCCACGAATTAGTTGGCGTAATGTGATTTGGTTGAGATATTGGTTCCAACGAATTTCATTCAGATTAATTCCATGAGAATGACATTTAAACAGTTAAAGGTTGGTAGAGGCTGATTTATTGGTTATTGGTTATCCTTTGATGGCACTTGAAGAAAGGTTCCTTCAAAGTAGGATTATGGGCTGGAACAATTGAAAGTTGGAAAGATTTCCTGTAAAGTAGGAGACTACTTTTGGAGATTTGAAGAACTAAGAAAGGAACTACGCGCATACGAAAAATGAGGAGAAAAAGTAGTATTATTAGAAAGAACAAAGAATTTGAATTAAAGAAATGAGAGGATGAAGATATGTTACCAAGACTTGGAGTCTTCTTTACATTTGTTCAGATTGACAGGTATAGCACGCTAGATGCTACACAAGGCACTTATGGTAGGCCCCAAGAATGGATGATTGTGAAAGGGAAAAGATAACTCTTCAAATCTCTCTTGCAGTGCAATATTGATGTGTCTAGATGACCTATCAAGACATCTACAGCCACTATGAGATAAATCTTTGACACTATGAATCAACTTTAGTGTTCTTGGATCCTTACATAATCCTGTATTTCTCCTTGATTATTCTTCTCCTATTAGCAGTCTTTCCTCTCCTGACCTCCACAGACAGTTAAGAGAAAGCACTTTATTTTGCCAAAGCAAAAATGCCAATTGCAAGAGAACTCCTTTCTATATGTCAGTAGATATTCTCCTGCTACAATAAGTGCTTTTTCCCCTGTGTTCCTCCTGACCTCCACGAAGAAAGTTTCTTTGGAGTTTCTCAATGCTTTTCATTCCACTTGCAAATCTATGGTGTCAGGATCTCTTTGGTGCTTCCAACCTGATGTTAAAGTTCTTCTTTAGTTCTGCAAATTTTTATCCAAGTACTTCTCTTCTTAGGTGTCAAACGGAGTGTGATATTTTTTCCCTCTTTTCTTTAACTTATTAATTTTGTTTTTCACATGTGTTTTGTGCAATGCACCTAACACACACACTACTCCATGCTAGCATGTATGTGACATATTGGTGTATCCGTTTGTATGAAGTTTGTTTTAGTTTATGCATGTTCTTGCACATATGAATGTCATGTTGAGAGTATTGAAGTGTATGCTTGCACTTTTGCATTCATTATGTTCGAAGAAACATACCAAATGCTTTGGTGCGGTGCATTTGTGGCCATAAAAATGATTGCCCTCGTGCTTTCTTGTTTCGCTACATATGGTGACTGGAAAGGCAGAACATAAAGGTCCTATTTCGAGATGTTGGTTAATGACTGGAATGCCTGCCAAAACCTTTTGGTGGCCATTTTGAAACTCAAATCAACCAAATGAAATGGAACATCAAATTTGGTTGGATATAGGGAGGTTAAAAGAGAAAATTATGACAAAAAGAAAGGCTTCTACTCATCATTGTAATGTGTGCTCATTTTAAGTATACTTCACAACCAAGTGATAGATAATTGCAGAGTCAGGTCAAGGGTAGGATTTGATTTTAGCCAATGGCTGCAGAGTAAGGTCAGGGGTTGGATTTGATTTTAGCCAATGGCTGCAGAGTAAGGTCAAGTGTAGGATTTGATTTTGGCCAATGGCTGCAGAGTAATTGCTGAACTAATTGTTCATCAAAATTGTAATTTATTCCCAATCACAGATTAGAATGACATGGTCAGCAAAGTAGCTTTATGCTACATACTTTTAGCATTTAATAGTTTACTGTTCAAAAAGAACAAAGCAATACATGAGAACGTGAGAAGTAATATAAAGTATATGCTTAAAGTGACTCCAGGATTTGGGTTTATACTTGAAAGGTGCATGCGTAGAGTTTTGAGGCTGGGCATCAGTGGAAAGCACATTTTGGGACACTTAATTTTAAGCTTTGAGATTGATATATGTGGTTCCTATGAATAAGTACCTTTTTGTTTGTGTTCTTTGGCTGATGCATTTTCTACTCTCTCTCTCTCTGGTGTTTAACTAATCCTGTATACTTCTAAATTGGTTCACGCTTATTGGTTGTTCATACAGACTTGTCTTGGCCTAAACAGAGCCTCTATTCTTTCACAGGTTAATGCACTCATGTCGTTCCTGTCCCTTGTCTTAAATCGAAGCTCAATCTATTTCAATTCAATTCGGGAAGTGTGAGTATAATTTTTCTTTTAAGTTCATGATGTACATATCTCTCTTATGTTCTCCTGAATGCATGTTACTCAGATAAGTTCAGCTCTTTTCCTTACTTATTGTGCATATCTCCATCTTTGTCTCTAGCAGCAGGTTTGGCCTTCTTTAAATTAGCTATAGTTCTCCTCCACACCACTTATCTTATTAAGTGCAAAATGAGCAGATGAGGTTGTATGTGCTGTAGGACAATGGAATTTTTAAGTCCATCTATTGTAGGTCAGGATAGTATGACGAAAATGTTTCTAGTTTCTGCATTAATATAGATCAGATACTTTGTTGTCAGCTGACATATTGGATTCAGCTTGTACTCCAAAAGCATTTTAACCTTAGCAAAATGGGAATTTTAAGTCCCGCTATTTTAGATCTTGATGCTATAACCAAAGTTTGAGCATTTGAGATATTAGATTAGATACTTGGTGCTCAAGCTGACATATTGGATTCAGCTTGTAAACAGATGACATTTTAGCCTTATTCAGTGCAACTCTGCTCCTTAATATAACTTATCTGAAAATATAGAAATTGGTTCTGTGTTTATGCTGCAACAGATTTGAAAATTTAATGGTGGCTCATGTTGGTCATAGTGGTATTTCAGAAAGTTCCAGGTATTTCAGAAAGTTCCAAGTTTTAGGACTGGGACAGTAGGTCAGTGCCTAGATGGTGGGTTAAATTGTCTGGTTTTAGTAGTTATGCTAGAAAAAACAACATATGTGTGTATGTATGTCTATATAGTGAAGTTTCTACTCTACAGTTGCAAGTATGTAATTCTTGTACATTATGTTCGTCTTTATGAACTTCTTTTGGTTATAAGACACCATTATGCTGTTTCTATAAAATATTCTTTGGGTAAAAATTCAAGACCCCTCTTTGTTCTATATCATTGAACCTGTACCTTGACAGGGGAAGATACTCCTAGTAGGTGGCTTTGATTAGCAAATTATTGACAAGAACCAGATAACTGATGATTTTATTTGACATGAGGAGATTGGGATTGAACTGTGACGGCATTCTCTGAAGATATTTCTCTGAGGTTATCCTTTTCTTTTCTGGATAGAAAGCTTCCCTTTAATGTATTAAGATTGCTCTAGAGCTTTAGTTGTTCTTAAGCATATAAAAAATGGGAGATTTAGATGCAAGCTGTAGCTTGTGGATGTTAAGGCACGCAACGAGATTTTAGGTGGTTGTTGACTGAAATTTCTTTTCAGAAAATAGCAAATTCGGTTTTCTGTTGAGGAAAGGTTTGATAGATTTGGTTCTGAATTCCCCCACAGGAGAATCTATTAGAACTGCCTCAATGTTTTCTTACAACCATGAGCGATAACTGAAACCTAATCACCAAAGACTTCTTGTATTTTGATGGAGAGATCACATAGAAAGCATGGGTAATCTGGACTGAAGTTAGATGGGTCAAAGATTTGCGTGATTCATGTTGGAGCTCTCATTTGGGCTGCTTCTTGAATAGATATAGGCCATTGAATGGATAGTTAAGAAGGTGAAGTCCGACGGCTCCATGGTTTCCAGCTACTTACTGTTGTGGGAACAGAGGACGGCAGTCACTTTACTGCTTTGGGTTACCAGTGTTTCTCTATCATGGGCTGTTGTACAACTATAGCCACGAGGGAGGAAGTTTGGGGATGGATTCTTGTAAACTTGAAGGCCTGTAATCCAGAAAGACAAAAACTGAAAAAGTCACTCACGAATCTACATAAAGGCCATTAGTAATAATGGTCTGAATGGTTTTTTGCTTTGGTTTTAAGCCTTTTAACATGCACCACACATTGCAGGTTAGAAGTGTACACACACATATAGGCATGTACCAGAAAGACAAAAACTGAAAAAGTCACTCACGAATCTACATAAAGGCCATTAGTAGTAATGGTCCGAATGGTTTTTCTGCTTTGGCTTTAAGCCTTTTAACTTGCACTACACATTGCAGGTTAGAAGTACACACACGTATAGGCATGTGTTTACATGCACATATATACATACATATTTTTGTATGTGCTCAACCACCTGGTAACTTGGCATGTAGGGCCCCTTTACATGGATGATCTCACCATTGTTTGATCCTACCTGTTCATGTCATTTCTTTGAAATTGGATGTCCAGTAGTCCATGAGTCTAGAATCTGAAAACATGTACTTAGATGACATGAAATGTTACGGTTGGAAAGTTAGTATCCGCAATGGCCCCTATTTAACAATCAAGTCATAGTTTTTTGGTTTCTTGAAACATCCAATCATTGTGATTTTTTGACTACTAGATATCCAAAGTTGAAGAATCAGATGGACATGCTGGAGCTACCAAAGGTGGACCCATCATATACAAATAAGGGGCAATACTGCAAGTTTCCATGTGGTCACAGTTCATGCCAGATTTCTTGCATATAGTCTCGGTAAGAGTACATGCTCAATAGGAAAGGAAAGTACATGCCACTTTTTCCATTCAATGTCGAACTTTTTACTTTTTGTAGATCTAAGCTGTTCACATGTTAGGATTAAATTAGGTAAGACATCACGTTTCATGCCCATTGGATGTTGTTAGCCTATGTTTCTTCCAGTAAACAATCACAACTGTCAGAACAAATGAACAATAGTGTTCTTTACCATGACTCATCTCTCTCTCTCTCTCTCTCTCTCTCTCTCTCTCTCTCTCTCTCTCTCTCTCTCTCTCTCTCTCTCTCTCTCTCTCTCTCTCTCTCTATATATATATATATATATATATATATATATATATATATATTCGTCTGAACAAAGTGCTACAAAGAAGCCAGCACTACCTTCAGAACAAATGAACAGTTTTGTTCTTTTTTCCCCCTTATTTTATTTAGTTGGTCATGAGGACAATAAGTGATAAGAGATATAACAGTGGATGCTATTTTCAGTCATTACGTAATAAGAGATAAATCTGCTGATTGGATAAACACTATATGTTAGAATTATACCTAAGTATTGCAGTTATGGTGCTCAAAAGACAACATGAGGAGTAAATGCATTGTATCCTTTTCCATTTGGGATAGATACCGTTGATGCCATGTGAAATGGGTCGGCAAACTATAGGTTGGAAATATGGCTTTCTTTGTGGTTGGTGCTGGATATAGTTACGAAATTTACTGAGTTTATCAAAAACATTGAAAATTGTGAATTTACTAAATGCCGTTTGAAATGTGAATAACTCTCAACATTTTATATGTTTCACGAATTTTCTAAAATTGGGAAATTTACTCATTAGAATGCAATCTTATTTTGTTTTATTGATCTGTATGCTAGGGCTCTCATCAATAGTCATAATGGATCATACACTATTCTTTCTTCATTCATTTCATCATTACCTTCAAAACAAAAAGAAAAGAAACTTACTGATTAGCGAGGCAGAAAATCTGTAGGAAATACACTCAATAGTCCATTGAAGGTGTTTTTCTTAAAAAGAATTATTTTATTAGGCCATGTCATTCCCTTCTGTCTTTTTTTTTTTTTGCCGCGGGGGGGGGTGGGGATTTTTTAAATTCATTTTCTGCATGTTTGTAGTTTTTAATATTCTTTGCCACTCCCTGCTTCCTAAAAAAAGAATAGGCTGAATCCTGCTTCTGAATATGCTTCCGGAACTGGTGACCTTGGTATTTTCTTCTTGTGCTTTCATTTTTATTTTACGGAAAACAGTACAGACATACCTTGAGCTACCAAGGTTTTGTGGAGACCCATTGGAGTTTTGACTTGATGATAATAATACCACAACTTTCAATTTTGCTGCAGCTGGATCCTTCTGTGAGCTTTCCATCTAATGGAGCTGATGGAAGCCCTTCTAGGTCCACCGAAGATAAATTATTAAGTTCTTTCTTTTCTTCCAGTTGAAAAGGAGTCAAGAGAAGATTTCAGTTTTTTTTTTTTTCCTTTCTATTTTAGCATTGATGAAGGGGAGCCTTGGCCCAACGGTAAAAGTTGTCGCCATGTGACCTTGAGGTCATGGGTTCAAGGCGTGGAATCAGCCTCTTGCAAAATGCAAGGTAAGGCAGCCTACTATAGGCCCTTGTGGTCCGCCCCTTCCCCGGACCCTGCATAGGCGGGAGCTTCGTGCACCAGGGCTGCCCTTTATTGTAGCATTGATCTCTCTCTCCGTGCATATATGAACCAGAAGTTCAAGTTCTGCAGTCACGTTAATGCTCTGTGCATATATGAACCAGAACAGATTTTTGGGTCTCTTTATTGGATCTTTAAGCAAAGGAATTTGAGTGAATATCAGATAAAGACCTAGGATTTGACTTTCAATCTGATTTCCCTAGCAGGCAGAATTTCAATGTTATGCTCCCTGTTTCGAGCGTACTCCACTGAAAAATCAAACTTTGATGTACCTTCAGAAAGTGCATCACATGCCAAAAACAAAATTCTCGGTGGTACTCATGAAGGCAAAAAGGGTTTTCAAAACAATGATCCACTTGTTGCCCTTCTGCTTGAAATACCTAATAGGCATGCAAAAGAAAGCAATTTCTTATGCGTGTCCCTTGCCAAAACAAGGGAGAGTTTGCAACCCCTGATGGCTTCTGTTCTCCAAACCTTTCAGACTAAGACTCCAGAATCAAGGCATTGTATTACACAGAAAAATTGGCAAGAAACTGAATTGGTATCTTAATGTGTTAACTTTTTACAAGAATAGAGTTTGGGCTTTGGTTTTCAGAGCTTTGCTAACTTTGTTTAGTACTTTGAAATAAAAAACCTTCAAACAGTGTCTTTGCGAAATTAGCAGCTGTAGGAAGTATCAAGGCATTTTGCCTTCTGCTGGGTGCGGCCAGAAATCATTTGGTGCTCCCGCTTATGACTATGGTATTCTGTTAATCAAGGTTGATGATGAACTCCTTTTATTCATGTTAGAGGGAAGGGTTAATGTTGTGGATATCATTGGGTTCACTAGTTCAGAATCAATCTCTTCAAAATGTAAAGATAGACATGGCTTAACATACAGTTGTGCAATGCGCTGGTATTTTAATAAACTGTTAGGTGATCATCCTGAACCCAAAACTAATCTTCTTCTCTTAAAGCTCTGTTAAATAAAAGACCATATGATTAAACTTCAACTAAAATCAGGAACTTCTTATCTCATTAAATGTCAAAATCTTTTCTTACAACTAAAACCCAGATATTGCCTTTATATCTCCATCCAATGCACCTAAACCCTGAACAACTGATTTGGGTTGTTGTCACTTTGGAAAATGTAGACAACCATCACTCCATGCCGTCTGGTACAAAGCCGAGGAAGCAATCCATAGAAAGCAGCTGAAGCCATGCCATGGGAAGACTGTCTGGCAAGTTGCAGTGGTAGGGAAGAAGAAAAACCCCTAGGGTTTGCAATGTAGACGATGAGTAAAAAAGAAAGAGTAAAGTAGAAAGGAAAAAAATGTTGAAAGTCTTTTCTTGACTCCTTTTTTCACTGTAGGAAAAGAAAAGAGATAATAATTTAATTTTGGGTGGGACCAAGAAGGGCTTTGTTAGCTCCATTGGACGGAAAGCTGACGGAAGGATCTAACCTGCACCAAAATTAGAAAATGTGGTATCATCATTGTCGAGTCAAAACTACAAGGGGAGGTATGTCCCTACCTTTTTCCCTTTGTCCCTTTATTTTGTAACTCATGATTTTGTATTCGGTTCATCAGTTAGCTCTTATGATCATGTCCTTCCAATCTGGTGCAAGTGTAAGTAGAATAGTATATTTAGTTCATTGCTTTGGCTTTGATTCAAATATTGAACAAACAGTATATGTATAGTAGATGAAGAGAAGACGTGGATTCTTCTTGCCTTACCTTGGCTACCCATATTATGCTGTTTTCAAATTAATAATGTGGTCATTGAAAAGAATTAGTTCTGATTGTCTTTTCCTTTTTGGAGAAAAAAATAAATTGCTTCTTTCCTCTGGGTTTATCGAAGCTTGATGAGTGTTCTGGCAAACTTGTTCTTCCTTTCAGCTTTTGAATGAAGTACCTTTTCTCTGATGGTTCCTCTAGGCTGCTAGCCTAATTTCTGACGTTATAAATGTTAAGAAATTCAATGTCCCTCTGGGAACTTCTACTTAGCATCTGATGTGAATGTTCACTGCTGCTGTTTCAGGTATGAAGCTTGGGTCATTTATAATTTCCTCTCTCTGTGTTTGGCATGGGTGGGTGGGCCAGGTGCTGTTGTATTAAGTTTGAGTGGTCGGGTTCTGAAGCCATCTTGGTGTCTGATGACATGTTGCTTCCCAGCCATGCATCTTGATGGGTGCGTGCCCTTTTTCTGTCATAATAATTGATTCAAGTAGTTTGAGGTATTTCATGCAAGAATTGTTCTAGATGAAGTCTCTGCATTTGTTATTCTATTATATCCTTCTAATACAAGTTACTAAATCTGGTCATGGTTGACCAGGCGTTTTATTCGGAGGTGTAAACAAGGATGTTTGCAGTTTGTGATTCTGAAGCCCATCTTAGTGGCAGTTACATTTATACTCTACGCCAAACGGAAATATGAAGATGGAAATTTTAGTGCAAAACAATCTTATCTGTATGTCACAATAATCTACACAATCTCATACTCGATAGCACTGTATGCATTGGCACTGTTTTATGTGGCATGCAGAGATCTCCTTCGGCCATTCAATCCAGTTCCAAAGTTTCTTATGATCAAATCTGTTGTTTTCCTAACATATTGGCAGGTATACTCTTCTTGTCTATCTTAAGAAAATTTCTGTATGACATTGCGTGGAATCAGCCTCTTGCAAAAATGCAAGGTAAGGCTGCCTACTTTAGGCCATTGTGGCCCGCCCCTTCCCTGGACCCCGCATAGGCGGGACCTTCGTGCACCGGGGCTGCCCCTTACATTGCTTGAGCCTTGAACTGATTTTCTTGTCTATCTTACACTTATATTTCTCTGCTGTGCAGTCTTATGCCCATGGCATGAGCAAAGAGCAGAGAAATTGTGGAGTGAGGAAAATGTAAAGTAGGCAAGAAGGAGGTTTACAAATTAAAATTTCCCTTCTTGATTCTCCCTCATTGACAAGAATGTTTCTGTTTCTGTGTAGGGTGTTTTGGTCTTCCTTGCTGCCAAGTCTGGATTCATCAGCAGTGCAAAGGAAGCAGCTGAATTCCAAAACTTCGTCATATGTGTTGAGATGCTTGTTGCAGCTGTGGGCCATCTTTATGCATTTCCTTACAAGGAGTATGCAGGTGCAAATATTGGTGCCACTGGTGGTCTTACTGGAAGCCTTGCACATGCCTTGAAGTTCAATGATTTCTACCATGACACAGTCCACCAGGTGATTTTCATGATTCTCACATCTGCTGTTATCATATGCCAGTTGATTTGTTGCAACTTGCTACTGTTCTACACACTAATCTCCCTAACTACAAGGCATATTTATTTTGCAGTTTGCTCCAACTTATCATGATTACGTACTTTACAATAGCAATGAGGGTGATGAGGGAGCAAGGAAGTACCGGTCTCGCACTTTTGTGCCGACTGGTCAGGAAATGGATGCAGTGAGAAGAAACAAACATATGTTCGGAAACAAGATTGATGATATACAGTTAGCAAGTGTTTCCTCTTCTGGTACAAGCACCCCAGTGTCAAATACAGTGCAGGAATCAACTGGCTCACAAGTGATGAAGTCTTCATTGCTTATGGATACTTCAAATTCTTTTCAACAGCCATATGACCTCTCATTAATTGACATGGATTTATCTAGTTACCCTTCCAAGGTTCCTTCAGCAGATGACTCTAGTACACAATGACATATACACTCATTTAGAATGTTGGCAGAGCAGAAACAACACTGGCCGTCTCCTGCTGTTGCAAATGTCATGTATCAGTTCGTAGAAACAAATGAGCCTTTTCACTAGGGTAGGAAAATGGGGTTGTGGATAATACTATAGAGCTTGTACATGTAAAATGCTTCGTATTTCTTTCCTTTCAGGATGGATAAGCAGGTTTTTATTGTTATTCTTCTTGGGTGCTTCCCCTTCTGTTGGGACGGAAAAGCTACCAATGTAATGTGTTCTTAGCTTTTGACATTTTTCTTCAAGGTAAATTTCTACAATTTTAATCTGAGCAAAAAAAAAAAAAAGGGTCTAAAGCTACTAATGTATATACTTGGTTTTTGATGGAGAAAAGGCTCTTTCAAGTCACCTGCGTAAAACTCGCAAATTTGGACACTTTTGCTATGGATGTAGATGATTTTAGTATAAAAAAGGTTATACGTGACTTAGATACTTCTTAACAAGATATGTAATAATTTTTTAGAAACATTTATTAATATAGATACGCAGGGTAGTAGACCAAGAACTTCATTTACCTGAAAAAAGAAACAAAGCGCCCCGAGTACAAAAAATATTTACATTTTTTGTTATTTTTCATCAAGCTATAAGCACCATTCATTGAGATATGTATGGTTTTCATCAAAGTGGATACATACGATTTTGAACACTTTATCATCAGTGTATTAGGTTTTGGAACATCATTGTCAAGGTAATGCACAAGGTTTTAAACTGATAATGTAATTTTACAAAAAGAAAAGACAACCAAGCTACAAAAGTGATTACGCAGTCTTTCACCAAATCAAAACACTTATTACTTAGGTGTCTTATGTTTTGGACATTTTTACGATGGTAATAAGCACGGTCTTAAACTGACAATTTAATTTTACAAAAAGAACAGACTGGAAGTATATACTCATGGTTTTTCACCAAATAAAAGCACATTCACGACTACTAGAGTAATACTTTTGCCAGGCCATAAGCAAAGTTTTACCAAGATATATACAAACTTTACTTGACAATTTTCACCAAGGTATATACTCATTGTTTTGGACATATGGATTTAGTCAGAGAATTAAGTTAGTAATAACACGAAGTCTACCAGCTACCTAGGTAAGGACGGAGATATACACAAGCACACTATTCATAAGGTATATATACACAAGATTTACCAAGGTGTATACCAAGTCTTAGACCCTCTTCACCAAAGTATAGGCACATGACTTGTACAAAAAATTAATCTGACAAAAGAAAAAGAAGCCTCCCAAGCTACAAAGATAATATATGCTCACAGTTTTAGACCTTGTTTGCTAAGGTAATAGACATGATTTCTGGGCATTCTTCACCAAGGTATATACCCATGGTTTTAGACTAAAAAGAATTTAACCAGAGGCAAAAAAATATTTCCAAACTTCAAAAGTATATACTCACAATCTTTTACTAGAATAAAAAACATATACGCACACAATATTCTAGGCATTTTTTATTATTAAGATATGTGCAAAGTTTAGACAATTTCGGTGCAACGTAATATACGGTTGTGGTTTTAGATACTTTCACCAAGCTATACACAATACGATTTTCTAGCACTTGTTAGAAAGTATTACACATGCTTTTAGACATTTTTCACAAGGTTATAAGAAGTTCGAAAAACTCTTTAACAAGGTGTGTCTACATACTCTTGCCTGATTGTGGTTTTTACGCATTTATGGTTTACTTTTCCTTTTTGTTTAATTGGTTGTGATGCTCACAACCGTTGTGATACCCAGAAGACCACTAAGAGGGCGAAAGCATGCTAAGTTCAGGGGTGAAAATATCAATTCCCCAAAAAAGGACGCCTTAAACATTAATAATTCTAGACATCTTTATACAGGCATACAACATTTCAAAAGCATATCACCGAGATATATATATATATGTATATATATATTTATCGTTTTAGATTGAAAATTTAATTCAATAATAAAAAAGTTTCTCAGTTACCAAGATTAAGTTCTCTTATGCTCTGTCCATTGTGTTCTTTGGACCATTACCATGTAATTAGGTGAGGACAATCAATCCGTAGTGACAAAAATCAAGAAATGAATGGAGATTCCTATTAATATAAAAATGAATAATAAATTTGCATAGAGTTCTCCCTTTCTCTCAATAGATGTATCTTGAGATGAATGATAGAAGGCTGTGTCACGGACTATTGTTGTGCAGCCCGTGACTTAGATCTACAAGCTTGAAAGAAGGCCTGTTTAGTTCGTGGACTTTGACCTGAAAGACATGGGTCTGTTTTAGAAAGACTCCTTGTAAATATTTATATATTTATGTAGAAAAGTCTAGAAAGATACTTATATAGAAAACTCTAGAAGGCACTGTAGGATAAAGCCATT
Source organism: Warburgia ugandensis (assembly GCA_035236585.1). Taxonomy (NCBI): domain Eukaryota; kingdom Viridiplantae; phylum Streptophyta; class Magnoliopsida; order Canellales; family Canellaceae; genus Warburgia; species Warburgia ugandensis. The sequence goes on from CP141126.1 coordinate 105,854,533, forward strand.
TGGCAAGATCCTAACTATTCACCCTACGAGACATCACCTATAACTAAGAGATGGGTCTCCATTTGCAGCCAAGCAACCAAGTTGTGATGGAGTAAGAGTAATAGAGAGCTTTCTTCTTTACCTTTTTGTTTTTATTAGCTTTCCTTGTAATGTTTTCTTCCCTTCTTTTCAAGCTTCCTAAAGTCAGGCTGAACTTAGCTTTGGTGCCTTGAGTGCATTATAATACCAAATACCATAAAGAGGGATTGGTTTAGAGTCATTTTGTGACAAGTGGTATCAGAGCCAGAGCCGGTTACCTTTGCGTGTCTTATGACAGTTAACATCACATCTTCTTCCGTATTTATCCACAAGAATCTAGAAGGTGCCCTTAAGTCCAAGGCCCGGAGCAAGCCAAAGACATCGTGATAGCCATGTAGAGTAGGCTTATAAAAGTGGAGCTAGCTGCAGCGGATCTAAGTGATGGATCTGAGGATGTTGGAGAGCACACGGAGAAACTCGAATCCACATACAAAGAGTTTTGTGAGAATGCCCTTGATGCCATTAGTGAAGTAACATATGCTTCCACTAAGAGGAATGATGATTTGAAAGCCTTTGTTAAAGCTCTAAGGTAAGAGGTCATGTGGCTCAAGGGTGAGCTCAGCTCGGTACCTACAAAACAACTGCCGAAGTGGTAACGATCCAACCAGGGGGTAGGTTGGAGGTACCCAAGCCAAAGAACTATGCAGGAAAAAGGTCTATAAAGGACATCAACAACTTCTGGGGCATGGAAAAATATTTTGGGGTCGTAGGGATCAGAGACGAGGCAACAAAGATACGTACCACATCCCTATACTTGATAGATTTCGCACTACTATGGTGGCGAAGGTGTGATGATGTAAAGAGGAGTGCTGCATAGAGACTTGGGAAGACTTTGGCAGCGAGTTAAAGCAATAATTTTACCCTAAGTATGTCGAAGACAAAGCAAGGGCCAAGCTTAGTCTCCTCACAGGATATGCGAGGGAGTATGTGAAAGAGTTTTTCGAGTTCCTTATTGAAATACTAGGCATGAGTGACAAGGATGCTCTATTCACTTTTCTTGATGTCTTGGCGGGTTTAGCAAAGATGGAATTACAATGGTGGGGTAGGAAAACCTTATCACAAGCAATTGAGGCGGCTCAGGCACCGTGGAATATCACAAGAATGATTCCTCAAAGAACTCCACTAAGACATCGAGCAAGGGAAAAGGTCGGGGAGAGAAGGAAAGCCCACAACGAGATGTGTCACAGAAGAACTCTACTTCTAAGGGGAAGTCGCACGAGAAGGACAAACCAAAAGAGCTGCTCAAATGTTTCTTCTGTGAAGAACCCCACTTTGCTTGCGATTGGCCCAATCGTTTCAAACTTTCCGCCATGATTTGAGAGGAGGAGGAATGTGAATGAAGTTTCATGAGGTCGAGATTATGGGCAAAAAGCTCAACGCCCTTGCAGATACAGGAGCTTCGAAAGTTTCCTTATATGAGGAAGCTACCAAGAAGTTCGAATTAAAGGCCCACAAAGATAGAGGATCCCTCAAGACTGTGAACTCCAAGGAGGTTTTGGTCTTTGGAACTGCCAGCAACACTTCTCTCCACAGAGGAGATTGGCACGGTAAGGAAAGCATCTCTGTAATACCCATGGATAATTATGAGATGGTGATTGGGTTGGCCTTCCTTGATTGTATACTTGCTATGATTGTGCCTTTTCTGCATTCTCTGTGCATACTGGACCCAAAATGTCCATGTGTTGTACCCATAAAAAGCGGGAGACTGGATTGTCTACGAAACTGCTGTCAGCCTTGCAGCTAGCCAAGGGTTCGGAAAAAAATGAAGTAACCTACCTAGCCACGCTAAGGGTGGATGATGACATAAACATGCCCTAGTCCAACCCCAAGGAAGTGGCAACCATCCATGAGGCTTACAAGGATGTCATGCCAGACGAGCTACCAAAGAAACTCCCACCTAAGAGAGGTGGAACATGCCATAGAGCTGGTCCGAAATCAAAGGTCCCCAACCATGGTCCCCTATCGAATGTTCCAACCCGAGCTGTAGGAATTAAGGAGGCAACTTGAGAAACTTTTGGATGTGGGTTGTGTGACCTTCAAAGTCACCAAATGGTGCCCCCATTCTATTCCAGAAAAAGCACAATGGGTCACTACACATGTGCATAGACTACTAGGCACTCATCAAACATTCAACAAAAAAACAAGTACCCACTGTCCCTTGTAGCAGACCTGTTTGATCAATTAGAGGAAGCACGATACTTTTCCAAGCTAGATCTGAGGTCAGGATATTGACAAGTCTGCATAGCAGAAGGGGATGTGTACAAGACCACACGCACCACATGATATGGAGCATCCGATTTCCTGGTCATGTTGACTTACCAATGCACCGACAACCTTTTGCACCCTTATGAACAAGGTATTACAACCATTCCTTGATCATTGTGTTGTAGTTTACCTTGATGACATTGTTGCTTACAGCCAAACATTTGAAGAACACCTTAACCATCTAAAACAAATGTTCGAAGTGTTAAGGGTCAACTAGCTATATGTTAAGAAAGAGTAGTGTGCTTTTGCATAGCAAGAGGTAACTTTCCTTGGACATGTAACGAGAGGAGGAATGATTCGTGTGGATGGTAAGAAGGTGCAAGCCATCCAAGAATGGGAGGCCCCTACGAAGGTAACAGAGTTAAGGTCATTTCTTCGCTTGGCCAACTATTACAGGCATTTCATCAAAGGCTATTCTCGCATAGCCGTCCCACTCACAAATCTTTTCAAAAAAGGCCAAACATGGGTATGGAATGAACAGCACCAAGAGGCCTTTGATGCCCTAAAAGAAGCAATAAAAAAGGAACTAATGTTGGTGCTTCCAGACTCTACCGAACCATTTGAGGTTCACACATATGCTTTCAACTTTCCCATTGGTGGTGTGCTAATGCAAGAAGGATACCCTGTTGCATATGAGAGTTGGAAGCTGAACGACACAGATCATTGATACACGGTCCAAGAAAAAGAGATGACCGTTGTAGTACATTGTTTATGCACTTGGAGACACTACCTGATGGGCAACAAGTTTGTGGTCATGACTGACAGCGTAGCCACAAGCTACTTCTAAACACATAAGTTGTCCTCTAAGCAAGCCAGGTGGCAAGATTTTCTTGCAGAATTCGACTATGAGCTGCATTATATGCCCGGCTGTGTCAACTTGGTCGCAGATGCTTTGAGTCAAAAAGTAGAATTGGCTACTATCTCAAGGGTTTGAGGCAACCTTATGGAGCGCAGCAACGAAGGGTTGTCACATGACGCACAAGTCGAAGCACTTTCTACACAGGTGAAGGAAGGCAAGACAAAGGTTTTGGTAGAGAGAGAGACCCACTCTACACCAAGGCCAACAAGATCTATGTGCCAATCTATGGGGGACTAGAAAGAGGACTAATGAAGGAGTACCATGAATCTAAGTGGGCAAAGTAGCCTATAAGCTGGAACTCCCACCAAAGTGAAAAAAGTTCCGCCGTCTTCCATGTAAGTTCATTGAAGCCATACCATGAAGACATGGATATCCTAGCTAAGGACACTCAAAGCGTGCACCCGTTGGCCTCCAAATATCTCATGATCTCGAAGGTAGTGTCTTACAGAGGAAAAACTATCCTTCAAGTAATGAATGTCTTGTCAAATGGAAAGGGCTACTCAATAGTGAAGCAAGTTGGGAACCTACGAAGGGACTAACAATTCAAGGTGCACATTGAAAAGTTCCACCAAGAAGACGCGACGAGGATGTTTGTGCCATAAGTGGGGGAGAATGTCACTGACTGTTGTTGTATAGCCCGTGGCCTAGATATACAGGCTCTAAGGGGGCCTACTTAGGCCTATTGTTGAAGATCTACAAAGTAAGGCTTGCTTTTAGAAGGACCAGTTTCTTGAAGACTCCTTGTAAATATCTAAATATTTATGTAGAAAAGTCTAGAAAGATACTTATGTAGAAAACTCTAGAAGGCACCATAGGATCAAGCCATTTGGCAAGATCCTAACCATTCAACCTATGAAACCTCACTTATAAATAGGGGATGGGTCTCCATTTGTAGCCGAGCAACCAAGTTGCAAAGGAGTAAGAGTTATAAAGAGCTTTCTTCTTTACCCTTTCTTTTTCTCTAGCTTTCCTTACAAAGTTTCCTTCCATTTCTTTCAAGCTTCTAAAGTCAGGTTGAACTTGGCCTTGGTGCCTTGAGTGCATTGCAAGACTAAGTCCCATATGGGCTTACTTTAGAGTCCATGCCCAAAAGCAATAATTCATCCATTTCCTTGTCCATAGGGGCTTCATGGCATACAACTACCACGACTTCCAATATATAATTGCTCAATTTTCTTATTTTTAGCCTTATGAAAAAACAAAATAAGGGAAGTTAAAGAATGAGCAATGATGGCTCGTGAAGTAGGCAACATGGAGCAAGTTTCATTTGCTTATAGGCATTTAGAGAGAGTTTTTTTAATACCAAAATAAGGCGCAACTAGGTTTTCAAGGTAAATTTACTCATGGTCTTAAACACTTTCTCCAAAGTATAGAGATATGGATGTGTGAGTATGGTGCAGTGGCGCAAGAGTAAGCCCTCAATTGTGAAATTCATGAGTTTGAGACTACTTAAAGGGGGTGTGTGAAAAAAGAAGAAGGTATATATAAATGGATTTAGACTAAAAATTTAGTTTAATAAAAGAAAAGAAGGATTTTTATTGAAAGGTCCTTAATTAGTCAAATATTTGCTAATTAGTCTTCTATTATTTGTTATTTACTAAAATGATAAGATGCTAGAAATTCCTTGCCAAAACATTATTAAGAGGAACAAACCATTAGTTGTACTTTAGAATTGACAAGTTTGCCCTTCTTTTGAAAGTCTAATAAAGCATCATCATTTTCCTACAATGAATACATAGCAATTACTTGTTTTGTGCCAAAGTTAATATTGCTAGATATTTGAAGGCAGGTACTTTTCTCGGTGAAGTGGAGGACGCTCCATGACAACCATTTGGGTATAAGTAGATCCACGTCTTTGTAGGAAATGTGAGATTTTTGGTCATATAGCATAACATTGCAAGTCTCAAGATGCCCAAATAAATGAAGAAATGGGTAAAATACAAATTGATAATGCTCCTAGAGCAATAAATGAGGAGGAACGGAACAAAAGTATGAATGATGGGATACAGTTCAGCAAAAAGCATGGACTAAAAAGCCAAAATGGAAGAGTTCAGGGAAATTATTCAAATAAATATATTCCCCTTAGCTTGGAAGAGAAAGGAGAGAATATAAACTCATAAGAGGCCGGAGTTCAACAAAAGACAAGTTCACACCTAGATGAAGATAGTCAACAACCAAGTCTAGAATTAATGTGAATGGGACAAATAGCTGAAAGGAAAAGAGAAATCAAAGAAAAAAGGTATCATAAAGATGTTAACAGTCATACTAAACAACTAACAATGTCTGTAGATTTTTAGTCTAACAAAAATTGTGGGACATAGCCCTCTGAGCAAGCATTAAATAATACTTCAACCATGTCTCCACATGTCAAGCAAAAAGTCCTTTGAGAAGAATAACCCTAGCCCTACTAAGGATGTTTAGATTACTCATGTTGCAATTAGTATCAACTATCCTCAACCTCAGTAAGATAACCTTGAGTCTCCTAAGTCGTCAAGTCAAAAAGTTAAGAATGAAGTGATGAAATGTTTCAATCTAATATCTATGGTGTGTCCATGACGGGCTAATGTAGGAACTTGAGTGGGTGGGACATTAACATGTCGAGCTTTGAGTTGTGGGATTCTGATTTTAGTGCTCCTGCTGGTCAAACATCTCCAAGTTGTCATGAGACCATGTTTTATGTAACGACATTAATTGCTCTTGCCTTTTCACTTCCCTTGAATGTTCCTCTCGCATCTCTTCCATCGACTTGGTGCTTAGAGAGTTTTTTGACAAGCCAAATATATCTTACTATTCTTCACCTCTTCTCCCTACCTTTTTGAAACTTTTAGAAAACCATAAATAGTATTTCCAAACCCATTACTGACAACTCTTCTGACACTGACCCCAACTTGCTATGAGGAAAGGTGAATCAACATTTCATCCCTAATCCTGACTTTGATCCAGAGTTTGGTTCTTTGGATGCTATAGACCTAGAGGAGTTATTCCCAAATTTCATCTCTAATAGTGATGACATTTCTGATCAATTGTCTTTGAAGGATCCAAACTCACAATCTGGAAGTGAGAAGGAAGAGGAGAATGAGGAGGGCAAGGGTAGAGAAAATGGAGGAATCACATGATCAACTTGTTTAGGGTATGCTCATTTAGGTCGCATGTTCTTTCTTCTCTTCTTGAGAAACCACCCATTGTCTTCTCACCCCCTGATTCTATTCATCTGCTTAGAATTATGAGGGTTCTTATATAATTAAGGTTGCCACTTGGCTTTCTAACAAGGAGCTTTTGGTGCTTCAGATGAACCAACACATGTATGTAGTCGAGGGGATAAATCATTTGTGCATTGGTCCAAGCATTTGGCTAGCGAGTCCATATAAAGAAGGGATATGAAGAGAATTCGTGAGGAACATAAGAGGCTAAGTGCTCAAATAGGTAAGGTTATACTTTCCTCTCGACGTTCATCCTTGTCTAGTGTGCATTCATACTTGTATGTGGAAGTTCTCTTGCTTTGCCTAACTAAGGCTATCCTGGAAAAGGAATTTGAACACTCGAGGCTTTTCCAAAATAATCCATCTATTTCCCAACTCTTTTATGAAGATGATATGTTGATTTTTGGTTCAGCAACGATGAAGAATGTTGTGAAAATTGAATCTATCCTTAAAATGTTTGGAGATGAGGCTAGATTAGTTGCCAACCCAAATAAATCATCCATTACTTTCTCTTTAATTGTGTTATCCATGTGTTAGCGATTCCTTAAGAAAATGCTTAAGATTCACAAACCACTATTTGAGGATGCGTATCTTGGCCTTCCCTTCTCAACTCTGGAACATCTTGTAATGTTTTTATTGACATTAAAAAATAGAATTGTGTTTAGATTGAAAGGCTGGAATGCCCAATTATTATCCGATGCGGGCAAAATTCAATTAGATAAAGTTGTCTCAAAAGGCATGCCAAATTATACTTTCCTGTGCTTCCAGATCTTGTCATCTATCCTTACCAAGTGCGAACAATTGCAATGAAACTTTCTATGGAGATTTGGGGACCAAGAGAAGGATATCCACCTAGTTGCATGGGAAAAAGTTTGTAAACGCAAATTAGAGGACGGTCTTCGTGTAAAAGGATAGAAGTCAATACAGCTTTTCAAGCTAAATTAGGTTGGAAGATTATTTCAGGTGGGTGGGATTTTATATGGCTCAATTTTGTTAAATTAAGTTATTTTAAGAGATGTTTTTCTCATATAATATAAAATCCACTTACTCAGTTGCTTAGAGATCTATATTGTGCATGAGATAGTTCCTCCAATCCAGAACTCAACTAATGTCTAGTGTGGGATGGCAAACCCTTCTCCTTAGTTCATGAACATCTTTTATGCTTCATAAATGTTACTCTAAGAGTAGCAGATTATATTAATTAGAGAGAACAATCGAATGTTTACAAACTGGCCCAGTGGCCTACTCATTTTAAGGATTTAATCTTAGAGAAGCAGATTATCAATGTTGCTAAATGACAATTGTCCTCAAAATATAGAGATTGAAAGAAACATAATTCTAATAACATTGGACTATACAGATACAACCCATAATATTAGGTTACCTGAAATGAAAGATGCTTTGAAAAAGATGAAATTAGAAAAACCCTTAGAGCCCAATGGTATACCAAGCTTAGAAATATATGAGAGATAGTGGAGTAGTTTGATTAACAAAGTTATTTAACAATAGTATAAAATTGAAGAAAATGTCAGATGAATGGAGAAAAAGTATTATCGTATCAATTATTAAGAATTTAGGAGACATATAAAGTTGCACTAATTATCATGGGGTCAAACTTATTCTATGCCATGAAACTTTAGAAAAGAGTGATTGAGAAGAGGCTACTATATAAGGTGACTGTATTGAAAAACTAGTTTGGTTTCATAATTAGGCGGTCTACTATGGAAGCTCTTAACCTACTTAGACAATTGATAGAGAAATATAGGTAGAGGACGAATGACCTCCACATGGTCTTGATTGACTTAGAAAAAGCTTATGATAGTAGTCCCTAGAGAGTTAACATGAGAGGTGTTGGGTGAGAAAAGGATTTCATGGGATATATAGACATAATTAAGGATATGTGTGAAGCAGCAACAATAGATTTTAAGAACACTAGCAAAGAGACCGGTGATTTTCCTATCACTATAGGATTACACCAAGGATCAGCATCGAGCCTATACCTTATTAGGTTATGAATGAGTAAACAAAACATTTACAGGACACGATTCCATGTTACATATTATTTGCAGATGATATAATTTTAATCGATAAGATAAGGGAGGGCATAAACACAAAGCTAGAGTTATTGAGAGATGCTATAAAGTCTAAATAATTTAAAATTAGCCAAAGTAAGATAAAGTATATGGAATGCAATTTTAGTAAGCAGAAGAGTGGTAGTGAAGCATTAGTAAAAATTGATATATGAGAAGTCCCCTCAAAAGACCACTTTCAATACTTGATATCTATAATACATGGCAACAGAGAGATTGAGAGGAATGTCACCTAGAGAATTTAAGCAAATTGGAACGAATGGAGATGTCACTTTGGAGTTTTCTGTGATTGATGAGTGCTACTCAAATTGAAAGAAATTCTATAGGATTGTTATAGGGTTGGCCATGCTCTATGGATTAGAGTTGGGCAGTTAAGGAACAACATGTACATAGGATGAGCATAGCCAAAATGAGGATGTAGATGAGTGAAAAGACAAGAAAGAATAAAATTATAAGTGAAAACATTAAAGAAAACTTAGGAGTAGCACCAATAGATAACAAGATGAGCAACAACAGACTTAAATGGTTTGAACTTGTACAACAAAAATAAAAAATGACATCGGTTAGAAGGAATGAGTCCATCCAAGTTGAAGGCTTTAAAAGGGCAAAGGGAAGGCCCAAAAGAATGTAGATAGAAGTGGTGAGAAAAGATTTAAGAACTTTTGGACTAAATGAAGCCATGACATTTAATAGAGGGGAATGGAGGAACAAGATTCATGTTGCCAACCCCTAATTGAGATAAGGCCTAGATGATGACGACGACAATGATGAAATGAATTCTTCTACTTTATCATGCAATTTAGGAATTCTTATTAGTAATCTTTGTATCCTCACTTCCTTCATTGCAAACAACCAAGATCAACAAAAAACAATTTGCCCCTCACTCTTTGTATATCACTTCATTGTAACTACTACCTATAAACCTATCAAGAGAAACAAAGTGCACCCAAAACCGAGCATGCATCAATTCATGTCTTCAAATTTTCTCTTCAAATAAGTAATTTCTTGCATTTTGCTCTCTACCGCTTCCCTTGTTACACAAATAGAGCCCTCCAGTACTTGTTACATTATTCACCAGTTCTTCTCTGGCTCTTTTTTTGGATATAGATTTATGCCACATCCAAATCCACAACCATCTCATAAAGCGCAGCTGTAATAGAACTTCCCTTTGTTCATCTTTGACGAGGATATCCTAACAACAGCTCTCTTTCAACTACAATAATTCAAATTAACATACGTTTGGCGGGGATCTACATTTGAGAATGAAGAAGAAGATCCAAAAGTGTTCATTGCTCCACTCTGCCAATCTTTTGCTATGAATTCAAACAAAAAGACATGCCAAAATGGATGGCTGAAGGTGCACAATGCAAAACCCCAGCTTCTAGCTCCTCAATTTGGTAGCTTAATGTCACGGGGTCTCACTTTCACCTATGCTAAACCCGTATGACACTTGTGCACAACTCCCTTTCTTGGCACAAGTCAACCTTCAATCTCCCAAACTCTCACTTGCTAGGGCTACACTCACTCACCCTTAGAAGCAATGAGAGGAATTCAAGAGAACTCAGAAAGGAAACCTCCTAATGTATTAACCTTAGCTGAGCTGAACTAACCTAAGCTGATTACAAGTGAGGAGTTTACACCTATTTATACTTGTTCTTCCCTATCCACCTCCTCAATGGATGGTCCGGATTATTACAAATGTCAACAATCTAATGGTTAAGGACTATTCTAGAACTCTCTCTAAAAAACTCTACACTACTCTTTAACCTTCTACCTTTCTAGATATTTACAAAGAATACACTAAAACCCGGGCTTTCTAGATTCAGGTCAAGTTCCATGGACCTTCCTTGACAGGCCTGAGTCCTTAAGGTCAGGTCCACGTCCCAAGTGAACCTTCCTTAAAGGTTATAAGCCCTGGTCACGGGCCTTGCAGTGCAAGTCCGTGACAAACTCCCCCACCTGATAATGTCAACACCCTCATCAACACATCTATGCTGGTGTCATACCCTTTAAATTTGGGCAAGCCTCATGTTGCCTTGTCCTCTTCATGAGATGCCCTTTGTGTCCCTCCCTTTGCACCTTGCCCTCCGGTCCCTCTTGTGCACATATGGGACATCCTTTGGCTCTTCCACGTGGCATGTGTTTTTGCACACTTGTGCAACTTTGCACAGTTGTAAATTGTTGCCCCTTTGCTGCTCTCTGTTGCTGTGCCTCCTGCACATGGGGGTAGCAACTACCAACTCTCGCAGTCTTTGCACATCTCTGCTTGGTCTTGTCCCTCTTGGAGTTTCCTAGTTAAGACACACCCTTGTCATCAACTGGTCTCTCCTTGGACCCCTTAGACCTCAGCACCCCAATGGCACCTAGATGTTGTAAGTCTAGTTCTGCCGACTCCACACTCGTTGTGGATCCCTCTATCAGTTGTAAGGCGGATAGCACCTTCCCTTGCCCCTTTCCATTCTTCAACACTAAGACTGCACAAGGGGTCTCCTCATCAAAGAAGCTCAACATTCTAAGATGTGGCATAGGGATTACTCTAGCCTTGGTGAGGAAATCCATCCCCAGGATAACCTCATAATCCTCCAAAGGTATTACCGTCAAAGTGATGGTGCCTTGCCACTCCCTCACCTTGACTGGTACATCTCTGGCAACCCCTAATACAAACTTCACTTCGGAGTTGACTGCCTTGACCATGCTCTCATCCTTCTTCATCTTGAGGTCTAATCTCTTAGCCTCTCCTTCAGAGATGAAATTGTACGTAGCTCCTGTGTCCACCATAGCTCGTGCGCCTTTGCCTTTGAGACACACGTCTACATACATTAGACTTTTCCCTCCGTTGGTAGGTTTAGTCCTTGATGCCTGCCCTGTCATAGCATTGAGGAGTCTAAGGGCCCCCATCTTAGGCTCCTCCTCTTCATCCTCATCTACTACCTTGTGGTTCTCCCTTTCAACCACCAAGGCATTAATGGTCTTCTTCTTTGGGCAATCCGTTGCTCAATGATCTCCATCACATATGAAGCAACGAATCCATCGAGGAATGAACTTACCTCTACCCTTTGGGTCTTGTTGGCCTCCCTTGCCTTCTTCCTTATGACCCTTAGGTATGTCCTCCTCACAGTTGCCTCCATTAGCCTTGCCCTTTTCCTCCTTTCTAGTGCCTTCAGCCCTCTTGTCAAACTCCACTAACTTCTCAGCAGTTGAGAGTGCAGTGGCCAAGTCTTGCACTCCCCTCCTTTGCAACTCTTGTTCTGCCCAAGGTTGCAACACGTCCATGAAGAAGAACAACTTATCCTTCTCATTCATATCCGAAATGTTTAGGAGCAATGCTGTGAATTGATTGACATACTCTCGGATGGATCCCATATGCTTTAGACTCTTCAAACTCTTCCTAGCCAAGTATTCCACATTCTCTTGGAAGAATTAGGCTTTGATCTCTTTCTTAAAGTCTTCCCACAGGGCTATGGTGCAATGACCCTCAACTGTGTCACCATACCTTCGTCTCCACCATAGCATCGGATCATCACAAAGATACATTATGGCCATGTCTACCTTCATAGCTTCCTTTGAAATCTTTGCAACTTTGAAGTATTACTCCATTTGCCACAGAAAATTCTCTAAGTCTTTAGCATTACGGTCCCCTTGTAGCTTGTAGGTTCAGGGATCTTGACCTTTGGAGTAAACTCCTTTGGTCCAAGCCCTTCACCACTAGCCATAGCCTTCTCCAATAGGGCCAAACAAATCTTAATGTCATCTAGCTCGGCTACTTCCTTATGTAAGCCGGCTACTTCTCCCTCCATGGTCTCAAGATGATCAGACATGCCCTCCACCTTTTCTATGGTCTTAGAATTCATAACCTTGACCACTTCAAAGGTGCCTCGCATGTCCTCTTGAAGACCATGTAAAGCATCCACATAGGCACTAGACTTGTTCATGCAATCAGCAAGAGTTTGCTTGAACTTACCAACTCTTTCCTCCAACATAGTAAGGTGAGCATCCAAAGCCAAATCCCTTAATGGCTCTCTGAACTTCTCCCTCCTTAACTTCTTCTGAACCTCCATTGGCATAGTGGTCTCTCCTGACTCACTTGCCATGATGTTGCCACGAGCTTTCCTCAATACTCACTAAGCAACTCACATGTCAACCTGTTCTGATACCAACTCCTAGTACCAACCTGCTATGATACCAACTATCATGGGGTTACACTTTCACCTATGCTAAACCCGTGTGGCTTGTGCACAACTCCCTTTCTTGGCACAAGTTAGCCTTCAATCTCCCAAACTCTCACTTGCTAGGGCTACACTCACTTACCCTTAGAAGCAATGAGAGGAACTCAAGAGAACTCAGAAAGGAAACCTCCCAATGTATTAACCTTAGCTGAGCTAATTACAAGTGAGGAGTTTGCACCTATTTATACTTGTTCTTCCCCATCCACCTCCTCAATAGATAGTTCGAATTATTACAAATGTCAACAATCCAATAGTTAAGGACTATTTTAGAACTCTCTCTAGAAAACTCTACACTACTCTCTAACCTTCTACCTTTCTAGATATTTACAAAGAATACACTAGGACCTGGGCCTTCTAGATTCAGGCCAAGTTCCATGGACCTTCCTTGACAGGCCTGAGTCCCTAAGGTCAGGTCCACGTCCCAAGTGAGCCTTCCTTAGAGGCTGTAAGCCATGGTCACGGGCCTTGCAGTGCAAGTCCATGACATTAAGCTTCCAATTTGAGCAAACTTCCTATTTCAAACAAATCATAGGCCGCTCTCTTATTACAGTTTGATACTTAAAGAGGGAGGTAGATGAGGCCCTTAGTAAATCTACATAGGCAAGGTTACTATTGGAGAGGCGGGAATGGAAGCAAAGTCGGTCCATGACAGAGTTCTGTTTGGAATCTGACTGAATGCTGAAAGCTAGATGGAAGGACAAGATTGCACAGTTGATGATAGTTTGAGCCCCATCGATTCTCTGTGTTTGAAGTTGTTGGAGTTCAGTTCACAGCTCCTGATAGTTGGGGAGGTTTGTACCATATCTAACCCAAATTTTAATAAGACAACAAAGGAGCCCTTCCAAGTTACTAAGGTAATATATACACCTAAGGAGATATTTCACCCATACATGCACACGAGTTTTAAACACTTTTCCCCAATGGATACAAACATATGACTTTAGACACTTGTCACCAAGCCATACCAGGTTTTAGACACTTTTCACCAGGATATATCAGTCAGAGAGTGGAAATGTTAATTTACGTAAAAGAAACACTTTCAAGCTACCAAGGTATATACTCATTGTCTTCTACAAAAACAAAATCACCTCCAAAGTTATCAAAATCATATGCTCATGTTCTGATACTTTTCATTAACGTATATAGATGCAATTGTGTACACCTTTCACTAAGGTGTACTGTGTATTGGACACTCTTCAACCAGGTATAAACATATATTTTTAGATTAAAATTTTAATTTGAAAGAAAAAGAAAGAAAAAGCGTTACAACTGCAAGTTTTATACTGTCGAATTTTTATTTTTTTTTTATACCAAAAAACACACCTCCGCGCTACCAAAGTAATATACTCACATGCTATTACCAAAAAACGCAACTCCGAATTACCAAGGGTAATATAGTCACGGTCTTAGAGACTTTGGACTCACCATCGGGGACTGGCACCCTCACGTCACCCACAGTTTTACAGACTTTTCACCAAGATAAAACTTCATGTTTATCTTTCTCTAGAATGTTAGTATTTACAGCTTTAACTAGCACAGGCTAATCTTACTTTAGTAAGCATTGACTCTTGAGGTTCAAAACCTGCGGCTTTCATCTCATACAGGAACTTGATAGCATTATTACAGCATCCATGTTGGGTATAACAACTGAGCATTGCATTCCAGCAGACCAAGTTTCTTCTCTCGGAGATAATCTCAAATGCCTTTCTTGCATCTCCCAAAAGCCCACATTTTCCATACATGTTCACCAGACTACTATGCACAAAGGGATCTGCTTCGACTCCGGCTTTGATTGCTTTTCCATGGACCTGTTTGCCTAGTTGCTCGTCGTTGTTGCCCATCTTCCCACATGCCAGAAGAATGGTCGAAATTGTGTAATTGTTATTCTTCTCGCCGGCTCTATTCATCTCCTTGAAGACCTTGACAGCCTCATCGAAATGATGTTCCCTACAGTACCCCATGATCATTGCCGCCCACATCGCAGTATCAAGGCAGTGCGATTGATCAAAGAACATCCTTGCACTCTCCAGAGATCCAAATCTACCATAGAAGTCGATAAACGAGCTACCCACAAACATATTCTCGACATCTCCCATCTTCAAAACCAATCCGTGAACTTGTTTCCCGAATTCCAAATCTCTTTGATGGACGCATGCCTTCAGCACAGCAACAAGAACCAGTGGAGATGGCTGCATACCTTTTTTGTGCATTTCCACGAAAAACCTCAAAGCCTCAGTGCTTGCGTCAGTTTCTGCATGTCCAACGATCATGCTAGCCCATGATACGGAATCTCTCATGGGCATTTCGTCAAATGTTATGCGGGCAAGGTCTAATCTACCACATGAAGCATACATCAGCAGTAGGCGGTTGGTTAATAGAAGACCAGGACGTATGCCGCTCTTTTCAATGTGGCTATGTACTTGGGTTCCGTGGACTGCATCTCTGTAGCGGGTACACTCCTTTAGAAGAGAGACATACATTTCTGTGTCTATGGGGAGTTGCAGATTGTCCATCAAACGCAAAATATCAGTTACAGTCGCGCACTTTTTTCGCATGGGTTGTACTGGTTTGATCTGTGTTTGTCGAAGGAGGTGCTTCGGAAATCGAATTGAAACTGGTTGTGGGTCTTTTCTTCTGGTGCTGCTAGTATGGTTGGCAAATTGCGGAAGTGGTCTCCAAGATGGTGAGATGGCCATCTTTGTTCATTTTGGTATTGCGTTAAGCATTTGCTCGTTTGTGGCGGTTTTGTTGATATGTATAGACATTTGCTGTTTTATTTTTCTACAATTTTTAGGCAACGGATTGTTGCCGCGTAGTGGACTCTTGTGGTCCGCCCCTTCTCGGACCCAACCTACGCGGGAGTTTCGTGCACCAAGGCTGCCCTTTTGAGGCAATGAATTAAAAGCTTTAGAATTATCATGTCCAACTTTTGGTGCACTGTTAATACATAACATTACCTACCAGATGATGCTACTGTCCTGCCGACTCATACTTTTCAGGGAAAAATATGGGCGTTGATTTTACATGCCCTCATTGTTTTTGGGTTAAAAGCGATAATCTACTAATTACAAGCACAATACTTACTACACGCGCAAAAACAAACCCCTTCTATACATTTCCATGCCCGAAACGTCGGCATGTATATTCATTCACAATAAATTTAAGCAGGGTAAGTCTGACCTAAATTAGACCTACAAGCGTTGTTTGCTAGTCTACCTGCTATCCTAGTAGCCTCTCTAAATACATGTTTATACCTAATATTAGAAAGCCTACTAACATCCGGGAACATATCCTCAAAAGCCACCTGCTTCGCCACATCAGGTTCAACCGCCTCTTAGTGCGAAATGACTCCGTTACCAACTCCGAGTCGCCCACTATTTGCAAGTTAGAGACATTTAGATCAGCAGCCAGTTGAAGCCCCATCTGAAGCGACAAGCACAGTCTAAAAGATAAATATATCCTGGATAATTTAGTGTCGCAATCTCGTGGTTCTAGGCTCAACATTGCTGCTTCAAAAAAAATCCAAGTCTAGAGGTTGCAGATGCAAAACCCACTAAAAGAAAGGGCATACATCATGTAACGCCCGATCCATATCCATTGATAAAACCCTCCAAACATAAAGGGTTCAGAAAAGATGGGATCAATAAAAAGTGAGTTACTTGAGGCTCATGCAAATGAAACAATGAGATCGCAATACCATCTCTTTAGACATCACTCATGACCCCGATAACAAACAAAACTAGAACCATATTCATCAAAATGGAGTTCTAATAATTTATCTTCACACAGTTCACATGAAACTTGAAATTGGGACCTTCAAGTAATGAACTAAATTGATTGCTCATTTTATCTGTGAAAAAGAAAAAGTATAAAGAAACAAAAGTTATAGATTGTCTCCATGAAGTGAAATACACGCATTTCCTTGCTGTACACGAATGATATGTATACAAATTGGGAAGGGTACCTTCTAGTTTCTTTTCATGTATAATTTGCTGGGAGATTCCCGTGAAAGCCGAACCATATATTCCTCGCATGTTGGTCCTTTTATCATTGCACCCTACTCATTTGTTGAGCGAAAATCTTTTGGATGACAGAAACTGCATTATTTGTCTAACCGCAGGTGAGAACAGAGGTGACCAAGCTCAGGCCTGGCCTCCATCCAAGCCGTGAATCCTGTTTCCTTTAAGATGGTGTTGTAGAGATAAGACCTGAATGCAATAAGGAAAAAGTAGCGCCTGCAAATGACAATATAAAGAATAATTAACGAAAAGGCTGGATGGCAAGTAACACGTGATTGTTATAAGTTAGAACTTTGCAGTGAATCAGGAACAGGCACAGACAGATACCAAGACTGTGGGTCCAAAAACGTAGTGGTCAACTTTATCTGAAATATCTCTCTAATCACTCACAGGCAAGATTACTTCTTTTGGTCACTTCAGTCCCTCTGTTTTGAACACTTTCATTGGCTGCCATAACTCCCGGTTAACTAGCCAAGCCAATGATGGGGCTGAAGTTAAAAATGGTGAGAGGGGAAGCAGTGACAACAAGGACCTATGGTATCAGCTGACACACTCAAAACATTCACAAACACTTGGATGGCCGAAGAAAGATGTATTGAATCATATACCATTGCTATTTTTAGGAATGAAAGCAACTTATTTCTCTAAGTAGCAGTTGACACACTTCCCCTTACAGAAAATATGTTCTCAAGTATCCTTCACACTACTACTCATTTCCGTCTATATTTTAGCTTGGATGAATGTCTGGCCATGAATTGTAATCCTTAAATATTCTATGGAGTAAATCGGTCATGGAGGCTTATTGGCACTCAAAACAAACTGACGATTGAAGTTACTCACCAGCAAATACAGCTCACGACCCAGGCATGAAGAGATCATTATAAGATTTGGTAGTGTAAAAAGAAAACAATCCCAAGTTGCAAACTCAATTCAAACATGAAATAAGAGGAAGATGAAGGCAGAGAGAGAACAGACAGCTTCACAAAAGTATGCAGAAACACTTCAAACGCATGAACTCTAAAATCCTATCACCTTCCAACTTCAAAGAAGACTTAAATGACCGACTTCACCACAAATTGCAATCATACATACGAATTGAAAATTTTCAATTTATAACCAACCTACGCTGTGCTAAACTATGATAAAAAAGGGCAGCCCAGTGCACAAAGCTCCTGCATATGTGGGGTCTGCCCTTGACCTCAAGGTCACACAATGACAACTCTGCCGCTGTGCCAAGGCTTTCCTTCTAAGATACAAGATCATAAACACAAAATCAAATGAGACTTTCTACCATCCAACAGTCATTCTTGTTTCTCCAATTTCTCATATTTGCAGGCCATCAATTTCCACAGTGGGAAAAATTCAATAGCGGTCAATTGCACATTCAACTTCTGGAATGCAGTACTTTTGAGTCCGGCCTTAACTTTCTTCTTAAGTCCTTTCATATACTAGGAATAATTTCTGTTGAAGCATTTCCCTGGAAAGCATACAATCTTTTTCGTAGACAAATTAACGGGTCCACCATGTTTAAAGGTCTTGTCTTCTCTAAGAAATTCATCTCAAAATCCAGTTATCCGACACAAAATTAAGTACAATCAAATGTAACCCTAAATCAATAATGTGACAAATCCATCAATGATTGCTACATCCTCTTCCACAGAAATGTCTTTGTAGAGACTCAATTCATTAACTTTTGTGGAAGTTACACATGCTCATTATAATATTATTCTACTCAGATTCTTCATATGCCTTCATATCATTCCTCTACTTTTGGATACTTGCAGTTCCTTATTCTAGATTACAGATTCCTTTCTGACACTTTTTCACAATTTCATATTTGATAGCATGTTGGATGAAAGTGAACCCTCTTTGTCCTCAAAGTATTTAGTCTCCCATGTTGGCATGGTAAGTTTGGTTCCAGAAAATCATGTATGATGTTCTGCACCCACTGAACCTTGTTCCTAACCCCAGGTAGGATTAAGGATTCAGTCCACCTTGGAAATATTCAGATTGGTTGACAGACTTTTAGTCATGCGGTGTTCATGACTCATCACAACAAGTTGATACTTATGCATAACTTGATTAATCTCTTTGGGCAAAATATCTGCTGGTCTTCTCAGGATGCTCGTAGATTTGAAAACTGGTAGGCATATTGCATAACCATGAGGTTATGCTCGTGTATTAGATAGAAATCTAAATGCCGGTATCAAATAGGGAGCAGTAGGGAAAAAACCAAGATGATCCTCTCAAAGGTGCAATCAAGATAAAGAGCAAAACGTGGTGTTGTTTCAAGGTGAAAACACAAATGCATAGCACAAAACTGCTTGGAAAAAATTCAATCCTGTAGCAATTACAAAACCTTACTTTTGCTTCAAGATTCCAAGATCTTGACAAAGGATTCCAATCCTGATCAGTTCCCGCTTTAAGACAGTGTATAAAAGACTGTTAATTCAAGGATAATTCAAATTACACATAAGCATGAACAGCTTCAACCTTAAAACAACCTTAAATATGTTTAGTTGATATTATATAACAGTCACTATGGTTTTGAAAAGGAATTTGAGAACCCGATTTCTGATTGTGCTTCTTGTGTGGAGCCAGCCATCTGATCGGGCCGAAAAGAAATGGGTTTTTTCCACTTATGACAAAGTTGAGGAGCACCAAAACATCCTCAAAGTGTTGGATTGCTGGTCTGAATCATCAGGAGACCAAAATGATAACAGCAGTCCTGTTTATGATGAGTATATTCAAGAGGGCAGCTTGATAGAGATAGTGCATGAGGACATGGGTGGAGCAGACCTTGAATTTGATGTTCAGCTCATCTATGATGACAACATTGAGTATGAAGACATTCATGATAAAAATTTGGTGAGTAATACTTGCTATGAGATAGTGTTTGTAAAGAAAAATGTAAGTTGGATGTGAGATTCCACAGGGAGTACAGGAGGATCTTCACTTTTCTGAAGCACTCAGTAATGTTCTTTAGTTTTGTGGCAAGGCATCTAGACTTGTTCAAGAAGATTCTATGGTTGTTGAGACAACCATTATTCTTGATTGTATCTTCTAGAGCATCCACTTATGATCCTATTTGGAATTCGTACCAAGTGGAGGGATCCATTGTTTGCACACATCTACTGGAGAATGACTCCCATGAGTTCTGAAGGATCTTGAAGATATCCCCTTGGGGATGATGTTACTTGTTTATGTCAGACTGCTTGATCGGAGAATGCCTTGTTGGCCAACATGTCTTTGATGGGGGAAAGGACAAGTATTAGGTATTAGACTACCAGCACTCTAGGTACAATTTCAAGGACAAAATTTCTTCAACCAGGGAAGAAGGATTAGGTATTAGACTTCCTGCATCATCTCAAGGTTCAACTTTGACAATGAAATCTCTTTCACCTGGGTAGTACAAAGAAGATGCTGCTATTGTAAATTGCCACAGGACCAGCTACAGTGTTTCTGCCGTATGCGCCAGTGATGTTCATATTTGTATTAGTTTATGTCGTTCTATTATCCTAGCTAGTATCAATTCGAATAGCTAGTGTTTTCAAAAAGCTGGCTGAACTACATTAATATCTTTAATAAGTTATGCATAGTTATATTTGTCAGCAGTCTATTACTAGGACTCTCGCTTAGAAATCTGCAAGGTTTTTGCCATATTTCCTAGGTCTTAGTTGTTGCCCTTAGGAGTCTTGTTTTAAAAAAATGTAGAAGTCTATTCTATGTTTGACCATATGAGTCTATATAAGAACTGTTATCCGGGATGTTTTGGTAGTATGTAATCTGGAATTTGAATCATATATGAAATAGATTGAGATAGAACAAGTCTTTGTTCATCTTTGCTCTACTTGGGTTGCAATTGGGTCCTTTCTCAGCACTATTGTTTGTATTAATTATTGGTTTTCCTTTTTTCAACCTTCAGTTCTTTCCTAGGTTACAGTCATTTTCAGATCTGTTAGTGTTTATAGATCTGTGCTACTGCATCATAAATGAAATCCCCAAATAAATACATGATAAATAGAAACAACTTCCCCCCTCTCCTACAATCCTAGAATATAGTCTTCACAGTTAGTTACAGAAATTCCTTACTTTCTGTTAAATGTCACTATAGACACAACTCACAGTATGATAATATATCAGTTCAGGGCAGAGACTGAACTAACCTTAGGGCTTTGATGCCCATGTCCTTGAGATACGATCTGTTCTCCTCATCGCCATAAGGACATTTCTCAAGTTCCTTCTTATAGTGAAGTATATCATCTCGCAAATGCCCAGCACCTGCACATCTATTAAGGGGAGAGGGTCAGTCGTAAAAAGAATCAAGCTACTGAATCATTGAAGGTTCGTCATGGTATTTAATTCTAGGTGGTTTTGGAACATAAGTAGCATTAACTACTAGCAGAATTTAAGTTGAGATCATGCTGGAAATAAGGGAGGTGAAGGAGCCAAATCATTGAACCACGACGACAACCTTGTTGTCGTTGATCCTCCAAACAAAGAATGGAGAGACTGTGTTCTTTACAGTCCAGCTTGTATTATTTTCATTATCTTTGCTTCGTCAGGTACATCTGCTAATTTTGTTTATCAAAATTTTAGTCCTGCAGCAATCATTTAGCCTTGGACTTCGTACAACCACTCTGTCTACATTTTTTATTTTCATTTAGTCTTGCTTTAGGAAGGGAACATGTTTGAGCCATGGATGGCAAAACATTTCGGGGAAAGAAACATTCAACTAAAGATTAATTTGTTTATATGCTCACTTCTCCATGTTCCTGATCATATTATGGTTTTCAACCAAAATGCCATGAAAATTTTAATTTTCAGATTGACACCTGCTCCTTATTTTTTCCTCAAAAGTAAAAAAAAAAAAGTTCCCTCAGCAGATATATACCTTTCTATGACATTGTCTACATCTTCTTTGCTCTGGGGGCCATACATGAGAACTCTAGTAAGACTTAGAATGTCCCGGTACTCTCCCTGTTTAAGTGCTTCTTCATCAAAGGGTCCAGGGATTAACCCATCTTTAGGTATTGAACCTGGGCAAGGTGTTGAAACCAATGATTTGGATTTTTCTGATGTAAATTTCCCATCAGCATTAAGCCTAAGGCAAGTGATAGCCATGGCATAAGCAACTCCTCCGAAGCCCGTCTGTGAAACAAACAGATAACAGCTGGCAGAGCTGCACAGAGAAGACATCTTCAGTACATGGCATCACCTCAGAACATCAAATACACAACTTAAGAATATAGGAGAAAACATCAACACTAGCACATGGGAACCGTCTGATACATACTCATCTTGACAGGATTGAATTGCATCCACATCTGCAGCTAAGGGTTCTCTTTCTCGTGTTAGTGGTATCCTTCTGTATTCAATATTGTAACTATCCCCTTTTAGACTAGCATATATTTCTGCTGGTGTCTTTACATCATCTAAACATACATTCTCCCAGTACCCAATGACACTAGAATGATTTGATGTTGGATCAAATTCTTCACGATGCAAAAGTAGTCGACCACCAGAGTGTGTTATTTCTGCTGCTATGTCTTCCTTCATTCGCATCTCCATGTGTTCCACCTGCAAGGATAGCAAAAACACATACATGATGGTAATTGGTTTCCTTAACTGTTTTTAAATTGGTTGAGTTGCTGCCGTAATGCTTACCACTGGACCAGTAATCCCAACATGTTTAAGCGTGTCAATGGGCTGATCCAGTTCCCTGTGGACAAAACTTGTTCCTTTGATGTAAACAACGACCTCCTCTCTCAGATCAGTTACTATCACTTTTTCACCAAAATTCTCTCCTGCTGCTGAATGAGCACCTAAGCTGGTTAATATTTCTTTAGCCCCAGCAACTGTCAGAGTTGCCATGCTATATACAGGGTAACCGTCCACCTGAAAGAGATTTTTTCATAGAGGACCATGTCAGTTTCATATTATATTTATTTTCTTCATAAAAATACATGGTTAAGGATATCTATATTAAAAGATGGAAGAAAGGAAATGAACTTAATAGGTATCCAAAGACTAAGTGTTGGAACTTAAAAGGAGAGAAAATAACCGCATTCACAAATAAGTTGGTGATAGAAGGAAACTAGAACTATGAAACAGAAGTAAACACCATGTGGACTAATATGGCTGAGTCTATTAAGAAAGTGGAAAAAGATGTCTTAAGAGTATCTAAAGGGGAAAGACAATTAGGTGGAGTGAAACAGTGCAAAAAGTTATTAAAGAAAAACGGGTGTGTTTTAAAGCATGGCAGAAGACTAGAAATAATGAAAACTATGAACAGTATAAGAATGCTCAAATAGTAGCTAAGAGAATAGTAAGTGAGGCTAAACTTAAGGCATATGATGACCTCTGTAGTAGACTACGATCAAGAGAAGTTGAGAAAGATGTGTTAAACTTGCAAAAATAAGAAAACAAAAGGGTAAAGACTTAGACCATGTTAGGTGCATTAGAAGTGATGATCAAATAATATATATAATGCAGAACATCAATAGGTTTTGCCAATCTTCCGACGCAGAATCAGTAGACAAAAAAGTCCATTGTTATTTGGAAAAACTCAGGAATGATAACCCAGCTATAAATCAATGACACAGCCCTAAAATACAGATATAGCGCAGCGCCCATACTAGAGCTAGGGGCGTCGTGCTGCACACTCTATAGTGGAAAGCAAGGAGTGGCTGGCTGGCTCATTAACCAATGGCAGGCTGGCTCTCTCCCTCCCATGCAGGTAACAATTATTGGGGCCTATAGCTCAGAGGATTAGAGCATGTGGCTACGAACCACAGTGTCAGGAGTTTGAATCCCTCCTCGCCCACAACTGGCCCAAAAGGGAAGGACCTTTCCTTTACCCATGGGGGTAGGAAAATCATGATTGGGATAGAAATATTTTGGGGTTTGCAACGATAACTTGGGATATCTACTATACGACCATTAACTAAAATATGTCTATGGTTAACTAATCGCCTAGTTCTAGGAATGGTCAAAGTCATACCCAATCGAAAAAGGATGTTATCCAAACGCATCTCAAGTAGTTGTAGGAAAACCTAACCTATTGACCCTTTGGCTTTTCTAGCGATACGAAAATATCTAAGTAATTGTTGTTTTGTCAAACCATAATGAAAACACAATTTTTGTTTTCTTTCTAGGCGAATACGACATTGAGATCTTTTCCAGGAACGTGATTGGCTTCTAGTCAAAGACGATGAGATCAAACAAAGGTGGGAAACTTACTTTCAAAAATTTTTAAATGACAATGGCTCTAAGAATAAAGGGATTGAAAATATTGTAGCTTAAATAACATTGGACATTATAGATATGAACGCAGGATTAGAATACCTGAAGTGAAAGAGGCCTTGAAAAAGCTGAAATTAGGAAAGGTCATGGGGCCCAATAGTATACCACTAGAGATTTGGAAGCATATGGGAGATATTGGAGTAGTTAGGTTGACCAAGTTGTGTAACAAGATTATAAAATCAAAGAAAGTGTCAGATGAATGGAGGAAAAGCTCTATTATACCAATTTATAAGAATAAAGGAGACATACAGAGCTGCACTAATTATTGGGGGATCAAACTTATGGGCCACACTATGAAACTTTTTGAAAGAATGATTGAGAAGAGGCTATGGCATGAGACAAGTGTATGGGAGAACTAGTTTGGTTTCATGTCTGGGAGGTCCACCATGGAAGCTATTTTCATGCTAAGACAATTGATAGAGAAATATACGGAGACAAGGAAAGACCTCCACATGGTCTTTATTAACTTAGAAAAAACTTATGATAGAGTCTATGGAGGGTGTTGGGCGAGAAAGGGGTTCCACGGGGGTATATAGACACAATCAAAGATATGTATGAGGGAGCAGTAACAAATGTTAAGACCACTAGTAGTGAGACGGGTGAATTTCCTGTCACTGTAGGATTGCACCAAGAATCGGCATTGAGCCCATACCTTATCACATTGGTTATAGATGAGTTAACAAAACATCTACACGAGGAGATTCCATGGTGCATGCTATTTGCAAATGATATAGTCTAAATTGATGAGACAATGGAGGGCGTGAATACAAAGCTAGAGTTATGGTGAGAAGCATTAGAATCTAAAGGATTTAAAATCAGCCGCACTAAGAAGGAATCTATGGAATGCAATTTTAGCAAGGAGAGGAGTAGGAGTAGAACACCATAACCAAGAAGTCCTCGTAAAAGACCACTTTGGGTACTTACATCAATGATTCATGAGAGTGGGGAGATTGAGAGGGAGATTACCCAAAGAATTCAAGTGGGTTGGAACAAATGGAGATGGGCATCTGGAGTTTTGTGTGATCGGCGCGTGCCACTCAAACTAAAAGAAAAATTCTATAAGATGTCATAAGGCTAACCATGCTCCATGGATTTGAGTGTTGGGCAGTTAAGGAACATCATGTTCATAAGATAAGCATCACGGAAATGAGGATGTTTAGATGGATGAGTGGCAGGACAAGAAAGGATAGAATTAGGAATGAAAATATTAGAGGAAACTTAGGGGTAGCACAAATAGGTAACAAGATGAGGGAGATTAATCTTAGATGGTTTGGATATGTCCAAAGGAGACCCAAAGTGGCATTGGTTAGGAGTGAGGCAATGCAAGTAGAAGGTTCTAAAAAGGCAAGGGGAAGGCCCAAAAGAACATGGATAGAAGTGGTGAGAAAAGATTTAAAAACTATGGGACTAAATGAAGCAATGGTACTTAATAGAGGGGAATGGAGGAACAAGATTCATGTGGCCGACCCGTAATTGGGATAAGGTCTTGATGATAATGATGACGATAAAAAAATACACGATGTTGTTTAGATCATAAATAGCTTTTAGATGTTTACACAGATAGTCCTATGGTTTAAGATGTTTGCATCAACAGATCCCCATGCTGGAGTCCGTGTGAGAATGTACCAAAGTGGCAGCTAACTTTATGTCATTGGGAATTTTTTACTTCTATTTTTGTTATGGGAGGTGTCAGACAAGATAAAAGAACTGCTGCTACTGTAAAGTTGGCAAATGGGCCTGTGAAGAAGGGGCTTCTTTTTTTTTTCATTTCTAAAAGTTTCTTTATATATAGATAGAAAGTAATTAAAACATTAAGGGGTGGGGCCCAAAACTTACGTTGGTCTGCAGGACTAATGGCTGAAAACAATTTCAATAGTTCAGGGACTAAACTGTCAAGCTGGTAGTTTGGGGGTAAAACCGTGACACAAAGGTAGTTAAGGGGAGAAAACTGTGCTTGCCCCTTTTATTGTTCTATTAGTTGATATGTTGCATTATAGATCCTAGCTAGTATTGAGTTGAGTTGTGAAGTTTTTCTAAAATTTGGTTGAAGATTATTTATGTCTTTTATTAAGTTTGTGTGTTGTTGCATTGAATAGAAATGTATTGCCAAGAGTCTTGCTAGAAGTTTGAAAGTGTCCTTGTTTATTACCAATGAGTCTTGTTATTTCCATAGAACTTTAGCTAGGAAAATCTAAAAGTCTAATCCAGGTTAGACCCTATGAGCATGGCTGAATCAACAGCAAGCAGCATCATATCGAGTTGCACCAGTACAACATTTTTATTTCAAAGGGGACTCAAAACAGCTCATTGGATGGCCAGTGAAAGAACTCCAGCTGATCAAAGACTACTCAGTCAACTTAGGAAGTCCTACGAAGCACAAAATAGAACCGAAATGAGTTGGGTTCATATCCCTCGTAACCCCAGCAAGGAAGCCGATCAATTGGCCAAAGAGGCAGCTTCAGACAGTCGGATACAGGAGGCACTGCCAAGGCAGATGTGACGGCCTTCGATGAATGAAGAGAAGTCCTCAAGGCCTGGCTCATTATTGATTCAGATGGCGTGAGAGAACTTTTCCAGAACTGGAGAGGAATGGGCACCACAATCCCAGCCCCGTAGGATAGAGTGTAGTCTGGAATTTTGATTTGATATGAAATAGATTGAAAATGAACTGTTTGAATTCATCTCCTTTCTACCTTGTGTGCAATCTGGGTGTTACTCGGCCTATTGCAGTGATGTTTACTGTTCTTCCCCTCCAGTCTTGATTGCTGTTTGTATCAAATCTGTTTTAGTGTTTACAGATCTATGGACTGTATCAATACCTACTTCCATTAAAAATGTTTGTTCTAATCTCAAAACCAGATAAGTTGTTCTGAAAAAGATTTCTCTTTCAGATAATACAACCTAGTGCCTTCAGGGTCTTCCCAACATTATTCTGCAAATGATGCCAAGATTGCTTTTCTTTTTTCTCCTCAAATTTTGAAGTTTTGAAATAAAGATTGAAATATCTTCTCATGATACCAACAATTGCGATTAAACAACTTATCTTGATCCCAGAATCACCAAGAACAACTAATCTCCATTTAACTTGTCAAGGTCTGAGATCAAGAAAAATTAGCTCAAGAACCAATACATCTGAAAGGTTAAAAGCGAAACACCTCTCTCAAAACCAAAAATCAAAATAGTCTTGATCTTGGATCTCAGATCTATTCATCTTTTCATACACCAAATCCTCCAGAAACTTTTAGAAGAATTGTTTTGATCACATCTTTCCTTTAACAATCTAATTGAACAGACTTAGTTTGAGTCATACTCTTAGGCCTCTTCTTTATAAGCTTATAAAGAAGGCGCTGAATCGCTTCTATTTCAGTACTACAAACCAGTGCATCCAGGGTCCTCTTAATGTTATTCTGCAAATAAGGTCCTGGTCTTACATTCAATTTCATCGCTGAAAAGCTAAATATATACACTATAGCTTCCAGCCTATGTTTCATTCCCCTGATATCTGTTTCTGAATTGTATATATAACATATGGATTGTAAAACATGAATATGTTCTTCATGTTTATGCAATATGAGTTCTTGGCATTCTGGCCATTCAGAAGGACATTGTGATCGGAATAAGGGTTGGCTTTTATAAGATGTTTTAATTTCTTTAATTTCAGGGCTTGACAGGGTAAGTCAAGCACTAATGAGGAATGTGGATTTGTGCTAGTTCCTCCAAGTCAAATAAAAGCATAGCAATATGCATATTTCTACTTTCCATATATAAATGAACAGACTTACTAGCAGAATTAATGAAGGGTTGAAAATAATAAAAAGTGGTACTAATCACACCTTGTACACATGCGGTGTACCATGAATTTGTATATGATTTGAAGTCCTCTGTGTTGGAAAGAAATGCATCTTAAGTATAGAACCTTTCTCCAATACAGAGCCATTGCGAGCCTTGACTATAGCTTCCATCATTTCATCTCCATGCTGAGACTCATAAGGACTGAGCTCCTCCTGTAAACATTGTTACATCAGAAATACACTCAACCTAAGTAATCATGCTTTCATGCATGCAAAGGAATTAATAACTATATGCACTTTGCCCAGCTCCTAGCTCTTAACGTCAATAGGATGAGAAGCATTACAGGAATGGTGAAGAACCGCCCAGGGCGTAACCTAATGCTCCATTTCATTGCTTGGACCTCTGGCTTCCGACGCAACCAAGTTTTAAATGTCATCCTGGATTCTCCTTGCCCACAGAAACCGTCAAATGCCTCACTTCCAAGATAAGCAGCAAAAGCAATCAAACGGAAGTAGCGCTCCAAGTACTCAGCACCACGATTCAATGCAAGTCTTCTTACTCTTGGCTCCACACGCTGCTGGTTAAAGTCCTTTCTATATTGTAGAACTGCTTGGCGTATGTTCTGCATAGCTGAACATCTATCAATAATAGCATCAAGTGCCTCCCGGCATTCAACACCATTGTGAATTAGTCTAGTTAGTTTTCGTAGTAATAAGATGTCATTAATCCCAAAAGCACGATATGACTCCTTGGAGTTTGCAGTTCCTTTTATATTTGAATCAGACAACAATCGATCATTTGAAGCTTCTTCACCACTTGAACAATCACTATCTGCCTCTTCATGGGACACATCTGCAAGCTGAACCCTGATAGGCCTCCCAAAATCAAGCCGAAGTTTCACTAGGCATGCAATCACAGTACCTGTGGTTGTTCGACCCCTGCCCATCTGATGACAAAATACATGCATATTAAAATGTTGTATCACAATCTTCCTGGACGCAATAAATTTGTGGACATAAGTTGTGCATCAAAGGAACATCAAGTTGTTCATAGTTTTGCAAATCTTACCTGGCAGTTGAAAACAAAAGCAGTATCCTTTGAAGCAGAGGCAATATTCACTGCCATTGTGTCAAAATCAGAACTCTTAGGAGCTTTGCCATCTGTGATTGGCACACGTGCATATTTAATTGGCAATCCTTCAGCTTCCAAACATCTGTAAACCTCCAGAGGTGTCTGAATAGCTTCAGCATCAACATGTTCCCAAGCATCAAATATTTGGCCATCCTTCGTTTCATGAATTACCATTATAGCACCTCCATATCTTTCAGCTTCTCGTAGAATGTCCTCTTTCAACCTAGCTTCCATTCTCTCCACTCTCTCACGATCAATTCCCTGGATCACAATGTAAGAATATATCAGCTAAAAGAAAACAGGACTTATCTGGTAATCAAAGACTACAAAAACTATACACAAACTGTTTCTTTCAAGACAGTAGGAAAATCAGATGAGGGACAAATAAAAAATGGTGCATTTTACACTCAGCAAGAAAAAATTAAAACATTAAAGTTATGTACCATATCCTGCAGCACTGTAGTTGGGCGCCATGTGTTCAGGCCCTATTAAAGAATAAAAGGCAAGACAAAGACTTTGGTGGGGCATTTTACAAGATTTGACTCCCAGGTGCAGGTATCATCATCTTAACTACAACCTAGGAATGAGGATCTGAAGCTCCCTACATTGACTGGAGTCTTCAGCAACTTTATAGTTTATATTTTGTACAGAGTCTACAGACAACAGACAAGCACTATACCACAATACAGTACATAGTGCAATAGAATGTAATATATATACTACAGAATTGCCTCTTAATATTCTCAACACACGCATCCAAGTAGAAGTTAGTCTCAATTATAGATCTTCACGTATCTTTCCTAATCTTTCAAATCCATGAGCTTCTAACTTGAATAATCTTTCTCCCAGAATGATAGGCCTTGAAAGAACTCAACATTGACTGAGTTATCAAAATATCCTTCCTCAAGGATAATAATTCAGAAGAGTGATACAATATGGGCCCCTGTCAACTTGCGAATTGCACAAACAGTTTCAAATCCATGTATAAATTGACTATGATCTCTGCCAAGCACCTAAAGGTGACATCAAGAATGAATTCTGAGGTAGTATAGTTAGGATTTTAGTTGAACATTTGAACAATGACCACAAGAGGGAAAATGGAAGAAAGACTTTTTATAATATGCAAAAGGCTTCTGACAGCTTGTTGCTGGACAACCTTTGATGAAGGATTTCCTGGTAAACCAGGCTTTCAGAGAATTGACAGCATCTACGCAGATGAAAGGCAGGTTGACTTTTTAATTATTGAATTCCTTGGGGTTTAAGTACTTGAATTAAGAAGAAGCTTGAGCTTTTGTAGTAGTGACAAGGAATCACTTGTTATATTTGCTGGCACCTAAAGCAAACACAGTTGAGGGTCTTTATTATGTATCTTAGCTTGTAAGCACTTGAATTATGGAGAAGGTTGAGCTTCTGTAGTAGTGATAGGGACAGTAATAGGCAAGGAAAGCAACAAGGACGTGGACGTTTTGGGCGGATATATTCCAGGATAAGTGGTCCCAGGCCAGGCAGTTAACTGCCTAAGCTAATTCGGTTACGGGGAGGGGGAAGAGTGAGAGAGGGAGGGAAATTCTGTTAGGGAAAAGGAATAAAGGAGGGGAGGAAGGAGGAAAAGGGGGAGGGAAAAAAGAAATAGGAAGAAGACAGACAGGCCTGGGCAGGGCAGGGGATTTCCCTGAATGTTAACATTTTCTGTAGAACTTGGTGTTCATCAATGGTTGTAATACCCATCATCTGGGAATACATATACTGAATCATTCCCAATCGCTACTGTCCACTGTCTATTTGGGAGTTCTTTCTTCTTTCCTTTTGCAGACCCATCAAATAGTGACAAAGAATTAATTATTGTACTTGCTGGCAGCTAAAGCAAACACAGTTGAGGGGATTTATTATGTATCTAAGCTTTAAAATAGTCATCACTGTTGAGATGTTGGGAATTGGTGGCAATATGGATACCCATTTATCAAGTTTCAGAAGAAGTAAACAGCATCAGTAATCATCAAGTATGGGACTTTGAGTTAGAGCTATGGCAGCAATCTGTCTGGTTTACATCATACTGTTTGTTCTTCTTCATTATTTATCAAGGGGGGAAGAGCAGTGCCCTCAAAGTCCCTAAACAAGCAATGATGTTTATGTGAAATTGGTTGAGGCAGACTAAAATCTGCAATAAGTCAGAAGAATGACATGGTTCTAATAAGAAATAGCCTCTTACCGTGTACTCAAGCATATTTTTGTATGGCCTTTCCACCTCACGAAGCACGAATGGTTTACCGTTTATATAGATGACAGGCTCTTCACGCATATTGTGCCAAAAAACCGGGCACTGGCCTTTAGTGCTACCAATCTTCTCAATAACAGCTCGAATGCCATCAACAGTTGGATTGGCAACACCATAAACTGGAAACCCAGGAACTTCTCTAAAATTTGGAGCACCATCAACTCTCTCTGGCAATGTCAGATTCTGACATCCAGGGCAGTGGTCACTCTTCAGAACCGTCTGACTTCCAAGAACTTCACCATTCCTCATGGCAGCGACTACACCCATCTCAGAAGGACGGCCATCAGCAGATTCAGCAATTTTCATTAAAGAGGGCTTGGAGCTTGCATAGCCAAGTGCACCCATTGGATCTCTCCTCAGCAATCTGCAGAAAAAGAACATGGCAAAAATGAGGTGTCTTAGGAACTGAAGTACATACCACATGACAAATGAGTGACAT
The DNA here is from genome assembly GCA_035236585.1 of Warburgia ugandensis. Classification (NCBI taxonomy): domain Eukaryota; kingdom Viridiplantae; phylum Streptophyta; class Magnoliopsida; order Canellales; family Canellaceae; genus Warburgia; species Warburgia ugandensis. Next base: position 105,886,212 of record CP141126.1, read on the forward strand.
CCAAACCAAAATCTAAAATGTATCTTCCATGGAACTGAAGCACAAATAAAGCTCATAAACCATTACAGTCCTGTCAGAAGAACCGTTTTGCCATAGGAAATATTACATTAAAGATTTGGAGACTGATATCTTCAGGGGAGTATAATAGAGCACCAGGATTGCCATATCATTCTCCCCCCTTCATACCTTACCTCTTGAAGAATGGAGCAAATGTATCAACTAAAGAAAGATACTACTTTAACATTCAACAAGCAGGCTCCTCCTTGTCCCTGAAAGAGGATTTCACATATTCTTTCCTCAGTTCTTTCTCCTTTTCTCATCAAACTCTTTGCCCTCCATCCAAGATTTGACTGTCATATTTCTGTTTGTTTTTTGCTTCTCTTAGAAAGGCAGCCTCCACTTTCCACAGAACTAGTATATCCCCTAGCTCAGACTGTAAAAATGGCAATATATATTTGAAAAAAAGAAAAATAAAACATATATCAAGTAAAGGTGGTTTATGCCTTTATGATAAAGGAAAGGGACAGAAAAGAGGAGAAGATAACAAGACCCTGAATTCCAAATGTCAATAACAATGTGCACATGCATTGGAAGTTTAGATATAAAAAGGACTAGCTCCAGTATCTAACAGAGAGAAAATGTAGATGATCAAGATAAGTTGATGAACAATGAGGAAGAGAAGGATAAACAAGAATAGCCTGGAGCTAAAATTGAATGTCTGCCTGGAATCCTCATGCAAAATAAACATACAAAAGCCTTTTACCACGAACTCTGGAGCATGCAAGCAGGGTTAGTCATGGAAAGATTATCTATGGAAGCACTATAGGCTAGCTTATTCTAGTGACAGCAGTGAAAGAATCAATTGTCAGAAGAGACCATGGAATAAGGAACTTATAGGCTCGATATACATGTTCCCTGAATGTTAAGAGCAGGAAAGGAAACCATTAGATGTTTATCTTGTGGCTCACCATAATAATGTGGGGATCTGACCAGAGCAGGAACTCTTCGAGCATTCGGTTCAGTTTCCACATAGGACTTACCTATACCTTGGAAACACGTATCGTCCATTAGACATAGGACTTTCTAAACATATTCCCCCTCCCCGCCCCCAACAACCCATAAAATAACAAGAACCTTCGTCTCTTTCTTTTTTTTATCAATATAAGTATCTGGCTGACATAAAGGTAAGATCAATCACATACTTTTAGTAATGCTAAAGAAACTTAATAAAATGAAAAAAGCAGATATTAACATAATTACTACATAACTCTCATCCACCTTTCAAGTAAAAAAACAATTATTGTATCACTAAAATGAGACTTCACTAAAAAGCTGTGCTTGTGAGGGAATTCATGCATGGGCAGTCATTACCTCCTGTATTGCAATGTTTTCAATTAGGAAGTTCCAGAGCTATATTGCAAGGTATTAACAAACAAGACTAGATAGGTGAAATTTCTTGCATATATAGTTAGCCGGCACAAGAAATGCATGCAGAGTTATAGGGATGACCTCCATCCCAAGAGATCGAAATAAGTGTTAGTAATTGGAACAGATTTCTTATTAGGACCCATCATTTAAATGAACCGCATTGTTAGACCAACATCCATACACATGGGTTGACATGTCTAGTCAAATGATCGCAAGAGCCTAATGTCAAGTGTCAGTATCTTTTGGTCCTATTCTTGAGGTTCTTATGTCTTTTGAGTTCATTCCCTAGCTTGTATCATGTTGTTGACCCCACGCAAAATTTGCACCAATTTTGCAATTGTATCTGATTGGTTTTCATTTAACAAATGACAGAAATTCTTTTAGCTTGAGATTCAAAGGTTGTTGCTTCAAGCAGCTTTCTCGCATCCTCCTCTCCAAAAGAGGTCAGGTTTACATATAATGAGAATGACTCAAACACAAGGAAAACAGGGCACTAGTCAGGTCAGGCATCAAGATAAGGGTTTTCATAGGCAAATGAGTAGGTGTAGGTTCCTTGTTCGTCTTCCTTCTGGCAGGTGAGGAAATCCACTTTCAGGTTAGGGTTTTTAGGTCAAAGAAGCTTAGTGATGTCCGGGGGAGAAAGACGAAGATTGGTAACAGAAGAAGAGATAGTGGACAGACAGCGGTGAGAGCAGGTTTGGCATTAAAACTTGTTTACAATTTGATCGTTTACATTGATAAAGAATTTGGGTCAAGAAGAGCATGTACTCATTCTTACAATATCATGACTCATGTGAACTCAAATGAACTGGCTCCCTGAGAGCATCATATTAAAAAGGGCTCAAAATGGATAATATAGGAAGATAAATCCATTTCTACCAGCACCTAGAAGAAGGTATCTTAGTAGTAAAGGGTTAATATAATCTCTAATTATAATTTCCTTCAAAGTTGCCAGTAGTGCTTCTTGAGAAATTTATGATCATAGAGAAACTTGGGCAGTAATTTTCAAATCGTTGCAGTCTCAGCTTCTTACAGTTGCATTAGCACATGCCCGTGTCATCAAGACTTTCATCTTGTACCATCAAGAGGAGACCCAAATGGTTCAGGTCCCATGAGAAACTGACATCCCATCTATGAGATTGAGTTGGAAAAAGAATCAAGGATTCACTTCTTTTGACAGAACCCTCAACCAGGCTAAGATAAATGAAGAGGCTAGTTTCAACCTGTCAGGGTTTACATGAACTGCTATTCTGTTAGATCAGTGAATATATGAACTGCTCTTCTGTTAGATCAGTGAAGGTGATCCACCCAGCTGCACATGTGGGATCCAGAAATTGGCTGTTAGAGAAAAGCCCAAAAGTTCTTCGTCTTTTAGCACCTTACACTAAATATATCCTAAAAAGAGGAAGAGTACATCATACCTTACCAACATGAGTTTTATTAATACTAGTAAGCTATTACTAGTTGCGATAGACTATATAATTATTCGATACTAGTATAAGTCTATAAGCTTCCATAACAAATATAAGTGGAAGGCTTTGTCGATGGTGGGGTGGCAGATCATTATACACGTCATGTAAGAGATAGCGAAGTGCTGCATAAATGGGCTGAAACAAGAGCATAATTTCTGAAGGGAGATACATGTTCCGTCAACTAATTTAATACAGAATGACATAGAATTCCATGCCACATTGTATTTGGGGAATTGAAGACCTTTACTTTAAACCTCAACTGTCAACATGAATGTCATATTGTTAACATTCTTCCTTCCTACTTCGAAGTAGAAAACATCAAGGTCAAATATTTCTCCTACTAAACCACTATCTTCTAATCATAGTTCAGAGAATTAAAGAGCACTAACCTGATGCCACACAAAATATGGCTTCATTTATGCTATGTCAGCTAAGGGACCAGAAAGACTAGACATCAGAAGCCTACAAAGTCTTAACTGTTGTATGAATATTAATTGCAAAAAGGTGTCACTAGTGTCCCTTTTGTTTCATGCAAATAAGTGAGTGGAACTCTTTAGCCAGTGAAGGAGCGCCGACAGATGTAGAGGGATACAAAGATAATAGACTGGTAGTGTAGGTGATAGTTGATCGTGCTCAAGGTGATAAAGAAATTCCATTAACTGAGATAGTAAATCTGGTATTTGCAAAACCTTAGGGTAGAGTGATATTAGCCTTCTGCACAAATAATCCCAATCTCAAAAAGCATGTCACCAATATATGTCTACAGATTTTGAATCCCAAAAGTTAAGGCATGTATTTGTATATTCACCTGCGAAGTATACTATAAAGTTCGGGCCTTGCTCTCATCCAGTCAGCAAAACTGCTTTGACCAGATGAAATAGGGCTAAGGGCTGCACTCTCTGTATGGATATATACAGCAAAACAGATAAGAAAGTAGTAGCGTTCCAAGTACTCAACAAAAAAGGAAAGTGATGCCTCCCTCTTCATCTCATCTGGTTGACGCAGGATGCTATTGCGGTAAGTACCAATAGCTTCTCGTAAGTTCTGTTAAAATCCACAGAAAAATACTTTAAGAGAGCTGAAATTCTACCTCATGTAACAGAAGTTCACCTTTGAGCTGAAAGCTATTCTAACCTTTTAATTGGACAAATATACAGTGATGAATTTTATATTTTGCAACTTGATAAAGATCAGAACCATACTGATGTAGAGAAATGCATACCTGCATAGAGGCACATTTATCAATGACTTTGTCCACTTGCCTTTTACCCTCTACCCCACCCTGTAAGCATAATAAGGGTGAGAGGAGAACCTCAGATCATTCATCACATTGCTATACTATGAGAAAAAAGATGGAATAAAATGTGCCATTTCTAATACCTCCAAGACTCGAATCAGGCTCCGTATAACGGCATATTCACCTCTACGAATTGCCTCCTCAGAGTTTGGCATATTATCAGTAACATCACATCCAGCATCAAAAACTTTTCCTATTGAATTTGTCCTTGGAATACCTATTTTAAACAATCATCATAAGGAAAAAATAAACAAAACTTCATGGCAAATGTTGCAAATAAAAGAACAAAATATGATATTTGTTCGCAATCTATAGTCATAAAGCAGTCAGAAGTCAGAGCAAATCACATTTGCATTGTTAATACAGGATATCTTGTAATATCAGTAAAATCAATTTTCACCTAATAAATGCATGCAATCAGTTGCTTCCAGCAGGTGATTCTTATACGGCTAGTTAAACTCAATGGATGTAAGTAACTTCAACAGTAATCCTACTTTTGCACATTTCAATTGTTTATCTTTAACCATTTCTTCATTTCTGCCCCAAAAGAATCACTGATTTTCTTCATATCTCTCTGATGTCAAAAGTAACCCCTCCATGGAATTAGAATCATCAACCTTGGAGCACATAATAGAACCAATGTCCATTTTTCTTTTCCTCTTCTCAGTCTTTATATCCAACAATCAGAAAAGAAAAGGTTTATCATTTGCGCTATTAATTCATGATTTCTGGATCCTTGCAAAGAAGAAAGACTACAACCAACTCATACAGCATCCTCCAATTACTCAAAAAGCATTTTTTGTTCAGAATCCCATGTGCCACATTAACTTCACTTTGCAAAACCCCAACGAGCTAATAGGGAATCTACATGCATTCCTTGTTTCAACTTTCCTCATGCCTTACTATTTCCTGGATTATTATTCCTCCAGTCTAGACAACCAATTATTGGCTTTCTTCCACATGGCACATGTAGATCTCAGAAGTGATTGCTGACCACTCTCCATTTATCCAACTTAACTATCAAACAGCTAAATGCTGGTTCTTGGCTGCCATTCACCAGTCTTGTACCAAAAGATCCTCTTGTTCAGAATATGGAAGAGCAGAAGCATGTCAGAAAACAGAGGTTTGTTTTATGTTTATGCCAGAAAAGATGTAACTCCACGCAGATGTTTTAGTCGCATTTCATCATTGCATTTTCAGCTTTACCCACTTGTTTAAGATCTTGTGCTCTTGTCGACAGAATTTCTTAGGAGACAATTTAATCAAAGAAAAACTCATAGATAAGAAATTCTTGAGCTCAGAAGGTAGAGGAAGGGAAGCATCAGAAATTGCAAATATCTAAAATAAAGGCCAGGAAGAGTTTAAAGTCAAAAATCCCTGAAGGAGAGTATTGCAATGAGCAACAACAACTACTTGATGCTACCCACAAAAAATAAAAATAAAAAAACTACCTGATGCTCCAACCCGGTTAAGATAAACCAAAGTAGCAATCACCATTCCAGTTGTGGTCCTTCCACGCCCCATTTGACAGTTGAAAATTATATCTGTTGTTATATCAGCTTGGGAGATTCTTTGGACCTAAAAATTGGAAAAGCAAGCTGGTATCATATGCATATTCAACTACTTCAGAGTTACACCCTAGAGCTTACCAAAAACAAGGAAAAGAGTTCATTCCACCAACATGCAAAATTCATTGTAAATCGACACTTCAAGATGCATATTCATGCTTGTTCTGCATGATAAATGCGGGAAATGAATGCATGTTTCTGTCTTTGGATAACTGCTGAACATGGCTACAAATTGCACCTAAAACAACTAGATTAATAGGATGACACATGATAATTGTATTGAGTTTGCAAGTGAACCCATAAACAAAAGCTTATACAAACAAACAAGCTGTCCTATTGCCGTGTTCAGACATTCTGGCATGACAACCATTATCTGACCAAACTCCCTACTTTTACTTGGCCACCATAACACAGTACAGTTTTGCACCAATGGGTGGGTGGTGTGCCTAACTTTTCACCCCAAAAAAAACAGAAGAAGCCATGTACACTTTCAACATAAACTGACAAGGAGCTTACCAGAAGGTCAAAATCTCTCTCCTTTGGTGATTTCTCATCAGTAATAGGAACACGCTCATAGTCAACAAGGTATCCTTCTACTTGCAGCTCTTCATAAACCTAGTTGAATCTGAACATATTAGCCAATTATATGAAAAGACATTGTATGAGTCAAAGATCATAAAGATATATACCTCCAGAGGTGTCTTAACAGAGTCATGAGTCACCACTTCCCATTGGTCCACCATCTGACCATCTGGCAGTTCATCAGTTACAAGGATCTTATTTCCATATCTGTTAAGTCAGATGTGCAAAGAAAATAGGCTATCATACAGAGCACGCAAGTAAGCAAGAGAGATGCCCTCCAAAACCATGCATAGCATAAATGGAAAAGATAACACTCAGATGCACAATAATCATACCGTGCAGCTTCCTGCAGTATATCTTCCTTCAAACGAGCTTCCATTTGTTCAACTCTAGCCCTGTTTATACCCTAGTGTGACAGAGGAATTCAACTTCAGATTGACCTGCTTCAAGGATAACAATGTTCATGCTAAAAGCAACAGAAAACTTGCATCTAGCAGGGTACATTGAAGTCTCTCATCATATTAGTATTAATGTTTGGATCAAATCTTCGAAAGGGCATATAAGCATACAGATGACTGTTGCTAATAGAAACCAAGTTTAAGAACAGATACTCCATATACAGAAAAACTGACAAGCAAAAAGAGCAAATTTTGATAACATTTCCGAAGGCAGCACATTTTGCAATTTGCTGTGTTAATGATTCTAATATGGCACATATGGAACATACGCATGTGATGTAACCAATGACTAGCTATGTAGTCACAGGCGCAAGGGATGAGACTTAAGCCTAGAGGGACTAGGCGAACATAGTGGCAGGATTAGTTCCCAAGGTGCAAAATTAAATAATTAAAAAAATAAAAAATAAAAAAGTCAAAATAAATCCCAAAATTTACAAAAAAAATCTAAAAAAATTAAGAAAAACACATGACTATAAATATATAAATCAATACTAATCAAATAAATGAAATGGAATCCTTAAAAAATAAACAACTCAAGGTCAGAGTCAAAGTGTCAAACCAAACAACATCAACTAACTGCTCCCTATTTAGACACAAAGAAAGAAATTCAGAAACATACAAATACAATGATACTGTACAAAAAAAGTAATGTATTTCATGAATTCTAGAAGAAAATAACCAAAAAAAAAAACAAACACAGAAAATAAAACATACAAAATATAAAACATTGATAAGGAATTGTCGATTTAAGCATTATAATGGAAACATTTACACATTTATTACTAAAAAAACCATATCATATACTGTGCATTTCATGGTTTTTACTGAAAAATAACGAAAAAAAAGGTAAAAAAAAAAATGAAACAAGACTATGGAAATGTCATTTTAGCTATACAATGCAAACCTATGGATGTATTTCAAAAAATAAATACTGATGTATATGACAATTTTTGGTAAAAAATACAAGAAACTGAAAAAAACAATGAATCATCATCATCAAGACCTTGTCCCAATTAGGGGTCGGCCATATGAATCTTGTTCCTACAGTCCCCTCTCTTAACTGCCATGGCTTGATTTAGTCCCAAAGTTTTAAAATCTTTTCTCACCACTTCTATCCATGTTTTTATGGCCCTTCCACTTGCCCTTTTAGAACCTTCAACCTATGTAGTTAAAGGCGTGAGGCACACCAAGGCGCAAAGGGGTGCGCATGGAGCCTAGGGCGCCTAGGCGCGTGCCTGGAGCCTGAGGCGCAAAATTATATTTTTTATAATTAAAAATTAGCTAAATTTTAGCTAAAAATCATTAATAAATTCTTAAAAAGCATGAAAAATACAGCATACATGAAGACACAGGCATGGGAAAGCTATATATGTATATAAGAATAGGTATTAACTAATAAATATAAATAAAACATTTTTTTCTAATTTTCGTAAGTTTTATTTTAGGAAAAATTGAACAAAATAACACTACAATACAAAAAAAGCATGAAAAGTACATCATACATGAAGATACAAGCATGAGGAAGCTATATATGTGGATAAGAATAGGTATTAACTAATAAATATAAAAAAGAACAATTTTTTCCTAATTTTCGTAACCTTTTTTTTTTGGAAATTTTTTAAAAATAACCCTAAATTACAAAAAAAAGATGAAAAAATTATCACACACAAAGACACAAGCATGGGAAAGCCATATATGTGGATAGAAATACATTTCAATGAAGAAATACAAAAAAATGATGACTTTTTTTTATTTCCGTAACTGATTTTTTTGGAAAAACAGTAAAAAACCTAAAAACAAACTCAAATGTAGAGCAAAGAAGTATAAAACTCAAACGGAATGTTTTCTTACACATGTAGAACTAAAACCCATCAAGATCTATGGAAAATAGTTAACAAAAAACAAAAATTTTGAAAAAATGGTACTGGTTTTTACGTTTTTTTTACAAAAACTGTATACACATTGTAAAATTCATAAATCCATACCTTTTTCTGCTTAGATATGTGAACAATTGAAGAGGAATGGTCGTTTTCACCTTCTCAGGAGGTTGGAAGATTGAAATTAGGGTTGGAAGGTGAAAAATGAAAAAATAAAAATAAAATGAGTTTTATAAGTTACCGGGTTGAGTCGTCTGCGCTTGGAGTCAAAGGCACGCCTGTAAGGGGCACCCAGGAGCGCGGCTAGGCGAGCATGCCTCATTTACTCTGCGCCTGGCCCCCTCCCAGCTCTGAACTATCCACTAGCTCCTAGGCGCGCCTTTAACTACATAGCCTTCAACTTGGATCCCTCACTCTTTCTAACTGGTACTGTTATCAATCTCCATTGGACATGTCCAAACCATCTATGTCTAATCTCCCTCATCTTGTTTTCTATTGGTGCTACTCCTAAGTTTCCTCTAATATTTTCATTTCAAATTTTATCCTTTCATGTCTTGCCACTCATCTATTTAAACACCCGCATTTCGGCGGCGCTCATCCTATGTACATGTTATTCCTTAACTGCTCAACACTCTAGTCCATAGAGCAGGGTCGGCCATACAGCCATCTTATAGAATTTTCCTTTCAATTTGAGTAGCACCAGCAGATCACACAAAACTCCAGATGCGCATCTCCATTTGTTCTAACCCGCTTGGATTCTTCACGTAACCTCCCTCTCAATCTCTCCATCTCATGAATTATCAATCTTTTAGGGGGGCTTTATGGTTATCAATCTTTACTGATGCTCCAATCCCACACCTCTCCTAGCTAAAATTGCATTCCATATGCTCTGTCTTACTTTGGCTAATTTTAATTCCTTTAGATTTGAATGCATCTCTGCATAACTCTAGCACGATGGAATCTTCTCGTGCATGTGTTTTGTTTACGGGTTCAATGCCGATCCTTGGTGCAATCCTACAGTGATAGGAAAATCACCAGTCTCTTTGCTAGTAGTCCTAATGTTTGTTATTGATCCATCCTAACATATCCTTAATTATTAAAATATACCCCCATAAAATTCCTTTCTCGCCAATACCCACCATACTAACTCTCTAGGGACCCTATCATAAGCTTTTTCTATGTCAATAAGGACCATGTGGAGGCCCTTCCTCCTCTCACTATATTTCTCAAATCAATTGTCCAAGCAAGAAAATAGCTTATGGTAGACCTCCCAGCCATAAAACTAAACTGGTTCTCTGATACACTTGTCTCATGCCATAGCCTCTTCTCAATCACTCGTTTAAAAAGTTTCATGATATGACTCATAAGTTTAATCCCTCTCATAAGTTTAATCCCCTGATAATTAGTGCAACTCTGTATATTGATACAATAGAGCTCTTCCTCCATTCCTCAAGCATTTTCTTTGATTTTACAATCTTGTGAAACAACTTTTTTAACCAAACTACAATATCTCCCATCTACTTCCAAACCTCTATTAGTATACCATGCAGCCCCATGTACATTAAATCTATGAAAATAATGAAATGGATTTTTTGTTTTTAGAATTAGAGTGTAGATATGTTACATATTTTAGATAAAAATCAAGATTGATCATTAAAAATGAAAAGACGGCACTGTTTTAAATTGGAAAGTTAGGATACTAATAGATATTAGTACCAGCTTATGTTATCTACAATTTTGATATTTAGAGGATTTCTAATTTGGGATTATTGACATAATATCATATCTCTTTGCATCCATCACAGATTCACAATATCTCGTTAAATCCCTCTCAGATCCACAATTAATTGCCTCAAATCACAGCTGTAGATAACAGTTGACTCACTTACCTTGTATCACAACTGTAGATAACAGCTAACTCACTTACCTTGTATAATTTGAATTTATTCAATCTTATCCTATATGGTCAAGCCTTGTATTCCTCTATAAATTGAGAGAGAGTAAACAATGAAATGAAGAATTCACCTTACTTCCATTAATTCAACTTGGTATAAGAGCTTGGCAATCCTGCATCTACCTCTGTCTATACCAGAACCCTAGATAGGCTCACCACAACCCTTACACTCATCTATGACACAAAGGAGCAGCTCTGGTTGTGGCATAGGAGATTAGGTCATTCTTCTTTTCAAACCTTATGTCGTCTGTTTCCTAATCTTACTTGAAAAGTTGGGGCAAGTGAGTTTAGCTATGAACCTTATGAAATGGCTAAACATCAACGAGTAACCTATCATTCTAGTAATAACAAAACTACAATTCCTTTCTTTGTGATACATTTTGATGTGTGGGAAACATGCTGTGTATCTAGTAGATCGGGTCACAAATACTTTGTTACTTCCATTGATGAGTGCACAAGACACACATGACTCTACCTCCTAAAAGACAAATCTAAGGTCTCAAATACCCTATGTAGCTTTGTAAACATGATTGAAGCACTCTTTAATTCAAAAATTAGAATTTTACAAAGTGATCATGAGGGTTAGTATACCGGATTTGAAATGAAAAAACTTTTTACTGCAAAATGTATAGTCCATCAAATGTCTTGTGCTTATACACCCTCTCAAAATGGATTAGCTGAAAGAAAAAAAATATGCATCTCTTAGAGGTCACCCGCAGCTTACTCTTTCTCAAAATGTACCATCTTATCTATGGAGAGATGCAATCTTAAAAGCTGCTCATTCAATCAATCTGCTCCTGGTCGTGCGCTATAATTTGACTCTCCTCATGCTAAATTAAGAAATTTCCTTCAGTCAATCTTCCTCTAAAATCTTTCGAGTGCGTCTGTTTTGTACACAATCCCTTGGTGGATAGGAGTGAGCATGCTCTCCAAGCCATCAAATGTGTTTTCTTGGAGTACTCCCTAATGCATAAAGGCTGCAAGTGTTACTCACCTCGCCTCAAAAAATTATCTCTCTAAGGATGTTACTTTCCATAAATTTTCAGCCTTCTATCCAACATCTAGTCATAAAGGGGTGAATTTGGGGGATGCATCACTACTAGAAAATTCAGAAAAACTACCCCTAGACCCTACAAACCGTCCGCACAACCATACACGACTCTTGGCCAGTCTATCCAACCTGCCTATACATAACCTGAACCCTACAGAACCACACTCCTCAACCTCAGGGGGAGTACCTATAATAGAACAGCCATATATTCCTACAGCTCAACCAAATCAGCCTCCCATACAGTATGTATACCAAAGAAAAAAATGACCTACAGAATAAAACATTGCCTTAGACATTACAGAACCCATAGAGGTTACTGCTCCTGCAAATGATCACTCCATTACAAATTCTAATTTGGGTCTTACAGGCATGCAATCTGAAATTGAATTATATACTGACTTGGACCGTCCTGTAGCTATCAGGAAAGGAGTAAAAAGTTGCACATAGCACCCAATGGCTCATTATGTCTCATACCATAAGCTGTCTCGCACATTTAAGGCCTTTGTACTCAGCTAATAGAAGTTACCTTACCAAGAGATATCCATGAGGCTCTTAGGCAGAAAAAGTGGCAGGAAGCTGATCAGGAAGAGTTGTATGCAATAAATCGAAATCAGAGATGGGTGCCCAAAAATTTTCCAAAGGGAAAAAAAACTGTAAGCTGTAAATGGGTATTCTCAACCAAGTACAAGGTTGATCGAACTTTAAAAATAAGGCAAGGGTAGTTGCAAAGGGATTTACTCAAACTCAAGGAATAGACTACTTTGACACATTTGCACTAGTTGCCAAACTTAACACCATCAGAATTCTGCTATCACTTGTTGCAAATAAGGATTGGAAACTCTATCAATATGATGTGCAGCATGCTTTCCTACATGGAGAGCTAGAAGAAGAGGTTTATATGGAAGTACCACATGATTTGAGGAATGAGAAAAACAACAACAGTGTGCCAACTAAAGAAGGCTTTATATGGCTTAAAGCAGTTACCCAAGGCGTGGTTTAGAAGGTTTGCTAGATTCATGCTGAATAGTGGCTATTATAAAAGTCAGGGAGACCATAATTTGTTTATCAAGCACAGCAAAATTGGGAAAATTGTTATACTAATCGCGTATGTGGATGATATTGTAGTCATAGGAGATGATACAGATGGCACAATCACTCTATAGAAAAGGTTGACACCCAAATTCCCAATCAAAGACCTAAGAGGCTTGAAATACTTCTTGGGAATTGAGGTAGGACGGTCCAAACAAGGAATCTTCATTTTACAAAGGGAGTATGTACTAGATATGTTAAAAGAAATGGGCCTCACAGGGGGGAAACCAGTAAGTACTCCAATTAAGACCAATAAAAAGTTTGAGCTGAATCAACGTGAGGCAGTAGTAGATAAAGGATGAGACCAAAAATTAGTAGGAAAACTAATATATTTATTACATACAAGGCCTGATATAGCATTTGCAATAGTGCTAGTGAGCCAATTCTTGCAAAATCCTAGGAAAGAACATATGGAGGCCATGTACAATAGGCATTTTATATTCTATGTAAGAGAGTATGGAAATAGAAGCCTACAAAGACTCAGAATTGGCCGAATCCATCATTGATAGGAGGTCTACCACAAGTTACTGTGCATTCCTTTAGGGCAGCCTAATCTCAAAAAAGTAAGAAATAGAAGGTTGTGTCTCGCTCCAGTGCAAAATCAGAATTTAGTATGAGTTACTGTGGATAAAAATTATATTGAAAGATTTAAATATTCCAATTGAAGGGCTTATAAAGTTATAATGTGACAACAAGGCAGCTATATCCATAGTGCATAATCCAATGCAACATGATAAAACCAAACACAGAGATCGACAGGCACTTTATCAAGGAGAAGATAGAATTAAGGGGGATTTGCACGCCATATATTCCTACAAAGAAGCAACTTGCTAATATATTGACAAAGAGGATAAACAGCAAGTCCTATGGGATGATTGTAGACAAGTCGAGAATGATAAATATCTATTCACCAACTTGAGGGGGAGAATAGAAAAACTAAGATACTATTAGATATTAGTACCAATTTATAATATCTATAGTTATCATATTTGGAGGATTTCTAATATGGGATTATTGAGATAATATCATATCTCCTTAAATCCCTCTCAAATCCACAATTAATTGCCTCAATCACAGCTGTAGACAACAGCTGACTCACTTACCTTGTATCACAACTGTAGATAACAGCTGACTCACTTATTTTGTATAATTTGATTTTATTCGATCTTATCCTATATAGTCAACCCTTGTATTCCTCTATAAATTAAGAGATTGTAAACAATGAAATGAAGAATTCACTTTACTTCCATTAATTCAATGTTTTTACCTTCTTTCTTTTTTCCAAAAAAAGGGATAAAAGGGCAGCCCTAATGCTCCCACGTACGCAGGGTTCGGGGAAGGGTCAGACCACAAAGATCTATAGTACACAGCCTTACCTTGCATTTTTGTAAGAAGCTGTTTCCACGCCTTGAACCCGTGACCTCAAGGTCACATGACAACAACTTTAGCATTGTGCCAAGGCTCCCTTCCAAAAAAGGGATACTAGAAAAATAAAAAACCAAGATAAATCTGTAATTTCTTACATTCAAGAAAGCTTTAGTCTCCAATGGAAGATCAAGACAGTTGCAAGAAGAAGAAAGAAAGTCTGGGAAGAAGAAGAAGAAGAAGAAATGGAAAAAAAGATGGTTTTAAATCACTTACGGTGCGCCTAGAGTCAAGGGCGCAGAAAGCTAAGGTGCAGGGTGCAACAAGTCGCACTACACTTTAAGCCCATTGTTCCTAGCCTTAGTGAAGTTGCAGGGCTGCACCTAGCGAGTAGTTGCGCCTGTGACTACATAGATCATTAGTGGACTCAACTGAATGCAGCACAGCACACAAAACACATCAATTCCTAAAATCTTAATAGCGGATTAGTATTGAATGCAGGGCCATTGATCAATATTTTGTAATTGTCAACATACAATCCCTAGAAGCCTTCCTCACATGATTAGCACCATCTATTGGTGTATTTTGGGTTATGCCCCATAATGTATGGGCCTCCCTCTATATGCCATGTTTATCGGACGCATAACTGCCAAATTTCATTCTGTTCTAGAAGGAAATTCCAGATATTCCATTCCAGCAAGAACAAACAGAACAAATGTGAAGCCAAAATTCACTGTTCTGTTGTATGGTGTATTTCATGAGATTTTTGTGGTGTTTTGCATAGGTTTGAAATATAGCCTGAGAATTTTGAGATACTACCAATTTTTTAGATATAAACCACTGAATCTTCCTTGTCTGCATGTTTATCAACCCCTTTAAATGATAAAAACACCCATGACATGCAAATTGTATCTTGTAAATATTGATATTTGTACCCTTTTCTTTTCAATTTTCCAAAAAAATTTACCGAATTGAAACACCGAAATTGGCCAAAATCCAAATTGTTCAATATGGTAAAAAAAATAGAACAACCTACAGAATGGAATTGACAGCTAAGATAAAACGAAAGGAAAAGATTTGTTCAACAAGACAAGTTTCCACAAATGCAAATGTATATCATTGTCATCAAGACCTTATCCCGATTAGGGGTCGGTCAACAAATGTGCATGTATATACAACAATAAATACAAAACGATCCATGTTGACACTAGTGCAACACTTTAAAGTCTAACTGTGCTCATTTCTATCATCCATGTGGTTCAACTACATTTAGGCCATTCATCGCTCAGATATCACTTTGATTAGACAACTGCAACTTGCACATGAAGAATAACTGAAAAGATTTCTAAGTAGACAATAAATACATAAAGTTTTTTTTGTCACTATTATAACCCACAATATTCTACCATGAATTTTCAACTTAATGGGCACTAAGAGCATCTAATTTTTCAAGGGAACATGGTAAAAGGATATGTCAATAAAAGTTTAAAAGGGCATATTCACTGGCAAAAATTAGAGAAATAAAAATGATAGGTTGCAAAGTTGACTAAAACACAGGGTGCTATGTTGTGGTACAATATCTATTTTAGTTTGCTAACAAGAGCGGAATGTCCTTAAAACTGCTTTCCATATGCAACACATTAATAACCAAGATGTAAATTGAATACCAATTGTATCCAATATTTGTTATATATGACATGCAAATACTGCATATCATGTATCCTTTCTCCAAAATGAAGATTAATAAGCATAATCACCAATCTAGAGTAATGTTCTGTATAACGTATCTTAGGTAGAAAATACCTATATAGATATTACGTGCAAAAGAACAGAAAGATTTCATTTTTTCAATGTTGTATGTATCATATTTCAATTGTCAATGTTCCTTCATAGCACTGATACTCCCTATCATTTAATCAACATCACACAGGGAATGAAATGGTAGGGTACATAGAGAGTATGGTATTGGAGAAAGAAACAAGATGAGAAAAGCTATCCTCAATTTTGCTTTGGCACATAACATAGTCTAGCAAAAGCATACTTTAAGAAAAGGGATGAACACTTACCAACCTTTAAAAGTGGATCATATAAAGGCCAAATAGACTTTTTCCTACTTAGGAGTGCCGAAAGATCAACATCTAAAGATTGTAAGGTGATACCTGGTGAGAGTTTAACCACACAATACAGGTTAATGGTTATGGATATTTAAGCGATGGAAGAAAGGAAGTGAACTTAATAGGTGTCCAAAAACTAAGTGGTGGAACTTAAAAGAAGAGAAGATAACATCATTCACAAACAAGTTGATGGTAGAAGGAAAGTGGAACAATGAAACGAAAGTAAACACCATGTGGATTGATATGGTAAGTCATTAAGAAAGCGACAAAAGATGTTCTCGGAATATCCAAAGATAAAAGGCCACCAGTAAAGCAAGGTAGTGGAGTGAAAAAGAGCAAAAAGTTATTAAAGAGAAATAGGCGTGTTTGAAAGCGTGGCAGAGGGTTAGAAATAATGAAAACTTTGAGCAATATAGGACAAAAAGGTTGCTAAGAGAGTAGTGAGTGAGGCTAAACTCAAAGCATATGATGATCTTTATAATAGATTAGAGTCAAGAAGGTGAGAAAGATGTTTCAAACTTGCAAAAGTAAGAGCACAAAAGAATAAGAAATTAGACCATGTTAAATATATTAAAAGTGATGGCCAAAGTGGGAAAGTTACTTTCAAAAATTGCTAAATGACAAAAGTTCTAAGAATATAAATATTGAAAGAACCATCAACCCCAATAACATTGGACTATATAAACACGAAATAGGATTAGGATATCTTAAGTGAAAGAGGCCTTGAAAAAGATGAAATCAATAAAGGCCTTGGAGTAGTTTGGTTAACAAAGTTGTTTAACAAGATTATGGAATTGAAGAAAATGCCAGATTAATGAAAGGAACTCTATTATACCAATTTATAAGAATAAAGAAGACATACAGAGTTGCACTAATTATTATAGGATCAAACTTATGAGCCATACATGAAACTTTAGGAAAGAGTGATTGAGGAGAGGCTGCGACATGGGACGAGTGTATATTAAAAACCAGTTTGGTTTCATGCCTAGGAGGTCTATCATGGAAGCTATTTTCTTACGTAGACAATTGATAGATAAATATAAGAAAAGGCGGAAAGACCTCCACATGGCCTTTATGGACTTAGAAAAGCTTATGATAGGGTTCCTAGAGACTATGTTGGGCGAGAAAAGGGTTTCGCAGGGTATATAGACATAATTAAGGATATGTATGAAGAAGCGACAACAAATGTTAGGATCATGAGTGCAGAAATCTATGACTTCCTTATCACTATAGGATTGCACCAGGAATCTGCATTGAGCCTATACCATTTTACATTAGTTATGGATGAGTTAACAAAACAACTGCACTAGGAGATACCATGGTGCATGTTATTTATAGATGACAGAGTTTTGATTGATAAGACAAGGGAGCATAAATACAAAGCTAAAGTTATGGAGAGATACTATAGAGTCTAAAGGATTTAAAGTTAGTCAAACTAAGACAGAATATATTGAATGCAATTTTAGCAAGGAAAGGAGTGAGAGTGAAGCACCAATAAAGATTGATAACCAAAAAGGCCACTTTCAATAGTTAGGATTGATAAATCAAGAGAGCATAGAGATTGAGAGGGATGTGACTCAGAGAATCCAAGTGGTTTGCAACAAATGGAGAGGGTCTTGCCTGTATATTTACAAACCCTCTTCCCCAACAACTGAATTTCATACTTACAGATAGTAAGGACAAGAAGGACTAACGAGGCAATAGTCAGGAGAATGTGAAAGAAGGGTTAACGGGCCTTACTATGTTTATGGAGGGTCAATACTAACAGGGCCAACTGTGGCCCAAAACAAGCAGGAAACAGACACTATGCTGGCTGGGACCATCCTTTAGTTTGTATGAAAGCTTAAAACAGCAAAGGGAATTCAAGATTCAAGTATGTAGAACAACAAATGGGGTTCTATCCAATGCCCTAATTATTAGGACATTCATGATTATGTGCTTGAAGGGTGAAGCTTACAACTAGTGGCAGGTGAAGCTTACAAATAGTGGCAGGTTGTTTGATGGCATGGATAGGCAGAAAGCAATCTCTAGAATTCTATAGCCACATCCTACTTGAACAATAATAATTGCATTAAGTGTTGAGAACACATGAAACATAGAACAGATGATGTCAGCCAGCCAGGACTTTAATGCTTATGTTTAATTTTCAGACCCGAAGCTTTAGAGAAAATTAACAGGAAGGTCTTGAACAAAGATATCAAACCCATCCTTTTGTTTCTATAACATCACTAAATTTACAGCACACATAGAAGGACTTAAAACACGGAGTTCATCCTCAAGAATAATGCTTTTCAGATTTTGGAATTCGAGTAGGATTACAGCCACTAACTCCATCAGCAAAGGCCACCCTCAATTCATGCAAGAGCCTCCCAAGCTTTCACCAGTTCTCATAGGCCTCCTCTTCTATCATGACTCAAGAATGAGGTAAAGAAAGAATTTTGAACCAGTGAGGTAACAGCCTTGCAGATAACTGAGTGTGCATGAGCCTGCAAATATGTGCACGCATGTATGTAGTGGATTCTGTGTGGGTGGGTGGGTGAAAGAGAGAGCAAAGCAAAGCCTCCTAAGTGTTGTCTTACATGATTATAGTCGTTGTCATCGTCAAGACCTTATCCCAATTAGGGGTCGGCCACATGAATCTTACATGATTATAGTGCGATATAATATTAGTACCTATGTGTTGCCTTACATGATCTTCAAAGGTTGACACACCATGACAAAATGAAAAACAAAATTCAAGACCCAACATAAGAAACAAGAGAACCTTTTGTGATCAACTAACCGTATACTCAAGATTGGAGAAGGGCCTCTCCACATCACGCAGAACAAAAGGACGACCATTGATGTAAATGACCTGTTTGGAGATCAGAAAAGATAAAATTGGGCACCAAATGTTCAACTTCAAAACCAATTTAAGTTACAGAAAAGAGGCCTAAAATTCAGAAATAGTAGAAAGGAAATTATCAAAAACAAAGGAATAGAAATAAAATGATGCTGGACACCTTATCTATGTTATTTACAGCGTTCAGCCTATAAGTAATGAAATGATCCTTACTGGTTCTTCTCGAAGGTTATGCCAAAGTACTCGCGTTTGCTTTCCATTATTTTGTGCCCCAATATGATTAAGTACATTTCGGATCCCGTCAGTGGTAGGTATTGCAACACCATGAACACGCAACGATCCAGCCTGTTAATTTTTAGAAAGAAGATAACCTCAGAAAACATATAATTAAGCACGTGATAAGAAAAATGCATTCTTTTACTACTTTGGAGAAGTATGTAAGCACGTGACAAAAGCACCTGCATGTGCGTCACTATTTTGCATACAAATGCAGCACATCCAGAGTATCTCTACAAGAGCTATCAAAGAAAATAAAAAATAAAAAGTAGGTACTTGTACCTGTTTCAGTTCATAGGAGAAAATGTTCAAAGCTAAAAAAGAAATACGAAACATGCATTCTTTCACTGCTCTCCAAATCCAATGAGCTTCTACACAGCCACTCCTTTCAAATTTACATCTGAACTTGGAACTAATTTCTAGTTAAACCAACCTTCTATGTATCAGTAGTGAGGACAAATTAGAACAACAGAACTCATATTATCTATGAACTGACCTCTACAGAAATCCAGTCAACTGATGGAAACCATCACATGCCCCTTCTAGAACTTGTATTCACAGGAAAGGGTTGTAAATATCAAAGGCAGAAGTATGGTTTATGTTTTAGGGTGTTGAGTGATGGGCCATTGTTTAGTTGGGTAGTTGTTCTATTTTCATCAAATGGCAGGTCATGTAATAAGTGTTTTATTTGTTTTAAATTTTGGTTCAGATTGGTAAAGATTTTAAAAGATCTAGTCGATATGTAGGATTTGCTAAGATGGAAAGCTGTACATAATCTTTTGTAAAGAGTTAATTTGAATGTATTGGTTGAATAGTTGCACTATATTTCATAAAGTTACATAGTACGATATTAGCCAGATTCTACATTAAAAGTGCTTACATTAATTAATGTTAGTAAAGGGGGTTGATTTCTTCTGGTCAAGTTCATTCTTACAGGTACCCCATGTCTAGTACGAAAGTGTGGAAGCTTTTAGAACTTCCCATGTGTGGTTCACAATAGCTTAAGATAATGTGCTTCAAGAAGCACTATCATCTAAAATACCTTTTCAGCTTCAACTTGAATCCCTTGAAACTCCACCAGTGAATGCATTTCAGACCATCATTGATCCCAACTAACTATCCACCAATACCTCAAATGGCCAATTCTTTCACCAAAAGAAAATTAATAGAGTTTCATTGTTAAATTGTAGAAGCCATCACTTCAGCCTGCCCTGGCATGTTTTTAAATATTCATTCTTGAATTCTAAAATGTCAGTACCAGAATAAGTTAAATACTGTTACTGTGTGTGGATCAAAGAAATTTGATTAATACAAGATGGATTTAGAGCTATACTACCCTTAGCCAACAGATACAGGTTAATTACCTTGCAAGTAAAATTTCAACAAATTCCAAGTTGAAGTTTGCTTGTCTATTTATTCTACCAATTTTCCCAAGCCTTAATATAGAAGTGTGGAAGCTCAGTGCTTCCATAGGGTTTCCAAAACCATAAGATAATGTAAAGGTGATGGTAGCAGAGCTTCTGCCATCTGAGGACTCACTGTTACATCACCCTGCTCATTGTTTAGGTTGAAACCTTCGAGCAGTTCAATAGCATGTTGCTAAGTTTTTTTCCTAGATCAATTTAAAAGATTGTACAAATTTTAGAAGAATTGCAAGAAGGGAAACTGCATATAGAAAGAAACATTGCAGCCCCCTTCTTGGAATTTTGAAGTCCACAACACAATTTGCTGATCTAATACTGCATGTTGCAAAACGCCATAGTAGGCAAGCTCCCAACTTAGGACACCCAATGGCATTATAAGAGCCTTCCTCCAAATTAACTGCACCATCTAACTGCTCCACAGACACCTTGACACCCATGAGGAGAGCCTATTTTCACCCTCATCAGACTCTTTCCAATGACTAGGCCCAGAAAAAGCAAAGGTTAGATCAAGCCAAAACACTCATCTAAATATTATAAATGCCTCACTAAAAATAACAGTTTAATTTCTTACAAAACTTAAAATAACTATCAAATTGACAAATTGCAACTTTGTTAAATGTTAAGAAACTAAGCTATACATCTTGCACTTATAGAGGAGAATGGAGGAACAAGATTCATGTGACCGGCCCCTGATTGGGATAAGGTCTTGATGATGATGATAGAATGCTGTTCGAGAGACATGTCCAACACAGAGTGCACACAACCTTCCTTCTCACTGAAAAACAAGAGATCTGTAAATAGTGAGAAATGATGTACATGGTCTCCAACCAACTCAAGACTTTCATTTCTGTTTGTCTCCATGCCAACTACCCAGAAAATCAAATGCTTGGGTCTCAATGACAGGCTACCAAGAAATGGTGCTGCAAATCACATGTCATTTTGGAGGGTTCAAGAAACATGAACTAGAAATGCAAGATCTGGTACCTGGATGGAAGACAGCTTTAGCAACTAAAGTAGCACTGCTATGAGAACTAAGCATGAACCAAAAAAGGGCAGCCTAGTGCACGAAGCTCCCACATATGCGGGGTCCAGGGAAGAGGCGACCACAAAGGGTCTATAGTATGCAGCCTTACCTTGCATTTTGGCAAGAGGCTGTTTCCACGCCTCAAACTTGTGACCTCTAGGTCATGTGACAATAACCCTACCATTCTGCTAAGGCTCCCCTTCCAGCACAAGGCATGAACTATGAACAGAAAATTGCACCATCAAAATGTAGCATGTGATCATAGAACTCAACTAAGGTCAGTCATTGAAGAAAATGCCAATCAACTCTATCATAGAGCTCATCTAATTTATCTTCAACCCATCATCACTTGAAAACCAAAATATGCAGTTCTGCACTGCATCTAGCAAGAAGTCAAAATCATTCTCTCAGTCAAGAAACCACTGCAGAAAGTAGGGGGGAAGCATTGACTATCTCAAACCTTCATCTAGAGGAGCTCACAATTATCCTAGTAACATCATATAGAATTACCCAAATGGAAATCAATAATGGCTGGTGATGTAACTAAATCTTACTTAGTAGAAAAAAGGACAGCATATTTGTAATCGAATTATTGTCCATTGTCTTTTCAGAAGAAGAGGTCAATCAGCAAAAGGACAACGAATCTGGTTCGCGTTAGATGGTTGAAGCTCACTGCAAAGCTTATCCAAAACAGAATAGTGTCTGGCCTCATGACATAAGCTTTCCAACCTCGTCACTTATTGGAAACCATGACTGACTTCTTTCATTAGAATTGGGAGAAACATTATGACTTTGGCTTAGAAGCAGGATTTCTAGTAACTGAACTCCATGAATAAATTTTATTTTCTAGAGGCCCAAAACTATGGCCATAGATAAGGAAAAAAATCACTCCAAAGCCAGAAAGAACTGAAATGGAATGCATAACTTTGCATGACTGACAAAGCAGAGCTTACAAGGAAATTCTTTGCTTAGTCTTTCCCATAACCAGGTCACAGAATATCATATTGGAACAGTTTTATCAGAAGCAACAAACAGAAGGCCAGGTCGTGGAAAAACCAATCAGTTGAATTCCAAGGCAATTCTAGTGACCATTCAATAGATATGGCAAGGTTTAAGTTTCAGCACATGGAGCAGCTCCACTTAAGAATTACCCAAAATTTCTACTTACCATAGACTGACAAGTTATCCAGACTGTATCCAATGTGTTACCAATTGGCGAATCATTTACACAATGAAGACACTAATATGAAGAACTAGTATAAAATGTCATAAGAAAATAAGCCTTGGAAAAAGAGAATATATTGTACGGCTGAAATCATTGACAGGCACTATTCACAACATCATTCCCATGAAACCATAAGAAATTCACCGCTAGGATTCAAAGTTTTAAAGCTTGAAGAACTGAGGAATACAAATTCTGGCTTGAATAGTATGCGATTAGTATAAGGTAACGTGGCAAAACCAAGAAAACTACTAAATAGACAAGTCAGATCACAGTGAGCATTTTTCACTTATATGAGAAATAGTATCAGCACCTTTGATTAAATCAAGAATCATTGACAAGAAAACCCAGTTGCTTTGAGCCTCATTTGACAACTGGGTCATTCAAGACATGTACGAAAATGCAAAATAAGAAGAGAAAAGAGAAGGTAAGAAGACCAACCTGCCTGTAATTGGGAGCCCCATCAATTTGGGGAGTCAAGCGTTTGTTCTGGCAGCCTGGAAAATGATCACTTTTGAGTATAGTTTTCTTTCCAAGCACAGATCCTCCCCTGTAACACATTACCTGTTCTGGCTCTTTCTCGATCGACATCTTCATCAAAATCAAATTCTCTTAACAGCAAGAAAAGACCAACAAAGCTATATATCACATCATTCAAGCAAGATGAACGAAAACCAGAAAAGAAATTGGGAAGGAAAAGATTGTGCACAGAGAAAGAGTGGGGGGTTTTGGTTTTAGCCTATTGGCTGTTCTATCTCGCGAGTAAGAAATTGAAAGTTGGAAGGAAAGAAAATGTGATGAGAGAGAAAAGGAATATACGATGCAATCGGTCACGGTTACCACGGTTGCATCGCAGGCGAAAAAAAAAAGGGTAGCGTGGGGCTAATTTTTACATTTCTTTTTCCAATCTTCCCACGTCTTAGATGTTTCGTATTAAGTCTCATGTGAATTGGATATTTTTAATTCCTTCTCTTCTTAATATTTTGAAGTTAAAAAATCGATCGTATAAAAAAAAAGCCTTGAAACATCTGTTGTTTTGACTGAAGGGTCTAGAAATGCCCAATTTACATGAGATTTGGTGTTAAACGTCTAATATTAGGCGAATTTAATGAACAGTTTAAATTATATAAAGAAATACAAAAGAAAAGCCCTCCTTTTACCTTCTTCTACCTTATAATGCAACTATGACGAGACAGGTTGAGAGAGATGGGACAGGATCTTAGTGGGAAGGTTGTGGGGCTGTCCTAAATCCTATTAGGAAGGACGGGTTGGAAAATGTTTTGGATGATTCCTTTTCTTTTTCAGTACAAAGGGAGAGGACAGAGAGAGCCCATGGATGATAGCCTTTTGATTTCCTTTATCACATGCATTTACACGCGTTCTTATCTTTTTCTGTTCTTTACTTTAGGGAGGAATGAATGTTTTAGTATTACTAGAGCACAAACGCTTGGTAAGTTTGCCGCGTGGCTCGCACTTTTGCATCGAGTGCCTGATCCAACCAGTCAATCTCATCTCTCCCACTTTGGATGCAGATTGGATGACTCTACGTTTAACTATAGGAGGGATAGTAATAACAGTTGCATTCTGATTATCCAATGATTTTTGTCCTTAAAGACCAAAGGAATGGGTCGGATTAACCAAGGGTGAGTCCTTCAGTCATCCAAAAGTGGATGCCACAAGGCAACTTGCTACCATATTCGTCTAACTTCTATTTCTTTCTTGAGTTGTAACTGGTTAAATGCTTACCAGGCTCTCTTTCTGTCTTGGCTTAGAGGATTGGTATGCCTCGTAGAAGTGAAGTGGTTAAATGGGTACTTATTAATTATACCTCAAAGTACACCTGGCCGAGAGGATTGGTGAAAAGAAGCTACCTTATGTTTTATAAATGCTGATGCATTGAAAGATTCAGTTCTGTTATATTCTACAGTAGGAAAATGAGAAAGAAGGTCCAGAAGAAGAAAAAAGAAAAGTAAAAAAATATTTAATCGTCCACATGCTAAACCGAGATTTTGTCGTATTATATATATTCCACATGCGGTTTTAGATCGCCAACCATCACTAAGCTCCACATGCAGTTGCCGTGTATCTAAATCCATGCACTCGAAATTAAGAACCTTGGCAGGCAGGGCAGTGATGTTAGGTGGAGGTTACCATTTCTTCTTTATCCAGCAAGGGACTACTCAAGTGTTACCATAAACTCTTTGTAGTCCACGGCCTCCGACTTCACATACGGGGAGCTTTGTAAACTGGGCTGTCCTTTTTTTTCTTTTTTTTATTAGGAAAGTATACGTGTCTTTGTAAACATTATCTGTATACGCCACGTGAGGCACGAGGTTGGAGAGACATCACTATCCCATGAATCTTCACAGCAGAAGTCCTCTTCTCAAGTGACTTATCCAGCACTATGGTTTCCCCGTCTTCTGCTCCTTCACACCAATCGTTGCATGTCTTCCAACAATTACAAGCCACAAACCAAAGAGACCCACCTCATTCACTGAAAATTCGTACAATCCAACTGTTGGCCGCCAAATGGACGGTTAAACATATTTCGCATGCATTTTTGCCGGAACTCCGTCAATATGTAAGTGCAAAGGTAATTCATATTTCGCATGCATTTTGCAGGAACTCTGCCAGTATACAAGTGCACAGATGACTGAAATGGCAAAAATGCCATCGAGAAAGGAATCAAGGCTTTGAGAAATATGACCCGTTTATCCCGTATCACTTCACAAATATATTATAGCGGCGACAAGTTGATACTTCATTTAAGATGAATGCAAAACTAAAGTGTCGAATAAAGAGCTTGGTTAGTAAAGCGACCCAAAACTTTGGATAAACAGATGAGGTTACTAGTTATGTCGTTGTTTCCCAGTTTCGACGTCCAGGAATTGAAATAGCATCCAAAACGAATGTCTCTAGAATCTGAAAAATCACACTTTTAATCACAGGAAACAGATGGTTCGGGAAACTGAACGAACAGATGGTTTAAATAAAACAATAAAAAAAAGGATTTTAGGATGCTAGAATCATCCAATCTTAGTATTCTTTGTTCACAACATATCCAAAGCACGAGTGATCAAATGAAAGGGTTGGATCATTCAAGTTAATCCCTTTCACACAAAAAGTCAGGCAGCGATTTACGAAGCAACTGCACTTTGGTTTAGCATTCCTCTTCTTTTAATTCTACTCTAGTAACAGTCGGAAGATTCATGGATATCCCCTTTCAGACAAAATGACAGAGTAACAACAACGTTAGCACCAAAAAATAACCCCTACGTTTAGAGATCCGCTCAGCTACCTTTCAAACCCCTTAAATATGCATTATGTGCCAGTAATTAAGCATTTCTCTGGTTATATATCGTAAAATAGTCGCGGTTCTTTGTAAACAAGGTACAGCAGCACGTTTCCCTCCCCAGCCAAACTATCAAGAAAAACTGTTTATCTTCCCAAATCACACAAGCCTTACACAACGGGAAAATGTAAAAGGAAAACCCCTCCTCGGATAATTACGCAGTGGTTAATTAGCTGGTGCACCAGCATCAGTTGCTCCCATCGTCTCTCACAGTTGGTGAAACACTTGTGACCTCAGAGGGACTAGGGATCGTGTTCTCCTCGCTATTGCCTAAAACTAGTGAGGTTGGCTTGGCAGAACTCGCACCTGTACCGGTTCCCAAAGTAGGGCATGTACCTTGCTCTACTGGTTGCTGTGATCCATTCGGTGCATGGCAGTGCGGGCAATAATAAGTTATATATGTAAAGTCGCCATGCCTGGCAAGTCCTTCATATGAAATAATATCAAAGTATTCGTTACCATCTTTTTTAGAACTATTCCGAGGACAGGACCACTTTGTTATTCAAAGATCTACTAGATGCAATGGGGTTGGTTGGCATGGAATAACAAACCATGGATGAAGTCATGAATAATCTTATTCCTTGCTGGTGGTAGCCCTAACATGGATAAAATAATTCACCCACAGCTTAAAACCTAGTCCTCAAATAACTAACAACATAAAGTTTGAGGTACAAATAGCAGGGGAGAAATTACTACCCACGGATTGCATACCCATGCTGAAAGCCCAGTATCCCAGAACTTATGTAAAAGATCTAGCTAAGAAGCAAAAATAGAAGAAATAAATCTTCAGAAGGTACTGATACACTCACCATTGTGCATATGGCAGTTGCCACATATCAGAGCATAACGTTGTCTTGGATCCTCACCCACAAGCATGGTTGCAATACGTGCAATCCACCCTCCCTCATTAGCAGGGGATCTTTTATGGTGTTCCACAAAAATTCCCTGATTCTCTGGAGGAACCTCTGGGTTGTCAAGATCATAATTCTGCGGCATTTCCTCCACAAATTGCTGAATGGCAGCAATACCTCTGCTAGTATTTCTGGTATGAGACTGTTTCCGGTTGCGGAGCCTGGTTGATCGCACAAATTCAATATCATTGCTTTTACTTGTAGGCAGGTTGAGTTTAGGCTCATCTCCTAAAAATACGTTCAATCTGCACCTAGCTTTGATGCTAGGACACTAGCCGCAGCAGCCTTTGCAGCAGGATCAGGATCATCTCTGGATATCCAGAACAAGATTAGTAGCAAAAAAAGAGCATATGAGATAAAAAATATGACCGGCTTGAATGTGTCAGCAGAAAAATAAACACCGTGTAAACCTAAATAAGCTGTTGTGTTATGTGATAGTATGTCCTCTCTGTAAGCTCATCGATTTTTGCTTGCCTTTCAGCACACAGCCTTTCAAGTGTTTTATGAGCCTTGCGATCACCTACAGCAATCAGGGTTAAATGTTGAACTTCAATCTGATACTTCACATCTTATTACGAAAGTGTCACATCTCTACAACATTCTAAGTGTGCACATTCAGCAATCTGAGCCAACTGTTTCCAAGATATAGATAAAATGTTTCCAAGATGTCGATAAACTTTGGATACATTCTAAGTAATCTGAGCCGGTTATTTCCAAGTCATAGATAAGGACTAAATGTTGGACTTCACATCTTATTACAAATAGGGTACATCTCTGAAACATTCGAAGTATGCACATGTCAGTAATCTGAGCCAGGTGTCTCCAAGATGTAGATAAATATTGGATACATTAGAGTTATTGAGACAAATAATAACAATTATGCCAAATAATTTAAGGTTCTTTTATAGACATTCCTACTTATTTTAATTACCAGAGAAGGTAAATATATAGCAAATGACTTCAAATTCCTCTTCCATACTCAAATGAGAGAGTCAAGACTTGTGAAGTACAGTTATGAGATTGACTTGTGCTTAGATGCAATTACATATTACATAAACCATTCAAAAAGAAAGCATAACTCCACTAATTCCAGTCCCAAGCTCAGATAAAAAAGAGAGGAGAGTTTTGTGTTAGGTGTCAATCTGCAAGTAAATCCTTTTTGAAGATGATTTTATTATTTTCTCTTCTTACTTATAAACAAATATAAAGGGGAGCCTTGGTACAATGGTAAAAGTTTTCGTCATGTAACCTTGAGGTCACGGGTTCAAGGCGTGGAATCAGCCTCTTGCAAAATGCAAGGTAAGGCTGCCTACTATAGGCCCTTGTGGTCCGCCCCTTCCCGAACCTCGCATAGGAGGGTGCTTTGTGCACCAGGGCTGCCCCTCCTAATTATAAATGAATATGCTTATATATAATTATTTGTAAGTAGAGAAAATAATGAAAATCATCCTCAACTTCTTCAAAATATGGCAACCCTAACATGACATGTATCGATCACTTACATTCCCTCAAGCTAGGGTGTCCCTCATAAGCAACTCGTTACATCAGAGCTTGGGTGCAGTGGAAAATGGGCAAGAGTTGTTAGGGTGTTCCCTAGGAAGTGACTCGCTACATAGAATCCCAGGTGTAATGAAAATTAAGTAAGGTCTACTAGAGCATCCCTTCAGAAGCAACACGCTGCATTAGAACCCAAGTGTAATAGAAAGTAGGCATGGGTTTATGTCATGGTATTCGAGAAGTGTGTGGGTAAAATAAGATAGCTCAAGAGCATAAGATTCGTATTGCCACATGGAATATAAGGACATTGACAAGTAAGAGTCTGGAGTTAGTATATATAATGAAATGTAGGAGAGTCAACGTTGCTTGTATCTAAGAAACCAATTGGAAAAGGGCTAAAATTAAAGAAATCGATGAGTATAAGATCTAGTATGTATGAAAGGATAATAAAAGAAATGGTAGATAAAGAAATGAAGGATAAAGTTGTAGATGTTAAAAGAATTAGTAATAGAATAATAATAACAATAATAATACTTATTCTAGGAGAGAAGATCATAGATGTTATTACATAGGCACCACAAGTAAGGTTAGAAGACATAATCAAGAAATAGTTTTGAGAAGATATAGAGGGTTTCATGCAAGAAATTCTCAACATAGAGGGAATATTTATAGGACCAGACTTAAATGGCCATGTAGAAAAACAAAATGAATGATATGACAGGATACATGAAGGGTATGGTATTAGGAAATGAAATGAGATGGGGGAAGCTAAACTCAATTTTGCTTTCACATATAACCTAGCCCTTGCAAACACATTTTTTAAACAAAGGCATGAACACTTAATAGCCTTTAAAAGTGGACTTCATAAAAGCCAAATAGATTCTTCTTCTTTTTTCACTTTGTTATACCAAAAGATCAATGTGTAAGGATTTTAAGATGATATTCAGTGAGAGTTTAACTTTACAACATATGTTAATTGTTATGGATATCTACATTAAAAGATGGAAGAAAGGAAATGAACTTAATATATATTTAAAAACTACGCAGTGGAACTTAAAAGGGGAGATAATAACCTCACTCACAAATAAGTTGATGGTAGAAGGAAACTAAAATAATGAAACAAAAGTAGATATCACGTGGATTAATATGGCCAAGTCTATTAAGAAAGTGACAAAAGATGTCCTAGGAGTATCTAAAGGTAAAAGGAAATTAGCAAAAGAAACTTTGTGGTGGAGTAAAACAATGCAAAAAGTTAGTAAAGAAAAATGGGTGAGTTTTAAAGCATGGCAGAAAACTAAAAATAATGAAAACTATGAACAGTATTAGAATGCTAAAGGGGTTGCTAAGATAATAGTACGTAAGGTTAAATTCAAGGCATATGATGATCTCTATAATATACTAGGATCAAGAGAAAGTAAGAGTGATATGTTTAAACTTGCACAAATAAAAGAATAAAGTGTAAGGACTTAGACCATGTTAAGTGCATTAGAAGTGATGACCAAAGGATATTAGTCAAAGATAACGAGATCAAACAAAGGTGGAAAAGTTACTTTCAAAAAGTGCTAAGTGACAATTGCCCTGAGAATATAGGGATTGAAAGTATTGTAAACCTAAATAACATTGGACATTATAGATACAATTATAGGATTAGAATACCTAAAGTGAAAGAGGCCCTGAAAAAGATGGAATCAGGAAATGCATTGGGGTTTGATGGTGTACCAATAGAGTTTTGAAAATATATGGGAGATATTGGAGTAGTTTCATTAACAAATTTGTTTAAAAGATTATAAAATAAAATAAAATTGTTGGATGAGTGGAGGAAGTGCTCTATTGCACCAATTTATGAGAATAAAGGAGACATACAAAGCTACACTAATTATCGAGGAATCAAACTTATGAGACACATTATAAAACTTTTTGAAAGAGTGATTGAGAAGAGGCTATGGTATGAGATAAGTGTATTAGAGAACCAGTTTGATTTCATACCTGGGAGGTCTACTTTAGAAGCTATTTTCTTATTGAGATAATTGATAGAGAAATATAAAGAGAGGAGGAAGGACCTCCACACAATCTTTATTGACTTAGAGAAAGCTTATGATAGGGTCCTTAAAGAGTTAATATGTAGGGTGTTGGGCCAGAAGATTTTGTGGGGGTATATAGACATAAAGAAAGATATGTATGAGGGAGCGATAACAAATGTTAAGATTACTAGTAAAACGACTGGTGATTTTCCTATCACTATAGGATTGCACCAAGGACCGGCATTGACCCCGTACCTTTTTACGCTGGGTATGGATGAGTTAACAAAAAATCTACATGAGGAGATTCCAAGGTGCATGCTATTTGTAGATAATCAACTTTTAATTGATGAGACAAAGGGAGGGCATAAACACAAAGTTAGAGTTATGAAGGGAAGCATTAGAACCTAAAGGATTTAAAATCAACTGAAGTAAGACAAAGTATATGGAATGTAATTTTAGTAAGGAGATGAGCAGGAGTGGAGCACCAATGAAAATTGATAACCAAGAAGTCCCCGTTAAAGACCACTTTTGGTATTTAGGATCGATGATTTGGGAGAGAAGAGAGATTAAGGAGGAGGTTACTCAGAGAATCCAAGCATTTAGGAACAAATGGAGATGCACATATGTAGTTTTGTGTGATCGGCGAGAGCCACTCAAACTAAAAGGAAAATTCTATAGGATGGCTATAAGGTCGGCCATGCTTTATGGATCAAAGTGTTGGGCAGTTAAGGAACAGTATGTTCATAGGATGAGCATTGCAGAAATGAGGATTTTGAAATGGATGAGTGGCAAGACAAGAAAAGATAGAATTAGGAATGAAAACATTAAAGGAAACTTAAGAGTAGCACCAATAGTTAACAAGATGAGGGATATTAAATTTAAATAGTTTGGATATGTCCAACAAAGACCAAAAATGAAAATTAGGAGTGCGGCAATGCAAGTAAAAGGTTCTAAAAGGGTAAGGAGAAGGCTTAAAAGAATGTGGATAGAAGTGGTGAGAAAAGATTTAAAAACTGTAGGATGGTTGATCTTTAATCTAGGTAAGGTCTTGATGATGATGATTCAAAAAGAAATCATATATGAATAAGTTGTGAGGATGGTGCAGCCCAAGCTACAGCCTGTGGCAGGCAGCCTGCCTATTCTTGACCCATATTTGGAGGCCATAATTGAGAATATCATTAATAAGAGTTCCTGGCATGTCAATTGGGAGCATCTTCATATCATTCTTTCATTAAATAACACATATCTACACAAACATTTTAGCACAGTAGAGTACCAATCTAACTACTTTGTATTACAGTTACAATTGAAATTTTTAAAGTTTTCACCATGCCTCTCATACATTACATCATACATAATAGACATGATAAGCATAATAATTAAAAAAAGGTGAATCTGGTGCACGAAGATCCCGCATATGCAAGGTCTAGGGAAGGTGTGGACCATAAATGGTCAATAGTACACAGTCCTTACCTTGCATTGCAAGAAGCTGTTTCCACTCCTCGAACTCGTGACCTCAAGGTCACACAACAACAACTCTATCGTTAAGTAGAACGATACTAATTGCATTATATTCTATAAAGTGCAATACTAGGCGAACTCACAAAAGGACAACTACATTACTTAATGCTAGAATACAAGTCAAATATTAATACAAAGATGGATTTGGAGCAATAACATCTTTATAAGTTGAGGTCTTGCGTATGCGAGATCTAGCCAGTTAAATTTCAATGACTTTACAAGTTGAGGTCTTGCGGTCAATGTCATTCTACATGGTGCCACAAGATTTAGCGTACAACTTTGGGGCTCTTTGCACTTTGTGGGTCAAAAGAGAAAAGCTTTCGCTTCCCCTCGTATTAATTTTAACTAGCCATTCTTGTTTTTTCAGAACTTAATACTTGATAAATTAAGCAATGTTAGTGCCACTACAGACACATTAATATAAGATGGATTTGTTACCTCCAAAAGAAAAATAGAAGACAAATTTCTAGCAATCATATAAATAGCTAACATTTGTATTTTGTAATGACCTTGCAAGTCAATTGTTAATGACTTTCAAGTTCATGACTTCCAGTCAATTTCATTCTACCAAGTGCACCAAGATCAAATCCAGAAGCATGGTAACCATGGGTGGCTTCCCACATGCACCACCATAAGCTTGCATAATACAGGCAACACTATCATATTAATTCCTTTTCAACTGTAGCTAGATTTCTTTCAAACTCTTGCACCAGGAAAGACATTTTGGATTGTCAATGATTTGAACTAGAAGCCCAATCATGTCTCGCACCTCAATTTCAATTGTTCTAGTAAAAGAAAATTAACTATAGCTCCATCGTTGAAATGAAGAAGCCACCACCTTGGTCTTGGCCATCACCTTTAACTATTCTTTCTTGTATTCTTATAACTCAGTTCATAGATAAATTAATTGGCCTGGCAAATAACTAGCTTTTAAGCAGTTTTATCTGCCTAGTCATGTGTAATACATGCCATTTTGAGAAAAAATATAAATTGCAAATTATGTATATTATGAGTTTTGTGAAAATTGGACTCCTAGGGAATTTGAAAAATATAACAAATAGAATCATGGACTGAAACCTCAATATTTGAAATGTACACAAGAAATGGAGTCTAACGACTTTAAGAATGCTAAAATTAGAGTCCGGACAAAAATTGGCTA
This sequence comes from Warburgia ugandensis, assembly GCA_035236585.1. Lineage (NCBI taxonomy): Eukaryota > Viridiplantae > Streptophyta > Magnoliopsida > Canellales > Canellaceae > Warburgia > Warburgia ugandensis. The sequence continues at coordinate 105,919,716 of CP141126.1, forward strand.
ATTATTTAATTTAAATATTTAATAAATTAATTAAGGAGGATAAATTTGTAATTTTACATGTGGGGCCCACAAAATCGGGTGCTAAAACCATGATTGGACGGGCATTTATAGGGTATGGTGATGGTTACCAGCCATTAATGCAAGTAATCATTTTATCATTAAATGAAAATTTAAAAATCAAATTAATAGGGGGCTTTGAATGCGCCTCCCTCTCATTTATTTCCCCTCTCGAACTTCCCCATGCATTAATTTCCCCTGTGGTTTCCCGTGCCACCGACGATGGCACCGGAGACAACGCCCTGATGCCAACGGACATGACATAGCTTCGCTCTCACTCCTACGGTGATGGAAGTTGGGTTCTCCGGCCAGCCCTAGTGAGGTAGGTCACTCCCCTCCCTCCCCCTTCTTTTGCCAGTTGCGGTGTTCTTTATCATTTTCCGACGTATTGGGATCAAAAATGGCAACAGATGCCATTTTTCGGTGAAAATTTTGGAACTTACTATTTATGTGAAAAACAATCCCCATAATGCTACTAGATTGGTGATATAGACCATTCATGTTACTTATCTTGAACCCAAGAACAAAACCCCTTTGGTTTCATGGAGATCTAATAGTTAATGACGCTCGAAAGTGGAAAAAAGTAAGAAGGAGGAATTTTTCTAAGTTATATAAAACTGGCTCAAAAACTTATATTTAGGCAAAATCTATGGATAAAAGTATCATAAAACTAAAATACATGAAAACCAGATCAAAATGACATAAAAATGACCAAATTTCACTACAGTGTGCATCACCAGTGATGACCGAAATTCGATCGTCTTCTCCAACGACAGTGACATTTTTCGGGTGACTCAAGCTATGCTTTCAGGACACTCGTCGAAGACGCACCTAGGCGACTCATGCTTTAGGAGAGACTGCATGTGTGCATCGTTCCCAGCCACAACAAAATGCTAGTGCGTCTCGGCAATGGAGATGCCTGCGAGATGTGTTCTGAGCGCACGTCACATGGGCATGCATCCTCGTGACGCCAAATTTAATTTAAAATAAATCCAAAAAAAAAATTAGATTTTCTATTTTGAGTTGAAACATTAAAATCTCAATTGTAGGAGCTACAAAGGTCCAAATCTCAATTTGAGACATCTGTTGGATTCTCCTCGACGACGCGGATCTAAACATTTGTTAGATTCGTCCCAACCACCCACACATGTCCGACCAATTCCCATGCATCGGCAGACACTAGTCTCCCATTTTGCTACCAACGACAAGTGGTAGTGGTTTATTTCCCGGAGTAGTTGCCGCAGCAACATAACAATCTATACTCTTATTTTGTATACACGTGGTATGGATATATTGGATGAAGTCTATGTGGGCATCCAGATGTGGGTGAGCCTACTGGCTGAGCGAGCTACTTGGTGTAGTATGGATATATTAGGTGAAGCTTATGTGGGCAGCCAGATGTGGATTGGCCTACAGGCTGAGCGAGCTATCTAGTGTAAAGTTATAGGTAAGGAACCCTGGAATTAGAATGAGTACTCATTACTAGTGATATGAGTGTAGTGGAACACTCTTAGGACATAATTATTTATAGCGCTCTATTTATAATGACATGCATTCATATTTTTTATGATGAAACTGATCTTTACTTGTAATAACCCAAATAATTAAATAATAATAAGAGGGATAAATTGGTAATTACGCATGGGACCCACGATGAGGCTATAAAAGCCTGCCCTATCTTTTGTACGACCAAACTATTCACCTCGGATTCTGTGTTGACGACGCAGGGCAACAACATGGAACTCCCCTAGCAGGCGCACGCAATGACGATCTAACCATGGTAGGCCACCCTCCACCATTTCCCTTGTTTCTCCTATAGTTTCCGTTGTTCTAACGTCGGAAAATGATGTGGATTGCTGTTTTCCGGTGAATTAGTAGGCGTTAGTATTCTTGTTAAAGTAAACATATGAAATGGCATCAGATCCTCATCTAAACCGTTCATCTTGTGCGTTGTAACATGAAGAACAATCCCATGAATTTTCATAGTAATCAGACGGCTAAGGATGCCGAAAAACTCATAAAACAGTAGATTGAGAAATTTTGGGGACATGACAAAAATTATGTAAAAACCCTAGATAATGATAGAGTTGGTTCAAAAAGGGGCGTAAAAATAGGAACTAGGTGAAAAACTGAGCAAAACTGTGCAAAAATTGCACCATTTGGATACCTGAGCGTCGCTGGCAGCAACTAGAGTCCGGTCGTCGTTTCCGACAGCGGCACCCGACGGTGACACGCGTCACCCTTATCGCACGCCACATAGGCGCCACGCTTGCAAATGGCAAGCGCGCGACGCACGATGCCACGCGCGCAGCAACCGCGCACCATGCGCACAGTACCTGCACCCACGCTCGCGCACAGCGCCAACGAATGCTCGAGCACGAAGACGACGCATACACACGCAACGCGTCTGCGCACGCACTCGCACAAAGTCGACGCTTGCGCGCATGCGCACGTGCGACGCATGATTTTTGGGGTCCTTTGACCCGTCCATTTATAAAAACTTGATTTTTAGGAGTTATAGAGGTCCAAATCACGATCCGAAAGACGCGTTGAGACTGTATCAACGACGCAAACCTAGATTTGACTTGAAAATCTAGATCTAAATTCCTTTTTAGGGTTAAACCACTGAATGTTATGAGATAATCTTAATTAAGCTTATCAATGGATGATCAGGCCTTAGATCTTGATGGTATACATCAAATGTGAGATAATCTAGGGGATTAGAGGGTTAAACATTATTAAATTGTCAAATGATGAAACGTGATACTTCCACGCACTTGATTTGAGCACTGCATTTACTGAGGTAGGTGATTTCATTCAATTATTTCGTGATTTCAGTAACCATGAGTGGATTTTTAAAGCTTTGAGACATGTGTTTTATGTCTTCTCATGCACATAAATAGATCTCTATTTTCGTGTTGTAGCATGACTTTTCAATTTGGTAATAACAATGTATGCATGGGCTTTGATTGTGTTATTGGGATTATTTATAGCACATTTCCATGATTTATAAGATTTATATCTTACCGATGATTTATGATGGGTGCTTTCACCTGGTGGGTACTATGCTATGAGGGTTGTAGGGTTGGCGATCTGCCCTCTAACTTTGTGATGATGATGATTAGACACCGCCCTTAGTGATACAGGGCCAGGTACATAGGTGGTGGTATCATGGGTAGTCCCCCCTACGGGTCCGTTCCTTCCCATGGGGACGGAGAAAGTCTCCCATTTGGGTGTCGACGGGGAGCAGTAGTGGTTCAGATCCTGATGGGGTTGCCACTGCAGCATAGTAACCTATATAGTTATTGTGCATATTCATATGACTTTATATGTAGGGTAAACCGGGGCTGATGCGGGCTGCACGGGAAGGACCAAAGTTAGTATGGGTACACATCACCGGTTGACACACCCCACCCACCGTGGGGTCCACAGTAACAATATTGTCTGCTTTGGGCCGGGGCCCGTACGACTTTGTTCTCACCCTGGCTTCCCAGGGTAAAACACGTTGTTACTGTGAGAGACCGAAGTCTCGGGCACTCTCCTGGCCCATCACCTTCCCCCTAGCGGTACCTCCCGTGTTCCTCCTCAGACTATCTTGGGTCCCCTCACAAGGCCAACCCTCAAGCCATCTTGGCACGGTTCACCATGTCGGGTTCCAGCTTTGATACCATTTGACACACCCCACCCACCGTGGGGTCCACAATAACAATATTGTCCGCTTTGGGCCGGGGCCTGCACGGCTTTGTTCTCACCCTAGCTTCCGAAGGTAAAACGCGTTGTTACTGTGAGGAGTGTTCCCACTCCTTATCACCCAGCCCAGCTCCCCTCTCCAGGCGGTATGGGACTAACTCTCAATCGTCACCCCCTCGGCCTTCTCCACTTTGCCACCCCTCACAAGGCCATGGTACCTCATGGTGCCTCAGCCGGCAAGGCTAGATATTGTCCCGTGCGCACTCGCGTGCCACGGGTTTTGCTCTTCCCCCGCGTCCAAGGAAAAACCGGTCGTTACTGTGAAGATGGCTACCGTGCTAAGATGGCCTGAGGCTTGGCCTTGTGAGGGGAGCCGAGATGGTCTGAGGGCGGGACGCAGGAGAGTTAGTCCCACATCAGCTAGGGGGTGATGGTCTGTGGGTTATAAGGGGGGTTCTCTCCCTTCACAACAAGGAGGCCTTTTCCCCTGGACGCGGGGGAGAACCAAAACTCATGCGCATGCGCACGGGACAATATCCTTGTTGTGGGCTCGACGGGGTTGTGACAAATGGTATCAGAGCCAAACCCCGAGCCCGAGGGTGGATGGCTAGCTGCACCGTCGCTCGTGTGGTGACACACGGGGGCGTGTGTCCTGTAAGCGGGAGATGGCTACCGTGCCAAGATGGCTTAAGGGTTGGCCTTGTGAGGGGACCCAAGATAGTCTGAGGAGGAACACGGGAAGTACCACTAGGGGGAATGTGATGGGCCAAGAGAGTGCCCGAGACGTCGGTCTCTCACAGTAACAATGCATTTTACACTGGGAAGCTAGGGTGAGAACAAAGCTGTGCGGGCCCCGGCCCAAAGTAGACAATATTGTTACTGTGGACCCCACGGTGGGTGGGGTGTGTCAAATGGTATCAGAGCCAGTCTCCTCATGGTGATGAGTGGCTAACCGCATGTGTGCCTCGGTCACACGAGGGCGTGTGTCCCCTAAGGGGGAGAGATCTAGCTTTGCCGGTTGAGGCACCATGAGGTACCATGGCCTTGTGAGGGGTGGCTAAGCAGAGAAGGCCTAGGGGGTGACAGTTGAGAGTTAGTCCCATACTGCCTGGAGAGGGGAGCTGGCTGGGTGATAAGGAGTGGGAACACTCCTCACAGTAACAACGCGTTTTACCCTGGGAAGCCAGGGTGAGAACAAAGCCATGCGGGCCCCGACCCAAAGCCGACAATATTGTTACTGTGGACCCCATGGTGGGTGGGGTGTGTCACTGGTGATTGAGTATATTGGAGCATTTTGGTGTAGTTTTGATATAGTGTTTTGTTATCCATGATTGCATACATATTATCCGATGGATATACACTAGTATAGTTTTGATGTTCTTACCTTTGTATTTTGATCATGCCTTGCATGCTATACTAATTTAACTCGATATCTATTTTGTGAAAGTTGTAATTATAAGCATTCAGTTATTTGACATGTCATGAGTATGCTTCCTTTATGAGAATCCTATTATAAATTTTTATTAAACTTTATTTGAGTGTAATCACCTACACAAGCATAGCTTGCTGAGGCATTGCCTTGTTTTGCAATGCCTCAGATTTGGAACGAGATAACAAGAAGGAAAAGCAGGTGGAGTAGCGGGGATTTAGAAGAAGACTTGAAGACCGTCCATCTCATTTCCTTATTCGGACATAGCTTAGAGTATGTTACTTGGACTAGACTTTTGAGACTTTCTTAGATGTGGATACATTCTTATAGATTGGACTCATATTATGGTATGAAGGATTGTTAAAGTTTGGAGGGAAATAGTATGGTGGTTATGGATGGAACCTGGTGACGTTTGATTTGATTTATTATCATCTTTAATTAGCCCGTGTATTTATTGTGGTTTTTAATCGAGCATGCTCAGAGTATCAAGGTTTTAATGTTATTTATGATTGTAGTTTTCGAATGTGGTTGACCCCCGAGGTTTTCACTTTCAATCTTTTTTTTTTAAGCTGCGCTAAAAGTTCTATAATTTAAAATTTTAATTTACAGGGATCCAATTTATTTTTCTTTAAAATATATTATTATTTCTCATATTATGAGGAAAAAGGTTTATGAAAACCCGGGGTGTCACAGTTTGGTATCAGAGCTAGACCCTGACCTGGTGTGGGTGGCTAGTCGCACGCGGGGGCTCGCGTGTGGTAAGACACGCGGGGACGCTTGTCCCCTAAGGGGGAGAGGTTGTGAAGCCTTGGCAGATGAGAGTGGGCCAAGAGGGCTGACAAGCTTCTAGGTAAGGTGAGGGACTGAGAGTTAGTCCCATATCGCTAGGGGGAAAGTTAGTGGGCTGTTGATAAGAGTGCTGAGGACTTCCCTTGCAATGAGGCCTTTTCCCCTATGGGGGGAAGAACAAAACTGTGGGTGGGCTGGGTGATATGGGCCCCAGTCTGCTGATACGGACAATATCATTGCAAGGTATGGGCCCTCGGGTTGTTACATTACTTGATTCTGATAGACGCATGACCATGCATTATTCATGCCTTGCATGTCATAGTAATTGGATATGATGTCTTCATGTTTTGGCATAAACTATGCTTTGACCACCATTGATTTATTTAGACTCGTGATCTTTCATGCATTATTTAGTATGGATGACTGATGATTTGGCGTACTATATAAATGTTTTACTCCATGAGATTTACCATGACATCGATACTCTTACACCATACTCTTACATTGCATTTCTTATTAAATGTGATCACCTACACAAGCAATAGCTTGTTGAGGCATTGCTTTGTTTCGCAATGCCTCAAATTTGGAGCGTGAAAGTGTTAAGGGTAAGCGAGTGGAACAGCATTAGTGAGAGAGGACCACGAGGACCATCTGTTATCTACTGCACTAGAGTTGATCAGATGTATGCTCCATTTCTCATTATTTGACTTCTTTTTGGGCTATATAGACATACTTGCTAATGTGGATAGTATTGGACCCGACCCTTACTTATACTGTGTATATATTCTTACACATGTGAGTGGATGTGGTGATCGTGGATGGGACCCTAGGGTTACGTATATCTTCTTTATTGTTATCTCTCTTCATGATTGACATTTTGATCAGACTTGGTTTTAAATTGAGCATGCTCTATGTTATAACATATTGGTTTTATTTATCGCCATGGATTTGGATTTAGATGACCCTTAGGGTTTTCTTTTGGGAATTTCCTTTGAAATGATTATGGTAATTATATTAAATGCTAGTTTTCCTCTTTTAGGGATCCCAACTATTTTATTAAATATTTTTTATTATATATGAAAAATGGTTTTAGAAAACCCAGGGTGTCACAATTTGGTATCAGAGCCAGGGTTTACTCCATCTTCACCACTCCAAGGGTCCAATTAGATTAGCAGCCCATGAGTTAATATTAAACCTAAGATAAATGGAACACTTAGGCAATGAGACATTGGAACCTTAATAGATGGCTCCTCAAAGGAAGACTAGGTCCACCCTCACTCCACTAGTTTGCCACCCTTGCTAAGTCATCAGGGCAAGGGGCCCGTGACATAGACTTAGTGACCCTAGTGGTACAAGGCATGATACCACACATGCAGACCATTGAGCGAGGTAATTCCTAAGTATGAGTTACAGAGATAACTCATATGGGGAATATTGACGATTGTGAAATAGATGATGCCATGAAGGTTGGCAGATTTTCCTAGAGGATGTGAGACCTTAAATCCTTGTAGGAGTACAAGGAGGTATACTTTTATGGGAAGTGCATAATTCTCAGATTAATAAATCAGAATAAAGAACATAATTGACATTTTTAGTCAGAACCTTAGTATATGATAAAAGATATATTTATTGGATTGCTTTTGAGGGTTTAAGTCCTGTTTTGACGATGTGAATAAACTTTTAGAAATGCCTAACAATTATTGTAATAACAATAGTATGATAAGAATGATGAAGGATTAGAAATGATTACAGCTAATGAAAACTCGAGAAAGTGGAGAGGAGTACTGTACTAATTTAATCTTGAAATAGATTTATTTGACGAATAAATACTAATATGGTGGAAATTATTGAAAATTGATGAGGTAAGATCCTAATGCTGTATGGATGAATATGAACTATGAGATGAAACTTAATGAGTTCTTGTGCATATAGAAATATTGATAGCTAGTCATCAACAAGAAATCAATGCTTATGAATTATTATAAGGATTTTATTTATGATTTGGAGACATATAGCACCTAGAGGATATAACAACTATTTTATGAAAATAGTTAGTAGTAATGACGTAAATCAACAATGTGTAAGGAATGATATCAAACAATCTCCCAGTTAGGGAAGAGATGGCAGAAAAGGTTAAATTGAATATTGTACTATATATGGTTAATTGATAAGATTTGTTATTTGATTCCAAATCAAAGGCGTCTAGCATATGAAGGGAATGAGGTAAGATGAAATCGCTTATAAATGATTAACATCCAACACGGATAGAAATGATAATGCGACCCCCAATGACTAAGAAAGTTATTATGGAAGATCAATTTCATTTCATTTGAGATTGATAGAGTTGTAATTGATTTTGCTTGTTATGAGCATGAATCATCAGTTAAAGAAAGTCTAAGGATAAAGATGAGTATACCTAAAATGTAATTACGAGGATTCTAATGATAGTTGTTTGAGAGGATGTGTTTCCCCATTTTCAAGATTTTTATCCTGAAGGCTCTTAGGAAGGCCTGTAATGATCAATATTTTGCCTTATGACCAGCTGATGATACTGAGAGAGTGCGCCACTTTAAAATAGAGAAATTAGACGATTCAATGGTATTAAGCCGGTTTACACTGTTAAGAATAATTGCCCTAACCCCATCACGAGTACGAGGCTACATATAGAATTGTTGATGCATTGACACTTGGATTGTGGAGGTAGTTGATCTTAGTGTGTTGCACATTGATGACAAAGACAACAGACATAGCTTTTATAATGAGGAAAAAATTCTCTTAGGGCTAAGAGGGGCTAACCGCAGAGACTTAGACATGGATAATTCGAGTTAGCTTAGTAAGGGTAAGGGACTCTTTTATCTATATAGTTACATAGGCTATTGAGCTAATGATATCTGAATGGGCAGTGTTGGAATGTGGATGAGAAGAGGTGCACTAGTTGTAAGGATAGGCACCTAGACAATTATGTGCTAACGCGGCAGACCACCGCAGTAGCAATAATAACATTGGTAGCCGTCATTACAACGCCAATCCTTGACACACTGTGACTGTGGAGACTTAGGACATTTCTTTAGAGACTACCCCAGAGGACAATGTGTTGGACAGAATGACATTAAAGATAAAACAAAAATGGCCCCACATTGCTAATGATGAGTTATTGCCATTACTTGAAGCAAGTACAAGCCTCAACCCAAGTCATGGAAGGTACTCTCATGGTTGTTGATAGACACACTAGAATCTGCCGTGATCTAAGATCCAGTTATCCTTGTGGTTTGAGTATTGGCACCTTGATGAATATGCCTGTATATATATGATAGCACTTGAGTTGGAAGTTATGATGCAAATGGGAAAGTTATTGGAACTTATAAGTACTTCTAGAGAGTATTGTGAAGATGATGAGTGAGAGGATATACACTAATCTTATCCTACTTGATTTGATTGATCATGATATCATCCTTGGGATGGATACCATTTGTTGAAGGACAATGAATTGCAATGAGAAGAAAGGTACTTTTAGTGTACTTGGATAGTTAGTGACCTCACTCTTGAGTAAGAAGGGACATCAATGAGGTTGTGTTAACTTTGTCTTGAAGGTAATCCAATACTCTTCTAATGTATTGAGTCGTCCCTGTTGTGTGATTGTGGATGACAGAGAGCAGCCACAGAATATTGATTTGGCATCAAACATAGTGCCATTTTCTAATATGTCATACTGGATGGCCTTGGCTGAGCTAGAAGAGTTCTAGCTACAAAAGTTAAATGATGAGAGTTTGTTAGACCAAGTGGGTCTTCATGGGACACATTAGTTTTCTTCATGAAAGAGAGACCGAACCTTGCTATTATGAATGGACTTGTTCGTTTGATAAAACAATAGTGGAGAACCGATATTCTCTATCGTGTACTGATGATTTTGTCACACACATGTCCTAAAGAGTAGATTAAAATGTGAATTGGTGCATTAATCTTCCCAAATACTATGAAACAGGACAACCGGTGAAAATTTTATAAAAATTCAAGTAATTAAAAAGTAAAATCAAGAACATTGAAAATTGATATCTAAAAAGCATAATTATGTGGCTCAGGGTCTATCCATCATAATATTCCATCATACTTAAAGACATGTCTATAATATATAAGGTCATAATCAAATCCATCAAATAAAGATATACAGTCCATAAAATAGTTTCAAATTGTAGTCCATCTGATCACTCACGTCGAGTTATCTATCAATCAAATTAAGTGGTCCCCACTGCTATCACTGTCCTTCCACAGCCTTGCCCTTCCTGCTACCGCGCTCGGTATATGAGGCATTGTAAAACAAAGCAATGCCTCAGCAAGCTATTGCTTGTGTAGGTACATAGACATGTAATGTAATAACAAGGGAAAACAAAATAACAATGTGGATATAATGTGTAGATCAATTATCCATGAAAATATAAATATTGTAAGTAATGCCAATATAGTCTTGCAACATCATATGCGATAAAATATGCATCTCATGGATATAAAACATGATAATCTTGTAGATATAAAATATGATATGATCCACTATCAATGAGCATACAATAACAAACAAGGCACCTCATGGGTCCCACGAGTGTCCCATACACTCGTCTAATAGATCATGAGTACTCATATCAATCCTCTAAGTGTCATCACACCCAGGCATACAAAACAAGAGTATGGATCGTCATGATGCAGTGGTAACCCCTCCAGAGTCTCAACCACTGCTACTTCTCGTTGACACTATAACGGGAGACTTAACATCCGTCCCCATGGAAAGGCCCGGACTGGTAGTGTGGACTATCCATGTTACCAAAACCCTACTAAAAGCCATCTGTGGGCATGCATCTATCACATCACAATCACAACACAATTTCAAAGGGTGGGTAGCTAGCCTTACTCCCTCCTAGCATGACATTCATTGGGTAAGAGCACCCGTCATAAATCACAAAACACGAAAATTGCATATCTCGTAAAACCAGGAGCACTCGTGACTCATAATCCCCAAGGCACACTTCTCATCCCGGGGTTAGCCTCTCAAAGGCTAGCCACCAAGCCTCCACCATTAATGTTATGAAAACCAATTATTCTCAATTATGCAATAAAGAAAGATAATTACTCATCATATATAAGATAAGTAGTATCAGTCTCATAAAATTATCGATCATAAAAACCCTTTCAATATACTATCAAAATCTAATATTGATCATAGCATAAAACGTTGAATCTCACAAAATCTCAAAATAATTAAACGAATGACAATCAATGACAATCAACCATGAATGTTATGATAATGCAAGTTTTAGAAATAAAAAAATAACATTAAATGTTGTCACCTACGTCAATGAGAGATAACTCAAATCAAGTGTGTAATGCTCTTAGCTCACATGCTTAGGTGTACTTGTCAATATCACAGTACTATTTTGTGTTAATTATTTCATCTCAGTGGAATCTGTGGTGATCCAACTATTGGATCGTCTCTAAGATCTCTATTTATGATTTGGTCCTTAATCCCAATATTACTTGTTATTTATCAGTCCTATCTCATGTTCATCTACTCATTTTTGTGTGCATCTACAGTTTACACCTTGATTTGACAGTCATATCATCCTTAGATCAACAATTTTCCAAGATCTGGGTTAAATCAATGGTCTATATCAATTACTAGAGTAATTACATCTAATCTGATCCTTAGGACCCTAAGTTAGTACCATATATTATCTAGTTGTTCAAGTTCTAGGCCTGATCACCCTTTAATCGACCGAATCTAAGTGATTTGGTACTATTTTTATGTTTGACCTGACTAAACATGATTAGATCAAAATTCTAATGCTAAAATCATGTCCGCATTGTCAATACAGTTCCAACGAATCTTTTGGATCAAAGATTAGGCTTTGGTAGCCTCCAGAATCTCAAAAAAACCATTCAGATAAAAAAAAAATCAGATCAAAATCCAATTTTACACCGATTTGCATCGGCGGAAAGGGGTTTACATCAGTTTACTTTCGCAAAAAAGGTGGTTTACATAGGTGGGCGGGTGTTTGCACTGGTTTACATTAGCGGCGCATGTTTGCACTGGTTTAGGCGCAAACTGACGTCCCAAAGTGCACGTACGTTAGGACACCCGGTGCGTTCTAGTCATCCGGGATAGCGTGCATGAGCGTCTCGCAAGTGCGTGCACTGAGCGTGTGCACGAGGGAGCACCCGCATGCGCAGTTCACCTCTGTGCATCTTGGTGGGCTTCTTGGGCTCACCGTCCATCGGAGACGATGAACCCAAGCTGTCCACCTTCTTTTGGCTTGATCGAAGCCTCATATGCTCATATTTTTTATATGTTCTTGTCGTTCCTAGGATTTTTGGGTCCAAAGATCATAATGAATGGCTCAGATCTACCATGTGAGGTGTCCTTAATGTGGGTTTAAGCATGCTCCACAATCTTGACTTCCTAAGCCATCCAATAGTCGTTTGGTCCAGATCCAGGCCGGATTTGTAAGGGGAAAGTTGGAAAATGATGTGAAAAACAACTTAGAGTATGTGGCTTACTTGATTAGAGCTGGAGATGAGAGATCAAGGTCCTTTAGTGCGTGCAAAATTTCATGCATTTTAACAATGTACAAAGGAAAAAGAGGGATTTTTCTCTGGTTGTTTGGCATGAGAATGGAAGGGGAAACTAGTTTTTATAGGTTGAGATATGATCTTCTCAAATGGAAAGGTAGATCACTGCCTTCCTCCATTGAAGTTGAATGGGAATGGAAAGGGGTGTTGTTATCAAAACGACCCTCTCCAATTAGCATCCCTGATTATTTACCAATTTACCCTTGAACTTAAAATGGTCATATTTCACCCATCTGAACTCCATTTTTGATGTTCTTTATACCGTTCAATTCCTATAGACGTGTACTTTCTAAATTTAGTGGTTTCAAAATCAAATTCTATGCTTAAAATTTTTAACTAATTTATCTTATTTTGTTACTAATTTAGGGTTAAAAAATTGAGGTTATTACATCCTTCCCTCATAAAAATTTTGTCCTCGAAATTTCGGTACATACCTCTATGTAAATAATTCTCGGTGGATCATCCTCATCTCCTCTTCTGTCTCCCATGTGGCTTGCTATAGTGAATGATGCTGTTAAAGGACTTTGACTAATGAAATAGTTTTAATCCTCAACTCCTTGACTTTCTTATCCAGTATATGCACAGGTCTCTCCTCAAATATCATATCAGGCTGTAACTATCCTAGAATCTGCTCCAGCATGTGTGATGGGTCTGGCACATACTTCCTCAACATAAACCCATGGAAGATGTCGTGTACATTTGCCAACTGTGTTGGTAAGGCTAGCTGGTATGCTACTGACCCAACTCTGCATAAAATCTCAAAAGGTCCAATGTACCTAGGGCTAAGTTTTCCTTTATTCCCAAACCTCATCACTCCTTTCATAGGGGAAGCCTTTAAGAATACATGCTCACCTTCAGAGAACTCTAGGTCTTTCCGCCTCTTATCAGTATTACTCTTCTAGCGGCTGTGAGCTGTCAACAATCTCTTTCGAATAAGTCAAAATTTCTCTACACACTTTTCCACTAACTCGGACTTCACTATGTGTCTCTCTCCTACATCACTCCAACATAAGGGTAACTGACAAGGCCTGCTATAAAGTGCCTCTTATGGAGCCATGCCAATACTTTGCGTGATAGATGTTATTATAGGCAAACTCTACCAGTGGTAAATGGGCCTCCTAGCTACCCTTCCGATCAATAACGCAAGCCTGTAGAATATCCTCAATCATTTGGATGGTCCTCTCGGTCTGACCATCTGTCTAAGGGTGGAATGCTATGCTAAATTTCAGCCTCTATCCTAGATCCTCCTGCACGCTCTTCCAGTACTTCGAGGTAAACCGAGTGTTTCAATCAGATATAATTGTCAAGGGAACTCCATGTAGACTTATGATCTCCTTGATATACAATTTCGCTAGACTATTCACTGTCTGATTCTTCTTGATAGGAAGGAAATGAGCAAACTTTGTCAATCTTTCCACAACGGCCCATATCATGTCATGTCCGCTAACAATCCTTAAAAGGCTCATAATGAAATCTATGGAAATATGATCCCTCTTCCACTCAGGGAGATCTTATGTCTGAAGTAATCTTGATGGTTGCTGATGCTCTGTCTTGACTTGCTGACAGGCCAGACACTATGCCACGCACTCTCCAATATCCTTCTTCATTCTGTTCGACCAAAAATGTCTCCTGAAGTCCTAATACATCTTTGTACCTCTAAGATGGATCGTATACTGGGACTGGTGTACCTTCGAAAGTAACTCACTCTTCAAATCATCATCTACTGGTACCACCAACCTACCCTTGAATCTGACTCCCCCATCTGGTTCTCTCATAAAATCTAGCATGTTTGCTAGATCCTGTGTCTCCTTGTCTTGGCCCTGTGCCTCTAATATCCTGTAGAGAAACTTAGACTGAGTTGACAGATTGGCAAACTTAGACTCTAGACTTCCTACTCAAGGCATCGGCGATGACGTTATCCTTCCCTGGGTGGTATTGTATGGTGAATCGAAGTCCTTGAGATATTCCATCCATCTACACTACCTCATGTTCAAATCACTTTGAGTAAAGAAGTATTTGAAGCTCTTATGATCAGTGAATACCTTAAACTTCTCGCCATATAGATAATGTCTCCAGGACTTTAGTACAAATACCGCTACTGCTAACACCATATCATGTGTCGAGCAATTCACCTTGTGTGTCTGAAGATGTCTCGACTCATAGGCAATTACCTTTCCATGCTGCATCAACACCGCTCCTAGTTCCTTACCCGCGGCACTGTAATAAACCACATAACTGCCTGCACCTGATGGTAATGTCAACATCGGGCAGTAGTAAGCCTCCTCTTAAGATCCTAGAGGCTCTCCTTGCAAGCATTGATCCAAACGAACTGTCTTTCCTGGTCAGGGTAGTTAAAGGCAATGCAATCTTCGAGAAAACTACCAAACCGACGATAATATCCTGCCAAACTGAGAAAACTGCGTATCTCTATCACCTTCTTGGGCCTCTACCAATGTAGCACTGCTCAACCTTCACCGGGTTTACGACCACTCTATCCTTAGATACCACGTGGCCTAAGAACTACACCTAATCTAATCAAAAATCACATTTACTGAGCTTAGCATACAACCGATGTCGACAAAGTGTGTCCAATACCGTGTGAAGATGCTCTCTGTGTGCCTCATGACTAGGCGAGTAAACTAAGATGTCATCGACAAAGACAATCATGACCTTATCCAAGTAAGCTCAAAAGACGCGTTCATTAGATCCATGAACATTGCAGGTGCATTGGTTAATCCAAACGTCATCATTAAAGACTGATAATGACCATATCGACTCTTAAAAGTGGTCTTCAAGATGTCCTCTTCTCTAATCCTCAACTGATGGTATCCTGATCTCAGGTCTATCTTGGAGAATACTAGTGCTGATTGGAGCTGATCAAATAAATCAACTATGCGTGGAAAAAGGGTATCGGTTCTTTATAGTGACATTATTAAGCAACTGATAGTGAATGCATAGTCTCAATGACCCGTCCTTTTTCTTCACTAAAAGGACTGGTGCTCCCCATGGAGACCCACTCGGCCTGATGAAGCCCTTATCAAGTAACTCTTACAACTATACTTTAAGTTCTCTTAACTTCGCTGGGGCCATTCTGTGTGGTGCCTTAGAGATAGGCAATGTACCTGGCACTAAGTCAATAGTAAAGTCAATCTCTTTACTTGGCGGCAATCCTGGTAACTCCTCAGGAAAACCATGTGCAAACTCCCGGACAACATCAATATCTTCAATCTATGGCTACCTTCTGTCCTCAATGGTCACATAAGCAAGGAATGCTCTGCACCCTCATGAATAAAACTATGATGCTTTCATAGTAAAGATGATGCATGTGCTTGCCATACTTTTTCTGCCCTGGAACAATATTTCTAGTTGCCCAAGTATCTCAAAAATGACTCGCTTCTTACAGCAGTCTACTGTAACCCAGTAGTTAGCTAACCAATCCATTCCTAATATAACATCGTAGTCGAGCATGTTTAATAAGATGAAGTCTGAGTCCATCCTCACACCTGATATCTCCATAGGTATCTCCCGTAGATACTCAATAGCTCTACTGTCTCTCCCATGGGTGTCATAATATCCAATTCAAATGTTAATTTATGCACGCATACATTAAGGCAAGATGCAAAAATGCATGAAATAAAAGAATGAGTGGACCATGTGTCAAAGAGGACCCTGACATGGTGGTCTGAGACTAGAAGAGTACCTTCTATAACTTGGTTTGAGTCCTGTGCTTGCCTTGATGTGATGGCAAACACTTGTCCTTGACTACGTGGCGCGGTAGTTGTCTCTGCACCCATCTCGGTTGGCTTCTCCGTCTTTCCCTTAGGACAGTCTTTAATGAAATGTCCCACTTCTCCATAGCTAAAGCACCTGTACGGCTGTCTCTAGAAAGGTGGTTGGTGTTGTCATTACTGTTGGGGTTGCCTTTGATGCTGTGGCTTGTCAAATTTATTACACCCTCGCCCAGGGTGCCAATCCTTGCACCTGTCACATCTCTTCTTCTCTATGTCTCTCTTAGGCTTGGTCTGTGGCTGATAACCTGGTGCTCTATGTGCCTGCATATCACTGAAAGGTTTTTTGCCCTTAGTGGGCTGGTACATACTCCCTTTAGTCCTAAGAGAATTCTTCTCCAGCATGGAGGCTATGTCAGCGGCATCTCACACAATCGTGGGTAGTGAAGTAATCACCGAATCTCTCAGCCAAGGTGTCAATCCATCCACAAATCTATTCGCTGGTGCATACTCCCTTTAGTCCTAAGAGAATTCTTCTCCAGCATGGAAGCTATGTCAGCTGCATCTCGCACAATCGTGGGTAGTGAAGTAATCACCTGATCTCTCAGCCAAGGTGTCAATCCATCCACAAATCTATTCATTACCTCCTTATCTGAGGCAAGAGCATCAGGCACAAACCTCCTCAGTCAAGTAAATCAATTCAAGTACTGCTGAACCATCATATCTCTCTGCTCTAGGGTGGCAAACTGTGATGACCCGGGTTTTTCAATACTTTTTTTTTTATAAAACTTTTCGAAAGGTGGGGCCCCAATTTTATAAAAACCAAAATAGAGAAAAACAATTTCAATCAAATTTTATTTTTAGAAAAATCCTAAGGTCAACCATTGACGCAAAATAAGATTTTTTTTATATTTTTTTCCAAGTAAACATGTTTAAAATAGATTTACTATTCCAGGATCATCCAGTCATCAGCCACATTCCCATAACAGTATAATCAAGTCCAATAACATATATATACATACACAGTCCATATGAAATTAGAACATACCTCTAAGTGAGACTTCTCGATCACTATTCTTCTAACTCCTCATATGTCCTATCTTTCTGTAATATCTGAGGCATTGCAACAGTAACGCAATGCCTCAGCAAGCAATGCTTGGTAGGTACATTGACATTTAATGTATATCAATGGAATAAAATTGAATAATCATATTGATACAATGAGTAAAGCAATTTTCTACAAGAATATAATTATTTTAAGCAATGCTAATAAAATCTCAAAACATCATATACGATAAAACATGCATCTCACATATTTAAAACATGATATAATCTCATGTAAATGAGCATTCAATAATAACAAGGCACCCTAAGGTACATGGGTCCCACGAGTGTCTCATACACTCGTATCACAGATCATGAGTACTCATATCAAACCTCTGAGTGTCGTCACACCCAGGCATACCATCACATCTCCATGCTCATCATGCAAGCACACAGAATAAGAGTATGGATTGTCATGCCGTAGTGGCAACCCTCTAGGGTCTCAACCACTGTCGCTCCCCGTCGACACCATAATGGGAGACTTAGTGTCCGTCCCCATGGAAAGGCCCGGACTGGTAGTGTGGACTATCCATGTTACCAACCCCTACCGAAAGCCATCTACGGGCAGGTGTCTATCACATCACATCACATCACAAATCTTGGAGGGTGGGTGGTCGGCCCTCTCCTTCTTAGCATGACATCCACCAAGTGGAGCACCCGTCATAAAACTCAAAATACAAAATCACGTATGTCGAAAACTAGGAGCACTCGTCGCTCGCAATCCCCAAGGCACGCCCCTCATCTTGGGGTTAGCCTCTAAAAGGACCAACCACCAAGCCTCCACTTTTCTTTCTCATGAAAACTCATCAATTTCAGTGATGAAATAAGGAAAGATAATTTTCTAATTGTGCATAAGTAGATAATCTCAATCTCATGAAACCATCGGTCATAATCCATTCAATACATGATTGAAATCAAATAGCGATCATAACATAAAACTCTAAATCTCACAAAATCATCGATTAATAATAAGTGCAATTTAATCACAATCAATCATGATGCTATGATAATACAAGATTTTAAAATCAAAACGAAACATTAAATGTCGTCACCTACCTCAACATGAGATCACCCAACTCAAGCATATAATCCCCTCATCGTGTACGTTCAGATGTACCTGTTAGTACCACAATGCTATTTCATGTTATTTCTTTCATCATAAGGGAATCTATAGTGATCCAACCGTTGGATCATCCTCTAAGATCTCTAATTATGATTTGGTTCTTAATTTAGTCCCATCTTATATTCATCTATTCATTCTTGTGTGTATCTGACGTTTATACCTTAATCTGACGGTCAGATCATCCTCAGATCAATAATTTCCCAAGATCTGGTCCATACCAATGGTCTAGAATAATTTCTAGAGTAGTCATGCTAATATGCGCCTTAGAACCCTTATTTATTATCATACTTTATCTCATTGTTCAATTCTTGATGCCTGATCACCCTTTGATCAGTCGGTTCTAAGTTATTAATTAATATTTTATAATTTAACTAATCTAAAAGTAGTCAAATGTAGGTTTTCAAGCTAAATCTAGGTCCGCATCATCAATACTGTCGCAACGGATGTTTTCGCTTGTGATTTGGACCTCTGTAGCTCCCAAAATCAAGTTTTTTGTAAAAAGACTTCATAAATTAATATATTAATTTATAGGGGTAAGTACGCGTGCACCGACTTACACGGGCAGTGCGGTTTGCACTGGCTTACACCAGTGCACTGCGAGCCCAAGACACCCAGTTCGTTTGGGACGTTCGGGACAATATGCAAGAGCGTCCCGCGTGCGTGTGAGATAAGCACGCGTGCGACGAAGCACCCACATGCGCACGTCCCCATCTATGCGTCCCGGTGGGCGTCTTGGGCTCACTATCCATTGTGGACGATGAACCCAAGCCGTCCACCTTGTTTTGGCTTGATCAGAGCCCCAGAAGCTCTGATTTTGGATATGTTTTCACCGTTCCTAGGGTTTTTGGGCCCAAAGATCACAATGAATGGCTTAAATTTCTCATTTGAGGTGTCTTTAACATGGGTTTAACCATGCTCCACGGTTTTGACTCCAACGGCCATTTTGATCCGATCTAGCCCAGATCTATGAGGGAAAAGTTGGAAAATAAGATAAATAACAAGTTAAAGTATGTAAATTACTTGATTAGAGATGGAGATGGGAGATCAGAGCCCTTTAGTGCGTGCAACTTCAACTCATTTTCGTGGTGTGCACAGGGGAAAACGAGGGTTCTCCTTTGGTTGTTTGGCATGAGAATGGAAGGGGAAACTTGTATTTAGTAGGCTAAGTCCTGATTTTTTTCCAAATGAAAGGTAGATCAGTGCCTTCCTCCATTAGAACTCTAATGGAAGTGGAAAAGGGGTGTCGTTATCAAAATGAATCCCTTTAATTAACATCCCTGGCAATTTACCAATTTACCCTTACACTTAAAATGGTTATATCTCATCCAAACTTTGTTTTAGACGTTCTTTATACTGTTCAATTCATATCGACGTGTACTTTCTAGTTTTAGTGATTTTAGAACCAAATTCTATGCATAAAATTTTTAATTAATTAATCTTATTTTATTACTAATTTAGGGTTAAAATTTGAGGTTAGTACACAAACTCTTTCTTTAGTGATTGCAATGCATGAAGTGGAAAGTACTGAGTATCAAAAGCTTGCTTAAAGGCCTCCATGTCATTATTTCTGTAAGGTCTGGTCGCGTAAGTGTAAAAGTCTGCCACCAAAAGCTTGCCTCAATAGTAGGTAGGCAGCTACCCAGACCTGATCCTCTAGTGCAATCTTCATCGCGTCAAATGTCCTCTCTGCCTCAAATAACCACTTCTTAGGCTCCTCAGTATCACCATCACCATAGAAGGGTGGCATGATCTTCTAAAATCGCTCTAACAGTTTATCTGTCTTCTTAGAGTCACTTATAGCATCACCCTCTGTGGTCTTAGGTGTTGGTGGTGTGTGCACCGGGTGGGTGGAATGAACAGACGAATCATGTTAATGGAGGTGATGTAGCAGGGTTAGGGTTCACAACCTGAATTGCAGTCCTAATCTGCTGCTGTATAAAGGGTATCAACCCTAGCACCACCCTATTCACCAACTTAGCTCCGCGATCCCCTTGATCAGAGAACTCAATAGGTGGGCCAACTGGCATAGCAGGGGTAGACCTGGTCCTTTGAGGAGCCATCTATTAGGAATTCAAATATTACTAAGTGTAAGTTCCTCTCTCCTAGTTCTTCTTGAACTACAATTCATGGACAATCACCTACATATAAGTGGACCTTTGTAAGGATTAAGATGGTACTGAGCTCTGATACCAACTGTAACACCTAGGGTTTTTATAATAATTTTTTTATAATAATAATAATAATAGCCGGGATCCTAAAATCAAAAGATTTTATTAATTATTTTATTAGAACATTTATTGAAAAACCTCCGAGTGTTATCTCTTTTTTTCAAAAACATCACGGCCATGATTAAAAAATAAATATAAGTATGCAGAAATAAATTTAAGACTACCCATATCAAATCCAACCTCAAAATCAACAGTGCCTTTATTTTCAAAACAATAGATATCCAAAAAGCATAATTATGTGGCCCAAGGTCTATCCATCATAATATTCCACCATACTTAAAGACATGTCCATAATATATATAAGGTTATAATCAAATCCATCAAATAAAGATATACAGTCCATAAAATAGTTTCAAATTGTAGTATATCTAATCACTCACATCGAGTTATCTATCAGCCAAATTAAGTGGTCTCCACTGCTATCACTGTCCTTCCACGGCCTTGCCCTTCCTGCTACCGCGCTCGGTATATGAGGCATTGTAAAACAAAGCAATGCCTCAACAAGCTATTGCTTGTGTAGGTACATAGACATGTAATGTAATAACAAGGGAAAACAAAATAACAATGTGGATATAATGTGTAGATCAATTATCCATAAAAATATAAATATCATACGTAATGCCAATAAGGCCTTGCAGCATCATATGCGATAAAACATGCATCTCAAGGATATAAAACATGATAATCTTATAGATGTAAAACATGACATGATCCACTATCAATGAGCATACAATAACAAACAGGGCACCCCAAGGTATGTGGGTGTGACACCCCGGATTTTCTTCACAATATAATAATAATTTACAAAAAAAAATAGTCGAGATCCCTGTTTTAAAAAGAAACATTTCTAAAGTGACCAAAAATAAAAACTTAAACAAAAGCATTTCTTTAAAAGTCCGGGGAGTCATACAACTACAAAACTACGGATTTAACAGTGAAATAAAATCCCATTTCCACTGAAAATCAGACAAAGTTTCCTCTGAAATTTGGACCATTGCACATGACCAGTGCAATACAAAATCACCTGATAAACAATGTATAATACATATCATAAGGGAGACTCAATCTCCACACCCATCCACAACCAAATGTTGTTTTCAATAAAATATACTCCAACAAAGAATAAGAAAATATATCCACTACCAAATACCCAGGGTCCCTCCATACAGCCATCACATCCAACATAAATCCACATTCTGACATCCAGGTCACATTACATTTTTAACTAAAGTACAGCCCATACTTAAAATCCAGAGTGAGGTCTTAAACAAACCTGGTCATCTCTAAACATCGTCTGTGCTTCACTGGAAAGCTGCCATCACTTTTACCTGCTCTGTCAGCACATCAACCTGCTGTCACTCTCTGAGGCATTGCAAACAAAGCAATGCCTGAGCAAGCCATGCTTGTGTAGGTGATATACATTCAAGTAAACTCAATAAAAACAAATCACATGGTGGACAACATAAAGACCGTAAATTGGTCAAACATAATATAAAGCCTTAAATCACACGATGAAGGACATACCAAGTCCATGAAATAAATAAGATATCATCAACCATGATGTCAGGACATGCATAATCTAAGAAAATCTAGAAATACATGAATGCATGTCAAAAGTATCAAACATCATACACAGTCAAGCTCTATGAGTGTCTTAAGTACACTCATGGCAATGTGGGGTCCGCTCTCTGTACCAGCCGCTTTCACCCTTTCATCCTTACGAGCACTTAAGCACCCAGGCACTCACGGAAATGACGCGTACCACTTTTGCTTTCACCCTCACAGCACTCAGGCACTCACAAAAAGTCGCGTTGCACGCCCGCTTTCACCCTTTCACCCTCATGGGCATTCAGGCACTCACGGGGTGAAGAATTACATCCTACCACAGGATCAATAGTCTCAAACACCAAGACAGAGTGACTCCCATGCGTCAAATTACCAATGAGCAAGTGAATATCACGAAAATATATCAGAAATAGTGCATGCATGAACCACCCGAAAGATAGCATGCACATGAGAAACTATATGCTAAAATCAATCTCATGCATATGGTAAGGCATAAATCACATGCCTCAAAAACTCAAATCACGAAATCATCATTTGAGCATTGTGGAAAAATTATGAATGAAATCACCTACCTCGCATCGCAATATCCCAAACAACGTGTAAACGATATCAAGGTGTATGCCCTATGTACCTGTCACGCCATAAATCATTTTTAACTGTTAGACCTCTCATTGTCTCCATGATCCCTAAAGTTTCTATTTCATGTAGTAAACCACAGTTATCTTTGTGATCACGTGTCGATCTGACGGTCTGATCATTCTTTGATCAACACCTCTCAAGGGACTACTTAGATCAATCATCGAGATCATTGTTTCTTGACAATTCAATAGGGCCTGTTCTTTTAATCTCATAATCATGTCATATTCAACATAAACAACCAAAATCTAAAGCATGATTATCCATTAATTGGATTAATCTAAGTCATTGAATAATGCTTAGTAGTTTGGCTATTAAAAAGTAGCTCCAAACTAGATTGTTGTCTTAAATCTAGGTCTGCCTTGTTGAGATGATTACAACGCCTCTTTCGGATCATGATTTGGACCTCTGTAGCTCCTAAAATCACGTGTTTTATACATAAAGGTTCAAAAGCAACAAAAAAGGACCCATTGCTTGTGCGGTGCGTGTCTGGAACTAGTGCGTACGAATAGCACATCTGTGGATGCGCTCTGCGCGTGGGGCCGAAACAACATGCGTGGCCCACGTTCGGAGCGTTGCGCGTTCCTGTCGCAATGCGTGGCGCGCATGAGTTGCACCACGTGCCCTGCGCGTGGCATGCTCATCGCACCGCATGGCACTCTCTCGTTAGCTAGTTTTCTTCCTACTGCCGGTCCCCGTTGCTGGGAACGACGACCGGATTGGTTCGCAATCACTGGCGACCCTAGGTGCTTCGTTCTTTGCAATTTTTACACCTATGTGTCTAGTTTTTCGCGTACATTTCATTTTCACCCTCCATTTTCACAAATCCCTCATAAATCTATCAAAAAATTTTTACGATTTTTATCGCGTTTTCAAAAACTCTCATCATACTATTTTTTTGGGTTTTCTAGCTTCCCTAGCTGTCCGATTGCCACGAAATTTCATGGGTCGGTTCCTTACATCATCATGCTCAAGATGAACGGTCCAGATCCTCATCTGACACCATTACTTCAACTTTTTCTTAGGGCAACAGTAACGCCTAATTTATTTTTACTGGATGATAAACTTGGAAAACAAATGTATAGGAAAGAGTGGGGCGAGCTTACCTTGGTCCAGTTAGTAGGAGGTAGGTGAGCCCGCCGCGTTCGTCCGGTTGCTGGGAATGCTTGTCCCTGGAAATTCGTCACCGGTGGGTGGATATTATATCCTACCCACCTTATAGAAAATTTTGTCCTCAAAATTCTTTTCATGTCATTCCTTAATAAGTTTAGAAATATCCCACATGATACCATCGTATGGTATCATAAGACCCACATATAGTATCATCCTTTTAGAACCAATGTCGATAAATAGTTTCATATCACGTTCTCCTTAGATAACGGCTCATACATATAAACCAATGTATGTTTCAAGCCATTCCGAATCCGATACTCGTATTGTGGTTAAAACACACAATAACCACACATATAATGCCATTTGCATTAATCATACTCTCATCCAAGAGTTAATCAATTAAATTACCATGTTAATGAAATTGTAGTGTCACAACTCACATATAGGTAATTCCACATCAAGTCTGTTCCAGCATATACTACCTCATCATTAGGTAGTGTATATATCTCTCAATTACACATATCATAATAACCCCTGAACAAGTCCTGAATAGGTAAATACATGCTAATCAAAACTGGATCATATATAGTCATCAACAAGCAATCCATGCCAACCAAATCGAAGCTTACTAGCTCAGGAACAAACAAGCATATACCAGTCAAAATCAATGCATACCAGGTCAACAATAGGCAATTATGTGCCAATCAAAATTAGTGTATCAACTTAGTAGTAGGTAATCACATGCCAATCAAATCAGAGCATACCAGCTCAGTAACAGGCAGTCACTTGCCAATCAAAATCAGCGCATACTAGCTCAGTAACAGGCAACCACATGCCAATCAAAATCAGAGCATACCAGCTCAATAACAGGCAACCACATGCCAATAATAATAATAATAATAATAATAAATCCAATCTATAGCATAGTCATACTGTGAGTACCTAGAAGCCTACTGGTGCTTCGCACACCCGCCCTCATCGGCCGCCCTCTTAGGCCACCCTTATCAGCTACTCACAAGTATAAGCCAAAATTTTAAGCTGATTACACAAAAGAAAATGCTCTCATACTCAACATAGTTTATTGTCACACCTCTCACACGCATGAGAGACAAGGCTCATGTGTATAATTAAAACAATATCCATGTCATTGCTATCCTGGAGAACTCAATCTTCCAGCAATAAGTATTCACCAGACTAAGGAGACTATCAACCTTAGTCATTAGTTTAACTAGTCCCAAATTATCACAGTCCCTATAAACTCTATCTCTATCAATCGAGGTACCTTGGTCAAGAGAATTCATCTTCTTTGACCATAATTTCTACTCACATACATTTATAGTGAAAGATGAGTCCTTTAGATACTTAGAATATTACACAAGAACTTCTTGTGCTCAACAAGGTCGTAATATATAGAAAACATCATTCACTATATAATCATAACTCATCTTAACAAACTTTAGAAATTCAGCCCATTATACCCATACGTACTATCAGTGTACTAAATTCATCGATTCATATGATCCAAAGCTTGTAGCAATCATAACGAGTTCTAATAATTGTCTCAAAGGCATTTCAGTACATCAGATGAGCACTATTTTGCCTTCAAGGCAAGGTTAACACAAATCTCAATGATGCCCCTTCTTACTCAGGAGTGAGATCACTAGTTATCTGATTTATCAAAAGTACCTTTCTTCTCACTGCAATCAATTATCCTCCAACAATGGAATTTATCCCTCAAATTGAGGACAATAAAGTTGGTATCTATCCTCTCACTCATCATCATTTTTCACCAGTACTCGTTAGAGGTACTTATAAGTTTCAGTAACTTGCTAATCAGTGTCATAACCTCCAAACCAAGGATCTTTCAATACATATAAAGGCACATTTATCAGGGTGCCTACTACAAGTAATGGTAATGACGGTCAAAAGCATAACATGTAAGTACATGTAAAGGTATCATGATGGATCATCATTACTAACGTGAGGCCATCTCTGCCCTGTCTTAAATGTCTGTCAGTCTAACTCATTGTCCACTGGGACAATCTGTAAAAGAATATCAGAATCTCTACTACCAGTACACATTATGTCTCTCTTCCGCATCCCAACACAGTTTAATCAAATGTTGCTGGCTCAATAGCCTCTGCCGTCATATCAATGAAAAGTCTCTTGCCCTTATTAGGCTGACTCGAACTACCCATGTCCGAGTTTCTGCAGTCAATCTTGACCTAAACATATCCCTCTTACATAGAGGTTATGTCTGCAACCTTGCAACCGGTATAGAATGTGACACAATCATCTGATTCCTCAATATAGTTGTCAACATATGACAATCTATCCATGGTCTCCTTCTTCATGGTGAAGGAGTTAGGGCAAGTCTTCAACTGAGTATACTGGTTTAGTATCGTTGAACTGTCTAATTATTCTCTTCAAGTGGCAAACTCCCTTAGTTTTAAAAAATACTAATTATCACAGGCCTTCCCAAGGGCCTTCTAGATAACAGTCTCAGCGATAGAGGAACATATATTCTCAATTAATAGCCCTTAAAATCCTCGTACTTATATTTCAGTGTCCTCGCTTCCACTTTTCACTTCCTTGAACTAATGAATTATTTCATAGTCACATCAGTCGAAATCATTTACAACTCGATTTATTTCACACCCAAAGAAATTTACCTTTATAATACTTTCTTAGTCATCAGAAACCACACTATCATCTCTGTTGGTGTTGGATGTAAATCAATCATGATCAATTTCGTCTCGCCTCATTCACTTCGTATGTTTTTCTTCCTAGTTGCTTTATTACAACATCATTTCTATTCAAGAAGTATTCTCACCATTTGGTCATAATGTCCTATAGGTATATGCACTTCAAATCATAATTAAGACCTCAAACCATTTGTAAGTATTCACCTACCAATGTCTGATATCATTACTACTAACGATTATCATATAAGGGTTGTTACCTCCTTCAAGGGCTAGGCGTCTCCAATCAAAATTGAAAACCCTCAGAACAGTTTATAAGCATTCACCTTTCATTGATGACTCATTTTCAACACCTCTTTACACACTAACTCACCAATTTCCGTCTCAAAATCCGATATTTCATCTATAGGGCACTAAGATCCTATTTCATCAAATTCCAAATGATTTTCCCAATATTACAATTTATTCATCAATAATTCTGCTTCAAGTTTAAACTAACACTACACTACTCTCAAACCATTTCTGATCCTTCACCATTTTCATCCTACTATTTTCATTACAAAAATTGTTAGTCTTTTTCCAACAGTTACACACACAATCCAAGTTAGAAACTTGGCCATCAAAAGCAATGCAATTGAATATATCGTCTATCATATATTAAAGTTCTCACTAAGAGAACTACCTTAAAATCTTTACTCTAATTCATGATTATAAGAATCATGTACTTTCCTGACAAATGCACTTCCTTGTGCTCATATAAGTACTTAAGGTCGCAATTTCTTTAAGAAAGTTTGCCAATCTTCATGGCATTATCTATTTCACGATCATCGACATCGCTCACATGACTTATCTATGTAACTCATATTTAGGAAACTACCTCACCTCATGGACTGTATGTGACCTTTGAATTTGTTGGAGTGGCTGTGATGGAGTAGACCTGGGCTCTGATACCAAACTGTGACACCCCGGATTTTCTTCACAATATAATAATAATTTACAAAAAAAATAGTCGGGATCCCTGTTTTAAAAAGAAACATTTCTAAAGTGACCAAAAATAAAAACTTAAACAAAAGCATTTCTTTAAAAGTCCGGGGAGTCATACAACTACAAAACTATGGATTTAACAGTGAAATAAAATACCATTTTCACCAAAAATCCGACAGAGTTTCCTCTGAAATTTGGGCCATTGCAGATGACTAGTGCAATACAAAATCACCTGATAAATAATGTATAATAAATATCATAAGGGAGACTCAGTCTCCACACCCATCCACAACCAAATGTTGTTTTCAATAAAATATACTCCAACAAAGAATAAGAAAATATATCCACTACCAAATACCCAGGGTCCCTCCATATAGCCATCACATCCAACATAAATCCACATTCTGACATCCAGGTCACATTACATTTTTAACTAAAGTATAGCCCATGCTTAAAATCCAAAGTGAGGTCTTAAACAAACCTGGTCATCTCTAAACATCGTCTGTGCTTCACTGGAAAGCTGCCATCACTTTTACCTGCTCTGTCAGCACATCAACCTGCTGTCACTCTCTGAGGCATTGCAAACAAAGCAATGCCTTAGCAAGCCATGCTTGTGTAGGTGATATACATTCAAGTAAACTCAATAAAAACAAATCACATGGTGGACAACATAAAGACCGTAAATTGGTCAAACATAATATAAAGCCTTAAATCACACGATGAAGGACATACCAAGTCCATGAAATAAATAAGATATCATCAACCATGATGTCAGGACATGCATAATCTAAGAAAATCTAGAAATACATGAATGCATGTCAAAAGTATCAAACATCATACACAGTCAAGCTCTATGAGAACAGAGAATAGGAGTTATGTGTTGAATTAACACAAAATCTTATCAAGAGAGAATTAGAGGGATATTGATATGATAACTTTGGTGAAACTAAAATTAATTATGGATTGTGGTCTATACTCTATAGTGAAAATTGAAAAGAAGTGGCATTGCTGGTAAAATGAATAATAATCATGAGAGAAAAAACAAATGTTGAATGATATTACTAAGGGAGTTACTAAATTTTACTCTACATGAATGATGGATCAACGGATCATGGATGAATGAGTTATTCCTAATCTATTATCATCAATTGAGAGTTAGAAATGAGAAACAAATATTGAGTTATATAAGTTAGATACATGATATTCATGAATTTGATGAAAAAGAGATATATTAGATCAATTGGTGATGACATGTGAAATTAACATAAGAAAATCATCATCATTTATAAATTTATACAATATATGACAGTTAGTTAGTCTCTCACTTTACTTGTACTTGTACAAGTTACAAAACTTGGTTAACTAATTTTCTACTAAGTGTAACTTGTAAGTTTGTAACTGACAATGTGTAGCTAATCTTAAAATAGTTGATAAGAAAATTAGAGATAATGTCTAGGTGTAGCTAAGTCTTAGGTTATAACTTATAGTTATAGGCTTATAGCAAATAACCACCAGCCAGGCTAGGGTGCTTTAGCATAAGACTTCAAATTCAATTGGATAATTGGATTTGGGAATTGGGCTTACTTACGAAAAGACAAAACAATTGCCTTAGACTAGATTGACTTAGTAAACCTAGATAATTATTAATTAGTTAAACCTTTATGTTTTCAGTTTCCATTTTGTTTTCTTGCCACTACAAGGGGGGCCCACACATCGGATCTAACATCAAGGACTCAAATTATTTGACAAATGATTGAAGTGTAAGTTTCATTAACTCCAGTTTCCACTTGCCAGTTTGGAATTGGAGGAAAGAAAACTATCTGTCCCTGTCAAGCAAGCCGGCGGCCAGGCTAGGCCATTTGCCGGCACAGGTAGGGTGGTCATTGGAAGTTTGGCACATCATAGTCACACTCACAGATTGGTAAAGTACTAATAAACCATATCCATATGTGTAAAATAGGACGGTTAGCCCTTAACCGTCCTATATTCTTATGTAAAAATAGGACGGTTAGTGCATAATCGTCCTATATTTAGACAATATAGGTTAGTTAATGTATAACCGTCCTATATGTTACAAATATAGGATGGTTATACACTAACCATCCTATAAAACATAACATATAGGACGGTTGTAAAATAACCGTCCTACGTTTTGTGGTTGGTTTGGCTCCATTCACTTGGGAGCAGTTTTTTTACTACGTCGTAATAGGGAAATCGAGTCGTTTCATGTCGTGTCATGTCATTTCGTGTATCCAATACGACTTAATCAACTAATCGTGTTACATAGGTCGTGTCGTGTCATTTTTTTAAGAACCGGGTCGTGTACGAGTCATAGGTTTTTGACACGACTATTAATCGTATCGTGTTCTTGTCGACCCATAACTCTAATCGTGTCGTGTTCGTGTCGCTACAAACACGACCCGCCAACCTGAATTGCCACCCCTAATTGGATAAAAAATCCAAACCATTCATATTGTTCATTGAGTGATCCTGAGTGAAACCCCTTTGGTTTCATGAAGATCCGTTAAGGAATGGCATTGGAATAAGCAAAAAATAGTAACACGATGATTTTTAAAATCGTTGAAAAAAAATCTAGCAAAAAGAATGGTTGTTTAGTAGAAGTTGAAGAGGAAAACATTGAAAAATAAAAATTCATCAAATTTTGAACATTCCCATGAAAAATCTAGCAAAAATGAGGTGGTATGTGTCGCCGGCGATGACCGAAATCCGGTCACCTTCTCCAGTGACGGCAACACCTAAAAAATGTGAAAATTTTGCATTTTGGATAAATCAAACATGATCTCTTCATTAGCGAAGATGGATCGTCGATTAGGAATGAATTGGTTATTGAAATTGTGATTGAAAACTTGTTAGTGCATAGGGAAAAATTGAGATCTTAGCATCTGACTGTTAAAAATATAATCAGAAGGTAGATCTTGGTAAAATGTAACTCCAATTACTTATTAGTAATGAATTATTGCTAAAAGGACAAACCAATTATGAAAAAATTGATGGGAGATCCTATCTGACCATCCAATACTTGATCAGCGAAGATCGAAGGTCAAGAAGGGGAGATCAGACAATGAATTATGGTTAAAAGCATTGAATTGTGGAATAACTTACCTAAAATGTTGGAAATT
Organism: Warburgia ugandensis; assembly: GCA_035236585.1. Lineage (NCBI taxonomy): Eukaryota > Viridiplantae > Streptophyta > Magnoliopsida > Canellales > Canellaceae > Warburgia > Warburgia ugandensis. The sequence continues at coordinate 105,950,620 of CP141126.1, forward strand.
GAGACTTCTAGAGGTACGCGCTCTATGTGGACCATCGTTTAAAGACCAATGGTACTGATCTAATTTGAGAGTGACTAATTGGTGTACAAATCGTCAATCTAGATACATGAGATTAGATCAATGACATTATGAATAGAGAGCTAGAAGTGATTATAGAAAATTGCATGAAATTCTAAAATTTACTTAAAAACTTATATTCGTCGCAGAGCTTTGAGTGCGGTGTGAACGTTGTTGGCAATTGTATTTTGATTTGTACCTCGTTGAGCTATTCACACTTGAAATTAACACAATGAATGTTTATAATAAATAGATTATCATATTAGATGAATGGATGATATGAATTTTAAGTACTTATTGAAATTGTGCTATGATATCCTCATTTGCTATGCTTAATTGTTATGATGATATAAATTGTGATAGAATGGTCAATCCCAAGATAGTAAGCCCTGAGGGCCCTTGGTAAGTTATGATGACACCTCCAAGATGGTAAACCCTAAGGAAAAGGGCTACTTGGTTGCTTACGACTATGGTGGAGCTGCCCAAGATGGTAAACCCTGAGGGAAAGGGCTGCCTGGTTGATTGCAACTAAGGTGGAGCCGCCCAAGATGGTAAACCCTGAGGGAACCTAACTTTAGTGCGCCCAAGATGGTAAACCCTAAGGGTATGGCTGCTTGTGTATGATACTCATAGTGGGTCGCCCAAGATGGTAAATCTTGAGGGAGATGACTACTAGATCATGGTGATAATGTCATGCATGTTTACTATTGCTGAGGAAACCATTAAATGAGTATGCAACTTTGTTGAATGTTATGCTCATGGTTTGCATTTTAATTTAGAATGAAGTTCATAACTTAGTTACTCATCTATTGAAACAGAAGTGAATGTCCTGTGGTTGGACATGAATGGGGAATTGATATTGGATGGGTTTGTTTGTTTGCATGCTATGGCTATTGTGTCATATCTAAATTTGGAATAAACTGCAATTCTATTCTAATACCCATATGTTTTACTTGATAATACATGCTAGCTACTTTGTAGATGATCAGTTAAAATGGAAATGAATGCTCCATGGTTGGGTTTGAATGTGCATTTAAGCATAGCTCAACAAGAATGGTAGGATATGCATGGGTTTAGTTCTTTTCCCTTACTGAGCTTCGCAGCTCACCTTATTATTTTGTAGGTACCAGTCAAGCTGATATTCGACAACTAGCCTTATGCATTCTATATGTTTTATGTTGATGGGGCATGTATGAGACTCACTTGAACTCCTAGTTAGCAAGCAGGTGTTAGTGAAGATGTAAAATTTTGTATTGTATATATATATATATATATATATATATGCTAACGCGGAGTACGAGTTATGTCTTATTATTCGACAACTAGCCTTATGCATTGTATATGTTTTATGTTGATGGGGCATGTATGAGACTCACTTGAACTCCTAGTTAGCAAGCAGGTGTTAGTGATGTATAATGATAAATAGTATGGAGACTGAGTCTCCTTTAAGGAATTTATAATTGTTATATTGTTTATCAGGTTACTGAGATGAGTCATGATTTTATAGTAAATGATGTTTTTGTATATTCTATGATTTGGAGGAGCATAAGAAGCCCTTGTGCATTATTTTGAGTATTTAAAAGACTCATCTTTTGTGGTAAATGTGTGTGAGTATGAATTTTGGTCAAAGAAGGTGAAATTTCTCGACCACGATACCTCTACTGATAGAGAGACTATTTATGGAGACTGTGATGACCTGGGACTAACTGAGCTAGTGACTAAGGTTGATAGTTTCCTTAATCTAGCAAACTATTGTCACTGGGTTATTGAGTTCTCCAGGATAACAATGACATGGATACTGTTTTATGTTACGTATATGAGCCTGATTTCTCATGAAGGTGAGAGGTGTGATAGTAAAGTATGTTAGTTGAAAGCATTTACTTACGTGTAACCAACTTTTGAATTATGGCTTATACTTGTGAGTAGTCGATGAAAGCGGCCTAAGAGGGTGACCAACGAGGGCGGGTGCGAGAGGCACTGGCAAGCTTCTAGATGGTAGGCTTCTAAATACTCATAGTATGATCATGTTGTTGACTGGTTATGTTTGGCATGGACTGCCTGTTAATGAGCAGATATGCTCTGGTTTTGATTAGCATATATTGCCTGTTCATGAGTTGACATGATATGCTGTGATTGATATACATTGCCTATTGGTGAGGTAACGTGCTCTGCAATAGATTTGGCATAGAATTGCCTATATATGAGTTGTGGTACTTCAAATTTTATTAACACGGTGATTTACTTATGCTAAGTTGTAAACAAACGATTAACTCTTGGATGAGAGTATAGTTTATACTAATTGCATTATATGGGTTATTCGAATTTGGATTGGTTTGACACATACATTGGGTTATATATATGAGTTGTTATCTAAGGAGATAACATGGTATGGAATTGTTTATTGACATTGACTTTAGAATGATGGTACAATATGTAGATCTTGTGATATGGGAATATTTTTAGAATTGTTGGAGAATGACATGGAAAGAATTTCAAGGACGAAATTTTTATGAGGGGAGGATGTAATACATGCCATTTTGAGAAAAAATATAAATGCCTAATTATGCAATTTATGAATTTTGTGGAAATTGGACTCCTAGGAAATTTGAAAAATATTACAAATAGAATCATGTACTAAAACCTCAATATTTGAAATGTACACAAGAAATGGAGTCCAACGACACTAAGAACACTAAAATGGAAACTAGACGAAAATTAGCTAATTATTTTAATTCAAATATTTAATGAATTAATTAAGGAGGGTAAAATTATAATTTCACATATGAGGCCCACAAAATCGGGTGCTAAAAACCATGATTGGACTGTCATTTATGGGGTATGGCAACGATTACTAGCCATTAATGCTGGTAATCATTTTAGCATTAAATGGAAATAAGAAATTAAAAAAATCAGATTAATGGGAGGGCTTTAAATGCACCTTCGCCCTCGTTTATTTCCCCTCTTGAATTTCCCCCTACATTAATTTATCCCCTAGTTTCCCATGCCACCAACAACGAAAGTTGGGTTCTCTAGGAAGCCCTAGTGAGGTAGTCCGCTCTCCTCCCTCCCCCTTTCTTTGCCAGTTGCGGTGTTCTTTATCATCTTCTGAAGTATTGGCACCGGAAACAACAATTGACACTATTTTTTGGCGAAAATTTTGGAACTTAGTCCCCATAATGGTACCAGATTGGTGACCTGGACTGTTCATCTTGTTTATCTTGAACCCAAGAACAAAATCACTTTGGTTTCATGGAGATCCAACGGTTAATGATGGCGAAAAAGTGGAAAAACAGTAAGAAGGGGAAATTTTTTTTCAAAGTTGTATAAAACCAGCTAAAAACCTTAGATTTGCGCAAAATCTATTTATAAAAGTATCATAAAACTAAAATAAAAAGACATAAAAATCACCAAATTTCATGACTGTGTGCTTTGCCAGCGACGACTAAAATCCAGTCGTCTTCTTTGGCGAAGGTGATGTTTTTTAGGTGACTCAGGCGATGTGTCCAAGACACTCGGCAGAGATGCACCACTATAAAGCTTGTGCTGGGCACGATCGCGCGTGTGTGGATGACGCCTGCTTTGTTCCTAGCCGCGATGGAATGCCAGTGCATCCCGGCAATGGAGACGCATGCAGGACGTGTTCAGGGCATGCGTCATGCGTCCCTGTGACACCAATTTTAATTTAAATTAAATCCAAAAAAATTTTGGACTGTCTATTTTAAGCTGAAACATTAAAATCTCATTTGTAGGAGCTATAGAGGTCTAAATCATGATCCAAGACATTTGTCTCGATTATGCTGACCTAGATTTAACATTAAAACTTTGATTTGAATACTTTTAAATAGATCAAATCACAAAATCCTATCTAATAATTTAGATCAGCCTGATCAATTGATTATCAAACTTTAGAAACTAAATGTATACATCAAACATGAGATGATCTAGTAAATTTGAAGGACAGATCTTAAGTATTTATCAAGAAAAGTGATCTTGACTATCGATTTGATCATGGGCCTTAGGACTGGATGAATATAAAATGATCTGACCATCAGATCAACATGAAATCATGGATATACACATAGATCACCAAATAAACATATAAATTGGATTGATTATGATGAAAATGACTAGACCTAATGATCAAATATTAGATCTAAGTTATATAGAATGATCCAACGGGTGGGTTGTCTTCGAACTTCATAAGATGAAAGAAATTGACTTTTTATTAATCAGGGAACACTAATTGATAAATCATAACTTAGATTGATGATCAAAGATAATAGATGATTGTTTAGATATTAGAAAACCAACATCTAGTTAAGGATTAGCTTGATCAAGGGTTAATCAGACGATCTAGACCTTTAATTTTGGATTAACTACCAGATCAGAGAGAGATCATCACTTGGATTAACATATTTTTGGGGATTTAAGAATACCAAGTGAATGAATAAAGATTAGATGAGTAATGGAGACTCAATGCGCGTAATGGATGACTTAGTGTGATGTATGATTTGAAAGGTACATTAGAGTGCGCGAGTTGAGATAGTCTACACACATGATTAGGAGTACCATGCTTTTAAGGTAGGTGATTACATTTAGATCATGACATATCATTTAGAACCTTGAAACATGAGTTTTACACCTTATCATGTTTTTATGAGAATACCTTTATCATGCCCGATTGATATTATGATGTATTGCTCCACATGATTATATTTCATTTTCATGTATGATTAATGATATATTAACATGTCTTTTGACTTGATCTTCTTAAGATTGTTTACACATGGTAATTTCTATAATTTATCTCATGTTTTTTCCATGTGGTACCAGCCCTGATATGTGGGCAACTACATGCCATTTGTGGTAATCATGGGCAGGCCACCACGAACGTCCTATTGATTCCCATACATCAGCGGACACTAATCTCCCATTTCGGTGTCAACGACAAGCAGTAGTGGTTTATACCCCAGAGTGGTTGCCACTGCAATATAACAATCCATGCTCTTATTTTGTATGCTCATGTGGTGTGGATATATTGGGTGAAGCTTATGTGGGTAGCAAGATGTGGGCGGGCCTATGGATTGAGCGAGCTACCTGGTGTGATATGGATATATTAGGTGAAGCCTATGTAGGCAGCCAAATGTAGGTGGGCCTATGGGCTGAGCGAGCTACCTGATGTGCTAGCTACAGGTGAAGAACCTTGGAATTGGAATGAGTACTCAATGCTAGTGATATGAGTGTGGTGGGGACACTCTTAGGGCATGATTATGTATAGCACCCTATTTATTGTGACATGCATTCATATTTTTTTATGATGAAACTGATCTTTACTTGATTTTGACATATGCATGACCATGCATTATTCATGCATTGCATGCCACGGTGATTTGATATAATGTCTTTATGTTTAGGCATAAACTATGCTTTGACCGCCATTGATTTATTCAAACTCATGATCTTTCATGCACTATTTACTATGGATGATTGATGATTTGACGTACTACATAAATGTTTTACTCCATTAGATTTTTCATGACATTGATACTCTTACACCACACTATTACATTGCATTTTTTTATTATGCGATAGCACTAAGGGCAAGCGAGTGGAACATCATTAGTAAGAGAGGACCACGATGACCATCTGTTATCTATTGCACTAGAGATTGATGGAATGTATTCTTCATTTCTCGTTATTTGACTTCTTTTTGGGCAGTATAGGCATACTTATTGATGTGGATAGTATTGGACCTGACCCTTACTTGTACTGTGTATATATTCTTACACATGTGAGTGGATGTGAGGATCATGGATGGGAACTTGGGGTTATGTATATCTTCTTTATTGTTATCTCTCTTCATAACTGACATTTTGATCATACTTTGTTTTAAATTGAGCATGCTCTGTGTTACAAAGTAGTGGTTTTATTTATTGCCGTGGATTTGGATTTGGATGACCCTTTGTAACACCCCGGATATTTAAGACATTTTTTTTTAATAATGGCATTTTGAATAAGAGCATTTGGGATCCCATGAGAAAAGTTCATTTAACGTTTTACTAAAACCTATCTTAAAAACTCCAGGTGTTAGTTTTCCTTTCTCAAAATGGCATACACATAAATTAACCATAAATAAAACAATCCGCGTATAAATCAACGTCAAATAAATCGGCACCTTTATTTTAAATCAAATAAATGTCCAAAACACAATAATAATATGGCCCAGGGTCTATCCATCATAACATCCCATATAAATGTCCAACATATGTCCAAACATCTAAATCACATCCAAATAAAAAGTATGCAATCCATAGTAAAATTCAAATGATAATCCTCTCTAATGACTCACATCACTATCTAAAACTATAGGGAAAACTAGTCTTCAGCAGCTATCAAGGTTTATCAACAGCTTTTCCTTTCCTGGTGTCGCGCTCAAGATTTAAGGCATTGCAAAACAAAGCAATGCCTCAGCAAGCTATCGCTTGTGTAGGTACATAGATAATTAATATAATAAATGAAAGAAATCATGAACAGCTTTGAAGAAAAGTCTAACATTTATGAAAAATAGTGATGTCATAATGCCATGTTCAAATAAATGCCAATTTATTCCATATGCTAAAACATGCAATCACGGATTTAAAACATGACATGAATCAATAAAATAGAGCATACAACAAGAATAAGGGCACCCTAAGGTAATGGGTCCCACCATCGTACTAATATCATTGATCAGGAGTACTCATAGTCAACTTCTGAATGTCGTCACACCCAGGCATAACATCCATAACCATGCTCATCATACATGCACACATAATAAGAATATGGGCCATCATGCTGCAGTGGCAACCCTCCATGGGTACAAACCACCGCCGCTCTCCGTTGACACCATAACGAGAGACTTAGCGTCTGTTCCAATGAAAAGGCTCAGACCGGTAGTGTAGACTATTCATGTTACCGAACCCCTACCGAATGCCATCTATGGGCAGGTGTCTATCATATCACAAATCATCACATCATAATCTCGGAAGGTGGGTGGCCGGCCTTATCCCTCCTAGCATGACGCCCACCAGGCGAGAGCACCCGTCATCAAATATAAAACACGGAAATCATATGTATATACTAAAACTCAAGAGCACTTATAGCTTGCAATCCCCAAGACATGCTCCTCATCCTGGGGTTAGCCTATAAAAGGACCAGCTAATAAGCCTCTATTCTCATTTCCATGTAAATCCATACATTTTCTATATATATAATAAGAAATAAGTCTCTAATTAAGCATAACTAATTAACATCATGCTTGTAAAAGCATTTGAAATAAGTTTATTCAGTAAAAGATTTCAATTTGGAATAACCATCCTGTACTCAATGTCGCATGAAATCCACGGTAAATAATAATTACAATTTAAAACACAATCACACATGATGCTATGTTTAAACATGGTTTAAAAATTAAGACAAAGCATTAGTTATCGTCACCTACCTCAATGTGAGACCACTAGCTTGCTAATAACTCCCTTTAACTAGTATATTCAAGTGCACCTGTACATGTCACATCATTATTTTAATATTTTTCTAAAGAAAAAGTGGTCATTTATAAGTTTTTAAGTTAAAACTAGGTCCGCGTCATCAATACTGTCACAACGCCTCTTTCGGATTGTGATTTGGACCTCTCTAGCTCTCAGAAATCAAGTTTAAGTGAAAACTACCCTCAAATGGGGCCTGCCGGACCACCATAAGGTGGTTTATATTGGCGGCTCCCTTTTTCGCCGGTTTACACCGGCTTATACCGGCATCACGAAGATGCCCGACCTCCAAGATGCCTTATAGGACGCGCGGCGTGCGTCTTCGGCACCGTGACGCACCGCCGCGTGCGTCACAGTCGCCAGGATGCGCAGCGTCCCTGCCCCACCGCGATTACCAGGGCGCCGACACCAGAGAAGATGACCGGATTCCGGTTGTCTCCGGCAGAGCTACAGAGCTCCGTTTTGTGTGATTTTTGCGCCATTTTCTTCAGAATTCTCTATAGAATCCATTTATACCCTCCTTTTGCACTAATTTTTCCAAAAACCATGGTTTTTAAACTATTTTTTCCAAGTTCCTAAAATCATCCCTAGGTACTGGTTTTTGCGTTTTCTGGAGAAATCCACCGTTGGATCACTCCCAAATTTAAAGGGTTTGCTCTTAGGTCTCTTGTGCACTAGTTGGATGGTGCAATTTCCAAACGGACGAGGTTTGATCCATGAAATCATGCTCCAACAGTAGCGTGCACAAAGTTCCTAAAAAAATCCAATTTTTTTCCTAATTTTTAAAATGTTTTCCTAATTAATTTTCTATTTAATAAATACAGGAAAACGAAGTATTGAGGATTACCTTGCGCCTAGCTGTGGTTACTCATGTTGCCGAGGTTCCACTTGCCGAAAAAATCAAAGCTTTGCAGGGCTAGGGTTCTGAGTGAAAATTCGGAGAAACGCTTAAGGAGGAGTGTTTTGGCTCCTAGGGAAGAATAGATATAGGGTTTAGAGTCCTAGGGGAAGAGAAACTCTTCCCCACATGTCTCTTTCCACGTCTCTCTGGTGATTTCTCCGGACTAGTAGAGACGTATGGAAGACAGGGGTGCCGTTATCAATTTGGATCCCTGTGTAACACGTCTCTGTCAAAAGACCAAAATGCCCTTACAATTTCGACGGCTCATAACTCCCTCGTTTGAGCTCCGTTTTTCGCGTTCTTGGTGGCGTTGGACTCGTATCAACGAGCACTTTCTAATTCCTATGTTTTCAGGAAAAATTTCCATCTATAAAATTTTATTTTAATTTATTTAAAAATTTCCTATTTTATCCTAAAAATTAAGGATATTATACCCTTGGGGTTTTCTTTTGGAAATTTCCTTTGAAATGATTATGGTAATTATATTAAATTCTAGTTTTCCTTATTCAGGGATCTCGACTATTTTATTAAACATCATCATTATTATTATATATGAAAAATGGTTTTAGAAAATTTGGGGTGTCACATCACAGATTCTTCTACTTGACCCAAGATTCACTGCTTCTGCTTTAGAATGCAATTTATGATTTGGAAGCTTTCTAAAAAGAGGGATTCAGCATTTCTAATTAAATTGAATTCTTGAATTTGATCCATCCAAGAAGCGAATACGACTAAATTGGATGTGATGATTCAGGTTTTCTTTCCTTTTCTTTCTTATTCTTTTTCATTGTGGAATGCCCACGTATTTGTGCTAATTCACAAAAAACCCTCAATGGTCTTTTTGTATATAAGACAACTGAAGGGCAAATTGTCCAATGAAATGAATTTTGGGGAGAAAACATTAATTTTCCCTCCAAGTCAAAATTTTCTCTCCCATCAATGCTTTGTCCCATGAAAACCCAATTTCTTCTTCCCCTTTGCCTAAAGTCCTCCATTTTTGGGAAGTTTTTCTACTCCATCAGCTGGATTTTTAACGGATTTGATTCTCCCTATCTCTTACTGTCTATAGAAGAAGAATGTTGCATATAAATATGCTTTGACTTTTACAGTCATGTTGTGTCATTTATGCCAATGTTGAATTGTAATTCTTGAGAATGCTTGTTTCTTGAGGAGAATCTCTATTTTGCGATTCTATGGCCATTCTACTTATGCATTTTGCTTTAAAAATGTGCTTTTATCAGGCTATTTGTGACTCTAATATATTTTCTTTTTTCTTTTTGTATATTTGATTCTTTAAAAAAAATTAATTTTATAATTCTTAAATATTTTTTCCACTTCACCACTTCCTATTAAAAAAAATGACTAAATCCCGCTTCAAAATTCGCTTCCCTCATTGGTGACCTAGTGTTGTCATCTAATCCAAAGATTTAAGAGTTTCATTGGAACATTCTGCTTCTTAAAGAACTAACAAATATCATCTTGATGCCCACTCAATATTTTATGAGTCAGTTCTTCAAGTATCTAATCTGTGCTCCTGATAATGATATGTTAATTCTTCACTTTGCTTGATGAAAGCATCACATTGATCCCACAAGTGAATCTTATATTGAATTCCTTAATATGCAAACAATTTCAAATGCTGCTTCCTTAGAAACTTTTGAATAGAAAATTTTAGCAAGGCAAATAGAAAAGAGATTTGAGAGGGACAAAGAGTGGTCAAAGAGCCTCTATATATAGAGAAATGCTATTCAGGATAAACTTTGGAACCCTTCTAGCTAGGACCCACTTCTAGATGATCTAACACACTAATATTGTTAGCTCGCAAGCGGACGCCCCCTCACCCATTTAGCTCACTAGTAAAAACTCATGCTCATTAGATGAGTCTAGCTACTAGTTTTTCTAGTAAATTTTCCAATGGTCACAATTTCAAATGCAAAATGACACAGCTAAAATAATCCAAGAACCATGAATTTGGTGTCAAGACAACCTAGGGAAGGCCAAATAAGATGAATGGGTCAACTCAACCAAACATGAGGCCTATTTGGGGGCACCCAAGTATAACACCCCCAATTTTTGTAAATTGATTTGAGAAAATCAATGAAAGTTTGAAATTTCAAAAGACTTGGGCTAGAATATTAGGTTAAAATCAAATATCTTTTTCATAGAGATTAAGTCATGAGTGAAAACTTAGAAATTAAGAATTTACACAAAAAATTGAATCAAATGATACTAATTTCGTTAAATTCTGAGTTAGAATGAAAATTCTTAATTTTCTATATAAAAGGGTAAAATGGTCATTTTCACCCATAACCAAGATTTAAATTTTGAATATTTGGAATGTACTCAAAAAATCAAAAGGTACTCAAAACATCAATTCCAGCACCGTTAAGTACACTAAAATCCAAGTTTGGATAAATAATATTCATTTTTCTCCATTTTTATGAATAAAAGGGAAAAATGGTCTTTTCACATGAAAGTGGGTCCCACAAAGCAAGATAATGTTCTGGAAGCAGAAATAATAGAGCAATGCACTACTATATTGTAGTGGAGGAAAATGTAGAGGTGGAAACTCCACCATAAATAAAATAATAAAAAAAGGAGATTTTTATGAAAAATTAATTTAAAATTCAAAAACTTGCCTATAAATAATTTTGAAAATTTCACAAAAATTTTCACAACTTCACCACAAAATATCCTAGAGTCCCTTGGAAAATCAAAGCAAAACTCCTCCCCCATCTCCCACAATCTATCTCTTTTTTACTCTTTCTCTCTCCTCTCTCTAAAATAATACCAAGAACCTTAAGTTCAATTACCATATGGCGAAGATTTATTTATTTTGGTATCAATTCATCAATTATGAGTAAATCAAGTAGGAGGATGTCATCCAATATTTAGTTTATGTTATATTATATATTTTTAATTTCACTGGATTTGATTTTCTGTTAATGTTTCGAAAAATCTAGTTCTAGTGAAATACCCTCCAGATCTGTATCATGGAGGGCTCATATGAAAAATCTGAGCCATCCAATACATTTAGAATGGTTCAAAACCCTTAGGTATGAAATAATAGCCAATTTTGTGAAGATATTATGGTCCAATTTGAAGCAGAAAAGGGGGATGGTGATTTGATGGCCTGATCTGAATCATCTCACAATTTATAGGTCACCACGCCGTTTCCACCTATGGTCACCAGTAAAATAGGGTGGGACAACTGGTTCTGGCTGTTCCGCCTGTTTTGTCCTATTCTAATGGCCAGATCAAATATGAACTGTTAAAACGACTTTGAACTTCAAACTTGAATTTCGGAGTCATCTAGGCCCCAAATCACGAGTGAAAAGAAGCTATGGAAAGCTTATGATGTCTAATTTCATATAAAATAATAAAATTTAAGAAATATTGCAAGAAACCTTTTGTTTAAAGAAAATAAAATTCTTACTTCCATGATCTTGAAGTTTTGAGATGATCAAACCTTAAGGATATGATATATTCATTTTAATTTAATTTATGGCATGATTATAGAATCCATGCTAAGTTGTTTCTTCATTTTGATGTAAGTGATCTACATGTTATTAGATGGTTAGATTTAATCATCTTAGGGCCATGTTAGTACACAGAATTTTTTAAAATATCCTTAGGATAAGTAATATATGAATTAGGGTCATGCTAGTTTAATTTGAGTATGGACTACAATATAATTTTCATTTAAGATGGTAATGGAATTATGATTTAAGATCATGTTAGTTTAATTTGATTTCATTAATTAGGGATCATGATAGTAGTTATATAATATTGCTATCCTTAGATTATTGAATTTATATTAGTTTTATGCTTTGAAGTTTATGATTCATTATTGTCATATTTCTTATTAGATTTAATTGATAATTAATTATGATAAAGAGCATAAAACACAAAAAATGTAACCTAAGGGCTATAGTTAGTAGGACAATATAAGGAATGGTTTACCATTTCCTTGACCAAAATTAGGAGAATAATATACATCCATGAATGACATTTTATATGATCATGGACATTAATAAAAATCAACTAGAGATAAATTAGGGTTTACGAGCTCATAGGAACCTTATGAAAGGTTGAGCTAAAGTCACTCTAGTGGATGCTCAACATTGTGGTCAAGGGAGTTATTTAATAGAGCCTCGCTCTTCCCTCACCTTCTGGTGACGTTTGTTGAGGTCTAAATACCTCCTTACATGAGGATTAAAGTAACCACTTTTTGAGCAGCCTGTATATAATGACTCAATTTTTTTCTCGATATTTTTGTATCACTTTTACAATCACGATCAATCATGATGTTTTCCATTTGCTAATTAGGTATGACTTGTTTGTTTTGGGAATTAATATATGTTTAATTATCTTAATAGGTGGTTAGATATTTTATTTTAATTAAAGTATGAAATAAAAGAATTTATGAGAAATGTCCACATCATTATATTCTACGCTCAAAATGGAGTCCAACGCCTTAAAGAACACTGAAAATGGAGGTCGTATGACCAAGTTATGGGCTTTTGAAGATGGAGGGTATTTTTGTAAATTATATTTAAAAAATTTTAAATGGCTCAAAAACATAGGGGATCATTTTGATAACAACACCCCATCTTCTTCTCCACTGCCATCCCCTTCTAGTTGTCGCACTGCACTGCCCTTGCAGTGTGGCGCAGAAAAAAATGGCAGCACCGCCATGGGACGGCACCGCCTTCTCCCCTCTAGAAATTCCTCCACTCCCCTCTTCCAAAAATCGCATTTTCTTCCCCTCAAATCGCTTCTAAGAATGTTTCAGCAACAAGGGTTTGTAGCCACGTTCAAGGCCTTCATTGCGCAGCATCGAGGGCTCCCCAAGTACAATCCTCCTCCCCACTATACTCCTCTCTCTTCCCTCTTCCTTTTCCCCCAAATCTCAACCGAATCTGGTCTCATTGGGTGATGAATCACTGGTAAAACCAGTGGACGATGGATCTATTGCAGATCCACGGCCTGGGCAGCTCAGATGCTAGATCTGAGCCGCCCAACGCGTTCGTGGGACCCCAAAACCTAGGACAGTCCATGCATCATGGCATCCTGGGCCATGATATGGGGTTGGGATCGTTGGACGGTCCAGATCGAATCGTCCCATCCAGATGGAATTGCTTTTACTCCAAAGACGCACGAGCGTGACACTGTCCAGGACACATGCCCTAGAGCATCCTTTGGGTGTGCACAAGCATGTGGGGGCAGTTGTGGTTCGACTAGGAAGCACATGCGTCCTGGGGACCATAAAGCACGGGCCTTGAACGGTTAAATCTAGTTTGTCCGTGAATTCATAACACTAAAAATGCAATTAAGAAGACTATATAATTCTGACCGACGATCCGAAAGAACCGTTGTGTTCGTATTTACGACATATATCTATTTATATAATAAAATTTAGGATCATGAGACTGGTCAAGATGACTATAGCCTAAAACCCATAGAGATTTCATGGATCTACTAGATCAACTATGATCGGATCTCATTAATTGATTAATTAGATTCCTAAGGACATCATTAGTCCAAGATCAACCCAAACATTGCATAAATCAACCACTAGAAACCATAAATCGTATAGATCTAGTTGTTGATCTGTGAATCTAGAAAATAATACTTGACTTTTATGTCTGAATAACATCCAGGACCTCACCGAGGTACTTTAGGGCTTGAATTGAAGAAGGACACGAGCTAAGTGACAACGATCGAGGTAGGTAGTCTGATACTACTAAGTTGTCAAATACATTTTCAAACTCTAATTGATTTATTTAATCCTAATGACCGTGTTTAGTATGCTTTTTGCGATTTGATATTCTCATAATGAGTATGCAGATTTTTCTTATGATCTTGCATGCAATTGCTTATTTGGTAAATAGTCTTTATATAAGCACTACATACATGTTTTGGAACTAGTTGCATGAATTGCACAATTTGTGATGATTGAGATTCAGAATATATGCATATTTATATGCATTGCTCGCATGTTTTGAAACTCATTGCATGATTTACAATGATTGAGATTGGGGTTTCATGTATCTATATTTTTGGGCTATTGAGCCTAATGGGCACTATGTTGAGAGGTTGTTTATGTACGGGGTTGGCCTCCTGACCTCTACCACAAAAAGTGGATGGTATCACTGCCAAAATGGCATTGTCCCTTCCTCGACTACTGTAGTAAACAAGGACAACCACTAGAGGTGTTCACGGCACCCTTTTTGAGGACAACCATAGTCGTTGTGGAGGCTATGGTGGGTTGGTCTCCAGATACCGAAGCCACACGATTCCAGCTGTGTGCAGATCGTGAGCATAGTTGACCCTATGATTTTAGTTTTATCGATATGCATATAGCATTGAGATGGTTGTATATGAATACTCGTGACCAATCAGTTTGAGTTGTTTACTAAAAGATTCATGATGATGCTCTCATCTACCTTGAATAATTAGTATTTTAAGATTTATATAGCTACTATTATTATTGATGTGTTCACTGATATATATGCATGCATGAATTGATTTACTATTACTGCTTTAGTAATAGTTATCTTGCTAATTTATGAATTTCATAGTTTATGCATACATACCTATGTTTACCCAAAAATAGAATTACATGTTCTTATAAATAGGCTTAGCATAACCCCTCTCGCATGTCGTGTTTTCAAAATAGTAGTATTAGGTTACCCATTGAGTATGATGAATACTCAACCCAATCCATCATTTTTTCAGATCAAACAAATTACAATTAGAAGGAGCATCAAAGAGCATTAGGGCCACAGTCAAGTGAGCACAGGTAAGGCTAAGTGAGGACTTATCTAGTAACCTTTTTGTATTTGATGTAAACTTGGTTGCAAGTGCTTATTTGTAACTTGGGCTGTGATTAACAATCTTGGGAATAGTAATTATTATTTTTATGTTTTGTCTAAAACATGCCATGGCCTTATGCATTATCTGTTCATCGAGATTTGTTAATTATACAAAAGTTTTGATTAAAAGAAAACTTTCACTGCATCCTTTTAGCAAAAATTGTTTTAAAATAGAGATCAATCTCGCTGTTATTATAAAATTGCATCATAAAAACCCGGGTCATCACACTGTAACTAGTAAGCCTTAGTCAATTGGAAATAAGAGAAGTTGTCTAGAATTATGAGTGAATAAATTATCCTAACATTAAATGGTTGAGAAATAATAATAATAACATAAAAGGTTAGCAAATTAACTAATCCTAATAAAAATTGTAAATAAGATAAGGATGATCAAACAAGAATCCAAGAGGAGATCTTGAATGATAAAAAACAACAAAAGAAAAGAAATAAAAATGTAGAGTAAATTATTATTATGTGAATATAATTGTAATATAGACTTATTAGGTTAGAAGATCTGAACCCTTAATCATATGTGATTCAAGGAAGAAAGATTCAGATCATCCTACTTAAGGATGATCAAAAGACCATGTAATATGTACCTTTGGATAGAAAGATAACATTATACATATGATTTGACAGATATACATTGATCAAGAGTATGACAAACTTTACCCTATTGAGGTAGGAGGATTTTACGAATGCATCTATATAAAAGATACATGTTGAATACATGATTTTATGTATAGAAATGTTGACATGTATAATGCAAATACCTTGTGCTAAATCCTTATGATCAAACCAAATAATGAGAAAATAGATATGAAATGGTTAAGTGTAGAGTTGAAGAAAACCCTAAGTGAAGAGGGAAGTAGAAGATATTTCATCCTTAGATAAACAGACATATTGTTTGATATGTATAAGAAATATTTTACATACGAGCATGGAGGCTTGCGGTTTTGTTTTAAATAGGCATAGGCATGGGGATTCTATACTAGGGGAGTTATGAGGGTTTGGCCACCTGCTCTGCAAAAATTGTCGATGATGAATTCCATGCCTAAGAAAGGCAGAAAGTCGGGTGGGGTAATTATGGGAAGGCTGTCACTGTGACAGCCATGACCCCCCCATACAAACATGGATTTTACATTTTCACTAAATATGGTATGAATGGATTACTGAGCAGTTATCCGAACGAGCTGTATGGATTAGACTGTAAGCATTGTAGTCCTTTGATTTATTTTGCACTATGATGCATTTGAGATAAGCATAGTGAGATGCCTTATATATGGCATAATGAAATGCCAGGTAATTGTATATTAGCAATATTCTTAGGAAAATTATTATTTTTAGTATAGTAACTAGCTGATATACTAATCTCTTGCAATTGAAAGAGTTGATCAACTTAGTTAGGAATGAGAATTGAATATTTTCACTATTTTGATGAATTTGTGCATATACATTATGTATAAGGATGTACATAAATGATAAAAGAAAGGTTATAGAAATGAGATTGATCCATGTTTATGATAGAAATGAATAATGGGATTATTGAGTATTAGGATTATATTGTCAAATTATGTTACTTCTTTAATCCCCTACCAAGCATAGCTTGCTGAGATATTGTAAATGTTTGAATGTTTATAATATCTCAAATACATAGAAGGAGAGTTAGGAGCTCAAGACTTGAAAGAAAAATCAATCATAGTATATCCATTGAAGACGTGTATTTTATTTGAGAGCATTATATATATTGAGAGTTTTTATTATATGTGAGCTTTGAAATTTGGATTATGTAATTTGGACAAGTATTGTAATAATATTGAGCTGTACTATGAACCACTAGATGGATCTTGAAGTTTAAAAAAAGTTTATTCCTTCAATAGAATTTTATCTTGTACAAAACTCTACTTATGTTATGAAGTGATGACTTGGGTTTTACAAAGCAAATTCTACAAAAAAGAATTTTTGCTGCTTTGTTTTGCAATTTTTTTTATTTTATAAAATGTGTTATAAAATGTATTACAAAATGTGTTACAAAATGTATTAGAAAATGTGTTAGAAAATGATTACTACTAAGGGCCCTGTCTTTGCAAAATGTATTACAAAATGTGTTATAAAAACCCAGATCGTCACACCAAGGACCCAAACCAAAGTTTTCCAAATGGCCGCACTAGAAGAGTCTAAATCTACTGGCAATTATCCTAGCAGACTTGTACTATTAAAATTGAATTTAACCATGTTATGGAGTAGATGAAGCCCCACAATTCAAAGGAAGAAGAAAGAGTGGAAGAGAGATAATGGAAGGAAATGGCCAATAGTACAAGCACAAAAACTAAGACCCCTTCAACTTAAAAGGACAACATAAATATATGAAATTAGACTTATCCTCCAATGTTCCTCAGACATGGCTTTAAGCAAAGTCTATACCTTTCATTTATGAATTTCCAAGGCCATTTTCCTAAAATAGCTTTGTTCTTTATCCTAAGATTTTCCAGAACTGATTCTGTTGTGTAGAAGAGATGCTTATCCCTTTATGTTTCCTGTACTATTCACAAATAAAATCCATTTTAAATTTTTTTAACTTTATACATCAATTGACTCGAGATTTGAAAGAAGGCAACTATGAGCTCCTATTGCAAACAATATATGGCCTTGAAAAGTGCCAGCTTTCTAGCCACTTTGCAGTGACTAGGTGCGCAAAAAGCCTTCACTAGCAAATCACCAATGTTATCTGCACCATTTCATCATCCAACCTGCCACTTCACCCGCAAACATGAACACATCATCACCATTAGGGTCAATTAACCCAATGTTAATAAGAGGAGAAAAGTTGATAAGAAATTGATCTCTAAGCCCACATCACTTGGTTTGACAGATCAAAACCCCATAGTTGCTAGTTCTGAGCAAACCCTTCGATTCAAATACGAGATTACTAAGCATACACCCAGAATTAGTGCCTAAAGGGAGCACACAATTTTATTATCGAAACCAACAAAATCCACAACTCTCACAAAGCTCACCATTGTGATTTCCATGGTTGAAATTTGCCTAATTTAAGATATATAGGACAGCATCGCCAACAAAAAAATTGACACTGGTAGACTTTATTTGCATGGCTCTAGTGAACGTATACAACCTTTCTAGTAAGCACAACACCAAAGAAGAAAGTCTAGTAGACCACTCTCTCACCATTAGATTTGAAAAATACTAAAAATGAAGTAATGTATTGTGACATCACTGGTTTTTCTAACACTTTTTTCATAAAATCTTTTGCAATTGTGGGGCCCCAAATTTGAAAAACTATTTAGAAACTAAACAGCAGAAAACAAGTTTTATGAGAAGACCTTAAAAATCCAGAGTGTCATTTTTTTCCTTTCAAAATACAAGGATTTTCAGAGGAATGGATATCACATTCCTTCCAAAAATTTGGTAAGATCTCCTATGTATTTTGGACCATGTGCATTTAACGCATGCAATGCGACAACCTGAACCCAAAAGGCTAGGACTAAAATCAAACTCCCCAATACCACTCTAGTCACAGCCACATCTCCCTAACTCCATTTACGTATCCATGTGCAATTAAAGCAAAGTCATATTAAGTCCACATCACGTTAGTTTATCAAATCATAACTATATTGCAAACCTGTTTGTTATACCTGTCATGCTCTTCTCTTTAGGTTTTTATCACCATCTTCTGCTCCCTTTCCCTATTCTATTTCTTCATACTTGAGACATTATAAATAATTTACAATGTCTTAGTAAGCTTGTGCTTGTGTAGGTAGTTTCATCATCAAAATTATGAGTTTATCCAGTTTTAAATCAAATAAGGGATATACAATCATATTCTATCAAACTTCATAACATGTGATTGTATATCCCTTCTCTCTCTTGTAGAGAAGGGATATACAATCACATGTTATATAGTTTGATAGAATATGATGCGAAATGAGTAATATAATGAGCTCTGAAATTTAAATCATGATTTACAAATCAATATTATGCCAGGCCCATTCAACTTATCAGTTTCAAAAATAACCTTTGTAGGGTATTTCCAAAATATGAAAGATCACGCTACTCACAATATACATCAACTCATAAATATAACCATTCAAACCGAATAGTAAAGCATCGTCAAAATCAATAGACGAAAAGCATTTTAATCATATAATTCTTCAATATAATCTATGTGTCTCAATAAACATGTATATAATACCATTAGAACTTCCTCTAGGTTTAACGAGTGTATAAACACTCAAAATTTGGTCATTTGCCTTTGCTCATGAGTACTCATTATAAACCTGAAATCTCAGGGTGCCACACACCTGTGCTATCGTGCTATATACATATGAATTTAAAAATAATGGACCCTCTAAGTTGCAAATAAAAACCCAGTCAAGTTTGTAGCTATCACGCAGATATAGAGACAAATAGATTCCTTGCATCGTAAGAGTTCCCATAACAGACATCCTGTAGCTCGATGCCCCACTTGGGACCTCCCACCAAGACCAACCAGGGCCATTAGGCACCCTTTTTGCAGCCAGATATCTAACATATATAAACAATTTCAGAAGAAGGAGGATGAGCAGTCCTCAATCTTCCTATCACAGCGTCCACTAGCCCAAATATGTCCGTCATAATATAATAATAGTAGGCATCATCACATGCCTATATAATTGATAAAACCATAAAAATCCATGCATTATTGAAATCATGCAATTTAAATCTCATGATACGATATAGCCATATAAAAGACACCCTCACAAGGGTTGAGTTTGAGGATTCTGTATTCCTCATCATTTTATAATTCATGAAGTCCATGTAATTTCAAATATGTTTTCATGCACAAGTTTCTAATTTGATAGTAAAATAGCATGGCATTCTAAACCAATAAGTTGCATGAAATACAAATATGTTAACTGCATAAATCATAAATATCATAATTTCAAATCTTAAGCATTTTCAAATATGACTAAGTAGTTATCAATAGTTTTTATGTTTCACAAAAGTATATCAATGTTAAAACTACCTATTTCCCCTGGCTAAATTTTCACAAGTCCTTCCCTTTTAGGTTTAACTTTGAACTTAACTTCAATTTGGTTAAACTCTACCTTAAACTATATAGGACATCTAACATCAGAATCCTCACATCAATATAGAATCATATAAACATTTAAATCATGCTTAAATCTAGATAGTGTATAATATTTGCTTTTAATGCTCTTTTCAGGTTGCATTTACAACACAAATGAAGACTTCATGTTTGAGTATCCTTTTCCATTTGTATATTAGATTATTCATTTGAACATAATCCTACTGTTTAGATTTAACTCTTAGATTTCATACAATCCATCAATTTGCACCTTGATCTTAAAATTTCAAAGTACCTTAACTTAATAAAAGTCATGGTACATAATGGTGGCATTTGATCACCAATCAGACATTGCTAGGTCTTTATCCCTCTACTGTTCGATCAAATAGTTCAGATTATTCAATAAATTTTCATCTAAATCTTTTAATTTCTACAATTTACTTGTTAATTCAATGCTCTAGAACTCAACTGTGGCATCTGATCATCGATTAGACTTCAAGAAGTCACTATTTAAATAGTGATAGATTGGATGATTGAGATTTTTCAATCGGTTTCAGCCTAAATCAGCCAAGTTAGTGTGATTTTGTGAAGCCTTGGCTGATGAGGGTGGGCTGATGAGGGCGGGCCAAGAGGGCTGGCAGGCTTCTAGGCAAGGTAAGGGACTGAGAGTTAGTCTCACGTCGCTAGGGGAAAAGTTACTAGGCTCTTGATAAGAGTGATGAGGACTTCCTTTACAACGAGGCCTTTTCCCTGGGCAACTGGGGAAGAACAAAACCATGCGGGGTGTATGGGCACTTCGGCACGGAAAATATTGTTACAGGGTGTGGGCCCTCGGGCTGTTACTAGTGGTATCAGAGCCAGAGCCAGAGCCAGAGCCAGAGCCAGACCCTGACCCGGTGTGGGTGGCTAGCCGCACGTGGGCGCTCGCGTGTGGTAAGACACGCGGGGACACGTGTCCCCTAAGGGGGAGAGGTTATGAAGCCTTGGCCGATGAGGACGGGCTGATGAGGGCTGGCAGGCTTCTGGGCAAGGTGAGGGACTGAGAGTTAGTCCCACATCGCTAGGGAGAAAGTTACTGGGCTCTTGATAAGAGTGATGAGGACTTCCTTTGCAACGAGGCATTTTCCTTGGGCAACTAGGGAAGAACAAAACCGTGCAGGGTGTATGGGCACTTCGGCACGGACAATATCGTTGCAGGGTGTGGGCCCTCGGGCTGTTACAGATTTGATCTACATCAGGTCTGTATTTACCTATTTATATACTTCTATTAGAAAATGGACGGGTGGATCATCATAAAACCTAGATCTAGCATGAAGAGTGTGGATCTAGTTAAAAATCTCAAATCAAGAGTTGGGTTTCGTAGATCTTGCCTTCTGTGAGTGTTTTCGTGTTTTTCCCTCTCTTGGATGTTCAGATTGATCGCCGTTTTGTAGTGAAACCCTCCTATCATGTTGTGTCCACTGTCTCGTTTCCATTTGACGGTCCAAATCACCTCATATCTTCCAACAACTGTGGGGGTTTTGGTCATTTGATATTGCTGAACAAATTGATCGGCTTATTATGGCCTGAGATTTTGGCGGCCTAGAAAACCTTGTTTCTTCTATTTACCTAGATCGGCCAATTCAGTGTGATTTGAGCTACATCAAGTCTGTATTTACCTATTTATACACTTGGATAAGAAAATGGACGGCTGGATCATCATAAAAACCTAGATCTAGCATGAATAGTGCAAATCTAGCTAAAAATCTCAAATAAAGAGTTAGGTTTCGTAGATCTTACCTTCTGGGAGTGTTTTTGTATTTTTTCCTCTCTTGGATGTTCAGATTGATCACCGTTTTTAGTGAAACCCTCCAATCATGTCGTGTGCACTGTCTTTTTTCTGTTTGATAGTCTAGATCATCTTGGATCTTCCAATAACTTTGGGGGTTTTGGTCGTTTGATGTTGCTGAACAAATTGATCAACTTGTTATAGCCTAAGAATTCGGCAGCCCAGAAAACCCTGTTTCTTCTGTTTTGCTGGCTTACCGATCTCCTCATGCAGCTCAGCTCCCTCTCCTTCTTCTCTCTCCCTTCTCCTCTTCTTCCCTTTCTTCGCCTTTCCTCTTCTTTCTCCCCTGCTAGGTCTCCCTTTGTGTGTTGGATTCGAGAACAGGCCTCTCGTTTCCTTGATGTCGCGTGCATTGTCTCATTTCCATTGATGGTCCAGATCACCTCATATCTTCCAATAACTTTGGGGGTTTTGGTCATTTTATGTTGCTAAACAAATTGATCGGCTCATTATGGCCTGAGAATCCAATTGCCAAGAAAACCCTATTTCTTCTGTTTTGCTAGATTGGCCAATTTAGTGTGATTTGAGCAACATTAGGTCTATATTTACCTATTTATACACTTGGATTAGAAAATGGACGGTTGGATCGTCACAAAAACTTAGATCTAGCATAAATAGTGCGGATCTAGCTAAAAATCTCAAATCAAGAGTTGGGTTTCTTAGATCTTACCTTTTGAGAGTGTCTTCATGTTTTTCCCTCTCTTGGATGTTCAGATTGATCACCATTTTGTAGTGAAACCCTCCAATCATGTCGCATGCACTATCTTGTTTCCATTTGATGGTAGAGATCACCTCGGATCTTCCAATAACTTTGGCGGTTTTGGTTGTTTGATGTTGGTGAACAAATTGATCGACTTGTTATGACCTGAGAATCCAATGGCCTAGAAAACCCTGTTTCTTCTGTTTTTCTGGCATGCTGATCTCCTCCGATAGCTTGGCTCCCTCTCCTTCTTCTCTCTCTCTTCTCCTCTTCTTCCTCTTCTTCTCCTTTCCTCTTCTTTCTCCCCTGTCGGGTCTCCCTCTATGTGTCGGGTTCAGGAACAGACCTCTCGTTTCCTTAAGTGGGGAAGGAACCCATATCAATTAGGGCAACCCCCAAACCCCCCCAACTTAAGTTACTTGGTTTTTTTTATATATATTATATATATATATATCTTAATTTTATAGAAATGCCCTCATATTCAAATCTTCATATCTCCTTCATCCAAACTCTGATTTCAACAAACTTGGTATCATTGGAATCATTTTTTCTAAGTACAATCCAATTATAGAGGTCTCAATACTTGATTAGATGTCTGTTCAGTTTTGTATATATATATATATATATATATATATATATATATATATATATATATATATAATATAGGAAATTTAGTATATTCTTTTTATCCTAATTTAACATTTTTAAAAAATTTACTCAAATTAGAATTTAAAATTTTGGGATGTTACTTGTATAAAGCTATGAAAAATGCCAAGTGGATCAAAGCCACAATTAAAGAGGTCACTCAAAATCCATAATTACAAAATCAAGTTCTAGTTTTGAACAAACTATTGAATACTTCAACGGCAAGATTGATGGCAAAGGTATTCAATCAAACATATCAATTGGACACTAATCCATTTTTCACCTAGTGGTGAAAGAAAGTAGATAATTCTTAATCCAACATAGGCAAACAATTATAATAAGAGTGCTCAACAAATGGACATGTTGAACACCTTATATGTGTATCTTTACTAATGACAATATTTATGGCAAGGCTTTGGTTTAAGCTTCTTAGAAATTACTAAAGGATAAATACAAAGGTATGTAAATCACCTTTTTAAAGAGGACAAATAGCTCAACAACAGTGATTGAGCACTTTGATAAATGCCATAAGCAGATGCATGAACAAGAGAGAAAAAAATGGGAACCAACTCGAGTCAAAGGTTTATATATAAGACAGAACCCGGGAACCCTCTGTCTGCATGAATCCAGCTATTAAAACTAATACAACACAGGGTATGGACTGCATGGGCTTATACCTTGTTGAAGTTCCTTGTATGAGGTTTAGCAGCCAAAACCCAAAAGTGGATCAAACTAATTTTTTGATACATTTTTCAGATATTAATTTTTCTGATAAAAGTCTGTTGTTTTCTTGAAGCATCCAATAACAATAATATGATGTAAGGCATCCTAAGCCTATTATTCTGTTCCACACCAGTAGTAGCACCATGCAGTACTAGATTCATTGCAAGTTCAATATTATTGCATCTGAAACAAAGTTATAGGCCTCCCTTTCTTTTCTAAGTTCATTCCTTCCTGAATGTATAAGCTAACTTAGATGTAGGTTGCTATTCAACCTTAACCATTGAGAACTCCTGGTTCCGTTATAATTTCTTATCATACCTTGTTTGAAAGCATTCTTGATTATTCTAGGCAAGTTGACACAAGAAATTACTCAGAGAAACCCAAAACTCTCTGTATTACATTCCATAAGATGATTATCTTCCTTGCAGACAGAAATGAAACAAGATTTCTGGAAGATTTAGAGAGAAAACAAGAGCGGAAGTCAAATGATTTTTTTTTTAAATTACTTCAATGACTTCAGATTGTCAAACTCAACGAAAGTCAAACACACTAGTTCAACGAAAGAAAATTTCTAGAAAGTTACAGATAGAAAATGTATTGATCAATTTTTTGACTTCACAACAAATCCATATGTGTTCAATTGAAAAATTTCTCAGCCATTGGCTGTACAACAAATACAACATACAAGTGACCATCCTCACTGTAAAATTTTCAACCAGAAACTCCAAGAGTTAAAAATGTGAACCAAAGATATGCAGATCTCTTTGAAAATGCAAACCAAATATACATTGTTTATAATTACTGTTTCTTCACTAAAATGTTTCTGAAGCAACCTATCCAACAGACCGAGTCTCAACAGTCAAAGATACTGCTTGAATACCCCCACAAACAAATACTTAGCAGTATCAAGCACTCAAAGATGCTGCTTGAATACCCCAAAAACAAGTAATTAGCATTTGACACTCTAAAGTATATCATCATCATCATCGTCAAAGCATTATCCCAATTAGGAGTCGGCTCAACAATGTAAAGTATATCATAAGCAAAAACTTTAATCTTAAAGAGTAATAGTGACACCATGTACAAAAAGAACAGTTCAAAAGGGTAGAGGCATTGGCCTAGATTGCCACTCCAAAGAGAAAAAGGGATAAGTCAGCTAGTAAATGAAGACTTCAGATTTAAAACAGAGATAAATGACAATTAAACTTGGGGTTAGAGTTCAGGTATTTACACATCCTTGTGAAGCTTACAAGTGTTGAATAGATGGGAGTAGATAGACTTGGTAAGAGAAACATAGGCAAAACTTGGATGGCTCTCATCCTATGTAGTCACAGGCGTGACTAGTCGCTAGGCACAACCTTGCGACTCGACTAAGGCCAGGCACAATGGGTTTAAGACGTAGTGTGACTCGGCGCACCTAGTTGCATGACTTTTTGCACCCTTGACTCCAAGTGCACTGTAAATGATATAAAATCCTTATTTTTCCTTTCTTCTTCTTCTTTTTCTTCCCAGACTTCCTTTCTTTTTCTAGCTTCCATCCTCATCTTCCAGTGGCGATTGAAGCTTTCTTGAAGTAATTAGAGGTTAGAAATTACAGACTTTCGGTGGGTATTTATCAATTATTCAATGTTTTTTTAAAACCAGTAAAAATAGTGTCCTTTTTTCATTTTTAATGATCAATGCTTGATTTTTGTCTAAAATGTCAACATACCTACACTCTAAAGCTAAAAATGAAAATATATTTCATCATTTTCATTTTTTTCATAGATTTAATGTAGTATTTACTGTTTTTCAGTTTCCTGATTTTTTTTTACCAAAAATTGCAATATATATTAGCATTTTTCTCTCTAATTTTTTGTGGAATGCATCCATATGTTTACATCCTTTTCTTTTCTTTTCATTACTTTTAAGTGAAAATCATAAAATACAGTATATAGTCGGGTTTTTTGTTTGGTTTTTGTAGTAAATGTGTAACTGTTTCCATTATAATACCAAAATCGACAATCCTATATCAATGTTTTCATATTTTGCATGTTTTATTTACTCTTCTTTTTTTTTGTTACTTTCTTTTAAAAGATATGAAATACACCACTATTTACTTGTTAATTCCAGTACTATTGCTAAAAAAATCAATCTAATACTAAAAAATGACAATTTCACATAATCCTTTTCATAATTTGTATTTATTTTTACTTTTTTTGTTACTTTCTTGTAAAATTCATGAAATACAATACTTTTGTGTGTGTGTTAATTTCATTAGTAATAGTAAAAAAATCATTCTAATGCGAAAAAATGACAATTCCACATCATCCTTTTCATAATTTATATGTTTCTTTTATTATTATTATTATTGTTATTTTCTTCTAAAATTCATGAAGTATAGTCTATTTCTTACATTCCTATATAACAAAAGAAACAAATGTGTATTATTTCCATTCTAATGCTAAAAAGCAATAAATCCACAACATATTTTTCATATTATCTATGCTTTTTTAAACTATTTTTTACTTTGTTAATTTCTTAAGTTTGTTAACTTTGTTTACACGGTTCAACTTAGGTTTCCATTCCACAAGACAGACTATAATATGACTTCATCAAGGGGTTCCAACAATGCATCAGCAAAATCAATGGATCTAGGATGGGAATATGGAGAGGCAAGTGATGATCCTACTGACAAAAATTTAGTTTGGTACAAGCTTTGTGAGAATAGGTATAGCAGTGGAATATTGAGATTGAAACAACATTTGATGGGCGAACACTAAAATGCTAAAAAAAATGCTCTCTTGTCACTCTTAACATATCTAAGAAAATATTAGATTATATAAATGAATCAAAGAAGAAGAAAGAGAATAGAGAGAATAATAAAGGAGATGGAGAGGCCAAAAAATTTATTTGACTTGCATGATGACGATGATGACGAGGTGGAGGAGATTGATAGTACTAGTGCTGGTGGTATTTCCATTGAAACCAAGAAACGGAAGGGAAAGGCACCCGCATAATACACAACAAAGGGGCTTATTGATTATCTTTTTGCTCTTAATCCTGAGCCCTAAGATAAGGGAAAGATACTAATGCAGCAAATGACAATTAGCAGAGCTTATAAGAAGCAATTTAGAACAAGAGCATGCCATTAAATCCCCTCTTAGTTTTATGAAAATAGCATTGCATTCAATGTTGCTGGTTGTAGTTCCTTTCAGACCATGTTAGAGGCAGTTGTGCAACATGGTCTAGGTATATATCTTATACTTTAAATAATTAATAGTTTAATACTTATTTTAGCCTTTTACCTAGTCTTACAATATTATAATCTTATGTGACTAAGGTTTCAAGGCACTCTCGTATCACAAGTTGAGGGCGAGTCTGCTTCAGAAGCAAGTAGAGAAGACAAAAGAATACATAGAATAGCGTCAAGTTGATTAGATTAGGTGTGTTTAGTATTCTTTTTTGCACCCTTGTATATTCCTCTCAAGGTAACACCAAAGTGACTAAATGACTTATAAGAAATTTTATTTATGCTTTTAAGGTATGAGTGCTCTGTTATGTCAAATTGGTGGATCAATGGCAACGGTTGTACCCATGTCAATTTTCTAACGAATTGTCGAACTAGTACATTTTTTTGAAATATGTTGACAGATCTGCACATGTCAAGAGTGCAAACTTAATACTTGACATGTTGGAGAATGTAATTGATGCAGTTGGGGAGAACAATGTAGTTCATGTAATTATTTAGTTTTATATCTATAATATGTTAAGTATTTTAACTTGTTCATGATGCAAATTCACCTTATATAATTTTATCTTTTTATTTTATCTTTTAAGTCATAACTAACAATACCACTAACTAGTGGCTGTGGGAAGGGAGTCGATGATGAGGAGGCCACATTTGTATTGGACCCCTTGTGCGGTTCACTACATAGATATGATGTTAGAGGATATACACAAATTGCCAATTGTAAAGAAAATTATAGCAAAAGCTAGGGTAATAACAATTTTTATATATAGCCACACGCATATCGTTCATCTTATGAGAAGATTAATGAAGAAAAAAGATTTGGTTAGCCTTGCAATGATGTGCTTCACCACCAACTTCTTGAGCTTAGAAAACATTAACAACTTGAAGACAAAGTTGAGGGCAATATTCTATTGTTTGGAGTAGATGAACAGTAAATGACCTAAAAGGCTTGAATGTAAAAGACCTACAAGAATTGTGTCTAGTATCAGCTTTTGAAACCACATCCTCTTTTATTTGAAGATCATGGGTCCACTTATAGAGGTTTTAATGGTGGTGGACAGTGAGGAGAAGCTGGTGATGGGATACATCTTTAAGGCTATAGTCATGGCCAAAGATTCAAGTCAATCTAGCAGAGGACGAGCATTAGGCCACTCATATTTGGGGGATCATAATTAGTAGATGGAGTTCTCAACTTCACCAACCTTTACATGTAGCGGGATATTACCTCAACCCATCCTTCTACTACTACCACGAAATTGAAATTGAGCACAATAGTGACATCCAGAATGGTCTAATGCATGCCATCAATAGGCTAATGATAGGGAGGAGGCTGACTGGTAGTAGATCAATTATCTATTTACAGACATGTTAGAGGCTTGTTTGGCAATGACTTGGCAATACGTAAGAGAAAAACCTTAGTCCCTTATAAGTGATTTATGTTATTCTATGTTTTAAGTTTTAACCTTCTAAATTTTATTTTATAATATTCTAATTTTATTTATTTTTCTAACTTTAATTTCCTTCAACTTTTGTATGTGAGTAGTGGATTAACTTTGAGACTGAAGCCCCACATCTTCAAGCATTCGTTATTAAGGCCTTTTCTTAGATATGCAGTGCATCTCCTTGTGAGTGTAGTTGGAGTATCTACTTAGATATTAAGATTTAGTACTTATTAGTTATCTGAAGAAAAAAGAAGATAGATCTAAGAAAAACCAGGATGTGATCAGGATGTAGATGAAAGAGCGCAACCAATGAAAACTAGAAAGGGCGCCACTCCCTAAGTCAAAATTTCTCTTTAGCTCTCTACTACTAAATAAATAAATGTTTTTTTTTTAAAAACAGAAATGCCATTAATTGAGTTTTACAAATTTTCCATTAAGTTTAATGAGCTTTGCAAAATTTCCCTTGTTAGTTTTAAAAAATTTCAATATTACACTTGTCTAATAGACATGCTATCTCACATATGCAAACATGATTGAGTTACTAACTTTATCCCTTCTCAATAAAAAATTTCAGTAAAACTTGGTATATAACACAATTTGATAATAAGGAATCTAATGGTAAAGTTTGATTTAAAAAAAAAAAAAAACCAATAGTGAGATATTTGCAAGTACCATATTCACCAATTGACGCACAGTACCTGCTACCTCACAGATGCAGATGCAATGAAGTTAAGGATTTTGGCAAATAAGCTCAATGACTTTCTAATGGAAAGTTTCAATGAAACTTGGTACCTAATACAATTTGATAATAATGAATTTAATGGTATGGTTATATTTTAACAAAAACCAACCAATAGTGAGATATTCAATCACAAACATACTATGATCACCAACCTGCACAATAGTACTTGCTACCTCACATATGTAGTCATGATCAAATTGCTGACTTTGACCACTAAGTTCAATGATTTTTCAATAGAAAGTTTCGGCAAAACTTAATACCTGATAAAATTAGATAATGTGGAATCTTGTGATATGGTTAGATTTTAATAATAATTAATCAATAGTAAGATATTCAATTGCAAACATTCCATGTTCACCAACCTGTGCAATAGTACTTATTAAGCTTTTTCAATGAAATTTAATAATTTAAACTTTGATTTCTACCCAAAAAATTATATAAAATCTTACTAACATAGATTATAATATAATCAATACTTTGGATCAATTAAAAGCACAATAATTAAAGAAAATACCAGTGTTGTTACTTTTCATATGAACAACTCTTTGTTCGATGCCTTTATAAATGAAATTTAGAAATATAAGACTTGGGTCTTCTTCTTCCAAATATTTTTTATCTATTAAGATAAATTTAGAGATTTTTGTTGATTAATGAAGAAGGAAATCATGCACAAAATCCTCAACTTAATCATGTTTGTGCATTTGATATACAAATACTGTGGCAAGTTGGTAAACATGGTATATTTGCAATAGAATATCTCACTATTGATTGGTCTCTTTTAAAATCTAACTTTACCATTATATTCCTTGTTATCAAATTGTGTTCAATACCAAGTCTCATAGGAAGTTTCCATCAGGGAGTTATTGAACTTAGTGGCCAAAGTTAGTAACTTAATCTGCACATTTTTTCATAAAAAAAATAAGGATCAACCCTATGGGACTTACTAAATGATGAAAGGGAATAAAAAGAAAAGAGAGGAAATCAAAATCAAAATAAAGAATCAAAGAAAATAAAAATAAATAAATAAACAAATAAGGATTAGATGAAAACTTAACAGAATGACAATTTTGCAAAACTCATTAAAACTTAGTGGAAAATTTATAAAACTCCGAAAGTGTTGGACCTTTTTTGCAATGTGCCAAAAATTAATGGCATTTTAGCAAAAAAAAACTAATAAATAAATGTACTTTTTATTATGAGGAATGCTGGTATAAGACGTGACAGCACCCAACAATGGTGAAATACCTCCATTTTTCCATGGTACGACCCACACTTCATTGATCCAATCCTTTCCTTTGATGCAGATGCCTTTTATACTTAATATCGGATACGTATTTTTCAAAATAAATCATTCGAAGGGCCAAAAGGTCTCAAAAAGCAACTGTTTGTATTCAACAAACTAAAACAAAGTTTTCTAAAATTCAATGACTTTATTTTGAATAAATTTTGGTCATAAAATAGCCAAAGTCATTTGTGTCAGATAAATGGATTCGATCAATGGAATATAAGGTGGTTGTCGTCATCATCATCAAGACCTTATTTGGATTAGGGGTTATCCACATGAATCTTGTTCCTCCATTCTCCTCTATTATGGGTCATGACCTCATTTAGTACAGAAGTTTTTAAATATTTTCTCACTACTTCTATCTATGTCCTTTCAAGCCTTTTCTTTGTCATTTTAGAGCTCACTACCGGTGCAATTTTCAGTCTCTGTTGGACACGTTCAAACCATTTAAGTCTATCCACCCTCATCTTGTTAATTGGGTACTATTCCTAAGTTTCCTCTAACATTCTTATTTTCTAATTTCATTTTTGCTTGTCTTGTTACTCATCATTTTGACTATGCTTATCCTACGCACATGTTGTTCCCTAACTGCCAAATACTCTAATTTATAGAGCATGGTTGGGTTTACAGCCATCTTATAGAATTTTTCTTTCAGTTTGAGTAACACCCACCGATCATACAAAACTCTAGAGGCGTATATTCATTTGTTTCAAACTACTTAGATTTTCTGGGTAAACTCCCTCTCAATTTGTCTACTCTCCTGAATTATCATTCTTAACTATCAAAGTAAAAGTAAAAGTAGAGGCACACAACAACATTGTAGAGATGTTGATGCAATTTATGCCAGCATTCTTCATGTAAAGTGATTCTATGACTCGAATCTTTAGGATTCTCTTATTTATCACATGTGTTTATTATTAAGGCAGATTATTGGAACTGAAAAAAAATGAAAAAATGTGAGGAAGAAATAGATGTAAAAATAAAAACAACTTCCGAAACAAGAGGTACTAAATATGAACAAGAGGGGTCCACTACAGAAGACCCTTCCCTTTTGTTGATGCTTGTGTAGCGCCCTATCTTGTGCATCGTTGGACGGCACCTTTTGTTGATCAGACCAGTTCATTTGATCTTTCAACTCTTGAAAATCTTGTAGATTAAAACATCACAAAATGAATGTATAATTATCAAACTAAACACAAATTTCATGAAATAATTTGTCAAGATCTCATCACATACTCTTTGAAATTCAAGGCAAGTCAAAGTGAATTGACATCTGAATCATCCTTTTCCAAAAATCACGTGATTTTCGTGTGGCATCTGACTTTTACATGAAGGGCTAGACCTCTGGTCTGGTTGATCCAGCATGTTCATCTGATTTCTCCAATTTTCAACATCACACGTACCAAAAATCATCACCAATGTCCAATCTAGCGTCAACAAGGACATTTGGTTATTTAATGTGCATGTTTATTATAGAAGAGCAAATTTTCAGATAGTAGGCTTATTTGATTTTCACAAATTTGGGAATAGACGCCCAAAACATGAAATGATGTGCACCAAAGCCTTCTAACGTGGTTGATTGCAAGGAGACTAACCTTGGAGACTAGAGTTTGAGGCTAAGCACAAGTGTTTGTGTCTCCCATTTAAAAGGGAAAAGAAGTAATGCGATGAACGGATCCAAACTCTTCATTTGGCAACCCTACCTGTGGTTATCTATCGTTACAGAAGTCATGCCAAAAGAGCATCCAAGAAATGTTGCTTGCAATACTCGGATAGAAACAAGTACATCGAAAAAACCAAACATTTTGTAGATGTTAGTGCCTCCCTTTTGACATGATTTTCGGGTCATTAGAGTCTGCTCAACGACATGGATCAATGGTACAAAAGTGAAGGAGTTTGGACAGCTATTGGGATGTTATCTCGATATATATATATTTTTAAAGCTGAAATGCATTGAATTGAAAGGAGAAGGCGCATAGTATGCGATCAGATAAATAGAGGAATTTTCTCTCTTTTTGGTAAAGTGGCGGATTCAGGATTTTGTGGACACGACAACTCTTGACCTACTAAGAATTCAAAACGTGAATTTCTCCTAGGAAATTGGAGAAACTTAATTTTGGTCCCACGAGCGAGTCATTGCTCGGGCTTTCAGTAGTTAATTTTGCCTCTTGCCAAGCATTTTTCTTGTATTGCGCATTCAGTACATGTTCCTTCCTTGAGATGAGGATACTTAATTGATGCTTGAGTGGGGCATGATCACATGGCAAGTGGCCTCGCGGCAGCCCGTTTTGCATGGTAATGGCCACCACCTTTTCTTCATCCAGCCCGGTCATCTCATTTCTTAGTTTTGGATATCTCGTGGCAAAAAATTACAATGTTTGTTTAACTGTATCATCCTCAAAACTGTACTTTTGCATGTTGAATATCGAACATTGTTCATACAATATTTCTAACCCTTGCGCTGATCAAACACAGACAGATTACAATCATCCAGATTACATCAACAAAAAATGGGGACAGTAACAATTCATCGTGCGTCCTTCTTGAATCTTAAATTGATTAGTTTACTACATTTAATTTGTGAGAATAGGTGTTCTAGCCTTTGAAATTAGCTCAGGTAAACTTTGTTTTGTTTACAAGTCGCCCTCCAACTCAATATACTAGCATGTAACTAGCCCCGTTGGAGAAGTAGACGTAACGTTAAAGATCAATATGGAGAAAACTCAAATTTTCTCCTCCTTTTTCTTGCTCGCTAGGTCTCCATTGGAGCTGCCACGCCGCAGATTTCTGTCACAAATACTAACTTTTGTCGCCGCCATCAAAGCAAATGCTGCCCTTCAATGGGTCCCTTTATATTTTAAGCTGTGCGCATAGTATAAACATCACCGATAAAGGTAATGATAGTACGAGAAGATAGTGAGTTCATCGATTTTGAGTTACGTCGATCGATTCCTTCATCCAATGAGCTGATCATCTTGCAGATTACATTGCGTAAATTAACATGACCTTAATGTCAGAAAGATTGCCGGGCGGGCCCATTAGATATGCAATTAAGATCTACTCAATAAAAACATGGGTAGCCCACTTATGAGGATTATAATTCAAGGGAAACCTACAATTCAATTGATCTACACTAAATAAATTAACCATCAATCTACTTAAATACATGTTGGTCCCACTAAACTAGTAGTGACTTTAATCGTCTGCTAGTGGTAATTTGGCAGCCTTAATATTTCACAAACCACTATCCATGGATAATTTTGTCGACAGATTGTTATCTTCTTGTCAAGTTGATTGGATATTGCTGTGAGGATGACCATAGGTTACTGGTCTATGAGTTTATGTTCCGAGGAAGCCTAGAGAACCACATGTTCCGAACTACGTAGCTGTGTTTCTTGCTCTTGTATTCTTATTACTGTCATTTTGGAGCCTCCTTGCCCTTAACATATATCTCTTTAGTTCCAAAAGGGTAAATGCTCTTGTTCATACGCAATAAAATTTGTATTAAGGTTACATCTAAGCTGATCGTTGGTGGAACACGTGAGGTGTTTTCGTCTTATCAGGATGATTCTATTATTTCTTTCTTAGAAATGAATATGCATTTATATATTAGTTTGTGAGGAAGAAATAAAAATCATCTCCAGCTTCTTAAAAGATGGCAACCCTTGTATCAGGTAGCTAGCCGGCAAGGGAGATGTTGAAGATGATTCTATTATTTCTTTCTTACAAATAAATATGCATTTGTATATTAGTTTGGGAGGAAGAAATGAAAATAATCTTCAGCTTCTTAAAATATGGCCACCCTTACGTCAGGTAGTCAGCCGGCAAGGGGGAAGCTGAAGATGATTTTAATTTATTTTAATGAAAATCATCTTCAGCTTTTTAAAAACTATGGCAACCATGACATGAATCAAAAACTAGAATTTGCTCAACCTAGGGCGTTCCCCATAAACGATGCGCTGCATCGGATCCCGGATGCGGTGAAAAATAGGTTGCTAGGGCGTTCTCCCAGAAGCGACGCGCTACATCGGATCCCGGGTGTAGTAAAAAATTGGCAAGGGCTGCTAGAGCATCCCCTCAGAAGCAACACGCTGCATCAGAACCCAGGTACAGTGAAAAGTGGACATGGGTTCATACCATGGAGGTCGAGAAAGGCGATAGTAAATAGGGTATCTCCAAAACATAAGATTCGCATCGCTACATGGAATATAGGGACACTGACGGTAAGAGTTTGGAGTTAGTAGATACGATGAAATGTAGGAGAGTCAACATGGCTTGTATCTAAGAAACCAAGTGGAAAGGGGCTAAAGCTACAGAAATAGATGGGTATAAATTATGGTACATAGGAAAGGAAAATAATAGAAATGGCGTAGGAATAATAGTGGATAAGGAATTAAAGGATAAAGTTGTGGACGTTAAAAGAATCAATGATAGAATTATAATAATAAAAATGATTCTAGGAGAGCATATTATAAATATTATAAGTGCCTATGCACCACAAGTAGGGTTACAAGATATAATTAAGAGACAGTTTTGGGAAGATATGGAGGGAGTCATGCAAGAAATTCCCAACTTGAGGGATATTTATAGGGCTTGAACTTAAATGACCATGTAGGAAAAGATAAGGAAGGATATGATAGAATACACGGAGGGTATGGTATAGGTGAATGAAACGAGATGAGGGAGAATATCCTCGATTTTGCTTTGTCATATAACCTATCCATTGCAAATACACTCTTTAAGAAGAGGGATGAACACTTAATAACCTTTAAAAGTGGACTTCATAAAAGCCAAATAGACTTTTTTCTACTTAGGAATAATGAATGATCTATATGTAAGGATTGTAAGGTGATACCCGATGAGAGTTTAACCTCACAACATAGGTTAATGATTATGGATATTCATATCAAAAGATGGAGTAAAAGAACTGAACTTAATACACATCCAAAAACTAAGTGGTGGAACTTAAAAGGAGAGAAAATAACCTCATTCAAAAATAAGTTTATGGTAAAAGGAAATTGGAACTATGAAACAGAAGTAAATACCATGTGGACTAATATGGCTGAGTCCATTAAGAAAGTGGGAAAAGATATCTTGGGAGTATCTAAAGGTAAAAGGCTATTAACAAAGGAAACATGGTGGTGGAGTGAAACAATGCAAAAAATTATTAAAGAAAAACGGATACGTTTTAAAGTTGGCAGAAGATTAGAAATAATGAAAATTATGAACAATATAAGAATGCTGAAAACGCTGCTAAGAAAATAGTGAGGCAGAACTTAAAGCATATGATGAGCTCTATAATAAATTAGGAATAAGAGAAGGTGAGAAAGATGTATTTAAACTTACAAAAGTAAGAGAACAGAAGGGTAAGGACTTAGATCATGTTAGGTGTATCAAAAGCGATGATCAAAGGGTGTTAGTCAAAGAAGATGGGATCAAACAAAGGTGGGAAACATACTTTCAAAAATTGTTAAATGACAATGGCTCTGAGAATATATGGATTAAAAATAATATAAATCTAAATAACACTAGATATTATAGATATGAACGTAGGATTAGAATGCTTGAAGTAAAAAAGGCCTTGAGAAAGATGAAATCAGGAAAGGCCATAGGGCCTGATGGTATACCAATAGAGGTTTGGAAGCATATGGGAGATATTGGGGTAGTTTGGTTGACCAAGTTGTTTAACAAGATTATAAAATCAAAGAAAATGCCTGATGAGTGGAGGAAAAGCTCTATTGTACCAATCTATAAGAATATAGGAGGCATTCAAAGCTGCACTAATTATTGAGGGATCAAACTTATGAGCCACACAATGAAACTTTTTGAAAGAGTGATTGAGAAGAGGCTACGACATGAAACAAGTGTATCGAAGAATCAGTTTGGTTTCATACCTGGGAGGTCTATCCATGAAAGCTATTTTCTTCTTAAGACAATTAATAGAGAAATATAGGGAGAGGAGAAAAGACCTACACATGGTCTTTATTGACTTAGAGAAAGCTTATGATAGAGTCCCTAGAGAGTTAATATGGAGGGTGTTGGGTGTTAAAGGGGTTTTGTAGTAGTATATAGACATAATTAAATATATGTATGAGGGAGTAGTAACAAATGTTAAGACCACTAGTGGCGTGACTGGTAATTTTCCTATCACTGTCGAATTGCACCAAGGATCGGCATTGAGTCCATACCTTTTCACATTAGTTATGGATGAGTTAACAAAACATCTGCATGAGGAGATTCCCTGGTGCATGCTATTTGCAGACGATATAGTCCTACTTGATGAGACAAGGGAGGGTGTAAACATAAAGCTAGAGTTATGGAGAGAAGCATTGTAATCGGAAGGATTTAAAATTAGTCGAACTAAGACAGAATATATGGAATGTAATTTTAGTAAGGAGAGTAGGAGTGGAGCATCAATCAAGATTGATAACCAAGAGGTCCCCATGAGAGACCACTTCCGATACTTAGGATCATTGATCCATGAGAGTGGAGAGATTGAGAGGGAGGTTACCCAGATAATCTAAGCGGGTTGGAACAAATGGAGATGTGCATTGGGTGTTTTATGTGATCGGCGGGTGCCACTCAAACTAAAGGAAAAATTCTATAGGATGGCTATAAGGCCGGCCATGCTCTATGGATCAGAGTGTTGGGCAGTTAAAGAACATCATACTCATAGGTTGAGTGTTGCAGAAATGAAGACGTTGAGATGGATGAGTGGTAAGACAAAAAAAGGAAAGAAATAAAAATGAAAATATTAGAGGAAATTTAGGGATATCACCAATAGGTAACAAGATGAGGGAGATTAGACTTAGATGGTTTGGACATGTTCAAAGGAGGCCAAGAACGGCACCAGTTAGAAGGAGTGAGACAATACAAGTTGAAGGTTCTAAAAGGGCAAGGGGAAGGCCCAAAAGAATGTGGATAGAAGTGGTGAGGAAAGATTTAAAAACTTTGGGACTAAATGAAGCAATGGTATTTAACAGAGTGGAATGGAGGAATAAGATTCATGTAGCCAACCCCTAATTGGGATAAGGTCTTGATGATGATGATGATTGTTATCTTTGTGTCTAACAACCATGAAGGGTCAAGCATCTACTTGATTAGGATCAATTAGATGGCCACACTTTTGCAAAATGGATGGTCCAAATTGACCAGAAGTTAACTGCGTTCTGAGAAAAACATAGAAACCAGCACGGATTTTTACAGAGACTACATGGTGACTAACTAGAGATCCAACAGTTTCTTAAGCCTATTCCGAGCAGGTCTGTCTCCTGCTTTCACTTGAGCGAGTAATCTAGGAATAACCCTAGTAAATGAACGGTTAGATCAATAACATAGAATTTGAGTGATATAAATGTCTGGACAATGACAATCTTGAAAAATATACGGTCTAGAGGTTTCATCTTAAAGCCCAAATGTCCTTGCGGATCTACTTAAAATTTCTATTGGACCGTTCTTCCATTTAGGAAGATGAATCCATATGATGCTCTCAACAAAGTAACCTTCTACGATATACCAAACCATTTCATTGGCCTCGTAACCTTCTACGATATACCAAACCATTTCATTGGCCTCATAACCTTCTACGATATACCAAACCATTTCATTGGCCCCACCAGTATGATGATCGAATGTTCATTTAGGATACCATATCATTGAGTGTGTTCACATCATGAGAATAACAAACATCCTGTCAGAACATCTATTAAACATGATAGACGCAATGCGTATACACACACAAAAGCTGGAATAACTTCCAGGTATCAATTCAAGAACTGGTTCTTCTTTTTTCATTCCCGATCGTCATCGCAACCTTCGTCCAGAAAAAGGACTGGAGAAGGGTCGTAAAGGACGGCATTTCATTCCATGACTGCCACTCGAATGGAGCCCTAGCCAGGAAGAGAAAGAAAGAAAGGAGAAAAACCAAAGCCTTTCTGTTTAAAGGAGAGACTAAAATCTCCAGAATGCCTCTCAACTTAATGCTGTCGAAGATCTGTAACAGTATAATCCTACACACAAGGAGATAGGGCTTTCCGACAGTTCAGTTATTATGCCTACATCTCTAGGGGAGGAGAAAGTGCAAATCAAATTATTACGTGGAGGCTCAAAGCCTCCCTCAACTCTCTTACGTGGATCTAATTCTCTCGGACAGAAATTTCTCCATAGGTATGGATCACATGCACGCCCACCTCTAGGGTGCTAATTTATTCCATTAAAGGTGCCATTACTCGAATTGGGCTACAAATTTTTTACGAACGGGGTGACTATATTAATTAATGGTTTTAGCTCTATTGTACATAGGGGTGCTCATGTCAATTTCAAAGGGTGTTAAACCCCACCCCCCCTCCCTTTTTTTCAGCTGTCTCCGCCGTTAGCACTGCTGCCTTTTCCTTCCTTTTTTTCTCCTTTCCATTCTCGCCAACTGTTCCCTTCTTCACCGTTCCAGATCTCGGTGGTTTTTAGGCTGCTTGCCGCTTCCTCTTAAATTCCTTTAGGCTGCTCCGTCCCTCTTTTTCTTTCTCCGGCTGCTGTAGCTGCTCTCTCTCTCTCTCGCCGTGGAATCAATGATGAATTATCACCAACAAACATCGCATTATGTTCTTCTCTATCATTACCATGCACGGTCAGCATTATAATCCATCTCCATATGCATCTTTTCTGCAAGCTCATGGTTGGCATATTTAGCAACAGAAGCAGCGTCCACTTCATTGTCCTCTCACAGTGATTGAGAAGTTTCAGAATAAAAAGTTCGGTGATGGGACTTTCCACCATGGCGAGAATCTAGGGTCCTCCGTGATGTCCCAGTAGCTCGTATAGGTACTGCAGAAGGAGAAATATTATTCCAAGGAGAAGCAGTAGGCCCTCAAGAATGCGGGGTCTGACTACCCAACCATGAGGACACCAGCCTTGCATAAGGAGATGCCACAACAAGCGTCGGGGATGGTGAAAGTCGACGGTGTCTTCCAGCCATATAATGACTCTCCCTCTCCCTCATCATCATCAACAAGACCTTATCCTAATTAGGGGTCTGCCACATGAATCTTATTCATCCATTCCACTATATTAAATACCATGGTTTCATTTAGTCCTAAAGTTTTTAAATCTTTCCTCACCACTTCTATCCACTTTCTTTTAGGCCTTCCCCTTGCTCTTTTAAAACCTTCTACTTATATTGCCCACTCCTTCTAACTTGTGCCGTTGTTGGTCTCCTTTGGACATGTCCAAACCATCTAAGTCTAATCTCCCTCATCTTATTACCTATTGGTACTACCCTTAAATTTTCTATAATATTTTCATTTCTAATTTTGTCCCTTTCTTATCTTACCACTCATCTATCTCAACATTCTCATTTCTGCGACACTCATCCTATGAGTATTATATTCCTTAACTGGCCAACACTCTAATCCATAGAGCATGGCCGGCCTTATAGCCATCCTATAGAATTTTTCTTTTAGTTTGAGTGATACCCGCCGATCACACAAAACTCAAGATGCACATCTTCATTTGTTTCAACCCACTTGAATTCTCTGGGTGACCTCCCTCTCAATCTCTCCACTCTCATAGATCACTGATCGTAAGTACCGAAAGAGGTCTTTCACGGGAACTTCTTGGTTATTAATCTTGATTGGTGTTCCACTCTTACTCTCCATAAAGCTAGAGTGGAATGGAGGAATAAGATTCATGTGGCCAACCCCTAATTGGGATAAGGTCTTGATGATGATGATGATGATGTTCCACTCCTACTCTCCTTGCTAAAATTATATTCCATATATTCTATCTTAGTCCGACTAATTTTAAATCCTTAAGATTCTAATGCTTCTTTCCATAACTCTAACTTTATGTTTACACTCTTCTTTATCTTATCAAGTAGGACTATATCATCTGCAAATAGCATGCACCAGGGAATCTCCTCGTGCAAATGTTTTGTTAACTCATCCATAACTAATGTGAAGAGATATGGACTCAATGCTGATCCTTGATGCAATCCTACAGTTATAGGAAAATCACAGTCACGCCACTAGTGGTCTTAACATTTGTTACCGCTCCCTCATGCATATATTTAATTATGTTTATATACCCCTGAGAAACCCCCTTACCACCCAACACCCTCTATATTAACTCTCTAGGGATTCTATCATAAGCTTTCAATAGGTTAGACCTTAATTGATCTGTCTTGATTAATCGATTCCTGGATAAGCAGAATGTGGATAAAACAAAACCAAAATAGCACAGGGACACATATGTAATTAAAATGAGGATAGTTTGGAATAACTCAGATCTGACAGGGGCAAACTTGTAATTTTATCAGAGTTCTGGTTTTTAACGAAAAATTAGGAAAACACGTTGAGGGGAAAACCGGAGGAGATGGGGGAGGAAGGAAGAAGAGAAGAGGAAAAGAGGGAAAGAGAGAAGAGGAAAAGAGGGAAAGAGAGAAGAGGAAAAGAGGGAAAGAGAGGAAGAAGGGATGGGTGGGTTTTCTCCTCCCTGGGCATGCCAGTGGAAACGATGGGGAGCAGAGGAGCCTAGCGGCCTGGGCGGTGGTGTCGTCCAAGGGATCTGGTGCGGAAAGGAGCCCATTTGGTACTGTAACGGGTGGAGACATTGGGAAGACTTGGAAAGTACTAAAGAAGATGTCGGTGAAACAATGAAGATGGATTAGGACTGTGGTAGAGCAGATGTGGGAGCCAGTGTTGTGGATGATGAAGTAGAAAACCAGTGAACAGAGGAATTGACGGTGACAGGGGAAACTGAGTAGGGCCGTCGAATGTGGTGATTGAAGAACAGAGATGGGAGAGACGACCTGGGGTGGTGAAAAACAAAGATTGATCAAGGAAGAGATAGGAGTGGGAAAAGAGATGGAGTGAGGTGTTGGAAGTGGTTAATTGAGAACAAGATGGATGGTGATCTTGCCTGCCTCCCATAGTCCAGTCAAGGAGGACGAGTGGGTGGAGAGTGGTGCACAGGGGGATGTCGGTAGAAGCGAGATGCAGAGATGGTACTAAAGAGAGGGGTGAAGGGAGTAGCCTGGGTGCAAGTGGGTGGCGGTGCTTGAAAGGGAAATTGGGTAGAAGTGATGGGGCTTGGAAGTGGAGACAACCCAAGAGTTGAGGAGATGGAGCGTGAAAGAAAGATGAAGAAGAATAGACTAAAAGAGAGGAAAAAGATATAGGGCAGGAGATGCGGCGAGGAAAATAACAACTGAAAGAAAGAACTTAGAAATAGATGGCAACACAAGAGATAGAACGAAAGGGAGATGGAGACTCAGAGAGAAAGGATACGGTGGGAATTGGAAACACCATAAGTCGTCTAACCAAGGACTTATGGGAGCAACAAAAAGTAAAGTCCAAAAATGCTGAACAAAGTAAAGTCCAAAACCCCAACAACCCCAACAACTCTAAACTCTCCAAAAACTTCCTCTCCCCCATACGGTTTTCCCTCTTTATAGCTTTTCCCTCTCCTTGTTTTTCTCCACTCCTTCCTTATCTTCCTCAACTCCTTCCTTGAAGAGATAACTCCCTTTTAGGAAACTTTATCCTCTCCCAATTTAGGACTCTTCTCATTAGTAATTCTTTTCCAATTTAGACTCTTCTCATCTTGATCTACACCGTTAATCATAGATCTGAGCCATCTGACCCTCCATTAGTTGATCTACAAAAATAAAGATTAAATTAGAATAATCAAACCGTACATGAATCATTTAATAAGCTCGAATGCTCATCTAACTATTGATTAAGGTCTAAATGGTTAATCAAGTTAAACTTTGAAATTTGGACAATTAGATGATCTAATTGAATGCTAAACTATAGGTCTTTTAGCCAAAATTAAGCACTTAACACTTTTTTTAAGTCGATAAAGACCATATGTAGGTCTTTCTTCCTCTTCCTATATTTCTCTACTATTGTCTTAGTAAGAAAATAGCTTCCATGGTAGACCTCCTAGGCATGAAACCAAATTGATTTTTCGATACACTTGTTTCATATTATAGCCTCTTCTTAGTCACTTTTTCAAACAATTTCATGGTGTGGCTCATAAGTTTGATCCCTCGATAATTAGTGCAGCTTTGAATGTCTTCTTTATTCTTATAGATTGGTACAATAGAGCTTTTCCTCCACTCATCAGTCATTTTCTTTGATTTTATAATCTTGTTAAATAACTTGGTCAACCAAACTACCCCAATATCTTCCATATGCTTCCAAGCCTCTATTAGTACACATCAGGCCCCATGGCCTTTCCTAATTTCAGCTTTTTCAAGGCCTCTTTTACTTCAGGTATTCTAATCCTACGTTCATATCTATAATATCCAATGTTATTTAGATTTATATTATTTTTAATCCATATATTCTCATAGCCATTGTCATTTAATAATTTTTGAAAGTATGTTTCCCACCTTTGTTTGATCTCATCTTCTTTGACTAATACCCTTTGATCATCGCTTCTGATACAGCTAACATGATCTAAGTCCTTACCCTTCTGTTCTCTTACTTTTGTAAGTTTAAACACATCTTTCTCACCTTCTCTTGTTCCTAATTTATTATAGAGCTCATTATATGCTTTAAGTTCTGCCTCACTATTTTCTTAGTAGCATTTTCAGCATTCTTATATTGTTCATAATTTTCATTATTTCTAATATTCTGCCAGCTTTAAAACGTATCCATTTTTCTTTAATAATTTTTTGCATTGTTTCACTCCACCACCATGTTTCCTTTGCTAATAGCCTTTTACCTTTAGATACTTCTAAGACATCTTTTGTCACTTTTTTAATAAACTCAGCCATATTAGTCCACATAGTATTTACTTCTATTTCATAATGACTCTCCCTACATGGTGTATATTCCCACTCCCACTCCCATCTTCCATCATCCCAATCACGTCTAGGTGATGTTTCTCCTTGGACAGTATCGTTTCCTTTGTCATTTGCAATGATCACTACTTGATCGTTTTGCCAGACGTCGACGCAGCTGTAGGTTATGAGGTCGATGCCAATTGCCTTCCTTTTAGTTTTCACAATATTTCACTCCCTCTTATAGCTCCTTTCTCCACATATCCAAATCTAGAGCAGCACTTCGCTGGACTTTCTTTGATCTTCAAGAGTTCTTCCAATCCGAATTGATCAACAGGCTCTAATAGACAGTCCGAACAACAACCTCGATCTAATACTACTTGTTACCATCAGATTTCCCACAATTTGGAGATAAGATCTATAATAGGACAATAATGCACACACAAAGACACTGGGTTTAAGTGATTCGACTATTATGCTTACATCCACGGAAGAAGAGAAAGTGCAGTGGC
The DNA here is from genome assembly GCA_035236585.1 of Warburgia ugandensis. Taxonomy (NCBI): domain Eukaryota; kingdom Viridiplantae; phylum Streptophyta; class Magnoliopsida; order Canellales; family Canellaceae; genus Warburgia; species Warburgia ugandensis. Next base: position 105,994,955 of record CP141126.1, read on the forward strand.
TTTCCATCTCTCTCTCTCTCTCTCTCTCTCTCTCTCTCTCTATTATAATGACCTAACATCCCACTTACCTGTTTCCCTCCAAAAGGGCTAATTACAAATCAGCTTATTGAGTTGGAGAGAGACGTGCAAACTAAATGAAGTTTAAGGTCTATTTACAGACAAAAATGAGAGTTTAGGGCCTAATAGCGAACTAGAGTCTTTGAAATTAGCAATTTCAGCCTTTTCTGCTGCAATAAATAAAAAGCGTTAGGTTAAACTTACAAGGTATGGGCCAACAAGACCTAGCGCAGCTGGTCTCAGACGCCCCTAATGACTCGCTTGGTCTTAGGGCCTAATGGCAAACTAGTCTTTGAAATTAGCAATTTCAGCCTTTTTTGCTGCAATAAAAAGAAAGCATTAGCTTAAACTTAAAGGTATGGGCCACCAAGACGTAGCACAGCTGATCCCAGGCACCCCTGATGACTCGCTTGGTCTTGGGTTTGAGTCATGGCTTTCTCCTTTGGGCAGTGTAATTACTAATTAGCCAGCTCAATAGAACGAGTTGATTGTGCTGAATTGATGTGCGTTTGATTCAATGGCTCTGACACACTAAGCTGCATGCTGCACTGTGGGGCAAGCCACAAGTTGCGAACTTATTAATTTCTGTCTTTCAGCTTCTTCTTGGTGGATAGGCTGGGCGAAAATATCAAACTGTTTACCTATTCTTCCTTTTTCTCCTTTCTGTTGGCCAACGGTAATTCTATTACCATAGTAACTTGGGAATTTTAAAGGGAAAAAACACAGAACACATCATGGTATCAAGTTGAAGCCAATCGCTTGACTATGATGAAGAATATATCTGATAACAATTCTCCTAATTTCTAATCCTGAACTTCATAATCCATCACTTAATCCGCGTTCTTTGCGATTCAGAAGCAAAATGTACTTTGGTGAAACGAAGACCGGACGACTCGAACATGCAAGAAAATCTGTTTTGGCCCCATTGAATGTGGACCGTTTCGGATGATTTAAATGCATCCGAAATTTCCAACCACCAAGAAGCACAATCTTCATGCACAAAAGCGGTAACTGGGGTTACTTGCTCTAAGTTTACAGTGCATATTTCTATGTGCATAAGTCGGCTTAACTGGTAAATCTGTTTTTGAAATGGATCAGATTTCAAACTAAGCTCAGTTCAAGTAAAACAATAATCTATTGAAGTAAGGCGTCACAGCAATTCCTTTTTCATTTTATTTTCAGCTTTCCTTTTCCATTTTCAAAGTAAAGGCATCAGAACTAGCAGACTGAAGTCCTAGAAGAACATCTTCTAATGTCAAATACAAGCACACCAATCAGGAGTTGAGTGGGAAGGCAACTATTGCTTCCTTTTGACTCTTAAGGCTAATACTATCCTTAGTTACAGAAAACATAGACATCAGTGAAGACTTTCCAGAAGTTCTGAAACTTGATGACGCTCAAGGGAATGATAATCTCTCCAGCTCCCAAGATAGATTCTCACTTTTATTTTTTAAGTCTGCACCTCTTAAAGGCTGCTTTTTAGAGAATAGTCTTTTCGGATGTAGCTTCTTCGCATAATCTGATCAGATGAAATTGCAATCAGTAATCTATAGTTCCATCACCATAGATAGAGTTGTGGTCGTGTAAACTTGAGGTCACAGGTTTCAGGAGTGGAAACATTCTCTCACAAAATGCAAGGTAAGGCTACGTACTATTGACCCTTGTAGTCCACCCCTTCTCTGCACCCCACATACACGGGAGCTTTGTGCACCGGTGCTGCCCTTTGTTGTCCTCACCATGGATAGCTACGGTTAAAACAGATCACAACTAATCACAACCTTCGAACCACCGCTTGAACACCCAGCCATCTGATTCTCTTAACTGTAATCTCAATATCAGCCGATGAACAAATAGTCGCTGTATCTTTAGCATCAGGCATGCAATTTGTTTTCTGTCACAAGTTCAACTGTATTCTGGCATTCAGAGACGTAGGGCAGTTCATACACTTTCCCCCACAGTCCCGGAAGCACCAAGAATTCTTCCTTCCATGCGCCCCAAAAGTATGCTAACTTCGCAACCCTGCTTCCTACACCAAAGAGCTTCTCGCCTCCAAAAGGTGAGTTTGTTCATAGGTCAATCCTTAGGAATCGTCGCTGCCAAAAGGTCCACGCTTATTCTTACTACATGTTAAAGAGATAACATTACATGGGAAGAAAAAAAATGATAAAAAATGTACTAGTTGGGCATACTGCTGTGTCAACCTCAAACAAGACACGTGCATGTCAAAGACTTAAATGGAGCCAAGGTTTAGACCAAGAACCAGTTACACTCATTAGAATAAGCTTCACAATGGCTTGTTTCTGGAGAACTGCATCCATCATTAAAATGATAAATAAGTAAATGATTTGGTTCTTTTAGCTAGCCACCTGCAATATAGCTGCCAATGCAAATTGAGACCTCACATGAATAGTCTGAGCTGCTTGTTTTCTCTGAAACTATTCCTATCTCTTTGGTAGGGCGGTGGGGTCTGATAATCTGCCGAAATCCTGCCAATTTATTAGTAAAGAATGGAACTTTAAATACTAAAACATAATATTGCCTACAAACTGTTAGTTCATACGAAATTATGCTTTGTTATGCGCAGACCACAAAGACTGCATGAAGCAAGTGCCTTGGCTCTGAAAGCTCTCCCAACATCAGGAATCCTTGCAAATACACTTCTGCAAAAGAGAGGGGATGTTAGCTCAAACCATAAATGCTAATCAGCAACACAATGCATCATATAGATGCGGAAAAGACCTTTTGCTTTGAAAGAATGGGGCAGCTCCCTGTTTCTGTGTATCAGGTGTCTTCGTCAGGTTATCACAAAGAACAATCATCAGACGGAACCTTCCAGGTTATTGAAAGGAGGTACCACACAACAAAGCCTTGAATTTCAACAAGCAAACTCACTTTAATCATGAGTAGCCATATGCCTGGAAGGCTAGAAGTGCACAGTTTTAAACCCATCTTGAGTCCCTTACCACTAATTTACTACTATATTTTCCTGTAAAATGTACAAGCCAGCATTTTCTCTTCACCTTTACATAATTCAATCTGATATACTCGAGTGGTGTCAAATGTGGAGGGAATGACAGGTATGCTATTTAGTTCAACCCCTTTTTCCTTCCTAAAGATGCTCCATGTTGAGGGCTGCAACATGAAACTAGCACCTAATAACATTCTCTTTCCCATGAACACAAGTTGCAAAGCTTATGTGCTCCTTAATATAAGTCTGGTTCTTTGCCACTAATCACTGGGTTTCACTTCAAGCCATGATCAAATTTGACAAGAAGCCTATTTACTTCTACTTTGTCTCAGAAATCAATTTTTGCAACTTCCATTTCATTATCTCACAGATGATCTTGAGATATACATTACACCTTCATATGTTTGCATTTCAATAGATCTAAACAAATTGGCTCTAGCGAATAGTTGGATCATCCCATGTAAAGTCCAAAGTACTATTGAGACAGCAGTTTAACAATAACAATTGTCACCAGATAAAGTACGCTTCACTCTGAGGGAGGACAGAACAATTAATTACTGGTTATCATTTATGGAAAATGTAGCACCATTGGAGTCTAAATTTCAGTGGCATTTGCATTCCTGTGTCATCTTTCTTCATAAAACTTAAACGCTAGCACAATAACTTACATGCTTCCCCTGAAGTCCATAGCATCTGAAAGCACCGGGCTACAGCAAATGAATAAAAGCGTCTTGGATGCTATAAATCCAGCTGTCAGTAGCATTAGATGCAATGAAAAGCTGGATAATTGGCTGGGCTGAAAACCTAAACTACTGAACCTTCTGAAGAAACAAAACCAACTATACCCATGTTTGTAAAAAATAATGTCAACAAACTTAGAATCAGCTACTTCTGTATGCATGCATTCATGTTTAGGAACAACTTTGATAAGCAACCACCAACCAAGCTTGATACATATGTGAAACCTCCAAAGGCTTTCACAGACCTATTTATTTGAACACAACCATCACAACTATACATGCAACCAAAACAGAGATGAAAGTGAGAAAGAAGTTCTTCCCTGATAGATCACCAATGAGAAACCAGAAATAGCAGCCAGCTAATCCACACTTGTAATGGTTCCCCTAGAAATACCAGCTTCTGGGATCTTTCCCTTTAAGCAAAACTGTTCTACGCTGATAGACTAAAACCTCAGAAAACACATTAATTCCTTATAAGTCATTCTTCTCATAATAGATTGGATTTATACTGCGGTGCTTCTAGAGGTGTGCAAAAACTAAAACAAGATAAAAAGGGCAGCATGTTGCACAAAGCTACCGCTTACGCGGGGTCCGGGAAGAGGTAGACTATAAAAGGTCTATAGTATGCAGCCTTACCTTGCATATTTGCAAGAGACTTTTCCATGCCTCAAAGCCATGAGCTCCAGGTTACACGGCGAAAACTCAACTGTTGCACCAAGGCTCTCCTTCAAAAACTAAAACAAGATAAGCAAACATATTGTGTATAAAGTGGAATATGCAAGTAAGACAAGTATAGCCATCTTTCAGAAGAAAGAAAAGCTAAGGGAATGGTGACCGGAATCTGGAGAAAGAGAAATGGGGCAATCTAATACAAACCATTGGTGCACCAACAAAATCAAATCTCTGTCTCCTACATAGAAAGAAAGGAGTCATCTTAGAACGTATTGTTCTTAAAGAGAGAAACGAGTTTTCATATCTTCCTGGTTCTTTATCTATTGGGCATCAGTGGTAGCATCAAGATGAATGAGTTAACCAAGTATTAGATCTACTATCAAACATAACCCAAGTGGTATAAACCCCGAGGCAGACCCCAACTGAAAGACACTAACCTGGAATGGGCCAGTTGGTACATTGTTCCTTTGGAAATTATCTGAAATTTGGTCTTGAGCAGTAACGAGGGACCTTCAGTGCTATCCCTGTCATTGTTTGACAAGTCCATTTTAAGACTTCTACTATCTCTTAATTACAAAGACCTTGCCTCAGATTCAATGTAAACAGGCATACTCACAGTTTGCATCTGAGAATATACTTCCTCTACTTGGTTGCACTATTGGACTATGACTTAATGCAAACCAAGAGCTTCTTCTCTGTTGCAATACAATGGTCAAATAGAATTAAAGGTTCTACTAAGTTGGTCACAGGTTTCCAACTAACATAATATAAAGAATACCTTCCTCCAGTATTAGATACAAAAATCAACTGTCATAAAAATTGGCCCCAGATTGCACGTTGATCAATTTATAAGAGAAATTGGTGTAGCAATTTTGTAGACGGAAAAACTACCTGTCTAATGTCATACAAGAGATAATTGACAAACAAATAACAATAAAGCCGTGTTCCTTCAGATTCATGAGGAATACAAATATGAATGGTTTGTATGCCATGAAATAAACCCCACAAAAAGGGCAAGCAGAGTGCCTTGTGGGCTGCAATTTCAGAAAGGGAATCCCGTGCGCATGACCACTTTACAGTCCTGTGCTAATCTCTTTATTTCCTTCGCGTTCGTATAGAATTTCATCAATTCATTAGCAACATCCTTCTCATGACAGTTAATAAATGCTCTCAAAAACCTCGAGTCTTTCATCCGCAACGCTCTCAGCAACAACGGCCCCAGAATCTGTGGCGACAAGCCCATAGCCCGAATCTTCTTTGCCAGTAAATACCGAGGCTTCAAAACTGCCTCCAAATTCACATACAACAAAAACGGATAATTGATAATGATTGAAGCATGAAGCCTCATAGTTCCTATAACGTAAGTAACATTCCTCTGAACCTTATCTACCGAAAGCGTAATCATAAGTGGACTTCGCGCGAACAAACCAATTACTTCATCGCTCGACAATCCAAACTTCTCCAAGTTTGCAAATTTCTCTTGAATTGTCTCAATTCGTGATATCGCGACAAGCGAAACCACATATTTGTACATTTTGCATTCACTAGAAAGTCCGGTCCTACGAATGTACTCTAGTTTTTGGCTATTAAGTGAGGAGCGAGGAATTATGGTAGGGCGGGAGATTAAAAGACGGCGGAATTCGAGTTGGCCGATGCCAAGATCTTGGTATAATTGGATACAGGGTTTCACATGGCTCTCAATGCTGTAAGTTAAGAGAGAGGGATTACGAACAAGGGCTTTTAGGAGTAATTCTTTGGAACCCAACAAGGTTTCGAGGAAATCGAGACGGTGATCGAGGTCTTTGGCGAGGCGGGAACAGAGGAGTCGAGGGCGACAAGTTATGATTTTGACGAGATCCGATCCGGTGAGGGCAATTTGTTGGAGAATTTGGAGGTTGGATTGAAGGATTGTTGGGCTAGGGAGGCTTTTTTGACGGCGGACGAGTTTGGTGATGTCGGAATCATTGCAGCCGAATTGGCGGAGGAGTTGAGGAGTGGTTAACGGAAAGCTTTGAACTGGGTCGATTGGGATCAGGGTTTTGTCAGCGGCGGAGGAAGAGAAAGCGAAGAAGGAAAGTCGGGTTAGGGTCCTGGGAAAAGAGGAGAGGGGTTTTACCTGGAGGAGTACATATAGAAGTTCGGACTTTGCTCTCATCTCTCTCTGCCAACCCGAGATTAGAGATCAGGGAAAGGACCTAGTATGGAGGAGTGGTGTTTTATCTCTCAATCGAGGAACGATTTAATTACAGGTTACGGCTGGAGCCACAGATTGTCCGAGCTTACTGCGGGCTGGAAGGTCAATTCCCAGTTATCAAGTTCTTCTTGGTATGAAGAAGATGAAGACTTCCATGGTAAAGCGACAATGCTACAGTTGAGCCGGATAGTGCGAGAAGTTGCTTAGCGCCCATAAGGGCTTATGAGCTGTGCACTACATGTTCTGAAGCCCACCTTCGCATCAGATTCGTTCGCTTACACTTAAATTTCTACTCCGACCGTCTGTTCCGATTGCACTTTTCAATGCTAAAATTAACTAATCCACATGCTTTTTAATTTCTTAGACATTTAAAGCCGCATCGAGGGTCCCCTAAAAGGTGGTACACCAACACTCTCATTTCAAGCGTCTATTTAATCCAATGCCAAATCCAAATATTGTTCCAACGTCCCACACGCAGGTCCTAGAGCCTCCATTTGTAGGACTCAGCAAATCAACTGGCTTTCACTCGGAGAACAGTTTAATTTTGCTTTGCTTTTTCATTTGATTTGTCTTCATCTTTCCCAGCCGTAATACACGGCATTTTTATGTCATTATATCTTTTGGCTTGCATGACAAAACCAAACCTAATAGCCAACTACAGTTAATGCAATTAACAGATAACTTATTAGGTATTTGTTCACTCTTCCCCTCTTTCAGGATCTGAGTCATTCAAACCTCGCATAGGTCTCGCTCTGACACACCCAAGACTACAATCATTCAAACTGCATAAACTACTGAGTTACACCACCAACGAACTTCTACTTGTGTGAATGAACAACATCTTGATCAGCGTCCTCATTATGCAAGGCCGCACAGGAGTTGGAAAGTGAGTTTTCGGTTGTGACGGAACCAGAACCATCTTCATCTTGGTTATGAAAGAAAGATGCAAAAGATAAAGGGTTGTAGGTGGAACTTGCTTTCCGAAGACACTGCAGGGTTCTCATTGCTGCCAGAGTGCTACGATATACATCCACAGAATCCTCTTGCAGAGATGGCACCTCAGAAGTATTAGTGGCATTACCTGTAACTGGCTGATTTCGTGGACCTGATGCAATGGCCTCTTCTTCTAATGGGAAAAGAAGCTCAAAGTTGGCTTCACACTGTCGCAGTAACCTTGTAAGAGGTTCTGTAGTGAAAAAGGGCTCGCGTAGGGCACGCTGTCTGAAAGGCATCTGCAATAATGCTCCAGTTCTTTTATCATACTTCTTAAGAATATTGTCCATCCTATTAAAATAAATGAATGAAGGCGTGTTAGTCCCCAGTTGTCTAATCCTATTTAGACGCAGAAGATTTGATAGCGTGAAGGTGTGGTATACCAGCAAAGTTAAGGGAGCTGTAGTTTTTCAGAAGTACCATCTCCCCATGAATGGTAACAAAGTCCTTCCTGATGTCCAACGTTTCTTTACTGAACTCACTTTCAGATGTGAAAATCCCACCTTTGCTGCTCCTCCTCCACTCTCTCGATTCTTTCTTTCAGCTCCTATAGCAGTTGGACTGGGCATGATCAATAATGCCAAATAGAGAGGAAAATTCAAGCTAAAGTACAGCACCTATAAAATATGTGAGACCAGGGTACGAGGAAATCAATATATTTTGTTTGTTGAAAGATATTTATATTCTAATAACTATGATTGTTAGGCAGCCTATAGAAAGACCTATATCAAATACATAAAACAGCAAATGTAAGCATCTGATTGTCCATAATGCACCACCATCCGGTAGCTCAGATATGACACAGAGGCATACCTCTCATGCATTAACAAAGCACTAAATGTAATAATCACAACAGTGAAGCTCAGTTCTGTAGAAGTAGAGAAGAACTAAACTTCGAGTAGACCAGATTGAAAAATGTTCCATGGTAGAGAAGAAGTTGCAATAGCTTAACAGGAAAACATCAAAAACACAAACCTCACGCCAGCTTTCTACTCTAGGTGTCACTGATGCCAGCTTTCTACTCCATGCATTTGGTTTCGTCAATAGATTGTCCAGTTATGAAGAAAATTAAAATATATTCGCTGCATGCTTTTACAACACAGAACCAACAATATTTGCCAGGAGCTGCAGCAAAAGGTGGACTGTATAATAACCAAGAAAGAAGATCATGTATAAAGAAAACCTCTTAACAGTGCCAAGTCCGGACGGCCTTTGGTTCTACATCTCTTCTTGGAAAAATCTAACCAAATTATTCCAGGCTGGTGACTTTTTGCCCACAGAGAAGTCATGTCACTTATATTGCGTGATATAACTAGAAAAAGGTAAGGAAATGTGCTCTAGCTTGCTTGAACAAGAAGTACAAACCAATGAGTGCCACATGGCACTTTTCCAGGAGCTTGTGCTCTTTTTCCTTTTTTATGGCATTTCGGAACTGTTGAAGAAAAAAACAAGCCCAAAGAAAAAATGCCCCATCAGTAATTATTTGTACTTATTGCTCAAGCATCTAGCTGGGTAGTCGAACTGAAGCAAACAGCGAATAAGACTTGCAAGAAATATTTAGCTCATTATGCTGGATCATGATTATAGCACCATTCAATGAGTCTTGTAATTCGAATTGTCTCATTACTCCAAAGAAATTCATTTTCATTTTTTCAAAAGAGAATCAAAGGTTATTCTTGTTCCTATATAATTCTCATGTATATAAATATGAATATGTATTAGTTTTTCTCCATAAACAAGCCTCTTATTTACGATCAACATCTTCTGGACCCTTCCTTGAGCGAACACATTTCCATGGAAAAATAGAACATCTTATAGTAACATAACATAATTATTTTCAGAAGACCCTATGGTTGTTCAAGGGTCCTTTCATGCATTATGTTAGATATCAAGGAAAATTGATTCTTGCTTCGAAAGGGACTCATTTTCTAATGGGAAAGCCCCGTTGCATGAAGCTCCTGCCTATGCGGGTTTCGAGGAAGGGGTAGACCACAAGGGCCTTTAGTAGGCAGCCTTACCTTGCATTTTGCAAGAGGCTGATTCCATGCCATGAACCTATGACCTCAAGGTCACATGACGACAACTTTTACCATTGCTCCAAGTGTAATGTTCTTAATTTTTAGTATAAATTAAGAAATTACTAAATAAATTAAATTAAAAAATTTATAGATGAAATTTTTTCCTGAAAACTTAAGAATTTGAAAGTGCTTATTGATAGGATTCCAACGCCACAAAGAACGCAAAAAACGGAGCTCAAACGAGAGAGTTAGGAGCCATTGAAGTTATAGGGGCATTTTAGTAATTTGACAGTGACATATTACACAGGGGCCCAAATTGATAATGGCACCCCCATCTTCCACACACCTCTACCCGGATCCTGAAAAATCGTCGGAAAAACCATGGAAAGAGGCGTGAAGGGAAGAGTTTCTCTTCCCCTAGGATTCTAAGCCTATATCTACCCTTCCCCATGATCCAAAATGCTCCACCTTGAGCGTTTCACTCAGTAACCCTAGCTTTGAAAACTTCAACTTTTTTGGCGAGTGGAACTCCGGCAACAACTATCAACCCCAGCCAGACGAGGTAAGCCTTAAAACTTGATTTCTGTAATTATTAAATAGGTAAAAATAAATTAGAATTACGTTTAAATCAGGAAAAATCAAATTTTCCTGGGAACTCTGTGCATGCTACTGTTGGAGCGTGATTTTATGGATGAAATCACGTCTGTTTGAAAATCGCACTGTTCAACTAGTGCACAAGAGACCCAAGATCAAACCCTTTAAATTTGGGAGAGATCCAACGGTAGGTTTCTCTAGAAAACGTGAAAAACAGTACCTATGGACATTTTTAGGAACTTGGGAAAAATCGTTTAAAAAATATAATTTTTGGCAAAATCAGTGCAAGAGGGCATAAATGAATTCTAGAGGAAATTCTGAAAAAACGGCACAAAATTGTGCAAAACGAAGCTTTGTAGACTTGCCGGAGACGACCGGAATCTGGTCGTCTTCTCCGGCATCGGCGCCCTGGGGCTGACGCTGGGACTCATAGCGGGACGCCCCACAGACGACGCCAAACTAGAGTTTGACGCGCATGCATGCGCAATGGCATGCGCGTGCGGGAGCCCCCACGTGGGCTGTCTCAGAACGTCGGGACGCACGGCGTCCTCGTGATCGTGACGCACACGGCGGTGCGTCACGGTACCGAGGACGCATGCGGCGCGTCTAGAACGGAAAACCGAACCACCGGTATAGACCACCTTATGGTGGTCAGGCAGGCCCCATTTACGTATGTTTTCACTAAAACTTGATTTTTGAGAGCTATAGGAGTCCAAAACACAATCGGAAAGAAGCGTTGTGACTGTATTGACGACACGGACCTAGTTTTAACTTAAAAACTTATAAATGACCACTTTTAATTTAGAAAATTTTAAAATAATGATGTGACATGTACAGGTGCACTTGAATATACCAGTTAAAAGGAGTTATTAACAAGCTAAGTGATCTCGCATTGAGGTAGGTGGCGACAATTAATGCTTTGCCTTGATTTTTAAACCATGCATAAACATAGCATCATGTGTGATTGTGTTTTAAATTGCAATTATTATTTATCGTGGATTTTAGGTGACTTTAAGTACATTATGATTATTACAAATTGAAATCTTTTATTGAATAAATTCATGACAAATGTTTTTATGAGCATGATGGTAATTAATTATGCTTAAATAGTGACTTATTTCTTAGTATATATTGGAAATGCATGAATTGACATAGGAATAAGAATGTAGCTATTACCTTGGCCCTTTTATAAGCTAACCCGTGATGAGGGGCAGCATGTTCGTGGATTTCGAGGCCATGTAGTGCTCTTGAGTTTTAGCATATACATATGATTTTCGTGTTTTATATTTGATGATGGTGCTTTCTGCCTGGCATGACATGCTAGGAGGGATAGGGCCGACCACCCACCCTCCGAGATTATGATGTGATGATATTGCGATATGATAGACACCTAGCATTCGGTAGGGGTTTGGTAACATGGATAGTCCACACTACCGGTCTGAGCCTTTCCATGGGGACAGACGCTAAGTCTCCCATTATGGTGTCGACAGAGAGGCTGGCGATACCCATAGAGGGTTGCCACTGCGGCATGATGACCCATATTCTTATTATGTGTGCATGTATGATGAGCATGGTTATGGATGGTATGCCTGGGTGTGACGACATTCAGAGGTTGGCTATGAATACTCATGATCAGTGATATTAGTGCGATGTTGTGGGACCCATTACCTTAGGGTGCCCTTATTATTATTGTATGCTCATTTACATTGATTCATGTCATGTTTTAACTCCGTGAAATGCATGTTTTAGCATATGGAATAAATTGACATTTATGTTAGCATGACATATAATACTGCTATCTTTATAAATGATAGACTTTTTATTTTATCAGTACTGTTATTCTTTTATTTCATTTTATTACATTAATTGTTTATGAACCTACACAAGCGATAGCTTGTTGAGACATTGCTTTGTTTTGCAATGCCTTAGATCTCGAGCGCGATAACAAGAAAGGCAAGGCTGTTGAGAAACAGTGAGAGCTGCTGAAGATCTTTTTCCTAGAATTTTAAACAGTGATGTGAATCAATAAACATGATTATCATTTGAACTTAATTTTGGACTGTATACTTTATATTTTGGATTTGATTGAGATGTTTAGACATATGTTGGACATTTATATGGGATGTTATGATGGATAGACCATGGGCCATATTCTTATTGTATTTTGGACATTTATTTGATTTAAAAATAAAGGCGCCGATTTATTTGACGTTGATTTATATGCGTATTGTTTTAAATATATTTATGTTGAAATGTATGCCATTTTGAGAAAGGAAAACTAACACCCAGAGTTTTTAAGATATGTTTAGTAAAATGTTAAATAAAACTTTTCTAATGGGATCCCAAATGCTCTTATTTAAAATGCCATTATTATTATTATTATAAAAAAAAATGTCTTAAAAATCCGGGGTGTTACACCAAGGCTCCCCTTTGACTCATTTTCTAATGAAGAAATGGAAATATCAACTTAAGATATCTAAGGACATTGTTGTAGCAAATGATGCAAGCAAAACCTCAAAAATACTCTACAAGATGATTAAAGAGAAGAACAGGGATCACAGATTTTCAAAGGCAGGCCATGACTTATGTGACACTTACTGCTTTTTTACTTTGATATTTAGGTAAAGTTCGGTCAAGTTCATGTAGGTCTCATGAAAAAAAAATGCAAATGGTTAGCACATGAGTTTTCTATTTAAAAAATTCTTCAACATTTAGGCTAAGCAAATGTAGTGGGAAGATTCCTCGAGCAAATAGAGAATATGTATTCAAAATTTATTGTAAGAGAAGCTGGAAGTTCTCTACTTTGGTCAGATTTCTAGGTTTACATACCATGATAAAAGCCAATTAAAAAGCTCCTTAAAATGAGATGAAATAAATAAAGGAAATAGCAAATAACAACAAACATCCTTTCTAAGGCTGCATTGTCATCGTAATTGTGTGACCTTGAGGTCATGTGCTTGAGGCATAGAAACAGCCTCTTGCAGAAATGCAAGGTAAGGCTGCATACTATAGAACATTTGTGGTCCGCCCCTTCCCTAAACCCTGCATACGTGAGAGCTTCATGCACCAAGCTGTCCTTTATCATTTCTAAGATATCAATCATATAACATCAGGAGAAGAGTCTCGTATTCAAGATCTCCTAGTTTTCCTGCTTCTACTAGGGCCATTGTTATGGAAATGTCTTCCACTCAAAGAAGAATATCGGAGAAAAAGAAGAAACATTCCAAGTTGAAGACACATTACAGTGAATAATTCAAAAAGAATGCAGGAGAATTTTAACTACATTCCATGTAACAAGGCAAGTGGGAGTTTTTCTAGTGGTGGTGGTGGTGGAGTAAGCAAGTTGGTCCACTTCTTCTGGTTGGAGTTACTAGATTACTTCTTAATTACGTATTCTGACAACTCCCCTATATCTTGTCTGACCCCATTCACAGCATTAGTGGGAACTAAAAGAAGCATACGAGGAGGAGAATAAAAATCAATGGAAGCAACTTATGAGGTTGTATTGTTGGATCTTTTTAGTTTGACAGATACTTATAAAAAAAATAAACAAAAAGGAAAAAAATGCAAGAGAGACAATATTAGCCAACCTATAATACGTTCCCTAAAACAACAAATCAAGCTTGTATTCTTTTATACTTAAAAGATAGTGTCTCAATCAAGTTGTCATGTTGTGACCTTGAGGTCACGGGTTCAAGGCGTGGAATCAGCCTCTTGCAAAAATGCAGGGTAAGGCAGCCTACTTTAGGCCATTGTGGCCCGCCCCTTCCCTGGACCCCGCATAGGCGGGAGCTTCATGCACCGGGGCTGCCCTTTTACATTACCTTTGTTTTCCCACTTTCTACCTTCTTCTGGATGAAACAGAAATCTATCCCATCATTCTTGGTCCTTGAATGATACAATAAATGTTGTCACATCTTGGTTGCAATTTTGGTCATCAAAAATTTTGTAAAAGCAGTCCCGACTAAAAAGCCAACTCCAACAGGCAATGTCTACTCCAAGTAATCCAGGCTCAACAAGAACAATGCCACCTTATTCAGTCACTCTGCTTAGTTCCTATGTCTAGCCACTACCTTCTACTTCTTGCCACTTCATGAAACTGAAGTGTCTACAAACTAGAATACATCATCCCCATAACTGACATCCTGTTATTAGACTTTACTGTGCAGTCCACATCTAAGTACCCCATAACCATAGCATCTGTGTCCTGACAGCTTTCATACACCAAACGACAACTGACAATGCTTCTTATGAGATACTTCCTCGGTGTCATAAGAGGATTCTTTGTTTTATCTTGCTCTGAACTAGTCACCTTCATGTTGTAGACTATGAATTTGTTTCTTTGTTTATAGCTCATCATGCTAAACTTGCTAAGGTGGTCTATGACGTACTTCCTTGGGGTCATTCTCGTAGCGCCCTTGGGTATTGGAATCTGAAGAAAACTAGGAAGTGCACAATTCACAAGATCTTTCATGTCAAAGGCTTCCTTTGGATTTCTTAACATTCTTATTTCTTCAGCATCTCTATGTGTATTATCCACATAGACCAAAATAATGGTCATATCTGACTACTGTAGTCTGATAAATAGTGAATCATATACCTGATATGGTCTCTCAACACATAAAAGGGAGATTGCTTGACTCCATATATTAATACAACGTGTTTGCTATCTCTTAGTTGTTCCTATAGACTTCTCCCATCAAGTGGCCAAGCAGATTACATTCTTGATAGCCAATTGTGGAAGGGTCCATCCAAGCTGGTTGGATCATAGTAATGAAGCACTCCCAACAGAACTTGAACATATCATCATAGACTAGTCCTTATTGTGGATCTAGCTTCCAGCAATCGACTCACTATGAAAAGAACAGAAACCTATTTGACCTGCTATCTGTTAATGCTAGCATCTGATGTTTACTTTCTTATAAAGCCATTTGCATCCTCCAACATCCTAAGAACATTGTCACAACAAAACACATGCTCTAAAAAGAAGACAATTTAATGCAAAACTTTGACACAAATAAACAAGTGCAACATATCTTCTCAACTACCAGTTCTATGATGCATATCTGTGATCGAATTGCAGCCATCTTTAGGATATTCCAACATTGACAACACCTCTAACTGCAAAGAGAATCTTGACTTGCCATTCCTACTGTCAGCAAACAATTAAAACTTAAATTTAATTACTCCAATTATTTTCACCACATAACTGGATATATACATGCACATACAGGTACATATAAACAACTATTGATCCATAAAAATGATTCAACAGTTCTCTTTTTGACTTTTATTCAGGTAAGTTTGTACAGTAAAAAATGAAAATAACTGCAAATTGATGTGTTCGTTTGATGCAGTATGAAAATAGGCATCCTTAACTGGACACAATATTTTATAAAATCCTGATGACAGTTTGGAGCAATCCATGCCCTCACCATGGCAGCACCATTTGATTCATTTGGTTCTAAATTAAAATTTTCATCTCCATTAACTTAAGTCCAGGTAATTTCCTAAAAAACGTCGACCAAGCCTAAAAGGACGCATATTGCAAGAAATATTTATATTCAACATCATCAATGGAATCTAAATAGATCTCCATGAGAATAATGATGAAATAGAGGTCTAAGAGGATGTGCATCCGGATTCAACTCCGGAGTTATCTAGATCCGCCAAGTAGTGGCAAGTATCAACCATCCTTAGGTCCAGCATAGCTAACAGTAAAAATCTAGAATTCATTGTGAGTTCTAGCAGAACAAATAAATGAAAGCAAAGGAAAGAAAAATTAACACAAAACTTGAAAAGAAACATCAACTACACTAACAAATAATCTGCTAAAATAATTCTTTCATTTTACTGTGTAGACAAATAACACCTCAATTAGGTCATTTCGTCTTTCACTTACATATTAGTAGCACGTGCAAAAGAAATTCTAAACCTCCTAGGCCCCAATATAGCAAAAGAAAAAAGAGTACAGAATCCAAGAAAGATTGTTAGTCTCTTTTACACATTCCTCATTGACTGACCCACTGTTTGAGAGACCAAACACTCATCAAGAAAGATTGTTTTTACCCCTTCTAGACATTCTACCTTTGATAAGTGTTTGGTCATACATGGGTGCGTACGTTTCAACCCAACAAAAAGCGGGTTCCCCATCCAGTCAAAGTCATTGGGGATAAGCTAAATAGATTATTACAGCGAGCCTAAATTTTTATTTATTTTTATTAATTTTCTTCTTTTTGGGGTGCTAGGTGGAGTGGGAGACAGCAAGCATTCTATGGATAATCCATGATCAACTCAAACCTGTGAACTAAGCACAGTAGAAGGCCTTACCTCAATTTCACAAGTTATCATTACCTGCTGTATGTATGACCTCATATTTATTACAAACTTGTATTTGACATTTCACGCATTAAAGAATCTAGTTTGACTCTACAAGAGCAGGAAAGTTCACTAGGACTGTTTTCTTGCTTGACCTTGTGCTCGTTTATATGGCAATGGTACTAATTTCAAGGAACATAGTCATTGCTAATTGCTGACACCATACATCTGGCTAAGGTGCAGTTATTCATATAAATAGGCAACCAATAATTAGCTTTAGTGAAAGAATCTATCAGTTTACCATTACTCAATTCAAGGTTGATATTATCCTACAGACCTATTCACAAGCAGCACATAGCAACTTCCATGTCTTTACCAATCAATTCCTTCAATTCTCTTTCAAATGAACCAAAGAATAGAAAAGGGCAAAGGAAAAGATTATGAAGATGTCCAACAAAATGTGATCCTCAAAAGGGAGACAAAATTCACATATCTTGTCAGCCCAATAGATTAAAATTATGAACAAACAACAGATGAAGCACACAAGGTACCATAACCTACATATGAAGACTTTAAATTTTGATCAAGTAACATTGCAACTCTGGAAGGATCTACAAACAAGAACCCAGCCAATATGTGTAGCAAAACATCACCATACTTGACAAGTCCAAATTTACTTACATTGAACTTCATCTCCTCCTTTGAGGAAGGCATTCATTCAAGAAGGTAGCAACAATACGATATCATGGCTCTGGATGCTGGTCTAGTAGCATTAAAATGCTCTGGGACAAACAGAAATCTACTTTCGTTACTTTTGATGTGACTTTGGAGACATCACATGTTTCTCAGGGTCGGGCAGCAGATGTCTCAAGAGACACAGTGACAACCTAGTCTTACATAAGATGCTCGAAACAGAAGGCTAAGCACTCTAATACCTCCATAAGCATCACCGTACCTTATGGTGTACCTTAACTGATCCCAATAATGATATTTGACCATGGCCAAATGGGTTTTGCAAATTTCTTCGCCTCTTGCTCCTTCTTCCTTTCTTCTCCAATGCTTGTGTTTCTACTTTATCCTTTTTCTTACTTGGATAAGTACTCAAGCAATTTGCTGCTTGTTTACTACAGTTTCAGACGTCTTGGAGAACAAAATCAAGAAAACAAGCTCATTACTTTACAGGGTGTCAACAGTTCTTCCTTCTTGCTCCTCTTTAATTTCATATACATGAACTAGTTCACACATCTGATCATTGATATTATCTGTATTTTGACTTTAATCTGTTCACACCTCCAAAATTCAATTGGATCTTCCACACTTGTAACACAGGAAGAAGATTCCAAGCAGTAGCTTTTGCAAGAATTTCTTAGATTCTCCCTTTAAATAAGTAGTACGATAAAGATGAGCTAATTGTCAGGAAACCGAATACTGGCCACTATGAAATGAAATGAAAAACTAAATGATTTATATCAATTCTACACCTACAGCAGAACCGATTCAATAACCAACAAAGAAATCCGAAAAAAGCGACAAAAAGTTTTTCAGATGACAAAGGAGTCACCTGCAAACGAATAAAGAATTCTTCCTCTCTGTCAACAAAAAAATCGTTGAACTTTTCAAGTTCCTCATCGAGAATCCTGACAAACCATTCTTCCAAGCCGATCCACAGTCGGTTTCTATTCAGCGAAGCAATGGGGCCCAGATTATCAGACCCATCAAGCGTTGGGCGATCATATCCGTTAGCAAGAGGAACAAGAAGTGATGGAATTCCTGAGAGGAAGAAATCGTGACAGGCACATACTTCAGCAGCATAGATCTGTTTCAGGAGCTTTTTCAACGGTTTGTAACAGAGGAATTAGTCTCTCCATTCTGGGATCGTTTCTTCCAAATGGGTTCTGAATTCTTTTCCGAATTTCATTGTTTCTCTAGAGAGAGAGAGAGAGAGTCGCAGGGGGAATCTAGGGGAAAAGGCAGGCGGAAAAGAGAGAGGTTGGGTGTAGAAATTTGTAACGAGTATTTCTTTTATGGTGATCGGCTGAAACAACAGTGACGAATGTGCTTCGGAGTGATGATAGGCCGACGACCACAGTAAAGAAACATTGTGCAGTAGACGGGAAATGAAAGAGAAACCTGCCACCATCACATTGCAGTATACGATGAATATCGATAGCTACGAAAACCGAAGAGCAAAAGGAGACAGATATTCCATTTCCCTTTTCCATCACTAAAATTTACCAAATAAAAATGGTGAGCGTCAAGGCTCACAATATTTTTTCAAAAATACTATTAAACTTTGGTATATTTGCAAAAAAATTCAATATTTTTTGAGTTTTGTAAATTTGTCATTATTAAGTTATTGTAAACTATCTAGATTTTCATTCTCCTTCATTGTTAATTTTTACAAAATTTTAATATTATATTTCTACATGCTACCACGCAAATGTACGAGTTTGTGGTTAGTGCTCGTACATTAAATTGTCCTAATGATATAAATGCAAAAGGGTGTATATCTAAATACCTGTTAGGTGTGTGAGTTGCAAGTTAATTTTTTTTTTGGGTTTTTTGCCGATTTGCCTCTGATTTTGTGTTTTTGCTAGAATATTCAGACATTTAAATTTTTTCAGATTTGTCATTAAATTTTGCAAAACTTTGTTAAAATGGCATTCCGTTAGTGTTTCACAGTCATTTTTTGTAAAATGACGAAAATGCCCCCCTCTCTTTTTACTGTTTGAACGATGAAAATAGACGAACGATCGTCTGTGGAAGAACGACGACAGGTGGCGTGAAAACAGACTATCGTATGTGGAAGAGTGACGACCGACCCTACCTTGCTCTGACCAATCTCCGCCCGTGCCCAGGCACGCCTCCCTCCCGCGCTCAACCCAAGCTCTGGCCTCGATTTCCACTCATCCCGGCCGTTCTCCGCTCAGGCACGCCTCGAAGTTATATTTTTATCAAACATGATGCTTGAACACTCTTTGCAGCTAGTGCAACTCAGAACTAACGGCCATCTTCCTCATTACAGTGTTTCTGACGCCGAGGTGAATCTATATCTGCAACTGGGCGTAACTTCAAGCAAGATATCAAGCCAGGTTGGCTTGTTAATAGACAACTTTGAGGCACTGCTCTGAGAAGTACAAAACCAGTTTCTTAATGCCCCTTGCCGGTTGAAGTTTCTAACTTCGAATCATTTGAAGTGATGGACACTCATTAGAAGAGGATACGTCATCAGGAGTTGGATCTTGCCTAATGAACTACTATGATGCCGTCTCCTTTGTCCATGGAATAAAAACTGTATATTATTTCTCGTGGGAAATTTTACTTGCTACATAAGCTAATCGGTGCAAAAGCTTATTTGTGGACAGCTATTCGTATCACCATAAAATGCTTTACATATGAAATAGTCAGCGCCTGCAAAATTACATACGATGTCTAGAAGGCAATCAATTTCTTGCAAGCGGTTAGCTAACCTTTCTGCAATCCCAACTTCTAACATTAATTACCCTCTCCCATCCCCTAGCTTCTCTAAGAATAGCTTGGGCAGCCATAACCAGGGAGGGGAGAAATAAATGCGTGAAAGATTCCCAGGGCAAATTCACCATTGAGTCCAGCCAATACCTTGGCACAGCCACTAACCATCCACCAAAGAGTCCAGTCCTTTCAAGCCTACGCTACTGTTGGTGGATTAAGTGGCTGATTATGTACGAGGGACTCCCACCAACACGATCCTGATACTGCAACAACATGCTTCAATAATAGCAAGCAGAGTGACTTTCCCAGATCCTCCCTGGAGAGCTGCTAGTATACTGGGAGCCATTAGCTGACTACCAGTGCTCTGTGTGTTAATGTTTTTGCTTTTGCTTCCATAAAGCTAAAGTCGATGACTTAGAAGCCCCAGGATTCTCTGTCTTCTCACCTTGACATCTTATATTACACCTAACCATAGTAAGAGTCTAGACTTTGTTCAAGTACTCTCAATTCCCTCATTGCACATCCACTCCTATCAGAGTTTTGACTCTGTTGTACGTAGAGGCAACTGCTTAGATTGCGAATGACCTCCTAACTAAATCTTTTCCTGTTCTGCTCACACCCATTGTGGATTGCGCAGCATAACAGCTGTGTCACAGACAAAATTATCCACAAACTCCAACACTGCACCGGAAATAAGGTCAAAAGGAAACGCAGCCAAGATTCCATTAAATAGACAACCTGGATCAGCTAATCAGTACACAGCAAGCCCCGAATTTCGGAACGGTTAAAGCCTGTGCGCGCACACACACACACACGCACGCACACACACACATATATATCAAAATATGAATACACAGTTTGGGTTTCGTATTCGGGAGGGTTTCGTATTCGGTGCTCTTTTATCAACAGGCAAAACACCTTCCTCTGTTGTACGTAGAGGCAACTGCTTAGATTGCGAATGACCTCCTAACTAAATCTTTTCCTATTCTGCTCACACCCATTGTGCATTGCGCAGCATAACAGCTGTGTGTCACAGACAAAATTATCCACAAACTCTAACACTGCACCGGAAATAAGGTCAAAAGGAAACGCAGCCAAGATTCCATTAAATAGACAACCTGGATCAGCTAATCAGTACACAGCAAGCCCCGAATTTCGGAACGGTTAAAGCCTGTGCGCACACACACACACACACACACACATATATATTAAAATATGAATACACAGTTTGGGTTTCGTATTCTCCCGAATACGAAACCCAAACTGCTCTTTTATCGCCAGGCAAAACACCTTCCACTCCCAGTAAGGGAAGAGAAGCAGAGCAGAACTGCTTTACTCTGCTTCAAACCTGCGATTACTTTACTAAACTCACGCAAATCCACGCCCAACTTTTCAAAGCCGGGCTCCAACATAACCCTCTCGTCCTCAACAAGTCCGTTGCAACATCTTCTTCCTTGGATGTTGTCCATTATGCTGCTATCCTCACTTTCTCGTCTCTCAACAACTCTTATAACACTGGCCTTCTCTTCTAAGATTTTTTCGGAGCGCGGGCGGAGACTGGTCGGAGCAAGGTAGGGGTCGGTCGTCTCTCTTCCACATACGATCGTCTGCTTTCACGCTGCCGGTCGTCGTTCTTCCACGGACGATCGTTCGTCTGTTTTCAGCGTTTAAACAGGGGGAAGAGAGAGGGGCATTTTTGCCATTTTACAAAAAATGACGGTGAAACACTAACGGAATGGTATTTTAGCTAAGTTTTGAAAATTTTAATGGCAAATCTGCAAAAACTTAAAATGTCTACATATTTTAACAAAAAAGCAAAAAATCAGTAACAAATCGGCAAAAGACCCTTTTTTTTTTTTGCAGTTTCAAATGTGAGTTATAATGTTTGGAAAGACGATGCTCAATCCTTTGCAGGCAACACCCACGAACACCTTAACTTTCCCTCGATGCGTCTGCTTTGTTAATTTCTCGTTCTCCACCAAAAAAGAGCTGCTTAAAAACGCTTCGTGAGCGTTGATTGATCAGTTCCGTTTTCTTTCAGCTCTCAATTTGCAGTTACATATAAGACAGCCGTTACTGGGATATATGGAATAATAGTCCTGTAGTCCATATTTTCTAGCTGCTTTGTCCACCTTATATGAAAAATCAACACGAATAATGTATCGTTCTTAATTTTTTTAAAACTTTTTTTTTTCACAATATAGGTTGCACAAAATGTTGAGTTCGTGCAGAAGAAAGAAGTGTGAACATTTTTGCCAAAAGATCTGATATCCGTTGATTCATTTCTTCTTGTCAGCTTTCTTGATCTTGCTTATGTGTTAGGATTCACTTTATTTCCTCCCCTAATTTTAAAAGTTGATGATCTGCAGCTAGGGAAGAGTGGCAACGTTGCTCCTTTCAGTCGGTATTATGCTAGTGTTGATTGCCAGATACATGTTCAAGAACGAAAAGTTCAGGTACAGACTATTTGATCTTATAGTAGAAACAAATATATGGAGCTAAATCTATGAAGTGATATGTAGCATTACGAAAATTATGTCAGAATCACAAATTTTTAGACGCTAGAATACTTGCTAAATATTTCGCAACCGTTCCCCTGCCGAAGAATAGCAGATTCTCACGGTGCAAATCTCGTACTTATATCTACATAGGATGTTGATCTTGATATGACCCCAAATTGGCTCAAGAATCTTCCATGATACTCGTCCTCGTAAATACCATAAAACTTACTGAAAAAAGAAAAAATAAGTGCTTACAATCATCTAATAAAAGTGATTTTCACATATAAACTAAAGAAGCGGGGCCGAACCAGATGAACGGCTTAGATCTAAAAAAGAAAGGTCCTGCGTAGTCATGTAGGGCATCTCAAAAGGAAACCCTCTCGAAAATAACAAGTCAACTCCACGACTAGCATTCATTAAAGCATGTAACGACACATCCACGATGAGCCGAACCTTCATTTGGACGGAGAAATTCATAGCTCGTCCAATTGTGTAGCAACAAGAACCTCCATTCACGACCGTCCAACATGGAACTCTAGCAAAAGCTTGCGCCAGGATGGTGATTGGCAGCATCATGCAACTTGAACAATACGCACTGATCATGTTGAGCTTGACTTTGTTATTCGGGAGTAATCACCCACATTTGCTACAAACAAAGGATCCTTGTCTTCATTAACTTGACTTATTCCTTGACCTGTCAGCTCCAATTCTCTTGTTAGATCCTCCATGGTCTTCTTCAAACTGGCTTTGCTCATCTGCCCAGCCTCACCAGTTGAGATACCAACCATTGTGATCTTGGGAAGAAGAGGATTAGGTGGGGCCTGGTTGATTGATTCCTCACTTTGATTTGTGCTCCTGCAAAAGAAAAGGAGTTAAGACTAAAATTGAAGGTGATATAAGGAAAGCAATCGCAAGCCTGTACCTTGAGTTTAACTTGATCTGCTTATCTGACTCTTGCTCTTCCCAAGGCCATTCTGACCATCTACTTGAGAACCAGTCCATCAAGGGAATGCGAAAATCTTTGTTCTTGGTTGGCTGGCCTTGGTCATTATATCTGATATGATTAGACTTAACGTCAGGACCACTGACTGGCAATTCATGTTGAATATTAACATCAGGAGCTTCTGACTTTGCAACAGTGCTGGCAACCTTCAAATAAGAAGCTTCAGTCCTGAAACAGCTGTCTTTCATGAGAACAAGTAGATAAAATGGTCGATGCATACAAGCGATAAAACCAATGTCATCTTGTCCAAGTTCCCATAGTTAGCATGATTGCATACACGTCAGGAACATACTGCTAAATATAGACTTATTTGCAAATTAAATATGAAAAGGAAGAGCCAGCAAAACTGCTTTAACTTGACCTAGAAAAATTGAAAAGCTATTACTTCCAGGCCGAATTGTTATCTTATTTGAAGGCACTGCTAGAGATTGATAGTTGGTTAAGTGATGCTTTGGAGATCTGTCAGTTTGCTAGAGAAATACCCATAAGTTAAATGAAATACAACCACTTCTAACCAATTTTGGCACCTCTATTACACTTATAAAGGGTTCAAGATAGAGAAATTTGGACATAGAGCCACTCTGAAGAAATTGTGAATGTATTTTTACTTCACTTTCACTTTTAACAGTTCAGGTTCTTGGCAAATTTTGCACGTGTTTGGATATTGTCTGCATCAAAACAAAAGACATGACTATTGATTAGCAGATAGTAATAAAATCATCCATTACTACCTGACAAATTTTTGCACACTGATTAAGTGCTTCTGTCAACATGATAAGTGAATCATACATTACAAACTAACAATTTTAATCAATCTGAAAAGCTTTGATTACTACTACTGTTCAGTAGATATTAGTGAATTAACCATAAGGAACCAACAATCTTATACAGTCTGCAAATCTTTTATTCATATTGACAACCCTTTGGAAAGAGTAATTGATTCGAGCTACCTGCAATTGTAATAGACAAACAGTGAGAAGGGAAATGACGTACCCCAATGTTGCAGCTATCTCTTTATATAACTACTCCAATGTAAATATAGAGATGGACTTCATGTTTTTGCACCCAGACAAGAGCCACGGAGAACTATTGTGTCACAGAACACTGTAGTAAATGTAGTTACCTTTCTTCAAATGAGTCAACCAGATAAGGAAGCTTTGGTTGAATACCAGTGGCTTTCCTAAGCCACTTGTTCCCTAAGAGTACTTTGTCAACAGAGTCAAGGAGCTGAATTTCAGCAGCCTTTGATATCACGCTCCATGGTATTCCTGGAAGACCCATTTCATCCAGCACTTGTTGAACCTGTCACAGCGAATATTATATAGTAATACCCAATACTAAAGGCAAGGTGAATTAGAAAAATTATATAGCTCTTACATGTTTCAGCTTATCTGTGAACCTGGATGCATCCTAAATTTCAAAGTATGTCCAAGAAATGAATATTGACTCAGTACCTCTGGAGGTTCAAAAAGGCTTTCCCCATTCTCTTCAACCGCTTCTGCAGCCAGATTATCATCGTTCACATCGCGGTGCCGTTGCATATGCCGGTTTTGAATAAGAGTGTCGAAGTGCTGATCAATAGAAGCTTCAAGGATGTTATCTAGCAAGCCTTTGTCAAAGAAATAAGGAGTGTACCTGTCAAAAACATGCTCTAGGATCACATTTTCATCTTTCATTTACTAAGAATAAGAGCAAGCTGATGTCTTCTTTTTTTTTTTTTTTCTTTTGAGCCAACTATAGATGTCATTTATCCATCTCATATGCTGTTTATGCACCTGTCTAATATTGACCCAGCCCAAGGTGAATGGAAATTTACACACCACAGAAAGGTAGATTCATATGGTGGCATCCGTAAGTTAAAACAGAAGATGTTATCTTTCTAAAAATTCATATCCATCACTTGCTTTCATCGAAGTGCATAAGCAAGCAATTCACAAAAAGAACTACAAGCTTCTCCTTTATAATCTCTTAAATGAATATGCAATAGCTTGATTACTCTTTAACATAATTTATGATTGGTTAACAATAACAGGAAGAAAAAACGAATTTTTAGAGGATGCACTATTCTCAAAATAAAAATAACAGAAAAATAAGGTCACTTATGCAAATAAATCAGTAAAAGGGCAGCCCCGGTGCACAAAGCTCCCGCTTATGCGGGGTCTGGGGAAGGGGCAGACCACAAGGGCCTAAAATACACAGCCTTACCTTGCATTTTGCAAGAGGCTGTTTCCATGCCTTGAACCTGTAACCTCAAGGTTACATAACGACAACTTTTACTGTTGCATTAAGGCTCCCCTTCTTATGCAGATAAATCAGTACAACTCAAATAATATGAAATAATGAAGCTGCTCATCAACGAGAAAAATGTGTAGTTGTTGGACAAAAACAACATAAATGAGTCAAGCACTGTACATGCTGCAGGGAAATTGTCTAAGCCAGCTAAACTTCCGAGGAGAATAAGTGAAATCTTATTTGTAGAAGGGTCTTGCGTCAGGTGTCAGCCGGCAAGGGGGAAGTTGAAGATGATTCTATTATTTCCTTCTTATAAATGAATATGCATTTGTATATTAGTTTGTGAGGAAGAAATGAAAATCATCTCCAGCTTCTTAAAAGATGGCAACCCTTGTGTCAGGTAGCCAGCCGACAAGGGGGAAGTTGAAGATGATTCTATTATTTCTTTCTTACAAGTAAATATGCATTTGTATATTAGTTTGTGAGGAAGAAATGAAAATCATCTTCAGCTTCTTAAAATATGGCCACCCTTGCGTCAGGTAGCCAACCGGCAAGGGTGAAGAGCTGAAGATGACTTTAATGATTTTAATGAAAATCATCTTCAGCTTTTAAAAACTATGGCAACCCCAACATGACATGAATCGAAAACTGAAATTCGCTCAAGCTAGGGCGTTCCCCATAAGCGACGCGTTGCATCGGATCCCGGATGCGGTGAAAAATAGGCAAGGGTTGCTAGGGCGTTCTCCCAGAAGCGACGCGCTACATCGGATCCCGGGTGTAGTGAAAAATGGGCAAGGGCTGCTAGAGCGTCCCCTCGGAAGCGACGCGCTGCATCAAAACCCAGGTGCAGTGAAAAGTGGACATGGGTTCATACCATGGAGGTCGAGAAAGGCGATAGTAAATAGGGTATCTCCAAAACATAAGATTCGCATCGCTACATGGAATATGGGGACAGCGACGGGTAAGAGTTTGGAGTTAGTAGACACGATGAAACGTAGTAGAGTTAACATCGCTTGTATCCAAGAAACCAAGTGGAAAGGTAAAAGGTAGAGAAATAGATGGGTATAAATTATGAGTACGTAGGAAAGGAAAATAATAGAAATGGCGTAGGAATAATAATGGATAAGGAATTAAGGATAAAGTTGTGGACGTTAAAAAGAATCGGTGATAGAATTATAATAATAAAAATGATTTTAGGAGGCTGATTATAAATATTATAAGTGCATATGCACCACAAGTAGGGTTACAAGATATAATTAAGAGACGGTTTTGGGAAGATATGGAGAGTCATGCAAGAAATTCTCAACAGGGGGATATTATAGGAGCGGAACTTAAATGGCCATGTAGGAAAAGATAAGGAAGGATATGATAGAATACACGGAGGGTATGGTATAGGTGAACGAAACGAGATGGGGGAGAATATCCTTGATTTTGCTCTGTCATATAACCTATCCATTGCAAATACACTCTTTAAGAAGAGGGATGAACACTTAATAACCTTTAAAAGTGGACTTCATAAAAGCCAAATAGACTTTTTTCTACTTAAGAATAATGAACGATCTATATGTAAGGATTGTAAGGTGATACCCGGTAAGAGTTTAACCTCACAACATAGGTTAATGGTTGTGGATATTCATATTAAAAGATGGAGTAAAAGAACTAAACTTAATACACATCCAAAAACTAAGTGGTGGAACTTAAAAGGAGAGAAAATAACCTCATTCAAAAATGAGTTGATGGTAGAAGGAAATTGGAACTATGAAACAGAAGTAAATACCTTGTGGACAAATATGGCTGAGTCCATTAAGAAAGTGGCAAAAGATGTCTTAGGAGTATCTAAAGGTAAAATGCTATTAACAAAGGAAACATGGTGGTGGAATAAAACAGTGCAAAAAGCTATTAAAGAAAAACGAATGCATTTTAAAGCATGGCAGAAGATTAGAAATAATGAAAACTATGAACAATATAAGAATGCTAAAAACGTTGCTAAGAGAATAGTAAGGCAAAACTTAAAGCATATGATGAGCTCTATAATAGATTAGGAACAAGAGAAGGTGAGAAAGATATGTTTAAACTTGCAAAAGGAAGAGAATAGAAGGGTAAGGACTTAGAGCATGTTAGGTGTATTAGAAGCGATGATCAAAGGGTATTAGTCAAAGATGATGAGATCAAACAAAGGTGGGAAATATACTTTCAAAAATTGTTAAATGACAATGGCCCTGAGAATATAGGGATTGAAAATACTATAAACCTAAATAACATTGGCTATTATAGATATGAACATAGGATTAGAATGCTTGAAGTAAAAGAGGCCTTGAGAAAGTTGAAATCAGGAAAGGCCATGGGGCCTGATGGTATACCAATAGAGGTTTGGAAGCATATGGGAGATAGTGGGGTAGTTTGGTTGACCAAGTTATTTAACAAGATTATAAAATCAAAGAAAATGCCTGATGAGTGGAGGAAAAGCTCTATTGTACCAATCTATAAGAATAAAGGAGACATTCAGGGCTGCACTAATTATTGAGGGATCAAACTTATGAGCCACACCATGAAACTTTTTGAAAGAGTGATTGAGAAGAGGCTACGACATAAAACAAGTGTATCGGAGAATCAGTTTGGTTTCATGCCTGGGAGGTCTACCATGGAAGCTATTTTCTTACTAAGATAATTAGTAGAGAAATATAGGAAGAGGAGAAAAGACCTACACATAGTCTTTATTGACTTAGAGAAAGCTTATGATAGAGTCCCTAGAGAGTTAATATGGAGGGTGTTGGGTGTTAAAGGGGTTTCTCAGGAGTATATAGACATAATTAAAGATATGTATGAGGGAGCAGTAATAAATGTTAAGACCACTAGTGGCATGACTGGTGATTTTCACATCCTTTGTTGGATTGCACCAAGGATCGGCATTGAGTCCATACCTTTTCACATTAGTTATGGATGAGTTAACAAAACATCTGCATGAGGAGATTCCCTGGTGCATGCTATTTGCAGACGATATAGTCCTACTTGATGAGATAAGGGAGGGTGTAAACATAAAGCTAGAGTTATGGAGAGAAGCATTAGAATCGGAAGGATTTAAAATTAGCCGAACTAAGACAGAATATATGGAATGTAATTTTAGTAAGGAGAGTAGGAGTGGAGCACTAGTTAAGATTGATAGCCAAGAGGTTCCCATGAGAGACCACTTTCGATACTTAGGATCATTGATCCATGAGAGTGGAGAGATTGAGAGGGAGGTTACCCAGAGAATCCAAGCGGGTTGGAACAAATGGAGATGTGCATCGGGTGTTTTATGTGATCGGCAGGTGCCACTCAAACTAAAGGGAAAATTCTATAGAATGGCTATTAGGCCGGCCATGCTCTATGGATCAGAGTGTTGGGTAGTTAAGAAACATCATACTCATAGGCTGAGTGTTGCAGAAATGAGGATGTTGAGATGGATGAGTGGTAAGACAAGAAAGGACAGAATTAGAAATGAAATTATTAGAGGAAATTTAGGGATAGTACCAATAGGTAACAAGATGAGGGAGATTAGACTTAGATGGTTTGGACATGTTCAAAGGAGGCCACCAATGGCACCAGTTAGGAGTGAGGCAATACAAGTTGAAGGTTCTAAAAGGGCAAGGGGAAGGCCCAAAAGAACGTGGATAGAAGTGGTGAGGAAAGATTTAAAAACTTTGGGACTAAATGAAACCATAATTAAATCTCATTCTGGTCATGAGGACAAAGTGCATTCTTACAGAAGGACAAAGTTTGCTCCATTTGAGTCTAACAAACACAGACGACCTGATGGCTGGAGCTCCCTGATCCAATGTTGTGAATTGAGACAAAAAATCTAAATCTTGGATCTCCTGAATAAAGAGGTTGCTTAATATATGCTTTGCCACTCCCTTTCAAGCTGACCACAATGGTAAAAGGAGTATCCAAGAAGCGCAGATCATTGGAAACAAAATTATTAATTTTGTATGGAATTTGTGTTGTAGTATACACAAGCACGAGTATCACCCATCACCCACAATTTCATATCCTCTCTTTTCATCTCTCTTTCAGCTTTTTGTTTCTGTTCCCTTTTCCTTTTCTCCTTATTTATTCATTGTTCTTGAGATGCCTCTCCTATCTGCTGGAACAGGACATTATAGACTGTGGATACTGCATTATCTACTGTAACAGGCTCATGTATAGATCTGCAGGCTCTTGAGACAAGGTTCTTGGAAGAGGAAACAAAAGCTATTGTTTGCCTGTAATTATTTACTTATTTTCTACAGAGGGTCAGTGAAATCGGGTGAGATATACAATGTTCAGCTTTTAGGGAGGCAGAAGTTGAAAAAATAAAAATACGATTGTCAGGGAATAGCATTTCCTACCTGTGGGTTGTACTTCATTACTAGTTTCTACCTTTCAAGGCATGCTAGAATTGCCTGAAAGATCACAATAAAGCAAATCCGTGTAGAATTAAATGAATTAAACAACTGAAAACAAAAGGACAGTGACCGCGTAAAACCTAGTCTCCAACCAGACAATAAACCAAACTAGAGGAAACGAAGAACAATATATACTAATGGCCATAACAACAAAGAACGGAGCATAGTTGATAATTTTGTGTTGTTTTGGAATTTTGGTCATAAGGATGAAATGCAAAAAGACACCAAAATTGGACAAAACAATGAAATTTCAGTTTTTGGTTCGGACCGAAACAGCAACCAAAATGAAATTCACAAGCATGGAACGGAGTTGCAAGTCAAAAAGAATCATGAGCATATAGCTTCCAAGTGCCAACAGTGTCAACATCTATGATAGAGCACAAGATAAGAACAGATCATACCAATGGCCAGAACAACAAAGACTGGACTTTGAGAAGTAAATTCTACATTTTCTTATGACGTCTGGGAGTAAGTTTTTAACATTTAGTGCAACAACATGGGAGGATGGTAAACTTTTGACACACACTGGTGCACACACACACACACACCCACCCACACACACACAGACCCACACAAAGACTGGACTTACAAATCAGAAGCCATGCAAAATCTATGCGCATAGCTTCAACGTGCAGTTTGCAACATGCTGGACATTGTGAAGTACATTCTACTAATTTTACCATGGCCAGGACTAGGTTTTAACATTCAGTAAAACAACATGACAGGATATATTGACTTGTGAGACATCGGCACACACACACATGTATCTCCTCTTCTTCTTCTACTTTGCGATCTCCATGCATTCAGATCTTCTTCACATGGATAAGTGGCTTACTCACAATACACATCTGGGTGTAGTTTACAAACAAAGATACCAAGTCAACTATCCTTGAAGTCCAACAATGAAATGGAAGATGGAAAATAGGAAATGGCACACGTTTAAAAAATAAATTATGCCAAGATCACACAAATCTAAAAACAGTGTATCACTTCCATCATCCTTAGCTATCTAAATAATTTAAACTTAAATGGTGAAGGTGTGCTTCTGTACATGCATGTGTATCTTCACAGGTAAAGTGAAGGTGTGCTTCTGTACATGCATGCGTATCTTCACAGGTACATATACATAACTACATAACATAGAAGTCTAAAATTGAAACAAGCTAGAAATCCAAGCACATTCTACAAGTGAAAGATCGCGAAATTAGCTGGCCAGCATACCATTTAATTCCATCAGTTGTAGCTATAGCAATATTTAAATTTTTAGCAGTAAAGACTGGAACCCCCTTAAGCCTTCTTTTCCTATTATTCTTTGAGATTGTCCTAAGAAGCTTGTTGGCTGCCTTGACCTGTAGGAGCAGCAAATCATTGCATAGAAATGTTATTGTATTGAGCTATATGCACTATACATTACCTGTTTTCCATTTGGAACAAATTGGAACATATCTGGCTTTTCCTGCAAAAACATTAGAAACAAGTTGGAGCTAGACAAAAGAAAAAGACCTACAATCACAGTCTAGGACACCCAGATAAGTATCAGTGCAGTATGAATGAATATGAGTTACAAAGTCTAAAGGATATGAATACCAGACATGATGGATATCAGACAAGAAGCACACTCTGAAGACACATGGATACCGTGACAACAGAAACAAGTTTGATCTAGACAAAAGGAAAAGACCTGTAATCACAGTTTAGGGCACCAGACAAGTAGCACTGCAGAGTTTGAAGGATACGAGTACCAGAGATGATAGATATCAGACAATAAACATGTTCTGATGATTCAGCGGATGTCATGACAAGATTGAAATAAAAAGACATATTCTTGTATTCTAATGTAAACGCAAAAAACTTTCATTTTTTTGTCTTGGTTTTTGAAAGAAACTAGGAAAGCTATGGTAAGGCCTGACTACATAATGTTGCTGCACGTGCCCCAATTTTTGCATAGAGGGCTGAAACTCTGGTTGAACTAATGCACTCATCTCATCTTTCTCGCATTGGATTTCCAGCACCTCAAAAATCAGATCATATGGATTAAGCTAGCATGTGAAAACCTGCTCATCACACACAAATTTAAGAAACTTTACATAAAAAATGGTGCACAATCAACCAATAAAAGCAGATTTTCATGAATGGTAGAATTGTTCAAATGCCATGATTCTCAGACTACTAGATATCCATGTGGGAGAAATTATATGAATGCTTCAGATCAATCACAGGTGGCCCTCATCATGCAAAAGTGCGGTGCCATGTGGCTATTCATCATGTGGCCACGCGCTCCTTTAGCTTTCTCAAAGGAAAACAAAATGATATTTTTATTTAGCATATATTTTCTTTAGCACCCCAGATCCCACATATGCGGGAGCTTAGTGCACCGGGCTGCCCCTTTTTTATATATTTTCCTCAGCAACCCTCTACTTGGGAGAGAAAAACTCACCAAAACAGTGGAATTCGTTTTGCCTATTTTCCATTTTGACTTTTTGGAGTTAAACTTTAATAGTAATTGCTAAAATTTATTTCTGTGCTAAAAAAAATCCATTATTAAGTTATTTAATTTTGCTTAGGTATCCCAATCATAATAATTGTTAAAATTTACTATAGACCCTTGTGGTCCACCCCTTCCCCGTACCCTGCACACACGGGAGCTTCATGCTCCGGGGCTGCCCTTTTTTATCCCAATCATAATTTTCTGTTGAATGCTATTATGCGTTTCAGTGTTTTGAACATACAGATTACTGTCAAAGAAAAGAATAAATGAACCTATTAACTCATTCCAGGCCAGGATGTGACAAACTGAGAGCTCAAACAGTCTTAATCATGGCAGTTCGACATTAAAAACTTCTGGTGAGAAAAAAACTCGGCTGACAGACTGAATTTGTTTTTAGCTTAATAGTAAGTCTTACTAGGACAGATCTCCATATCCAAGCCAAAAATTACTCTGATAAATAAAATAATTAGGGTGTATCTCCAAAAGACCAGAAAGGACATCAGTTACACGCAACTCGTGCCTAAAAGGGCTAGGAGAGAGTATAATGATGGGTCCAATGAATATTTCAACTGGAGGGACACCTTATCCTCTGGATCTACCACAAACCACGAAAGTTATAGAAGAAAAAAATTTATCTTCAATAGTAAAAATGAACATACCTCAGAACTCAGATTGATTTATTTTTTATTGGGTTGCTAAAAGCTAGACTTACTCAATTTCAAATGCATCAGATTAGACACACCTCCTACCTAGTCCGCACATCAATAAGACAGCACTTAAGGACATTAATGATTGGAATTGGGAGACACATTAGAGTTCAAACTCCACTGATGCTGGTCCCAAGCCCGGATTAAAAAGGGGGAGGGTCTTGTGTTAGGTGTCAGCTGGTAAGGAAGAAGTTAAAGATGATTTTGTTATTTCTTTCCTACTTGCAAATGTCTATGGATTTGTACATTATTTTGTAAGAAATGAAAATCATTTCTAGCTTCTTAAAAGTATAACAACCCTAACATGACATGAATCGAAAACTGACATTCCTCCAAGCTAGGGCTTTCCCCATAAGCAACGTGCTATATCAGATCCCGAGTGTGGTGAAAAATGAGCAAGGGTTGCTAGGGCATTCCCCCAGAAGCGATGCGCTATATTAGATCTTGGGTGTAATAGAAAATGAACAAGGGTTGTTAGAGCATCCCCTCAGAAGTGATGTGCTACATCAGAACCCAGCTGCAGTGAAAAGTGGGCATGGGTTCATACTATGGAGGCTATGTAGTTAGAGGTGCGAGGCACACCCAGGCGCAAAGGGGTGCAAGTGGAGCCTGGGGTGCCTAGGCACGCACTTGAATCACGAGGCGTAAAATTATGTTTTTAATAATTAAAAAAAAAAAGAAAAAAAAAGAAAAGAAAAAAAAGCATGAAAAATACATCATACATGAAGGCACAAGCATGAGTAAGCTATATATGTGAATAAATATATATAACATTTTTTTCTAATTTTTGTAACTTTTATTTTCTGAAAAATTGAAAAAAAATAACACTAAAAATACAAAAAAAAGCACGAAAAATACATCATACATGAAGACACAAGCATGGGTAAGCTATATATGTGGATAAGAATAGGTATTAACTAATAAATATAAAATAACAAATTTTTTCTAAATTTTGTAACTTTTATTTTGGGAAAAATTTTAAAAAAATAACCCTAAAATATAAAAAAAAGATGAAAAAATTATCACACATGAAGACACAAGCATGGGAAAGCTATATATGTGGATAGAAATACATTTCAATAAAGAAATACGAAAAAACGATGACTTTTTTATATTTCCGTAACTGATTTTCTCAGAAAAATAGTAAAAAACCTAAAAATAAACTCAAATCTAGAGCAAAGAAGTATAAAACTCAAATGGAATGTTTTTTTTATACATATAGAATTAGAACCCATCAAGATCTATGGAAAATAGTTAACAAAAAACAAAAAAATTTAAAAAATGGCACTGTTTTTTACGTCTTTTACAGAAACTGTAAACAAATGCTAAGATTCGTAAATCCATACCTTTTTTTGCTTAGATATGTGAAAGATCGAAGAGGAATGGTTGTTTTCACCTTCTCAGTAGGTTGGAAGATTGAAATTAGGGTTGGAAGATGGAAAACGAAATTTTTTTTTGAGGTTTATAAGTTCCTGGTTAAGCAATTTGTGCCTAGAGTCGGGGGCGCACTTGAAAGGAGCCTCCAGGAGCACCTAGGCGACTGCGCACATGCCTCTTTTCCTCTACGCCTTGTACTCTCCCAGGCACATACCTATTGACTTGCACCTAGGTGTGCCTCTAACTACATAGTATAGAGGTTGAGAAGTGCACGGGTAAATAGGATATCTCAAGAGTATAAAATTCGTATCGCCACAAGGAATAGAGGTACATTGATAGGTAAGAGTTTGGAGTTAGTAGATGTGACGAAACATAGGAGAGTCAACATCGCTTGCATCCAAGAAACCAAGTGAAAGGGGGCCAAAACTAGAGAAATCGATATGTACAAACTCAGGTATGTAGGAAAAGATAATAATAGAAATGGTGTAGAAATAATAGTGGATAAATAATTATAGGATAAAGTTGTGGATATTAAAAGAATTAATGATAGAATTATAATAATAAAACTTGTTTTAGAAGAGCAAATAATAGATGTTATAAGTGCATACGCACCACAAGTAGGGTTAGAAGATATAATCAAGAGACAGTTTGGGGAAGATATGGAGAGTCATGCAAGAAATTTCCAACACTGAGGGGATATTTATAGGCAGAGACTTAAATGGCTATGTAGGAAAAGAAAAGGAATGATTTGATAGGATACATAAAGGGTGTGGTATAGTAGAACAAAATGAGATGGGGGGAACTATCCTCAATTTTGCTTTGTCATATAACTTAGCCATTGCAAATACAATTTTGAAGAAGAGGGATGAACACTTAATAACCTTTAAAAGTAGACTTCATAAAAGCCAAATAGACTTTTTTCTACTTAAAATACTGAAAGATCAATGTGTAAGGATTGTAAGGTGATACTCGGTAAGAGTTTAACATCATAACATAGGTTAATGGCTATGGATATCTATATTAAAAGATGGAAGAAAGGAAATGACTTAACAGGTATCCAAAAACTAAGTGGTGAAGCTTAAAAGAAGAGAAAATAACCTCATTCACAAATAAGTTGATAGTAGAAGGAAACTGGAATTATGAAACAGAAGTAAACACCATGTGGACTAATATGATTGAGTCCATTAAGAAACTGGCAAAAGATGTCTTAGGAGTACCTAAAGGTAAAAGGCAATTAGTAAAGGAAACATGTTGGAGTGAAACAGTACAAAAAGTTATTAAAGAAAAACGAGTGTGTTTTAAAGCATGGCAGAAGACTAGAAATAATGAAAACTATGAACAGTATAAGAATGCTAAAAAGGTTGCTAAGAGAATAGTAAGTGAGGCTAAACTTAAGGCATATTATGACCTTTATAGTAGACTAAGATCAAGAGAGGGTGAGAAAGATGTGTTTAAACTTGCAAAAATAAGATAACAGAAGGGTAAAGACTTAGATCATGTTAAGTGCATTAGAAGTGAGGATCAAAGGGTACTAGTCAAAGATAACAAGATCAAGCAAAGGTGGGAAACTAACTTTCAAAAATTGTTAAACGACAATGGTTCTCAGAAGATAGAGATTGAAAATACTGTAAACTTAAATACAATTGGACATTATAGATATGAACGTAGGATTAGAATACCCAAAGTGAAAGTGGCCTTGAAAAAGATGAAATAAAAAAAGGTCATGGGGCCAAATGGTATACCAATAGAGGTTTGGAAGCATATGGGAGATGTTGGAGTAGTTTGGTTGACTAAGTTGTTTAACAAGATTATAAAATTAAAGAAAATGCCAAATGAATGGAGGAAAAGCTCTATCATACCAATTTATAAGAATAAAAGAGACACACAAAGCTGCACTAATTATTGGGAGATCAAACTTATGAGCCACATTATGAAACCTTTTGAAAGAGGGATTGAGAAGAGGCTACAACATGAATCAAGTGTATCGGAGAACTAGTTTAGTCTCATGCCTAGGAGGTCTACCATGGAAGCTATTTGCTTACTAAGACAATTGATAGAGAAGTATAGGGAGAGGAGCAAAGACCTCCACATGTTCTTTATCAACTTAGAGAAAGCTTATGATGGAGTCCCTAGAGAGTTAATATGGAGGGTGTTGAGAGAGAAAGGGGTTTCGTGGTGGTATATAGACATAATTAAAGATATGTATGAGGGAACGATAAAAAAATGTTAAGACCATGTAATATCCTTAAATTTTAGGATAAAATAGGAAATTTTTCAATAAATAAAAATAAAAATTTATAGATGGAAATTTTTCCTGAAAACATAAGAATTAGAAAGTGCTCGTCGATACGAGTCTAACGCCACCAAGAACGCGAAAAAAGGAGCTCAAACGAGGGAGTTATGAGCCGTCGAAGTTGTAAGGGCAAATTGGTCTTTTGACAGAAACGTGTTACACAGGGGTCCAAATTGATAACGGCACCCCTGTCTTCCACACGTCTCTACCAGTCAGGCGAAATCGCCGGAGAGACGTGGAAAGAGATGTGTGAGGAAGAGTTTCTCTTCCCCTAGGACTCTAAACCCTATATCTATTCTTCCCTAGAAGCCAAAACGCTCCACTTTGAGCGTTTCTCCGAGTTTTCACTCAGAACCCTAACCCTGCAAAGCTTTGATTTTTCCGGCGAGTGGAACCCCGGCAACACGAGCAACCACGGCTAAGTGTAAGGTAAGCCTCAATACTCCGTTTTCCCGTATTTATTAAATAGAAAAATAATTAGGAAAGCATTTAAAAATTAGGAAAAAAATCGGATATTTTTAGGAACCTGTGTGCACGCTACTGTTGGAGTGTGATTTCGCGGATCAAACCTCGTCCGTTTGGAAATCGCACCGTCCAACTAGTGCACAAGAGACCCAAAAGCAAACCCTTTAAATTTGGGAGTGATCTAACGGTGGATTTCTCCAGAAAATGCAAAACTAGTACCTAGGGATGATTTTAGAAACTTGAGAAAAATCATTTAAAAACCATGGTTTTTGATAAAATCAATGCAAAAGGAGGGCATAAATGGATTCTAGAGAGAATTCTGAAGAAAATGGCGCAAAAATCACCCAAAACGGAGCTCTGTAGCTCCGCCAGAGACGACCTAATCCTGGCCGTCTCTTGGCGTCGTCAACGGTCGGCCGCCCGGCGTTGACGCCAGGACGCACTCGGAGACGCACGAGGGACGACATCACACGACGTCGTCATCGCGCGCGTGCGGGAAGGCACCAACTGGCGGTCACGGTGGGGCTAGGACGCTGCACGTCCTGGCGACCGTGACGCACGGGTGCATGTCCCATGCGGCGTCTATGTGTCAGTGCGTCTTCGTGGCACTGGTATAAGTCGGTGTAAACCGGCGGAAAAGGGTGCCGCCGGTATAAACCACCTTATGGTGGTCTAGCAGGCCCCATTTGAGGGTAGTTTTCACTAAAACTTGATTTCTGAGAGCTAGAGAGGTCCAAATCACGATCCGAAAGAGGCGTTGTGACTGTATTGACGACGCGGACCTAGTTTTAACTTAAAAACTTATAAATGACCACTTTTTATTTAGAAATTTTTTAAAATAATGATGTGACATGTACAGGTGCACTTGAATATACCAGTTAACTGGAGTTATTAGCAAGCTAGTGGTCTCACACTGAGGTAGGTGACGACAACTAATGTTTTGCCTTGATTTTTAAACCATGTTTAAACATAGCATCATGTATGATTGTGTTTTAAATTGCAATTATTATTTACCGTGGATTTCATGCGACATTGAGTATAGGATGGTTATTCCAAATTGAAATCTTTTACTAAATAAACTTATTGCAAATGCTTTTACAAGCATGATGTAAATTAGTTATGCTTAATTAGAGACTTATTTCTTATTATATATATAGAAAATGCATGGATTTACATGGAAATGAGAATAGAGGCTTATTAGCTGGTCATTTTATAAAGCAACTCCTGTGATGAGGGCATGTCTTGGGGATTGCAAGCTATAAGTGCTCTTGAGTTTTAGCATATACCTATGATTTCCGTGTTTTATATTTGATGACAGGTGCTCTTGCCCGATGGGCGTCATGCTAGGAGGGATAGGGCTGGCCACCCACCTTCCGAGATTATGATGTGATGATTTTGTGATATGATAGACACCTGGCCATAGATGGCATTCGGTAGGGGTTTGGTAACATGGATAGTCCACACTACCAGTCTGAGCCTTTCAATGGGGACAGACGCTAAGTCTCCCATTATGGTGTTGCCACTGCAGCATGATGGCCCATATTCTTATTATGTGTGCATGTATGATGAGCATGGTTATGGATGGTATGCCTAGGTGTGACGACACTCAGAGGTTGACTACGAGTACTCCTGATCAGGGATGTTAGTGCGATGTGGTGGGACCCATTACCTTAGGGTGCCCTTATTCTTATTGTATGCTCAATTATATTGATTCATGTCATGTTTTAACTTCGTAAATTGCATGTTTTAGCATATGGAATAAATTGGCATTTATTTGAACATGACATTATGATATCACTATTTTCATAAATGTTAGACTTTTCATCAGAGCTGTTCATTATTTCTTTTATTTATTACATTAATTGTCTATGTACCTACACATGCGATAGCTTGTTGAGGCATTGCTTTGTTTTGCAATGCCTTAGATCTCGAGTGCGACACTAGGAAAGGAAATGCGGTTGATAAACCTTGAGAGCTGCTGAAGACTAGTTTTCCTTATAGTTTTAGATAGTAATGTGAGTCATTAGAGAGGATTATCATTTGAATTTTATTATGGACTGCATACTTTATATTTGGATGTGATTTGGATTTTTAGACATATGTTGGACATTTATATGGGATGTTATGATGGATAAACCCTGGGCCATATTATTATTGTGTTTTGGACATTTATTTGATTTAAAATAAAGGCGCCGATTTATTTGACGTTGATTTATACGCGGATTGTTTTATTTATGTTTAATTTACATATACACCATTTTGAGAAAGGAAAACTAACACCTAGAGTTTTTAAGATAGGTTTTAGTAAAATGTTAAATAAAGCTTTTCTCATGGGATCCCAAATGCTCTTATTTAAAATGTCATTATTAAAAAAAAATTGTCTTAAAAATCCGGGGTGTTACAGACCATTAGTGGTAAGATCATTGATTTTCCTATCATTGTATGATTGCATCAAGGATCGGCATTGAGCCCATACCTTTTCATGTTAGTAATAGAGGAGTTAACAAAACATCTAGACGAGGAGATTCCATGGAGCATGCTATTTGCAAATGACATAGTCTTACTTGATGAGACAAGGGAGGACGTCAACACAAAGAGTTATGGAGAGAAGCATTAGAATATAAAGGATTTAAAATCAGCAAAACTAAGACAGAATATATACAATGCAATTTTAGCAAGGAAAGTAGTAGGAGTGGAACGCCAGTTAAGATTGATAACCAAGAAATCCCTGTAAAAGACTACTTTTGGTACTTAGGATCAATGATTTATGAGAGCGAAGAGATTGAGAGGGAGGTTACCCAGAGAATCCAAGCGGGTTGGAACAAATGGAGATGTGCATCTAGAATTTTATGTGATATGTGGGTGCCACTCAAACTAAAAGGAAACTTTTATAGGATGGCCATAAGGCCGGCCATGCTCTATGGATCAAAGTGTTGAGCAGTTAAAGAACATCACACTCATAGGATAAGCGTCGCGGAAATGAGGATGTTTAGATGGATGAGTGGCAAAATAAGAAAGGATAGAATTAGGAATGAAAACATTAGAGGAAACTTAGGGGTAGCACCAATAGGTAACAAGATGAGGAAGATTAGGCTTAGATGGTTTGGACATGTCCAAAGGAGACCGAAAATGGCACGGCACCGGTTAGAAGGAGTAAGGCAATGCAAGTAGAAGGTTCTAAAAGCGTCAGGGAAAGGCCCAAAAGAATGTGAATAGAAGTGGTGAGAAAAGATATAAAAACTTTGAGACTAAATAAAGCCATGGTACTTAATAGAGAAGAATGAAAGAATAAGATTCATGTGGCCGACACCTAATTCGGATAAGGTCTTGGTGATGATGATGATAATGATGATGATGATGATAATGATGATGAGACATATTAGAGCTCAGGCCATAAATTCAGGGATGGACTGGATTCTTCTCTTTCTTAATGGACCCCAGAAAAAACCTCTTGGATGTTACCAACACCAAAAACTAATTCCTTAAGGTATGACAAAATAAAGTGACGCAAAAGCACCCTTCACCACGGACCTATGAACACTAATAGTTAATTTCATACATTGATAATGATATAGAGAAGCAAGAATGTTCTTGCACTTATGAAAGGCCTTGAAGAAGGAAACAGAAGAAGTAATGGAGGACAGCAAAAGGAACTACTTGCCTTGTTTTTGAGGCTATTGCTGCTGGAACTACCAACAACACGTGGCTAGAGGATCCAACTACGTTTGTTTTGATAAGCTGTCAATGGAACCAATCAAAGTAAGGGGAAGCCTACTTCGAAACAAAAACCAGAATCACTGGGATCAGAGGAAGCAGAAACAGAAGTGGATCTAAATTAACAGCAAAGATAGCATCCAACAAGGCACAGGGATAAAAACTGTTCAAACAACAAGCTGTAACATAAAAAGCAAGCAGGAAACCATCTGACCTACAACAAATTGCTCCACCCAAACAAAAACATCTTGAAACAAAGAGGCTGCCTCATCTATCTTTTCACCTAGAACCATAGTGTGAGAAGTAACGATAAGACGTCAAATATAAAGAAACGCACCAAGGCAAAGAGAAAAGGTTAAAATAAGAAACTCAGCATTATTATACAAGAAATAGAATAGACAAACATCATTGTAGTTCATCCAAATCTAGAAGAGACATACCTTAAAATGTTCATATGCAATGTCAAGGCGACAGGCACCCACCATACCAGTTGGAATGTTCAGCCGTTTAACATAGGCAACTAATAGAGTGCAATCAATTAGAATGTAACACGGAATCATGTCAAATTTTGCCAACTTAATAGTCAAGTAAATGACATGAAGAACTACAGCATAAAAAGAGATTAGAGAAAAGCACTTATTCTTTTTTAAGTGAGAAATTAAATGACGCATGAAAGAAATACTCCACCTATGACAAGGAGGTCTATACAGTCTTTTAGGCATTATTTACTGTCAAACGAATTTGTCTTGTTCTTTAACCATGAAGCCCTGTGATACTTCAACTCCCAAAAGAAATTAAACCCACAACATTTCAAATGAGTTGAATTTCTTTAGGAATATTCATTTGTGCTCAAGCACAAGGCAGGGGTTGAGAACAAACCTGCAGATGCATTGGGTCGTAAAGTGGTATTACTACACACCTTACAAGTTGAGGTCACTGGGTTTGAGCGTTTAAGAGAAAATTATCCATCGTGCCCTGATTTTGGAGAGATTTATATATCACTGACTGAGGGTTAGATAGGGAGACTTGGAACTACGTCCTACAAGATGGATATTTGTTTAAAGGCCTCCGGTTGTGCATTCCCTGCACTTCCTTGAGAGAATTTCTTATTTGGGAGCTTTATCCGAGTGGGGTCACTGGCCATTTCAGTCATGACAAGACGATTGCCCTTGTCTTTGATAGCTTCTATCGGCCTCGTCTCCAGAGGGATATTGCCAACATCATTGGGCAATGCCGTACTTGTCAACTAGCAAAGCGACGCAAACAAAATCTGGGATTGTACACCCCTTTGCAAGTGCCACATGTCTTATAGTAAGATTTGAGTATGAACTATGCAAGACTATTAGGAAGCATGATCCTAAAATGGCCCACTTCATTCCTTGGACTAAGATAGAAATATTAGCGATCTTAGATAGTCCATAGTACCTGATAGAGATGCCAAGTTTGTCAGCTATTTTGGAAGACACTATGGCACATGATGGGCACTAGGCTTCAATTCTCCTCTACTCACCACCCACAAATGGATGATTAGACAGAAGTTGTGAATCGAAGCCTAGGAAATTTGCTAAGGTGCTTAGTGGGAGAGCATATTAAGATTTGGAACACCATTTTACTAGTTACTGACTTCGCATATAATAGTTCTGTTAATAGAACAACTGATATGAGTCCCTTTGAGGTCATTCATAGGTACAAGCCAAAAATGCTTGTGGATCTCATACCTATGTCTGCACCACATAGATCATTTGAGTCAGCCTGGTCCTTTGCACAGTATATACATGATTTTCATTATGAGATTAGAAGAAAGATTAGTTAAGTAACGAGAAATATAAATTTGTTGCTGACTTGCATAGGTGATATAAGAAATTTCAGTCAGGTGATCATGTCATGATCTGCATGAGACCTAAGTGATTTTCAAGGAGGAGCTCATAAGTTATAAGCTCGCAATGCCGATCCATTGGAGTACTAAGGTGGGTAGAGGAGAAGGCTTATATCTTGGATCTTCTTCTTGATTGGGGAATTAGTTCAACATTTAATGTGAAGTATCTAGTTCCTTTTAGTCACTCCAGTTCGCCAATTGATCCTAGTATTGACCCTATCCCTAACCCAAGCATTGTTCCCAGTTAGTCCATCTAGAGCTCTTAGCCCCATGCAACCATTACCTTTGCAGCCACAGGTTAGTCCCACAAAAAAGCAGGCAGAGGACATACTTTATGATCGGATAGTATCCACTAGACAAAGGGGTTGCATCAGATTGTACCTAGATCACAGAGTACAAGCTTAAGTGCCTAAATTCAAACCTTTTGGATTATTATGGATAGTTTACTACACTAGGTGCCCCATCTTCACACAAGGTGAACATGATGATGATCACCACCCTAAACGTGACTTCAAGATATATCATAGGCAATGGAGGAGGGCTCCTATTTCTTCGAGTCCTTACGAGTGAAAGACCTCTTATAGGTGCATATGTATGACAGTGAAATCCCACCCTATGAAAATGTACATGTAAGAGATTATTGACACATGTATGTGTACATATTATTTAAAGATCCCACATTGGGAAGCTACATACATGGAGAATTTTACTAATGAGCCAAGCATGTGTCTACACATTTGAAGACCCCGCATTGGGCACAAATACAAATAGAAGATTCTATGTTTCTACTTTGACTGGGTGGAAGTCTTTTCAGCTGAGGAGTTGATAGGGACCATCATCCCATGCTTTCTTTTGTTATGTTAGAGTTTAGTTTTTTCCTTTTACTTTGAATATTTACCACTAAGGGTATTAGATTTATTAGTGTGTTGGGACGTAAATAGGGGCAATTTTGTGTTTTTCCTATATTAGGATTGGACGTCCCTACTTAAGACTCTTTTCTCTTTTGTGTAAGCAGTTTTTTGAATAATGAATAAAGACTTTGTTAGACTTGGTGGATTCCTTGTTCTAGCTTCCTTCTCGTGGGCGTGAAGCCGCATTCGGTATGAGACCAAATTAATATCATTTTAGTATATTCTGTAAGTCAGTAATTTTTTCTGCCTTATCCTTTACCTAAGGATTTCTATGCTGCGTCTGGTTACATGATTTTCATCGATGACACTTTGTAATTATTATTTTG
Organism: Warburgia ugandensis; assembly: GCA_035236585.1. Taxonomy (NCBI): domain Eukaryota; kingdom Viridiplantae; phylum Streptophyta; class Magnoliopsida; order Canellales; family Canellaceae; genus Warburgia; species Warburgia ugandensis. Next base: position 106,039,297 of record CP141126.1, read on the forward strand.
CATTAAGTTCATGAAACCTTAGATCTAAAACTTAATCAAGATCGTTCATCAATCAGAGGGATGATCTAGATTAAACTTTGATCATAACTTAATCAGTAGAGATCTGGGGAGATCTATAGATCTTGTAATTTGTTGTAAGTCATTCATGCTTATGTTTTTCTTATTTAAATTAATTCTAATATGATCTCAGCATATAGATTAGACCATTTTGCATGCTGTCTTGCATTAGGTTTGTAGCTTAAACTAGAGTGCTAACCCCAGATCTCTCAATTTTTTCATTTTTGTTCAAAACTAAAGAACAGTAACAACTAGTAAAAAGTAACTAAAACAAAGAAATGATAATTTTATTGATCATCAAAAAATAAATGCCAAAATTGTTGCATAAATCCTTTTGCGGATTTTGATTAGGTCTTTCACTTCTAGTGTAAGATAACTTGTATACTAAGAATAATAGATGTAGAAACCTCTATAAACTATAAAACTTATAGAAGTTTCAATAACTCTCCTAGTGGAATCAAGTCAGTTTCTATCTTGTTCTAACATGAAAGTACAACTTTTTGTTGTCAAGAAAGGAAGTCACATGTTTTTCTGGAATTGATAGCGCATTTTTCCTTTCTTTTTTCTTAGAAACAGCTCATGAACATCTTTCTTTTCTTCCTTTCCAAGGCTCAAGATATGCATGATTGTCCATTCAAAAGTATGCGCATGATTTTCTTGAAGCTCCTAACATAAAAAAGGCATAGCAAGCGTCAAATAAACAATCTCATCCCGACAAAGCTTGAGAAAAAGGGAGGCAGGTAAGGCATATACAACTACCATCCTAGAAGTCCACCGGTATCTGTCACAACTAATGACAAAACCCATTGCTTGCGGCTGTTATGATGTGTCTCATAAATACCACTAAAAGGGCAGCCAAGTGCAAGAAGCTCCCACGTACGTGGGGTCCAAGGAAGGGGTGGACCACAAGGGTCTACAATACACAGCCTTACCTTAAATTTTTTGCAAGAGGCTGTTTCCATGCTTTGAACCCGTGACCTAAATGTCACACAACGACAACTCTACTGTTGCGCCAAGGCTCCCCTCCTATCTCATAAATATGACTAATCAGAAATAATACATGATCAGTTGAAGATTTATATTTTACAATAGAAAATATGATGAGATATGATTAGCTCATTTAGAATCTCTTTGTTTCTCATCATACAATAAGAACAGTAAACGCATAGAAACTTCTTAAAAGCAGATATCAAGTGAATATAGGCTCCATCTAGAAGCTAAATCAAATGCTCCTTTTGAAGAGAAATTGCAAAGTCAGCATGAAAGACATCAAGAATGTGCCAATACAAGATGAAAGACTTCAAAACAATTATCCCAGGCTACTCCATGAAGGAAGATTTGCTTGTTTTTCTATCTAGCTGTGCTAAGAAAATCATAGAGATGTATGAGAAGGTGGTACTGCTTATTCTGTCATGGTATTGTACCTTCCAATTGTTTTCTCGATTCATAAGGTAAATTGATTTCTAGGGAGACCATTTGTTGGCTATAGACATGCTTGTATACATATATATCATCAAATTCTCAAATGAAAGTGTTTTGTTTCATAACCATGCCATAAATTAAATGCATATTGTGTGTAACAAATCACAAGTTCTCAAATGGAAGTATATGGAAATTCACTTTGCAAGGAAAATTGACAAAGTTTTGGTTAAAACTAACCTGCATCACTTAAATCCATGAAAAAGCGGAAAAGAGGCCCATCCTTCCCATTGTTGGTGACCTTCCCAAGCATCTTGCGGATCCATTCAGGTATTCTACATAAAAATTAAATATTTAAAAACATAGACATACTTCAGAATATATGAAGGTCACCATGTCATCTCTGACCAAATTACAGACAGAAGTGCAGCTTGTAGGACAGAAATTGTTGAACGGTGCATTCCTCAGAAGTGCAGCCTGAACCTGATTACCTTCTGATGAAGTTTAAAAGAAACAATGAAATCTAGATATACTCAACCAATTGGCATATACAAGCACTTGTTTGGACAATTTTGTCATGATCAATGATATGATACAACTTTACTGCCTTACGATATGCTTACTTAGGAGTTAAAGCACAGAATCTAAACTCCATCTTCTGTCCACAATTAGAATGCAATAATATATACTAAAAACCAACTAAAAGATGGAGGATAGAATGGCATGGAGATAATCAGATTCCTGAGCAGGAGCAGGAACAATTGGTTCAAATCCTATAAATAACAAGCCGCCAAATTGTGCCTTCTAACTGAAATTTCTTAATTTCTCCTGTACGTTTTTTGTTTGATTGCTGTATGATAATAAGTCCAGGTATCAGATTTAATGAAAGACCCATTATAGTATCCATTTTCAACCACCATCCAATCTTTCCTTTCGCATAAGGGCGAGGGCTTTTTGACTGCTTAATCTTCTTTTCAACTTCCAAGTTCGACGCTCAAATATATTGCTTTGCAGAAAGCTTGACTAAATTGAAATTTCCCATTGAAGGCAGAGTGCTTTCTGCGGATGCAACTATATTTGTGGCTTCGGTTCCACGAAGCGGCCATTTTCATTTTCTTCCTCTCCGGGTAGTTACCTGTCTTACGTGTGACCTAATGCGGTTGAACAGCGACTGCTTTCTATTATATGAATGAGAAATAGCAGAAAAGCAACACAGGTAGCATAGGGCAGCAAGCAGGAGGAACCTTTTGGATAGGAAGGGGACATCGAAATGCGTGGTGACGGCCATGAGACCGGTGCCAGAAGGGTCGCACATGCTGAAGACCTGGCCCACAAATGCGGGCCCTCCCTTTGAACTCGAACTCAGGCCGTCAATTTGCGCGCTTGAAGGGAAACGTGAACACATCGCCGCTGAGGGTTTGGATAAGCAATTTTGCTGCTGCTGGAATGGGAATGTCAAGATGGGCGCATCGGCGAACAGGACTGGAAAGCTGGCGGTGCCTGAAGAAGAAGAGGACGATGATGGTGAATTGGAGATGCTGTTATTGAAACTTCCGAAAAACGATAACCAATTGGCGGAGGCTGAATCCACGAAACGAGCAAACGGCAATTGCGGGAGATTCTTGTTGCAGGTTTCCCCTGCCATAGTTTATTGCTGGTGGGCGGGAGAGAGAGAGGTAGAGCCAGATGCGGAGGTGGAAAGGGGTAAGGGTTTAACCATTTGCGCCTTGTAACACCGAAATGACTCTGCCCCTCGTGAAAATGTCACTTAGATCCCTACTTTATTTGATGCATTCTATTTTTCCTCAGAATCGTTAGGGACGACTTCCAAATGCCCCTCCACAGTGTCAGTTTGAGCATGAAAGTACGTTGCTAGCCGAAGGTTTTTTTACCGCATCTCTCTACGAAGGGGAAGACGGACGGCTCGGCTTTCTCCCGTCGGAAGAGAAGATAAGTAGGGAAGAGAGAGAGACCATATACCGTGAATCCGTTGAAATCGAACTTGGTTCAAATGAGTCCTCGTGCTTCTTTTCCATCTCTTATCATTTTCAGATATATATATATATATATATGTATAAAGTCATTTACGACATTTGCATGTGTAGCATTCCAAAAAATGATCTTGTAGGGTCTTGAATATTGCTCTCACATTTGCAGCAAGATATTGCACACAATATCCACGATGTGATCGGAAAAAGCTCATCATCATCGTCATCAAATCGTCTCTATTTTTTGCTTCAAATATAGAAGATGCCAGTGGAAACATTTCACCATTTGCATCTTTTGAGGGTTAGGGTTTAGGGCCAGGGTTCACAATTCAAGGTTAAGGGTTTCGAGTTCAGGGTCTAAGGATAGGGTTAGCGTTCAAGGTTATGGTTCAGGGTTCAGGATTAGGAGCTCAGGGTTCAAGGTTACGATTTAGGGGTAGGGTTTCAGGGTTAGGGTTTGGGGTTTGAGGTTCAGGGGTTAGGGTCTGTGGCTAGGGTTCTGGTTCGTGGTTCTGTGGTCTGTGGTTCAAGTTTCAAGGTTAGGGTCTGTGGTTCGTGGTTAGGGTTAGGGTTCTGTGGTGAGGGTACAGTGGTCTGTGGTTAGGGGTCTGTGGTTAGGGTCTGTGGTTGGGGTCTGTGGTTAGGGTTCGTGGGTTCTGTGGTTGGGGTTCAGTGGTTAAGGTTAGGGTCTGTGGTTGGGGGTCTGTGGTCTGTGGTTGTGGTTCAGGGTCTGGGGTCTGTGGTCTGTGGTTGGGGTCTGTGGTCTAGGGTTCCGTGGTCTGTGGTTCTGTGGTTAGGGTCTGTGGTTGGGAGTCTGTGGGTTTAGGGTTGGGGGTCTGTGGTTAAGGTTAGGGTCTGTGGTTATGGTCTGTGGTTGGGGGTTTAGGGTTGGGGTCTGTGGTTGGGGTCTGTGGATTTAGGGTTCCGGTCTGTGGTCTGTGGTCTGTGGTCTGTGGTCTGTGGTCTGTGGTCTGTGGTGAGGGTCTGTGGTCTGTGGATCGTGGGTCTGTGGTCTGTGGTCTGTGGTTCAGGGTCTGTGGTCTGTGGTCTGTGGTTCAGGGTCTGTGGTTCGTGGTCTGTGGTTCTGTGGTCTGTGGTCTGTGGTTCAGGGTCTGTGGTCTGTGGTTCGTGGTCTGTGGTCTGTGGTCTGTGGTTCAGTGGTCTGTGGTTAGTGGTTAGGGTCTGTGGTCTGTGGTCTGTGGTTGTGGTCTGTGGTCTGTGGTTCAGTGGTTCAGTGGTCTGTGGTCTGTGGTCTGTGGTTCGTGGTCTGTGGTCTGTGGTTCAGTGGTCTGTGGTCTGTGGTCTGGGGTTCAGTGGTCTGTGGTCTGTGGTCTGTGGTTAGGGTCTGTGGTCTGTGGTTAGGGTCTGTGGTCTGTGGTCTGTGGTCTGTGGTTAGTGGTCTGTGGTTCAGTGGTCTGTGGTCTGTGGTTCAGTGGTCTGTGGTCTGTCTGGGTTCAGGGTCTGTGGTCTGTGGTCTGTGGTCTGTGGTTAGGTCTGTGGTCTGTGGTCTGTGGTCTGTGGGTTAGGGTCTGTGGTTCAGTGGTCTGTGGTCTGTGGTCTGTGGTCTGTGGTTCAGTGGTTAGGGTCTGTGGTCTGTGGTCTGTGGTTAGGGTCTGTGGTTAGTGGTCTGTGGTTCAGTGGTCTGTGGTCTGTGGTTCAGGGTTAGGGTCTGTGGTCTGTGGTCTGTGGTCTGTGGTTCAGTGGTCTGTGGTCTGTGGTCTGTGGTTAGGGTCTGTGGTTAGGGTCTGTGGTCTGTGGTTCAGTGGTTAGTGGTCTGTGGTCTGTGGTCTGTGGTCTGTGGTCTGTGGTTCAGTGGTCTGTGGTTCAGTGGTTAGTGGTCTGTGGTTCTGTGGTCTGTGGTTCAGGGTCTGTGGTTAGGGTCTGTGGTTAGTGGTCTGTGGTCTGTGGTCTGTGGTCTGTGGTTCAGTGGTCTGTGGTCTGTGGTTCAGGGTCTGTGGTCTGTGGTCTGTGGTCTGTGGTTCAGGGTCTGTGGTCTGTGGTCTGTGGTCTGTGGTCTGTGGTCTGTGGTCTGTGGTTCAGTGGTCTGTGGTCTGTGGTCTGTGGTCTGTGGTCTGTGGTTCGTGGTTCAGGTCTGTGGTCTGTGGTCTGTGGTTCAGTGGTCTGTGGTCTGTGGTTAGGGTCTGTGGTCTGTGGTCTGTGGTCTGTGGTCTGTGGTCTGTGGTCTGTGGTTAGGGTCTGTGGTCTGTGGTCTGTGGTCTGTGGTCTGTGGTTCAGTGGTCTGTGGTCTGTGGTCTGTGGTTCAGGGTCTGTGGTCTGTGGTCTGTGGTTCAGGGTCTGTGGTCTGTGGTCTGTGGTTCAGTGGTCTGTGGTCTGTGGTCTGTGGTCTGTGGTCTGTGGTCTGTGGTCTGTGGTCTGTGGTTCAGTGGTTAGGGTCTGTGGTTCAGTGGTCTGTGGTCTGTGGTCTGTGGTCTGTGGTCTGTGGTCTGTGGTTAGGGTCTGTGGTCTGTGGTCTGTGGTCTGTGGTCTGTGGTCTGTGGTCTGTGGTCTGTGGTCTGTGGTCTGTGGTCTGTGGTTCAGGGTCTGTGGTCTGTGGTCTGGTCTGTGGTCTGTGGTCTAGGTCTGTGGTTAGTGGTCTGTGGTCTGTGGTCTGTGGTCTGTGGTCTGTGGTCTGTGGTCTGTGGGTTCAGGGTCTGTGGTCTGTGGTTCAGTGGTCTGTGGTCTGTGGTCTGTGGTCTGTGGTCTGGGGGTCTGTGGTCTGTGGTTCAGTGGTCTGTGGTCTGTGGTTCAGGTCTGTGGTCTGTGGTCTGTGGTTAGGGTCTGTGGTCTGTGGTCTGTGGTCTGTGGTCTGTGGTCTGTGGTTCAGTGGTCTGTGGTCTGTGGTCTGTGGTCTGTGGTCTGTGGTCTGTGGTCTGTGGTCTGTGGTTCAGGGTTAGGGTCTGTGGTCTGTGGTCTGTGGTCTGTGGTTAGGGTCTGTGGTCTGTGGTCTGTGGTCTGTGGTCTGTGGTTCAGTGGGTTCTGTGGTCTGTGGTCTGTGGTCTGTGGTCTGTGGTCTGTGGTCTGTGGTTCAGTGGTCTGTGGTTCAGGGTCTGTGGTCTGTGGTCTGTGGTCTGTGGTCTGTGGTCTGTGGTTCAGTGGTCTGTGGTCTGTGGTCTGTGGTCTGTGGTCTGTGGTCTGTGGTTCAGTGGTCTGTGGTCTGTGGTCTGTGGTCTGTGGTCTGTGGTCTGTGGTCTGTGGTCTGTGGGTTAGGGTCTGTGGTCTGTGGTCTGTGGTCTGTGGTCTGTGGTCTGTGGTCTGTGGTCTGTGGTCTGTGGTCTGTGGTCTGTGGTCTGTGGTCTGTGGTCTGTGGTCTGTGGTCTGTGGTTCAGTGGTCTGTGGTTCAGGGTCTGTGGTCTGTGGTCTGTGGTCTGTGGTCTGTGGTCTGTGGTCTGTGGTCTGTGGTCTGTGGTTCAGTGGTCTGTGGTCTGTGGTCTGTGGTCTGTGGTCTGTGGTCTGTGGTCTGTGGTCTGTGGTCTGTGGTCTGTGGTCTGTGGTTCAGTGGTCTGTGGTCTGTGGTCTGTGGTCTGTGGTCTGTGGTCTGTGGTCTGTGGTCTGTGGTCTGTGGTCTGTGGTCTGTGTGGTTCAGTGGTCTGTGGTCTGTGGTCTGTGGTTCAGTGGTCTGTGGTTCAGGGTCTGTGGTCTGTGGTCTGTGGTCTGTGGTCTGTGGTCTGTGGTCTGTGGTCTGTGGTCTGTGTGGTCTGTGGTCTGTGGTCTGTGGTTCAGTGGTCTGTGGTCTGTGGTCTGTGGTCTGTGGTCTGTGGTTCAGTGGTCTGTGGTCTGTGGTTAGGGTCTGTGGTCTGTGGTCTGTGGTCTGTGGTTCAGTGGTCTGTGGTCTGTGGTCTGTGGTCTGTGGTCTGTGGTCTGTGGTCTGTGGTCTGTGGTCTGTGGTCTGTGGTCTGTGGTTCAGTGGTCTGTGGTCTGTGGTCTGTGGTCTGTGGGTCTGTGGGTTCAGGGTCTGTGGTCTGTGGTCTGTGGTCTGTGGTCTGTGGTCTGTGGTCTGTGGTCTGTGGTCTGTGGTCTGTGGTTCAGGGTCTGTGGTCTGTGGTCTGTGGTCTGTGGTCTGTGGTCTGTGGTCTGTGGTCTGTGGTCTGTGGTCTGTGGTTCAGTGGTCTGTGGTCTGTGGTCTGTGGTCTGTGGTCTGTGGTCTGTGGTCTGTGTGGTCTGTGGTTCAGGGTCTCAGTGGTTCAGTGGTCTGTGGTTCCAGGGTCTCTGTGGTCTGTGGTTCAGTGGTCTGTGGTTCAGTGGTCTGTGGTCTGTGGTCTGTGGTCTGTGGTCTGTGGTCTGTGGTTCAGTGGTCTGTGGTCTGTGGTCTGTGGTCTGTGGTCTGTGGTCTGTGGTCTGTGGTCTGTGGTTCAGGGTCTGTGGTCTGTGGTCTGTGGTCTGTGGTCTGTGGTCTGTGGTCTGTGGTTCAGTGGTCTGTGGTCTGTGGTCCAGGGTCTGTGGTCTGTGGTCTGTGGTCTGTGGTCTGTGGTTCTGTGGTCTGTGGTCTGTGGTCTGTGGTCTGTGGTCTGTGGTCTGTGGTCTGGGGTCTGTGGTTCAGGGTCTGTGGTCTGTGGTCTGTGGTCTGTGGTCTGTGGTCTGTGGTCTGTGGTCTGTGGTCTGTGGTCTGTGGTCTGTGGTCTGTGGTCTGTCTGTGGTCTGTGGTCTGTGGTTCAGTGGTTCAGTGGTCTGTGGTCTGTGGTCTGTGGTTCAGGGTCTGTGGTCTGTGGTCTGTGGTCTGTGGTTCAGGGTCTGTGGTCTGTGGTCTGTGGTCTGTGGTCTGTGGTCTGTGGTCTGTGGTCTGTGGTCTGTGGTCTGTGGTCTGTGGTCTGTGGTCTGTGGTCTGTGGTCTGTGGTCTGTGGTTCAGTGGTCTGTGGTCTGTGGTCTGTGGTCTGTGGTCTGTGGTCTGTGGTCTGTGGTCTGTGGTCTGTGGTCTGTGGTTCAGTGGTCTGTGGTCTGTGGTTCAGTGGTCTGTGGTCTGTGGTCTGTGGTTCAGGTCTGTGGTCTGTGGTCTGTGGTCTGTGGTCTGTGGTCTGTGGTCTGTGGTCTGTGGTCTGTGTGGTCTGTGGTCTGTGGTCTGTGGTCTGTGGTCTGTGGTCTGTGGTCTGTGGTTCAGGTCTGTGGTCTGTGGTCTGGTCTGTGGTTCAGTGGTCTGTGGTCTGTGGTCTGTGGTCTGTGGTCTGTGGTCTGTGGTCTGTGGTCTGTGGTTAGTGGTCTGTGGTCTGTGGTCTGTGGTCTGTGGTCTGTGGTCTGTGGTCTGTGGTCTGTGGTCTGTGGTTAGGGTCTGTGGTTAGGGTCTGTGGTCTGTGGTTCAGTGGTCTGTGGTCTGTGGTCTGTGGTCTGTGGTCTGTGGTCTGTGGTTCAGTGGTCTGTGGTCTGTGGTCTGTGGTCTGTGGTCTGTGGTCTGTGGTCTGTGGTCTGTGGTCTGTGGTCTGTGGTTCAGTGGTCTGTGGTCTGTGGTCTGTGGTCTGTGGTCTGTGGTCTGTGGTCTGTGGTTGTGGTCTGTGGTCTGGGTCTGTGGTCTGTGGTCTGTGGTCTGTGGTCTGTGGTCTGTGGTCTGTGGTTCAGTGGTCTGTGGTCTGTGGTCTGTGGTCTGTGGTCTGTGGTCTGTGGTCTGTGGTCTGTGGTCTGTGGTCTGTGGTCTGTGGTCTGTGGTCTGTGGTCTGTGGTTCAGTGGTCTGTGGTCTGTGGTCTGTGGTCTGTGGTCTGTGGTTCAGGGTCTGTGGTCTGTGGTCTGTGGTTCAGTGGTCTGTGGTCTGTGGTCTGTGGTCTGTGGTCTGTGGTCTGTGGTCTGTGGTCTGTGGTTCAGTGGTCTGTGGTTCAGTGGTCTGTGGTCTGTGGTTCTGTGGTCTGTGGTCTGTGGTCTGTGGTCTGTGGTTCTGTGGTCTGTGGTCTGTGGTCTGTGGTCTGTGGTCTGTGGTCTGTGGTCTGTGGTCTGTGGTCTGTGGTCTGTGGTTCAGTGTGGTCTGTGGTCTGTGGTTCAGGGTCTGTGGTCTGTGGTCTGTGGTCTGTGGTCTGTGGTCTGTGGTTCAGGGTTCAGTGGTCTGTGGTCTGTGGTCTGTGGTCTGTGGTCTGTGGTCTGTGGTCTGTGGTCTGTGGTCTGTGGTCTGTGGTTCAGTGGTCTGTGGTCTGTGGTCTGTGGTCTGTGGTCTGTGTGGTCTGTGGTCTGTGGTCTGTGGTCTGTGGTCTGTGGTCTGTGGTCTGTGGTCTGTGGTCTGTGGTCTGTGGTCTGTGGTTCAGGGTCTGTGGTCTGTGGTTAGGGTCTGTGGTCTGTGGTCTGTGGTCTGTGTGGTCTGTGGTCTGTGGTTAGGGTCTGTGGTCTGTGGTCTGTGGTCTCGTGGTCTGTGGTCTGTGGTCTGTGGTTCAGTGGTCTGTGGTCTGTGGGTCTGTGGTCTGTGGTCTGTGGTCTGTGGTCTGTGGTCTGTGGTCTGTGGTCTGTGGTCTGTGGTCTGTGGTCTGTGGTTCAGTGGTCTGTGGTCTGTGGTCTGTGGTCTGTGGTCTAGGGTCTGTGGTTCAGTGGTCTGTGGTCTGTGGTCTGTGGTCTGTGGTCTGTGGTTAGGGTCTGTGGTCTGTGGTCTGTGGTCTGTGGTCTGTGGTCTGTGGTCTGTGGTCTGTGGTTCAGTGGTCTGTGGTCTGTGGTCTGTGGTCTGTGGTCTGTGGTCTGTGGTTCGTGGTCTGTGGTCTGTGGTCTGTGGTCTGTGGTTCTGTGGTTCAGTGGTCTGTGGTTCAGTGGTCTGTGGTCTGTGGTCTGTGGTCTGTGGTCTGTGGTCTGTGGTTCTGTGGTCTGTGGTCTGTGGTCTGTGGTTCAGTGGTCTGTGGTCTGTGGTCTGTGGTCTGTGGTCTGTGGTCTGTGGTCTGTGGTCTGTGGTTCAGGTCTGTGGTCTGTGGTTCAGTGGTCTGTGGTCTGTGGTCTGTGGTCTGTGGTTCAGGGTCTGTGGTCTGTGGTCTGTGGTCTGTGGTTCAGGGTCTGTGGTCTGTGGTCTGTGGTTCAGGGTCTGTGGTCTGTGGTCTGTGGTCTGTGGTCTGTGGTCTGTGGTCTGTGGTCTGTGGTCTGTGGTCTGTGGTTCAGGGTCTGTCTGTGGTCTGTGGTCTGTGGTTCAGTGGTCTGTGGTCTAGTGGTCTGTGGTCTGTGGTTCAGTGGTCTGTGGTCTGTGGTCTGTGGTCTGTGTGGTCTGTGGTCTGTGGTCTGGTCTGTGGTCTGTGGTTCTGTGGTCTGTGGTCTGTGGTCTGTGGTCTGTGGTCTGTGGTCTGTGGTCTGTGGTTCAGTGGTCTGTGGTCTGTGGTTCAGGTCTGTGGTCTGTGGTCTGTGGTCTGTGGTCTGTGGTCTGTGGTCTGTGGTTCTGTGGTCTGTGGTCTGTGGTCTGTGGTCTGTGGTCTGTGGTCTGTGGTCTGTGGTCTGTGGTCTGTGGTTCAGTGGTCTGTGGTCTGTGGTCTGTGGTCTGTGGTCTGTGGTCTGTGGTCTGTGGTCTGTGGTCTGTGGTCTGTGGTCTGTGGTTCAGTGGTTCAGTGGTCTGTGGTCTGTGGTCTGTGGTCTGTGGTCTGTGGTCTGTGGTCTGTGGTTCAGTGGTCTGTGGTCTGTGGTCTGTGGTCTGTGGTCTGTGGTCTGTGGTTCAGTGGTCTGTGGTCTGTGGTCTGTGGTCTGTGGTCTGTGGTCTGTGGTCTGTGGTCTGTGGTCTGTGGTCTGTGGTCTGTGGTCTGTGGTTCAGTGGTCTGTGGTCTGTGGTCTGTGGTTCTGTGGTCTGTGGTCTGTGGTCTGTGGTCTGTGGTCTGTGGTTCAGTGGTCTGTGGTTCAGGGTTCTGTGGTCTGTGGTCTGTGGTCTGTGGTCTGTGGTCTGTGGTCTGTGGTCTGTGGTCTGTGGTCTGTGGTTCAGTGGTCTGTGGTCTGTGGTCTGTGGTCTGTGGTTCAGTGGTTCAGGTGGTCTGTGGTCTGTGGTCTGTGGTCTGTGGTCTGTGGTCTGTGGTCTGTGGGTCTGTGGTTCGTGGTCTGTGGTCTGTGGTCTGTGGTCTGTGGTTCAAATGGTCTGTGGTCTGTGTGGTAATAGGGTCTGTGGTCTGTGGTCTGTGGTCTGTGGTTCAGGTCTGTGGTCTGTGGTCTGTGGTCTGTGGTCTGTGGTCTGTGGTCTGTGGTTCAGTGGTCTGTGGTCTGTGGTCTGTGGTCTGTGGTCTGTGGGTCTGTGGTCTGTGGTCTGTGTGGTTCAGTGGGTCTGTGGTCTGTGGTCTGTGGTCTGTGGTCTGTGGTCTGTGGTCTGTGGTCTGTGGTCTGTGGTTCAGTGGTCTGTGGTCTGTGGTCTGTGGTCTGTGGTCTGTGGTCTGTGGTTCAGTGGTCTGTGGTCTGTGGTCTGTGGTTCAGTGGTCTGTGGTCTGTGGTCTGTGGTCTGTGGTTCAGTGGTCTGTGGTCTGTGGTCTGTGGTCTGTGGTCTGTGGTCTGTGGTCTGTGGTCTGTGGTCTGTGGTCTGTGGTTAGGGTCTGTGGTCTGTGGTCTGTGGTCTGTGGTCTGTGGTCTGTGGTCTGTGGTCTGTGGTCTGTGGTCTGTGGTTCAGGGTCTGTGGTTCAGTGGTCTGTGGTCTGTGGTCTGTGGTCTGTGGTTCAGTGGTCTGTGGTCTGTGGTCTGTGGTCTGTGGTCTGTGGTCTGTGGTCTGTGGTCTGTGGTTCAGTGGTCTGTGGTCTGTGGTTCAGTGGTCTGTGGTCTGTGGTCTGTGGTCTGTGGTCTGTGGTTCAGGGTTAGGTCTGTGGTTCAGGGTCTGTGGTCTGTGGTCTGTGGTCTGTGGTTCAGTGGTCTGTGGTCTGTGGTCTGTGGTCTGTGGTCTGTGGTCTGTGGTCTGTGGTCTGTGGTTCAGTGGTCTGTGGTTCAGGTCTGTGGTCTGTGGTCTGTGGTCTGTGGTCTGTGGTTCAGTGGTCTGTGGTCTGTGGTCTGTGGTCTGTGGTCTGTGGTCTGTGGTTCAGGGTTAGGGTCTGTGGTCTGTGGTTCAGTGGTCTGTGTGGTTCAGTGTGGTCTGTGGTCTGTGGTCTGTGGTCTGTGGTCTGTGGTTCAGGGTCTGTGGTCTGTGGTCTGTGGTTCAGTGGTCTGTGGTCTGTGGTCTGTGGTCTGTGGTCTGTGGTCTGTGGTCTGTGGTCTGTGGTCTGTGGTTCAGGGTTCGTGGTCTGTGGTCTGTGGTCTGTGGTTCAGTGGTTCAGGGTCTGTGGTCTGTGGTCTGTGGTCTGTGGTTCAGTGGTCTGTGGTCTGTGGTCTGTGGTCTGTGGTCTGTGGTCTGTGGTCTGTGGTCTGTGGTCTGTGGTTCAGTGGTCTGTGGTCTGTGGTCTGTGGTTCAGTGGTCTGTGGTCTGTGGTCTGTGGTCTGTGGTCTGTGGTCTGTGGTTCAGTGGTCTGTGGTCTGTGGTCTGTGGTCTGTGGTTCAGTGGTCTGTGGTTCAGTGGTCTGTGGTCTGTGGTCTGTGGTTCAGTGGTCTGTGGTCTGTGGTTCAGTGGTCTGTGGTCTGTGGTCTGTGGTCTGTGGTCTGTGGTCTGTGGTCTGTGGTCTGTGGTCTGTGGTCTGTGGTCTGTGGTCTGTGGTCTGTGGTTCAGTGGTCTGTGGTCTGTGGTCTGTGGTCTGTGGTTCAGTGGTCTGTGGTCTGTGGTCTGTGGTCTGTGGTTCAGTGTGGGTCTGTGGTCTGTGGTCTGTGGTTCAGTGGTTAGGGTTCAGTGGTCTGTGGTCTGTGGTCTGTGGTCTGTGGTCTGTGTGGTCTGTGGTCTGTGGTCTGTGGTTCAGGGTCTGTGGTCTGTGGTCTGTGTGGTCTGTGGTCTGTGGTCTGTGGTCTGTGGTTCAGGGTCTGTGGTCTGTGGTCTGGGTTCAGTGGTCTGTGGTTCAGGGTCTGTGGTTCAGGGTCTGTGGTCTGTGGTCTGTGGTCTGTGGTCTGTGGTCTGTGGTCTGTGGTCTGTGGTTCAGTGGTCTGTGGTCTGTGGTCTGGGTGGTCTGTGGTTCAGTGGTCTGTGGTCTGTGGTCTGTGGTCTGTGGTTCAGTCTGGTTAGGGTCTGTGGTCCAGTCTGTGGTCTGTGGTCTGTGGTCTCGTTCAGGTCTGTGGTCTGTGGTCTGTGGTCTGTGGTCTGTGGTCTCAGTGTCTAGGGTCTGTGTGGTCTGTGGTCTGTGGTCTGTGGTCTGTGGTCTGTGGTCTGTGGTTCAGTGGTCTGTGGTTCAGTGGTCTGTGGTCTGTGGTCTGTGGTCTGTGGTTCTGTGGTCTGTGGTCTGTGGTCTGTGGTCTGTGGTTCAGTGGTCTGTGGTCTGTGGGTCTGTGGTTCAGGGTCTGTGGTCTGTGGTCTGTGGTCTGTGGTCTGTGGTCTGTGGTTCAGGTTCAGGGTCTGTGGTCTGTGGTCTGTGGTCTGTGGTCTGTGGTCAGGTCTGTGGTCAGTGGTCTGTGGTTCAGGGTCTGTGGTCTGTGGTCTGTGGTCTGTGGGTCTGTGGTCTGTGGTCTGTGGTCTGTGGTCTGTGGTCTGTGGTCTGTGGTTCAGGTTCAGGTCTGTGGTCTGTGGTCTGTGGTTCAGTGGTCTGTGGTCTGTGGTCTGTGGTCTGTGGTCTGTGGTTCAGGGTCTGTGGTCTGTGGTCTGTGGTCTGTGGTCTGTGGTCTGTGGTCTGTGGTCTGTGGTCTGTGGTCTGTGGTCTGTGGTTCAGGGTCTGTGGTCTGTGGTTCAGGGTCTGTGGTCTGTGGTCTGTGGTCTGTGGTCTGTGGTCTGTGGTCTGTGGTCTGTGGTCTGTGGTCTGTGGTCTGTGGTCTGTGGTCTGTGGTTCAGTGGTCTGTGGTCTGTGGTTCAGTGGTCTGTGGTCTGTGGTCTGGTGGTTCAGTGGTCTGTGGTCTGTGGTCTGTGGTTAGTGGTCTGTGGTCTGTGGTTCAGTGGTCTGTGGTCTGTGGTCTGTGGTCTGTGGTCTGTGGTCTGTGGTCTGTGGTCTGTGGTCTGTGGTTCAGTGGTCTGTGGTCTGTGGTCTGTGGTCTGTGGTCTGTGGTCTGTGGTCTGTGGTTAGGGTCTGTGGTCTGTGGTTCAGGGGTCTGTGGTCTGTGGTCTGTGGTCTGTGGTTCAGGTCTGTGGTCTGTGGTCTGTGGTTCTGTGGTCTGTGGTCTGTGGTTCAGTGGTCTGTGGTCTGTGGTCTGTGGTCTGTGGTCTGTGGTCTGTGGTCTGTGGTCTGTGGTTCAGTGGTCTGTGGTCTGTGGTCTGTGGTCTGTGGTTCAGTGGTCTGTGGTCTGTGGTCTGTGGTCTGTGGTCTGTGGTCTGTGGTCTGTGGTTCAGTGGTCTGTGGTCTGTGGTCTGTGGTCTGTGGTCTGTGGTCTGTGGTCTGTGGTCTGTGGTCTGTGGTTCAGTGGTCTGTGGTCTGTGGTCTCAGTGGTCTGTGGTCTGTGGTCTGTGGTTCAGGTTCTGTGGTCTGTGGTCTGTGGTCTGTGGTCTGTGGTCTGTGGTCTGTGGTCTGTGGTTCAGTGGTTCAGTGGTCTGTGGTCTGTGGTCTGTGGTCTGTGGTCTGTGGTCTGTGGTCTGTGGTCTGTGGTCTGTGGTTCAGTGGTCTGTGGTCTGTGGTCTGTGGTCTGTGGTCTGTGGTCTGTGGTTCAGTGGTCTGTGGTCTGTGGTCTGTGGTCTGTGGTCTGTGGTCTGTGGTTCTGTGGTTAGGGTTCTGTGGTCTGTGGTTCAGGGTCTGTGGTCTGTGGTCTGTGGTCTGTGGTCTGTGGTTCAGTGGTCTGTGGTTCAGTGGTCTGTGGTCTGTGGTCTGTGGTTCAGTGGTCTGTGGTCTGTGGTCTGTGGTTCAGTGGTTCAGGGTCTGTGGTCTGTGGTCTGTGGTCTGTGGTCTGTGGTCTGTGGTCTGTGGTCTGTGGTCTGTGGGTCTGTGGTCTGTGGTCTGTGGTCTGTGGTCTGTGGTCTGTGGTCTGTGGTCTGTGGTCTGTGGTCTGTGGTCTGTGGTCTGTGGTTCAGTGGTCTGTGGTCTGTGGTCAGGGTGGTCTGTGGTTCAGTGGTTCCAGTGGTTCCAGGTCTGTGGTCTGTGGTCTGTGGTCTGTGGTCTGTGGTCTGTGGTCTGTGGTCTGTGGTCTGTGGTCTGTGGTCTGTGGTCTGTGGTCTGTGGTCTGTGGTCTGTGGTTCAGTGGTCTGTGGTCTGTGGTCTGTGGTCTGTGGTCTGTGGTTCAGTGGTCTGTGGTCTGTGGTCTGTGGTCTGTGGTTCAGTGGTTCAGTGGTCTGTGGTCTGTGGTCTGTGGTCTGTGGTCTGTGGTTCTGTGGTCTGTGGTTCAGTGGTCTGTGGTTCAGGTCTGTGGTTAGGGTCTGTGGTCTGTGGTTAGGGGGTTCAGTGGTTCAGTGGTCTGTGGGTCTGTGGTTCAGTGGTCTGTGGTTAGTGGTCTGTGGTCTGTGGTCTGTGGTCTGTGGGGTCTGGGGGTCTGTGGTCTGTGGTTAGGGTCTGTGGTCTGTGGTTCAGGTCTGTGGTCAGGGTCTGTGGTCTGTGGTCTGTGGTTCAGTGGTCTGTGGTCTGTGGTCTGTGGTCTGTGGTTCAGTGGTCTGTGGTCTGTGGTCTGTGGTCTGTGGTCTGTGGTCTGTGGTCTGTGGTCTGTGGTCTGTGGTCTGTGGTCTGTGGTCTGTGGTTCAGTGGTCTGTGGTTCTGTGGTCTGTGGTCTGTGGTCTGTGGTCTGTGGTCTGTGGTCTGTGGTTCAGTGGTCTGTGGTCTGTGGTCTGTGGTCTGTGGTCTGTGGTCTGTGGTCTGTGGTCTGTGGTCTGTGGTCTGTGGTTCAGTGGTTCAGTGGTCTGTGGTCTGTGGTCTGTGGTCTGTGGTTCAGTGGTCTGTGGTCTGTGGTTCAGTGGTTAGGGTCTGTGGTCTGTGGTCTGTGGTCTGTGGTCTGTGGTCTGTGGTCTGTGGTTCAGTGGTCTGTGGTCTGTGGTCTGTGGTCTGTGGTCTGTGGTCTGTGGTCTGTGGTCTGTGGTTCAGGGTCTGTGGTCTGTGGTCTGTGGTCTGTGGTCTGTGGTTCAGTGGTCTGTGGTCTGTGGTCTGTGGTCTGTGGTCTGTGGTCTGTGGTCTGTGGTCTGTGGTCTGTGGTCTGTGGTCTGTGGTTCAGGGTCTGTGGTCTGTGGTCTGTGGTCTGTGGTCTGTGGTTCTGTGGTCTAGGGTCTGTGGTCTGTGGTTCAGTGGTCTGTGGTCTGTGGTCTGTGGTCTGTGGTCTGTGGTCTGTGGTCTGTGTGGTCTGTGGTTCAGTGGTCTGTGGTCTGTGGTCTGTGGTCTGTGGTTAGGGTCTGTGGTCTGTGGTCTGTGGTCTGTGGTTCTGTGGTCTGTGGTCTGTGGTCTGTGGTCTGTGGTCTGTGGTCTGTGGTTCAGGGTCTGTGGTCTGTGGTCTGTGGGTCTGTGGTCTGTGGTCTGTGGTTCAGTGGTCTGTGGTCTGTGGTCTGTGGTCTGTGGTCTGTGGTCTGTGGTCTGTGGTCTGTGGTCTGTGGTCTGTGGTTCAGGGTCTGTGGTCTGTGGTTCAGTGGTCTGTGGTCTGTGGTCTGTGGTTCAGGGTCTGTGGTCTGTGGTCTGTGGTTAGGTCTGTGGTCTGTGGTCTGTGGTCTGTGGTCTGTGGTCTGTGGTCTGTGGTCTCGGGTCTGTGGTCTGTGGTCTGTGGTCTGTGGTCTGGGTCTGTGGTCTGTGGTCTCAGTGGTTCAGGTCTGTGGTCAGTGGTCTGTGGTCTGTGGTCTGTGGTCTGTGGTTCAGTGGTCTGTGGTCTGTGGTCTGTGGTCTGGTTCAGGGGTCTGTGGTTCAGTGGTCTGTGGTTCAGGGTTAGGGTCTGTGGTCTGTGGTCTGTGTGGTCTGTGGTCTGTGGTCTGTGGTCTGTGGTCTGTGGTCTGTGGTCTCAGTGGTCTGTGGTCTGTGGTCTGTGGTCTGTGGTCTGGTCTGTGGTCTGTGGTTCAGTGGTCTGTGGTCTGTGGTTCGTGGTCTGTGGTCTGTGGTCTGTGGTCTGTGGTCTGTGGTCTGTGGTCTGTGGTTCAGTGGTCTGTGGTCTGTGGTCTGTGGTCTGTGGTCTGTGGTCTGTGGTCTGTGGTCTGTGGTCTGTGGTCTGTGGTCTGTGGTCTGTGGTTCAGTGGTCTGTGGTCTGTGGTCTGTGGTCTGTGGTCTGTGGTCTGTGGTCTGTGGTCTGTGGTCTGTGGTCTGTGGTCTGTGGTCTGTGGTTCAGTGGTTAGGGTCTGTGGTCTGTGGTCTGTGGTCTGTGGTCTGTGGTCTGTGGTTCAGTGGTCTGTGGTCTGTGGTCTGTGGTCTGTGTGGTCTGTGGTCTGTGGTCTGTGGTCTGTGGTCTGTGGTTCAGGGTCTGTGGTCTGTGGTCTGTGGTCTGTGGTTAGGTCTGTGGTCTGTGGTCTGTGGTCTGTGGTCTGTGGTCTGTGGTCTGTGGTCTGTGGTCTGTGGTCTGTGGTTCAGTGGTCTGTGGTCTGTGGTCTGTGGTTCAGTGGTCTGTGGTCTGTGGTTCTGTGGTCTGTGGTCTGTGGTCTGTGGTTCAGGGTCTGTGGGGTTCAGGGTCTGTGGTTCAGTGTGGTCTGTGGTCTGTGGTCTGTGGTCTGTGGTCTGTGGTCTGTGGTCTGTGGTCTGTGGTCTGTGGTTCAGTGGTCTAGGTCTGTGGTCTGTGGTCTGTGGTCTGTGGTCTGTGGTTCAGTGGTCTGTGGTCTGTGGTCTGTGGTCTGGGGTCTGTGGTTCAGTGGTTCAGGTCTGTGGTCTGTGGTCTGTGGTCTGGGTCTGTGGTCTGTGGTCTGGGGTCTGTGGTCTGTGGTCTGTGGTCTGTGGTTCAGTGGGTCTGTGGTTCAGGGTCTGTGGTCTGTGGTCTGTGGTCTGTGGTTCTGTGGTCTGTGGTCTGTGGTCTGTGGTCTGTGGTCTGTGGTCTGTGGTCTGTGGTCTGTGGTTCAGTGGTCTGTGGTCTGTGGTTCAGTGGTCTGTGGTCTGTGGTCTGTGGTCTGTGGTCTGTGGTCTGTGGTCTGTGGTTCAGTGGTCTGTGGTCTGTGGTCTGTGGTTCAGTGGTTCAGTGGTCTGTGGTCTGTGGTTCAGGGTCTGTGGTCTGTGGTCTGTGGTCTGTGGTTCTGTGGTCTGTGGTCTGGTCTGTGGTCTGTGGTCTGTGGTCTGTGGTCTGTGGTCTGTGGTCTGTGGTCTGTGGTCTGTGGTCTGTGGTCTGTGGTTCAGTGGTCTGTGGTCTGTGGTCTGTGGTTCAGTGGTCTGTGGTCTGTGGTCTGTGGTCTGTGGTCTGTGGTCTGTGGTCTGTGGTCTGTGGTCTGTGGTTCAGTGGTCTGTGGTCTGTGTGGTCTGTGGTCTGTGGTCTGTGGTCTAGGGTCTGTGGTCTGTGGTCTGTGGTTCAGTGGTCTGTGGTCTGTGGTCTGTGGTTCAGTGGTCTGTGGTTCAGTGGTTCAGGGTTAGGTCTGTGGTCTGTGGTTCAGGGTCTGTGGTCTGTGGTCTGTGGTCTGTGGTCTGTGGTCTGTGGTCTGTGGTCTGTGGTCTGTGGTCTGTGGTCTGTGGTCTGTGGTCTGTGGTCTGTGGTTCAGTGGTCTGTGGTCTGTGGTCTGTGGTCTGTGGTCTGTGGTCTGTGGTCTGTGGTTCTGTGGTCTGTGGTTCAGTGGTCTGTGGTCTGTGGTCTGTGGTCTGTGGTCTGTGGTCTGTGGTCTGTGGTTCAGTGGTCTGTGGTCTGTGGTCTGTGGTTCAGTGGTCTGTGGTCTGTGGTCTGTGGTCTGTGTGGTCTGTGGTCTGTGGTCTGTGGTCTGTGGTCTGTGGTCTGTGGTCTGTGGTCTGTGGTCTGTGGTTCAGTGGTCTGTGGTCTGTGGTCTGGGGTCTGTGGTCTGTGGTCTGTGGTTCAGTGGTCTGTGGTCTGTGGTCTGTGGTTCAGTGGTCTGTGGTCTGTGGTCTGTGGTCTGTGGTCTGTGGTCTGTGGTTCAGGGTTCTGTGGTCTGTGGTCTGTCTGTGGTCTGTGGTTCAGGGTCTGTGGTCTGTGGTTCAGTGGTCTGTGGTTCAGTGGTCTGTGGTCTGTGGTCTGTGGTCTGTGGTCTGTGGTCTGTGGTTCAGTGGTCTGTGGTCTCAGGGTCTGTGGTTCAGTGGTCTGTGGTCTGTGGTCTGTGGTCTGTGGTCTGTGGTTAGGGTCTGTGGTCTGTGGTCTGTGGTCTGGGGTCTGTGGTCTGTGGTCTGTGGTCTGTGGTCTGTGGTCTGTGGTCTGTGGTCTGTGGTCTGTGGTTAGGGTCTGTGGTCTGTGGTCT
This sequence comes from Warburgia ugandensis, assembly GCA_035236585.1. Taxonomy (NCBI): domain Eukaryota; kingdom Viridiplantae; phylum Streptophyta; class Magnoliopsida; order Canellales; family Canellaceae; genus Warburgia; species Warburgia ugandensis. Next base: position 106,058,922 of record CP141126.1, read on the forward strand.
GTGGTCTGTGGTCTGTGGTCTGTGGTCTGTGGTTCAGTGGTCTGTGGTTCAGTGGTCTGTGGTCTGTGGTCTGTGGTCTGTGGTCTGTGGTCTGTGGTCTGTGGTCTGTGGTCTGTGGTCTGTGGTCTGTGGTCTGTGGTCTGTGGTTCAGGGTCTGTGGTCTGTGGTCTGTGGTCTGTGGTCTGTGGTTCAGTGGTCTGTGGTCTGTGGTCTGTGGTCTGTGGTCTGTGGTCTGTGGTTCTGTGGTCTGTGGTTCTGTGGTTAGGGTCTGTGGTCTGTGGTCTGTGGTCTGTGGTCTGTGGTCTGTGGTTCAGTGGTCTGTGGTCTGTGGTCTGTGGTCTGTGGTCTCGTGGTTCAGTGGTCTGTGGTCTGTGGTCTGTGGTCTGTGGTCTGTGGTCTGTGGTCTGTGGTCTGTGGTCTGTGGTCTGTGGTCTGTGGTCTGTGGTCTGTGGTTCAGGTCTGTGGTCTGTGGTCTGTGGTCTGTGGTCTGTGGTCTGTGGTCTGTGGTCTGTGGTTCAGTGGTCTGTGGTCTGTGGTCTGTGGTCTGTGGTCTGTGGTCTGTGGTCTGTGGTCTGTGGTTCGTGGTCTGTGGTCTGTGGTCTGTGGTCTGTGGTCTGTGTGGTCTGTGGTCTGTGGTCTGTGGTCTGTGGTTCAGTGGTCTGTGGTTAGGGTCTGTGGTTAGGGTCTGTGGTCTGTGGTCTGTGGTCTGTGGTCTGTGGTCTGTGTGGTCTAGGGTCTGTGGTCTCGTGGTCTGTGGTCTGTGGTTCAGTGTGGTCTGTGGTCTGTGGTTCAGGGTGGGTGGTCTGTGGTCTGTGGTCTGTGGTCTGTGGGTTAGGGTCTGTGGTTCTGTGGTCTGTGGTCTGTGGTCTGTGGTCTGTGGTCTGTGGTCTGTGGTCTGTGGTTCAGGTCTGTGGTCTGTGGTCTGTGGTTCAGTGGTCTGTGGTCTGTGGTTCAGTGGTCTGTGGTCTGTGGTCTGTGGTCTGTGGTCTGTGGTCTGTGGTCTGTGGTCTGTGGTTCAGTGGTCTGTGGTCTGTGGTCTGTGGTCTGTGGTTCTGTGGTCTGTGGTTCAGGGTCTGTGGTCTGTGGTCTGTGGTCTGTGGTCTGTGGTCTGTGGTTCTGTGGTCTGTGGTTCAGGGTCTGTGGTCTGTGGTCTGTGGTCTGTGGTCTGTGGTCTGTGGTCTGTGGTCTGTGGTCTGTGGTCTGTGGTCTGTGGTCTGTGGTCTGTGGTCTGTGGTCTGTGGTCTGTGGTTCAGTGGTCTGTGGTCTGTGGTTCAGTGGTTCAGGGTCTGTGGTCAGTGGTTAGTGGTCTGTGGTCTGTGGTCTGTGGTCTGTGGTTAGGGTCTGTGGTCTGTGGTCTGTGGTCTGTGGTCTGTGGTTCAGGGTCTGTGGTCTGTGGTCTGTGGTCTGTGGTCTGGGGTCTGTGGTCTGTGGTCTGTGGTCTGTGGTTCAGGGGTCAGGTCTGTGGTCTGTGGTCTGTGGTCTGTGGTTAGGGTTCAGGGTCTGTGGTCTGTGGTCTGTGGTCTGTGGTCTGTGGTTCAGGGTCTGTGGTCTGTGGTTCAGGGTCTGTGGTCTGTGGTCTGTGGTCTGTGGTTCAGTGGTCTGTGGTCTGTGGTTCAGGGTCTGTGGTCTGTGGTTCAGTGGTCTGTGGTCTGTGGTTCAGTGGTCTGTGGTCTGTGGTCTGTGGTTCTGTCTGTGGTTAGGGTCTGTGGTCTGTGGTCTGTGGTCTGTGGTCTGTGGTCTGTGGTCTGTGGTCTGTGGTCTGTGGTCTGTGGTCTGTGGTCTGTGGTCTGTGGTCTGTGGTTCAGTGGTCTGTGGTCTGTGGTTCAGGGTCTGTGGTCTGTGGTCTGTGGTCTGTGGTCTGTGGTCTGTGGTCTGTGGTCTGTGGTCTGTGGTCTGTGGTTCAGTGGTCTGTGGTCTGTGGTCTGTGGTCTGTGGTCTGTGGTCTGTGGTTCTGTGGTCTGTGGTCTGTGGTCTGTGGTTCAGTGGTCTGTGGTCTGTGGTCTGTGGTCTGTGGTTCAGTGGTTCAGTGGTTCGTGGTCTGTGGTCTGTGGTCTGTGTGGTCTGTGGTCTGTGGTTCAGTGGTCTGTGGTCTGTGGTCTGTGGTCTGTGGTTCAGTGGTCTGTGGTCTGTGGTCTGTGGTCTGTGGTTCAGTGGTCTGTGGTCTGTGGTCTGTGGTCTGTGGTCTGTGGTCTGTGGTTCAGTGGTCTGTGGTCTGTGGTCTGTGGTCTGTGGTCTGTGGTTCAGTGGTCTGTGGTCTGTGGTCTGTGGTCTGTGGTCTGTGGTCTGTGGTCTGTGGTCTGTGGTCTGTGGTCTGTGGTTCAGTGGTCTGTGGTCTGTGGTCTGTGGTTCAGTGGTCTGTGGTCTGTGGTCTGTGGTCTGTGGTCTGTGGTCTGTGGTCTGTGGTCTGTGGTCTGTGGTTCAGTGGTCTGTGGTCTGTGGTTCAGTGGTCTGTGGTCTGTGGTTCAGTGGTCTGTGGTTCAGTGGTCTGTGGTCTGTGGTCTGTGGTCTGTGGTCTGTGGTCTGTGGTTCAGTGGTCTGTGGTCTGTGGTTCAGTGGTCTGTGGTCTGTGGTTCAGTGGTCTGTGGTCTGTGGTCTGTGGTCTGTGGTCTGTGGTCTGTGGTCTGTGGTCTGTGGGTCTGTGGTCTGTGGTTCAGTGGTCTGTGGTCTGGTCTGTGGTCTGTGGTCTGTGGTCTGTGGTCTGTGGTCTGTGGTCTGTGGTTCAGTGGTCTGTGGTCTGTGGTCTGTGGTCTGTGGTCTGTGTGGTCTGTGGTCTGTGGTCTGTGGTCTGTGGTCTGTGGTCTGTGGTCTGTGGTTCAGGTCTGTGGTCTGTGGTCTGTGGTCTGTGGTCTGTGGTCTGTGGTCTGTGGTCTGTGGTTCAGTGGTCTGTGGTCTGTGGTCTGTGTCTGTGGTCTGTGGTTAGGGTCTGTGGTTCAGTGGTCTGTGGTCTGTGGTTCAGGTTAGGTCTGTGGTCTGTGGTCTGTGGTCTGTGGTCTGTGGTCTGTGGTCTGTGGTCTGTGGTCTGTGGTCTGTGGTCTGTGGTTCAGGGTCTGTGGTCTGTGGTCTGTGGTCTGTGGTCTGTGGTCTGTGGTCTGTGGTTAGGGTCTGTGGTCTGTGGTCTGTGGTCTGTGGTCTGTGGTCTGTGGTCTGTGGTCTGTGGTTCAGTGGTTAGGGGTTCTGTGGTCTGTGGTCTGTGGTCTGTGGTCTGTGGTCTGTGGTTCAGTGGTCTGTGGTCTGTGGTCTGTGGTCTGTGGTCTGTGGTCTGTGGTCTGTGGTCTGTGGTTAGGGTCTGTGGTCTGTGGTCTGTGGTTAGTGGTCTGTGGTCTGTGGTCTGTGGTCTGTGGTCTGTGGTCTGTGGTCTGTGGTCTGTGGTCTGTGGTTCAGTGGTCTGTGGTCTGTGGTCTGTGGTCTGTGGTCTGTGGTCTGTGGTCTGTGGTTCAGGGTTCAGTGGTCTGTGGTCTGTGGTCTGTGGTCTGTGGTCTGTGGTCTGTGGTCTGTGGTTCAGTGGTCTGTGGTCTGTGTGGTCTGTGGTCTGTGGTCTGTGGTCTGTGGTCTGTGGTCTGTGGTCTGTGGTCTGTGGTCTGTGGTCTGTGGTTCTGTGGTCTGTGGTCTGTGGTCTGTGGTTCAGGGTTCTGTGGTCTGTGGTCTGTGGTCTGTGGTCTGTGGTCTGTGGTCTGTGGTCTGTGTGGTCTGTGGTTCGTGGTTCAGGGTCTGGGGTTCGTGGTTCAGGGTCTGTGGTCTGTGGTCTGTGGTTCAGTGGTCTGTGGTCTGTGGTCTGTGGTCTGTGGTCTGTGGTCTGTGGTCTGTGGTTCAGTGGTCTGTGGTTCTGTGGTCTGTGGTCTGTGGTCTGTGGTTCAGGGTCTGTGGTTAGGGTCTGTGGTCTGTGGTCTGTGGTTCAGTGGTCTGTGGTCTGTGGTCTGTGGTCTGTGGTCTGTGGTCTGTGGTCTGTGGTCTGTGGTTAGTGGTCTGTGGTTAGGGTCTGTGGTCTGTGGTCTGTGGTCTGTGTGGTCTGTGGTCTGTGGTCTGTGGTTCAGTGGTCTAGTGGTCTGTGGTTAGGGTCTGTGGTCTGTGGTCTGTGGTCTGTGGTCTGTGGTCTGTGGTCTGTGGTCTGTGGTTAGGTCTGTGGTCTGTGGTCTGTGGTCTGTGGTCTGTGGTTCAGTGGTCTGTGGTCTGTGGTTCAGTGGTTCAGGGTCTGTGGTCTGTGGTCTGTGGTCTGTGGTTAGTGGTCTGTGGTCTAGGGTCTGTGGTCTGTGGTCTGTGGTTCAGTGGTCTGTGGGTCTGTGGGTCTGTGGTCTGTGGTCTGTGGTCTGTGGTCTGTGGTCTGTGGTCTGTGGTCTGTGGTCTGTGGTCTGTGGTCTGTGGTCTGTGGTCTGTGGTCTGTGGTCTGTGGTCTGTGGTCTGTGGTCTGTGGTCTGTGGTCTGTGGTCTGTGGTTAGGGTCTGTGGTCTGTGGTTCAGTGGTCAGGTCTGTGGTCTGTGGTCTGTGGTCTGTGGTCTGTGGTCTGTGGTTCGTGGTCTGTGGTTCAGGGTCTGTGGTCTGTGGTCTGTGGTCTGTGGTTCTGTGGTCTGGGGTCTGTGGTCTGTGGTCTGTGGTCTGTGGTCTGTGGTCTGTGGTCTGTGGTTCAGTGGTCTGTGGTTCAGGTTAGGGTCTGTGGTCTGTGGTCTGTGGTTCAGTGGTCTGTGGTCTGTGGTCTGTGGTTCAGGGTCTGTGGTCTGTGGTCTGTGGTCTGTGGTTCAGTGGTCTGTGGTCTGGGGTCTGTGGTCTGTGGTTCAGTGGTCTGTGGTCTGTGGTCTGTGGTTCAGTGGTCTGTGGTCTGTGGTCTGTGGTCTGTGGTTAGGGTCTGTGGTCTGTGGTCTGTGGTTCAGTGGTCTGTGGTCTAGGGTCTGTGGTCTGTGGTCTGTGGTCTGGGTCTGGTTCAGGTCTGTGGTCTGTGGTCTGTGGTTCAGTGGTCTGTGGTCTGTGGTCTGTGGTCTGTGGTCTGTGGTCTGTGGTTGTGGTCTGTGGTCTGTGGTTCAGTGGTCTGTGGTTCTGTCTGTGGTCTGTGGTCTGTGGTCTGTGGTCTGTGGTTAGGGTCTGTGGTCTGTGGTCTGTGGTCTGTGGTCTCGTGGTCTGTGGTCTGTGGTCTGTGGTCTGTGGTCTGTGGTTCAGTGGTCTGTGGTCTGTGGTCTGTGGTCTGTGGTTCAGTGGTCTGTGGTCTGTGGTCTGTGGTCTGTGGTCTGGGTTCTGTGGTCTGTGGTTCAGTGGTCTGTGGTCTGTGGTCTGTGGTCTGTGGTCTGTGGTCTGTGGTCTGTGGTCTGTGGTCTGTGGTCTGTGGTCTGTGGTCTGTGGTTAGGGTCTGTGGTCTGTGGTCTGTGGTCTGTGGTCTGTGGTCTGTGGTTCAGTGGTCTGTGGTCTGTGGTTCAGGTCTGTGGTCTGTGGTCTGTGGTCTGTGGTCTGTGGTCTGTGGTCTGTGGTTCAGTGGTCTGTGGTCTGTGGTCTGTGGTCTGTGGTCTGTGGTCTGTGTGGTCTGTGGTCTGTGGTCTGTGGTTCAGGGTCTGTGGTTCTGTGGTCTGTGGTCTGTGGTCTGTGGTCTGTGGTCTGTGGTTCAGTGGTTCAGGGTCTGTGGTCTGTGGTCTGTGGTCTGTGGTCTGTGGTCTGTGGTCTGTGGTTCAGTGGTTCTGTGGTCTGTGGTTCTGTGGTCTGTGGTCTGTGGTTAGGGTCTGTGGTCTGTGGTTAGGGTCTGTGGTCTGTGGTTCAGTGGTCTGTGGTTCAGGTCTGTGGTCTGTGGTCTGTGGTCTGTGGTCTGTGGTCTGTGGTCTGGTTCAGTGGTCTGTGGTTCAGGGTCTGTGGTCTGTGGTCTGTGGTTCTGGGTCTGTGGTCTGTGGTTCAGTGGTCTGTGGTCTGTGGTCTGTGGTCTGTGGTCTGTGGTTCAGTGGTCTGTGGTTCAGGTTAGGGTCTGTGGTCTGTGGTCTGTGGTCTGTGGTCTGTGGTTCAGTGGTCTGTGGTCTGTGGTCTGTGGTCTGTGGTCTGTGGTCTGTGGTCTGTGGTCTGTGGTCTGTGGTCTGTGGTCTAGGGTTCAGTGGTCTGTGGTCTGTGGTCTGTGGTCTGTGGTCTGTGGTCTGTGGTTCAGTGGTCTGTGGTCTGTGGTCTGTGGTTCAGTGGTCTGTGGTCTGTGGTTCAGGGTCTGTGGTTCAGTGGTCTGTGGTCTGTGGTCTGTGGTCTGTGGTCTGTGGTCTGTGGTCTGTGGTCTGTGGTTCAGTGGTCTGTGGTCTGTGGTCTGTGGTCTGTGGTCTGTGGTTAGGGTCTGTGGTTCTGTGGTCTGTGGTCTCGTGGTCTGTGGTCTGTGGTCTGTGGTCTGTGGTCTGTGGTCTGTGGTTCTGTGGTCTGTGGTCTGTGGTTAGTGGTCTGTGGTCTGTGGTCTGTGGTCTGTGGTTCAGTGGTCTGTGGTCTGTGGTCTGTGGTCTGTGGTTCAGGGTTAGGGTCTGTGGTCTGTGGTTAGTGGTCTGTGGTCTGTGGTCTGTGGTTCGTGGTCTGTGGTCTGTGGTTCAGGTCTGTGGTCTGTGGTCTGTGGTTCAGTGGTCTGTGGTCTGTGGTCTGTGGTCTGTGGTCTGTGGTCTGTGGTTCAGGGTCTGTGGTCTGTGGTCTGTGGTTCAGGTTAGGGTCTGTGGTTCGTGGTCTGTGGTCTGTGGTCTGTGGTCTGTGGTCTGTGGTCTGTGGTTCAGTGGTCTGTGGTCTGTGGTTCTGTGGTCTGTGGTCTGTGGTCTGTGGTTCGTGGTCTGTGGTCTCGTGGTTAGGGGTCTGTGGTCTGTGGGTCTGTGGTCTGTGGTCTGTGGTCTGTGGTTCAGTGGTCTGTGGTCTGTGGTCTGTGGTCTGTGGTCTGTGGTCTGTGGTCTGTGGTTCAGTGGTCTGTGGTTCAGTGGTTAGGGTCTGTGGTTCAGTGGTCTGTGAGGTCTGTGGTCTGTGGTTCTGTGGTCTGTGGTCTGTGGTCTGTGGTCTGTGGTTCAGGGTCTGTGGTCTGTGGTTCTGTGGTCTGTGGTCTGTGGTTAGGTTCTTGGTCTGTGGTCTGTGGTTCTGTGGTTAGTGGTTCAGTGGTCTGTGGTCTGTGGTCTGTGGTCTGTGTGGTCTGTGGGGGTTCAGTGGTCTGTGGTCTGTGGTCTGTGGTTCTGTGGTCTGTGGTTCAGGGTCTGTGGTCTGTGGTCTGTGGTCTGTGGTCTGGTGGTCTGTGGTTCAGGGTTCTGTGGTCTGTGGTCTGTGGTCTGTGGTTCAGTGGTCTGTGGTTCAGGGTCTGTGGTCTGTGGTCTGTGGTTCTGTGGTCTGTGGTCTGTGGGTTAGGGTCTGTGGTCTAGGGTGGTCTGTGGTTCAGGGTTCAGTGGTCTGTGGTGTCTGTGGTCTGTGGTCTGTGGTCTGTGGTCTGTGGTTCGTGGTTCAGTGGTCTGTGGTTCTGTGGTCTGTGGTCTGTGGTCTGTGGTCTGTGGTTCAGTGTGGTCTGTGGTCTGTGGTCTGGGTGTCTGTGGTCTGTGGTCTGTGGTCTGTGGGTCTAGGTTAGGGTCTGTGGTTCAGTGGTCTGTGGTCTGTGGTCTGTGGTCTGTGGTCTGTGGTCTGTGGTCTGTGGTCTGTGGTTGTGGTCTGTGGTCTGTGGTCTGTGGTTCAGTGGTTCTGTGGTCTGTGGTCTGTGGTCTGTGGTTCAGTGGTTCAGTGGTCTGTGGTCTGTGGTCTGTGGTCTGTGGTCTGTGGTCTGTGGTCTGTGGTCTGTGGTTCAGTGGTCTGGGTGGTCTGTGGTCTGTGGTCTCAGGTTAGGGTCTGTGGTCTGTGGTCTGTGGTCTGTGGTCTGTGGTCTGTGGTTCAGTGGTCTGTGGTCTGTGGTCTGTGGTCTGTGGTCTGTGGTCTGTGGTCTGTGGTCTGTGGTTCAGTGGGTCTGTGGTCTGTGGTCTGTGGTCTGTGGTTCAGTGGTCTGTGGTCTGTGGTCTCTAGGGTTCAGGTCTGTGGTCTGTGGTTCCTGTGGTCTAGTGGTCTGTGGTCTGTGGTCTAGGGTCTGTGGGTCTGTGGTCTGTGGTTCTGTGGTTAGGTCTGTGGTCTGTGGTCTGTGTAGGTCTGTAGGGTCTGTGGTCTGTGGTCTGTGGTTGTGGTCTGTGGTCTGTGGTCTGTGGTCTGTGGTTCAGTGGTCTGTGGTCTGTGGTCTGTGGTCTGTGGTTCAGTGGTCTGTGGTTCAGTGGTCTGTGGTCTGTGGTCTGTGGTCTGTGGTCTGTAGTGGTCTGTGGTCTAGGTTCAGTGGTCTGTGGTCTGTGGTTCAGTGGTCTGTGGTCTGTGGTTCAGGTCTGTGGTCTGTGGTCTGTGGTTCAGGTCTGTGGTTCAGTGGTCTGTGGTCTGTGGTCTGTGGTCTGTGGTCTGTGGTTCAGTGGTCTGTGGTCTGTGGTCTGTGGTTCAGTGGTCTGTGGTCTCAGTGGTTCAGTGGTGGTCTGTGGTCTGTGGTTCAGTAGGTCTGTGGTCTGTGGTCTGTGGTCTGTGGTCTGTGGTCTGTGGTTCAGTGGTCTGTGGTCTGTGGTCTGTAGGTCTGTGGTCTGTGGTCTGTGGTCTGTGGTCTGTGGTCTGTGGTTCAGTGGTCTGTGGTCTGTGGTCTGTGGTCTGTGGTCTGTGGTCTGTGGTTCAGGGTCTGTGGTTCAGTCTGTGGTCTGTGGTCTGTGGTCTGTGGTTCAGGGTCTGTGGTCTGTGGTTCAGTGGTCTGTGGTCTGGTGGTCTGTGGTCTGTGGTCTGTGGTCTGTGGTCTGTGGTCTGTGGTCTGTGGTCTGTGGTCTGTGGTCTGTGGTCTGTGGTTAGGGGTCTGTGGTCTGTGGTCTGTGGTCTGGGGTCTGTGGTCTGTGGTCTGTGGTCTGTGGTTCAGTGGTCTGTGGTCTGTGGTCTGTGGTCTGTGGTCTGTGGTCTGTGGTCTGTGGTCTGTGGTCTGTGTGGTCTGTGGTTCAGTGGTCTGTGGTCTGTGGTTCAGTGGTCTGTGGTCTGTGGTCTGTGGTTCTGTGGTCTGTGGTCTGTGGTCTCAGGTTAGGGTCTGTGGTCTGTGGTCTGTGGTCTGTGGTCTGTGGTCTGTGGTCTGTGGTCTGTGGTCTGTGGTCTGTGGTCTGTGGTCTGTGGTTAGTGGTTCTGTGGTCTGTGGTCTGTGGTCTGTGGTTCAGTGGTTAGGGTCTGTGGTCTGTGGTCTGTGGTCTGTGGTTCAGTGGTCTGTGGTCTGTGGTCTGTGGTCTGTGGTCTGTGGTCTGTGGTCTGTGGTCTGTGTGGTTCAGTGGTCTGTGGTCTGTGGTCTGTGGTCTGTGGTCTGTGGTTAGGGTCTGTGGTCTGTGGTCTGTGGTTCAGTGTCAGGTCTGTGGTCTGTGGTCTGTGGTCTGTGGTCTGTGGTCTGTGGTTAGGGTCTGTGGTTCAGTGGTTCAGGGTCTGTGGTCTGTGGTCTGTGGTCTGTGGTCTGTGGTCTGTGGTTCAGGGTCTGTGGTCTGTGGTCTGTGGTCTGTGGGTTCATGTGGTCTGTGGTCTGTGTGGTCTGTGGTTAGGGTCTGTGGTCTGTGGTCTGTGGTCTCGTGGTCTGTGGTCTGTGGTCTGTGGTCTGTGGTCTGTGGTTCAGGTCTGTGGTCTGTGGTTAGGGGTCTGTGGTCTGGGGGTTAGTGGTTCTGTGGTCTGTGGTCTGTGGTCTCGTGGTCTGTGGTCTGTGGTCTGTGGTTCAGGTCTGTGGTCGTGGTCTGTGGTCTGTGGTTCTGTGGTCTGTGGTCTGTGGTTCAGGGTCTGTGGTTCAGGTCTGTGGTCTGTGGTCTGTGGTTCAGGGTCTGTGTGGTCTGTGGTGGTTCAGTGGTTCAGTGGTCTCAGGTCTGTGGTCTGTGGTCTGTGGTTCTGTGGTCTGTGGTCTGTGGTCTGTGGTCTGTGTGGTTCTGTGGTCTGTTAGGTCTGTGGTCTGTCTGTGGTCTGTGGTCTGTGGTTCAGTGGTCTGTGGTGGTCTGTGGTCTGTGGTCTGTGTGGTCTGTGGTCTGTGGTTCAGTGGTCTGTGGTCTGTGGTCTTCAGTGGTCTGTGGTTCAGTGTCTGTGGTCTGTGGTTCCAGGGTGGTCTGTGGTTCAGTGGTCTGTGGTCTGTGGTCTGTGGTCTGTGGTCTGTGGTCTGTGGTCTGTGGTTAGGGTCTGTGGTCTGTGGTCTGTGGTTAGGGTCTGTGGTCTGTGGTCTGTGGTCTGTGGTCTGTGGTCTGTGGTCTGTGGTCTGTGGTCTGTGGTTCAGTGGTCTGTGGTGGGTCTGTGGTTCAGGTCTGTGGTCTGTGGTCTGTGGTCTGTGGTCTGTGGTCTGTGGTCTGTGTGGTCTGTGGTCTCAGTCTGGGTCTGTGGTCTGTGGTTCAGTGGGTCTGTGGTCTGTGGTCTGTGGTTCAGGTCTGTGGTCTGTGGTTCAGGGGTCTCAGGGTCTGTGGTCTGTGGTCTGTGGTCTGTGGTCTGTGGTCTGTGGTCTGTGGTCTGTGGTCTGTGGTCTGTGGTCTGGGTCTGTGGTCTCAGTGGGTCTGGGGGTTAGGGTCTGTGGTCTGTGGTCTGTGGTCTGTGGTCTGTGGTCTGTGGTGGTCTGTGGTTCAGTGGTCTGTGGTCTGTGGTCTGTGGTCTGTGGTTCAGTGGTCTGTGGTCTGTGGTCTAGGTTCTGTGGTTCAGGTTAGGGTCTGTGGTCTGTGGTCTGTGGTCTGTGGTCTGTGGTCTGTGGTCTGTGGTTCAGTGGTCTGTGGTTCAGTGTGGTCTGTGGTCTGTGGTCTGTGGTTCAGTGGTCTGTGGTCTGTGGTTCAGTGGTTAGGGTCTGTGGTCTGTCTGTGGTCTGTGGTCTGTGGTCTGTGGTTAGGGTCTGTGGTTCAGGGTCTGTGGTCTGTGGTCTGTGGTCTGTGGGTCTGTGGTTAGGGTCTGTGGTCTGTGGTCTGTGTGGTCTGTGGTTAGTGGTTCAGTGGTCTGTGGTCTGTGGTCTGTGGTCTGTGGTCTGTGGTCTGTGGTCTGTGGTCTGTGGTCTGTGGGTCTGTGGTCTGTGGTCTGTGGTCTGTGGTCTGTGGTCTGTGGTTCTGGTCTGTGGTCTGTGGTCTGGTGGTCTGTGGTCTGTGGTTCAGTGGTCTGGGGTCTGTGGTCTGTGGTCTGTGGTCTGTGGTCTGTGGTCTGTGGTCTGTGGTTCAGGGTCTGTGGTCTGTGGTCTGTGGTCTGTGGTTCTGGTCTGTGGTTCAGGGTCTGTGGTCTGTGGTTCGTGGTCTGTGGTTAGGGGTTCAGGTCTGTGGTTCAGGGTCTCAGTGGTCTGTGGTCTGTGGTTAGGGTCTGTGGTCTGTGGTCTGTGGTCTGTGGTCTGTGGTCTGTGGTCTGTGGTCTGTGGTCTGTGGTCTGTGGGTCTGTGGTTCAGGGTCTGTGGTCTGTGGTCTGTGGTTCAGTGGGTTCTGTGGTCTGTGGTCTGTGGTCTGTGGTCTGTGGTTCAGGGTCTGTGGTCTGTGGTCTGTGGTCTGGTCTGTGGTCTGTGGTCTGGTCGTGGTCTGTGGTCTGTGGTCTGTGGTCTGTGGTCTGTGGTTCAGTGGTCTGTGGTCTGTGGTCTGTGGTCTGTGGTCTGTGGTTCAGTGGTCTGTGGTTCTGTGGTCTGTGGTTCAGTGGTCTGTGGTCTGTGGTCTGTGGTTCAGGGTCTGTGGTCTGTGTGGTCTGTGGTCTGTGGTTCGGTTCAGTGGTCTGTCTGTCTGTGGGTTCAAGGGTTAGTGTGGTCTGTGGTCTGTGGTTAGGGGTCTGTGGTCTGTGGTCTGTGGTCTGTGGTCTGTGGTTCTGTGGTCTGTGGTCTCGTGGTTCAGTGGTCTCGTGGTTCGTGGTCTGTGGTTCAGTGTCTGTGGCGTGGTCTGGGTTCAGGTCTGTGGTCTCAGTGGTCTGTGGTCTGTGGTCTGTGGTCTCAGGGGTTCAGTGGTCTGTGGTCTGTGGTCTGTGGTCTGTGGTTCAGTGGTCTGTGGTTGTGGTCTGTGGTCTGTGGTCTGTGGTCTGTGGTTGTGTGGTCTGTGGTTCAGTGGTCTGTGGTCTGTGGTTCAGTGGTCTGTGGTCTGTGGTCTGTGGTTCTGTGGTCTGGGGTCTAGGTCTGTGGTTCTGTGGTCTGTGGTCTGTGGTCTGTGTGGTTCAAAGTGGTCTGTGGTTAGGGTCTGTGGTCTGTGGTCTGTGGTTCAGTGGTCTGTGGTCTGTGGTCTGTGGTCTGTGGTCTGTGGTCTCGTGGGTTCTGTGGTCTGCAGTGGTCTGTGGTCTGTGGTTCTAGGTTCAGTGGTCTGTGGTCTGTGGTCTAGGGTCTGTGGTCTCAGGTCTGTGGTTCTGTGGGTCTGGGTTCTGTGGTCTGGGGTCTGTGGTCTGTGGTCTGTGGTTCAGTGTCTGTGGTCTGTGGTTGTGGTCTGTGGTCTGTGGTCTGTGGTCTGGGGTCTGTGGTTCAGTGGTCTGTGGTCTGTGGTCTGTGGTCTGTGGTCTGTGGTTCAGTGGTCTGTGGTCTAGGTCTGTGGTCTGTGGTCTGTGGTTCAGTGGTCTGTGGTCTGTGGTTCGTGGTCTGTGGTCTGTGGTTCAGTGGTCTGTGGTTCAGGGTTAGGGTCTGTGGTCTGTGGTCTGTGGTCTGTGTCTGTGGTCTGTGGTTCAGTGGTTCTGTGGTTCAGTGGTTCAGTGGTCTGTGTGGTCTGTGGTTCAGTGGTCTCAGGTCTGTGGTTCGTGGTCTGTGGTCTGTGGTCTGTGGTTAGGGTCTGTGGTCTGTGGTCTGTGGTCTGTGGTTAGGGTCTGGTCTGTGGTTCAGTGGTCTGTGGTCTGTGGTCTGTGGTCTGTGGTCTGGTGGGTCTGTGGTCTGTGGTCTGTGGTCTGTGGTTCAGTGGTTCTGTGGTTCAGTGGTTCGTGGTCTGTGTCTGTGGGTTCAGGTTCTGTGGTCTGTGGTTAGTGGTCTGTGGTCTGTGGTGGTCTGTGGTCTGTGGTTCAGTGGTCTGTGGTTGGGGGTCTGTGGTCTGTGGTCTGTGTGGTCTGTGGTCTGTGGTCTGTGGTCTGTGGTCTGTGGTCTGTGGTCTGTCTGTGGTTCAGTGGTTCAAATGGTCTGTGGTTCTGTGGTCTGTGGTTCAGTGGTCTCGTGGTCTGGGGTCTGTGGTCTGTGGTCTGTGGTCTGTGGTCTGTGGTTGTGGGTCTGTGGTCTGTGGTTCAGTGGTCTGTGGTTAGGGTCTGTGGTCTGTGGTCTGTGGTCTGTGGTCTGTGGTCTTGTGGTCTGTGGTCTGTGGTTCTGTGGTCTGTGGTCTGTGGTCTGTGGTCTAGTGGTCTGTGGTTCAGTGGTCTGTGGTCTGTGGTCTGTGGTCTGTGGTCTGTGGTCTAGGGTTCAGGGTCTGTGGTCTGTGGTCTTGGTTAGGGTCTGTGGTTCAGTGGTCTGTGGTTCAGTGGTCTAGTGTCTGTGGTTCAGTGGTCTGTGGTCTGGGGTCTGTGGTCTGTGGTTCAGGGTCTGTGGTCTGTGGTCTGTGGTTCAGTGGTCTGTGGTCTGTGGTCTGTGGTTCAGGTTCAGGGTCTGTGGTTCAGGGTCTGTGGTCTGGGGTCTCAGTGGTCTAGGGTTAGGGTCTGTGGTCTGTGTCTGGGTTCAGTGGTCTGTGGTCTGTGGTCTGTGGTCTGTGGTCTGTGGTCTGTGGTTCAGGGTCTGTGGTCTGTGGGTCTGTGGTCTGTGGTCTGTGGTTCAGGGTTCAGTGGTCTGTGGTTCAGTGGTCTGTGGTCTGTGGTCTGTGGTCTGTGGTCTGTGGTTCAGTGGTTCAGTGGTCTGGGTTCAGGGTCTGTGGTTCGTGGTTCTGTGGTTCAGTGGTCTGTGGTCTGTGGTCTGTGGTTCAGTGGTCTGTGGTCTGTGGTCTGTGGTCTGTGGTTCAGTGGTTCAGGGTCTGTGGTCTGTGGTTCAGTGGTCTGTGGTTCAGTGGTCTGGGGTTAGGGTCTGTGGTCTGTGGTTCGTGGTCTGTGGTCTGTGTTCCAGGTCTGTGGTTCAGTGGTCTGTGGTCTGTGGTCTGTGGTCTGTGGTTCAGTGGTCTGTGGTTGTGGTCTGTGGTCTGTGGGTCTGTGGTCTGTGGTTCAGTGGGTTCAGGGTTCTGTGGTTCGTGGTCTGGGGTGGTCTGTGGTCTGTGGTTCAGGGTCTGTAGGTCTGTGGTCTGTGGTCTGTGGTCTGTGGTTAGGGGTCTGTGGTCTGTGGTCTGTGGTCTGTGGTCTGTGGTCTGTGGTCTTGTGGTTCAGTGGTCTGTGGTCTGTGGTCTGTGGTTCAGTGGTTCTGTGGTCTGTGGTCTGTAGTGGTCTGTGGTCTGTGGTCTGGGGGGTTAGGGTCTGTGGTCTGGGGTCTGTGGTTCAGGTCTGTGGTCTGTGGTCTGTGGTCTGTGGTCAGTGGTCTGGGTCAGTGGTCTGTGGTCTGTGGTCTGTGGTCTCAGGTTAGGGTCTGTGGTCTGTGGTTCAGGTCTGTGGTCTGTGGTCTGTGGTTCAGTGGTCTGTGGTTCTGTGGTCTGTGGTCAGTGGTCTGTGGTCTCGTGGTTCAGGTGGTTCGTGGTCTGTGGTCTGTGGTCTGTGGTCTGTGGTTCAGGGTTCTGTGTCTGTGGTTCAGTGGTCTGTGGTCTGTGGTCTGTGGTCTGGGGGTCTGTGGTCTGTAGTCTGTGGTCTGTGGTTCTGTGGTCTGTGGTCTGTGGTCTGTGGTCTGTGTCTGTGGTCTGTGGTCAGTGGTCTGTGGTTCAGAGGTCTGTGGTTCAGTGGTTCAGTGGGTCTGTGGTCTGGGGTCTGTGGTTCAGTACAGTGTGGTCTGTGGTCTGTGGTCTGTGGTCTGGGGGTTCAGTGGTCTGTGGTCTGTGGTCTGGGGTCTGTGGTCTGTGGTTCAGGGTTCAGGGTCTGTGGTCTGTGGTTCAGGGTCTGTGGTCTGTGGTCTGTGGTCTGTGGTCTGTGGTCTGTGGTCTGTGGTCTGTGGTCTGTGGTCTAGGTCTCGTGGTCTGTGGTCTCAGTAGGTCTGTGGTCTGTGGTCTGTGGTCTCAACCAGTAGTCTGTGGTTCAGTGGTCTGTGGTCTGTGGTCTGTGGTCAAAGTGTCCAGGTCTGTGGTCTGTGGTCTCAGTGGGTCAGTGTGGTCTGTGGTCTCGTGGTCTGTGTCCGTGGTTAGGGTCTGTGGTCTAGGTCTCGTGGTTCAGTGGTCTGTGGTCCGTGTGGTCCGCGTACAGTGGTATCCGTGGTCCAGGTCAGTGGTCTGTGGTCCAGGTTCAGGTCCGTGTAATAGTGGTCTGTCTGTGGTCCGTGGTCCAGCAAGGGTTCAGGTCTGTGGTCTAGGTCTGTGGTCCGTGGTTCAGTGGTCCTAGGTTGTGGTCTGAAAGTGGTCCAAAGTGGTCTGTGGTCTGGGGTTCGTGGTCCGTGGTCTGTGGTCTGTGAACTGTGGTCCGTGTGGTCCAGTGGTCCGTGGTCCGTGGTTCAGTGGTCCTCAGTGGTCCTCAGGTCCGGTGGTCTGGGTTCAGTGTGTCTGTGGTCTGTGGTCTGGGTTCTGTGGTCTGTGGTCTGTAGGTTCTGGGGTCTGTGGTTCTGTGGTTCTGTGGTCTGTGTGGGTCTGTGTCTGTGGTTCAAAGTGGTCTGTGGTCTGTGGGTTCGTGGTCTGTGGTCTGTGGTTAGGGTCCAGTGTTCAGTGGTCTGTGGTCTGTGGTCTGTGGTCTGTGGTTCAAATTAGGTTAGGGTCTAGGTCTGTGTGGTCAGTGTAGTCTGTGGTCTGTGGTCTAGTGGTCTGTGGTTCAAAGGTCTGTGGTTCAGTGGTCTGTGGTTCAGTGGTCTGTGGTTCGTGGTTCAGGGTTCGTGGTCTGTGGTCTGTGGTCAGTGGTCTGTGGTTCAGTGGTTCCAAAGAAGGTCTGTGGTCTGTGGTCTAGGTCTGTGGTTCAAAGGGTTCAGGGTCTGTGGTCTGTGGTTCAAATGGGTTCCCAGTGGTCTGGGGTCTGGGGTTAGGGTTCGTGGTTCAGGGTCTGTGGTCTGTGGTCTCGTGGTCTGTGGTTGTGGTCTGTGGTCTTGTGGGTCTGTGGTCTGTGTGGTCTGGTGGTTCAGTGGTCTTCAGTGGTTAGTGGTTCAGTGGTCTCGTGGGTTCTAGTGGTTCGTGGTCTGTGGTCTGTCTGTGGTTAGGGTTCAGTGGTTCAGTGTCTGTGGTCTGTGGTTCGTGTCTCAGGGTCAATCGTGGTTCTGTAGGTTAGGGTCTGTGGTTAGGTCTGTGAAGTCGTGGTTCAGTGGTCTGTGGTCTGTGTGGTCTGTGGTTAGGTTCCTGGCCTGAAGGTCTGGGGTTCAGTGGTCTG